>CM056840.1:12198487-12798844 GCA_029853015.1 Chelidonichthys spinosus
AACGATCTGTATTAATTAAAAAGTATGACAGAGGCACATCTTCTGTCACTGAACATTTCATAGTTTTAGACTTTGAGGAAGAGAGTCGTGGTGAAAAAGAATTAACCAGCTGTTTCAGAGGAGAATGTGCAGAGTTCAAACGCAGGTCTTCATCTGTCTCGAGCTTCTGTTGACATAACAGAGAAGCCGCACTGTCGGCAAAGCCGACCGGCTATCTCGTCTTTATTTTATCCTCGACTCATGCCGTACATGGTCTAATGTTCTCAGGATGCACCATCCTGCTTTAGTGAATGAGGTCTGACAGTGTGATGAATTGGGCTGATTTGGTTTGTTGCTTCAAAGTGAGCCGTTGAAAATCCTGATCTTCTGTTGTTGTTTTTCTTTATCCCCTCTCTCTCTCTCTCTCTCCACACCCAACACAGAGCCGCATGGCGGAGAGCTTGCGCCTCTTCGACTCCATTTGCAACAACAACTGGTTCACCAACACGTCGCTCATCCTCTTCCTCAACAAGAAGGACCTGTTGGCAGAGAAGATCAAACGCATTCCTCTGACAGTGTGCTTCCCTGACTACAAAGGTCAGAACACCTATGAGGAGGCGGCTGTCTATGTGCAACGGCAGTTTGAGGACCTCAACCGCAACAAGGAGACCAAGGAGATCTATTCGCACTTCACCTGTGCCACTGACACCAGCAACATCCAGTTTGTGTTCGACGCTGTCACGGACGTGATCATCCAGAACAATCTCAAGTACATTGGGCTGTGCTAGGACCTGATGCTGGGTGGGTGGGGGTGGGGGTGGGGGGGTGTAAAGCAGGTTGGCCCGCCATCAGGCTGGATAAACAAAAGGCATGCCAGTCTGCCTGACAGTTTATCTCCGTGAAGAGGTGCAACCGACATCTGCAAAAGAAATGAGGTAGTGAGATGGTCAGGGATGGATGATACTGTAGATTTATGTGTTTCACTTGAAACAAAAGAGCTGACGGGCCATGGTGGAGACGGGATTTGACCCAATGTGTTTGCACTGAATATGAGTATGCAGAGACACCCAAACACACACGCACCGACACACATCCTTATGTTTGCTCACACACAAGATCTTTAGATCATCAGTCAAGCACTTGTTTGACAAGGCAACACTGGAAATTTTAGACAGCTACCCCTACCTGCCTGCCAAACCCGAGGTAGTAGGTCTGTACTGGTGGTTTTCAGCTACTTTTGTCTCCTTTATTTGATTTGCCACAGTCAATTAATGCTGCTTTACACAAAGAACTTTGACAGAATAAATGTTCTTTGTTGGATCTTTACCGTAACAATGGTAACCAGTGAACACCCGATGAGATGTGGGGAGAGCCTGTACTTCTGAGGGAAAAAAAAAATGTCAGTAGACATGATTTTACAGGGTTTCTGCCTAAAAGAGGAAACTGCCACAGTGTAAAGCTGAAGTCAAATACATTTTCTACTCACTATTTCTGTTTTGCCCCCTGGTCTACTATAATGTTGTTCTTTCCCCCTCTTTCTTTTTTGTGCTTTAAAAAAAAAACAATGTCTCTTAAGCCTGCCTTTTATAGCAGGTCACTGACTTATAATACCAAGAGAGTGTTATGCTCGGTGGAGTCAAAAGTATTCTTTATGATCATTCCAGTTTCCAGCAAAGAGACAACAAAAACAGTGCCAAGATCAATTTGTAAATAATAAAAAAAAAACGATCCCATCCATTATGTTCATTTTTGTTTTGTTTTTATGGACAAATACACTAAAACATGCATGATTTTGTTACTTTGGGATACTAATATATTTTTTGTTTTTGGGGGGGGGGGGGGTCATTTTCCTCTTTTCTTAGGTTTAAATAATATATTCCCAAAAATATATATAAAAGTCAAACACTGTGTACGATTGTACAGTTATCAGAGAGTAATCTATTGAAAAGAGTTATATCGATATAGCAACGGTGAATATGTGATGATGATGACTGATGATGATGATGATGATGGTGATGATGATGATGGTGATGATGATTACTATTAGCATGAGGAAAAATTGGATCAAGGGAAAAACAAGACTGTAGAAAAACAGGAAAAGGCGAATCTTGAAAGTTCAATCTTCCTTGCATTATCTAAGTGGAAATTGTTAAACAGCTGATCAGTATGATGTGTAAATATACTGTAAGGTACACTCTTTGTTCAAACAAAATGAAAATAAAGGTTAAATTGGGGTACTGTAAATGAGAGAAAGAGAAAGTGGGAGAAAAAGAAGGAGGAAAACCCCATTCCGCTCCTCCTCTTACCCTTTCTTTTCAGTTCAGAGGGTTATAAGCAAACAACTAAGCTAAGGGCTTCAGGCTTGACTTTACAGGATGTCCACTTCAACAAAAGACAAAACAATTTAAAAAAACAAGAAGTATAAAGAGGACAATAACTATGAATAAAACAACTTATGCAAATTTCCATGGTGTAGTAAATGTGTTTTTGGGTGGTGGTGCTTTAAATGTGTTTTTGGGTGGGATTGTTCACAGATGACGAACTGGCACCGGCTGCTGATCTTTTTCTCATTCTTTCATAGTTGTGCTGCATCAAATCATTTGCAAGAAGAGGACGTGCTGTCCGTCCTCAGTGTACAAAACCATGACATGAAAAGTGTTTGTCCTTGCCGTTCGATGAAGCCTCTCCGGCGAGAATAATTCGGACTTAAAGTATGCAATTAAATCATTCCTGAATGAACTTGGCCTGTGGGTGATGAGGTGACAGCGTGTGGATTCCACTCTAATTCATCTATAGCCTAAACCCCAGCTGAACCAACATGTCAGCTAATGTGTCTGTCCCTCACATAAAAGTGTTGTTTTGCCATTTTTGCTCTTTAAAAAGTTAAATATCCCTCTTATCATACAATTTAGCTTTCATTTAATGCGATATTTATGTGGTGAAGTTACAACCGCTGCATATAAACAGAATTTAAACATTGAGCATGATGCAAGAACTGATAAAACCTGTAACAGGAAACGTGTTGATAATTCTTTCGATACTTCAAACTGGGGACAATACACAGCACTGTGTGGATGATAGCTTTTAAAATGTGTTTTTATTCACCTTTTATTTACTGTATGTCACTGTGTGAAAAAGTTAAGGGGGGATTCATTCGGGGGCATTGACTTCAGCAACACTGGGAATTTGTTTGAGAGATGACCATAAATAAAATCCACTATTGAGAAAGGGAGATGAGATCATGCCTTGTGACTGTCATGTGGTAGGAGTCGGTGCCAACAATAAGAGATGAGCAACTCAGAGGGAGATTGGCTGCTAAAACAAACAAAAAAAGAAGGTATGGGACTGTTCTCTATTTATTTATGTGAATTAGACAGAAAGATAGTGACATTGTGAAGTACAAATGGTAAACAGGTGGGGCCTGGGGTTTGTCACAAGGTGGTGCTAAGCTGCTGATGTTGAAAGTGAATGAATGGAAATTTACTGCCTGGGAAAGTTTCACATGGGACACTTTTTGGGTTAACATGGTTTATCACAAACAGCAATGCTGAGTAAATGCAGAATTACAAATAATCTTATTTGACCAATGCTGGATCAAATGCATATAAACATTCTTTGGAACACATCACATGAGCAATAATACTACATTTAAATCAAATACATTGGACTTTAAGTATTTACTATAGAAGACATATTCTAAAAACGTATGGGAAAAACACATTAAATGAAAAGGAGTCATACACTTTTTTTTTTTTTTATTATTTTTTTTTTATTATACTGCATGATAAAAATGTGTCCTGGTATGAAATTCACATGCCAGGATTGGGCCACCGGATTTGTGAACATGGATGGGATCTAGTTCACTCACAGCAATATCGCTGACGGACTGCTATAATGTTCAGGGTCTCTGAGCAGAAATAATTCTGTCTTTACTTTTAGATTTTGAAAACGTCAGAAGAGCTTTTTCCATAGATGTAAGATTTAAGATGGGGCCGTGCCAAACTCAGATTTGTCATCTGTATTGAGACATCGAATATCTAATAAGGAAAAAAAGGATTGAGGGCACTTCTAAAAATGTAAGTAGTTCACAAACAACCACGGGCACAAATAGAATTTCTTGGCTCTACGATGACAGTTCTGAAACAATAAATATCTATAATCCCTAGCATGTTCCACAGCCCCGTCTATTTCTAGGCTTCCTGAATCAGTCAGACAGTTTTCTAAAAGAGGAAAAAGAGAGAGAGAAAAAAACATGGACTTTGCCATTAGCCTCTCTTGACCTTTGCTGTCTTGTTGACCGGCACTTATTTCCCTCTACACTCCCCCGAATACAATCTCTTCTAAACTGGTTTTCCTCACACCACAGCAACTATATCATGTGATTTATCTTCTTCCACCTGTCCTCAATTGCCCTCTTGTTACCCCAACCAGATGACTTCTTCCCGTGTCTCCTCAGTGACCTTAGCATTTATACCTGCCCCCTTGTATCCCCTTTGGACCGTCTCCCTCCTTCCTGTAAGCCTATCTATCTGCTCCCACCTGCTCCTCGGCTATAAACCACCTGGTTGAATCAAATGCTCGAGCCTTCAGGGTAGCTGATAGAAAATTCGTATAAGTCCGGCTTTCTTGGACGAGTTTTAGTATCTCATCTCCTTTCTCTCTCTGGCGAACCGTGTCTTACTTCCAGCCTCCTGCTTCTGACTTGCAGAAGCTCGTCTCGATGCTCTCCCCTCATCTCAGCACCGCTCCTCCCTCCACTGTCCTCTGCACCCAATTCGGGGGTGACAGCCGAGGCTCTTCCACCCTCTTGTTCCCACTCCCTTCTCCCCCACCAGTGAGCTTTCCGGTTATATATCTATATATGGTGGACTAACCATCCATCCAAGCAACCAACCAACCAACCAACAGAACATGTTAAGCATCTTAAGCTAGTGATTTGTTGAAGATAACAACATTAACGGCCACGTTAACTAAATGTGAAAGGTTTTTGTTATCTGCCTGTTAAAATGTACACGAATATTAAAATCCCAGAAGAAATATGTTTTGCTGAAATCATTTCCTTTCATCCACAGCCAACTTGAGGCCCACTCGCTCTCCCCCGCTCTCTTGTCATTTTGTTACCCCTCCTCTTGTGCCAGCCACATATGCCAGGGAGACTGCGGGCCCTACAGACAGACAGACAGACAGACAGACAGACAGACAGACAGACAGAGTGAATCTTCTACAGTCTTCCTCCATTGGTTTCATGTATACAGTGCAGCCTAACCTCTATCTATATACTTTATACTTCTCCACCTTGTTGTCCTGTGGTTCCATAGTCAAGGAAGCTTACTATTATTAAATATTATGAAGAGTAGAACAATGCCAGGCCTAGCAAGGTAACTGTTGTGCTGCTAGGAGCAAAAGCAGCTCTCCGCTGTAGCCTGGATGTAATAAAAACACGGGCCTACCTTACTAGGCCGTGGACATGTCTAAAGCCTTGATCAAGTCCATCTCACAGTACTTTTGGGCCAACATTCCTGCGCTGAAGCAAGCGCATAAATGTGATATTTAACAGCAGAGGTTGAATGTGCTTTGTAGCCTGAATCATGGAAATAAGGCAGCAGGTCGGGGCTCAGTCACACCAGTGTTATATTTCATACAGAAATCCACTACTTTCAATGGTGATCAACTTTATTCAATTATGAAACTTTGACCGGAAACTTCTAATCCACATAATGCTGCAACAGTAAACTACAGACAACACTCCAAGATCGCAAGACCCAGGGCATTATGGGAAACACCTGTCACCTGATCAAAGGCCATTGACTCTTTGATTGTCATGTTGTGCAATGAAGGTTTAATCTGTTAGCAAACTATTGTTATGGTTCATAATAATAATAATAATATATGCATGTAACCCTATGGGAAATTTAATTTTTATAAATGTTTTATTTTATTTTCTGTAAGAAATACATATTGTTATGTTAAAATAATGTAACGGTAATATTTCAATTTAAAAATATAAATTTGTTTAAGTTTACTTACCTTTGGGAGATCCAATCCGAATCAAGGAAGAGTTCGGCCAGAACCAGAGAAGAAGTCACGAGCACGGAGAGAAGGGAGTGAGGAGCTGCATGGCGGCGACACGTGAGTCAAGCTAAAGACTTTGAGAAGTAAAGACACTGGTTGAGGAACATACGTCGAGACAAGCGGACAGTGAGTCTCGGAGTGACAGTTCAGTCAACGCAGCATTGTGTTTGAGTCTAGAGGAGGACGATTCTGGAAAAGAGTGTTCGACGAAAAGTGCAGCTAAAGAGACTGTCCTCCTCGAGAAAACGACCACATAGGTCGTGTGTCAAGCACCGAATTACGACCATATGTTACGTTTCAAAATAGCGCGCCCTCTAGCGGTCAAGTAAATATCGACAATCCGGTGACGTTTTGCACAGAATACTACTGTAATGTGTACTGCCCCCCCCCGTCGGACGATCGCCCCTGTCAATCATCGGCAGAGACCCCCCCACACGTCGCCTATCCCCCCGCGCGCGGACGATCGCCCCCCGTCAATCATCGGCAGAGACCCCGCCCCACACGTCGACCTAATCCCCCCCCCCGCGCGCGCGGACGATCGCCCCCCCCGTCAATCATCGGCAGAGACCCCCCCCCACACGTCGACCTTACCCTAACCCTAACCCTTAAACACAATTTACTGTACTTACCTTCATTAGTCCAATGAAGTTCCAGCCACTACTATCGTCGTTGCAGAAGAATCTCCGCAATACGCACGTCGAGGATTAATCCACGCAATATGCCATGCTCTTATGTCACCAGTAGGAGTGCTCATCTAACGTACACTCCCATGAGTTGGAGGGCTTGTTGGAGATAAAAGCAAGCGTAGCTCACGTAAGCTTACCTGACGGCCTTCACTGTGGAGCAGCTCCCTCAGCCACTTGCATCGGTGGAGCCTGCTGTGTTACTGACCTGCATGAGAGGAACCGCGGTGAGTGTCTACCACGGACGCTACCAGGAGGACGTGAGGAATCGTCTACGGCATTAATGTTTCATTTATGTACAAGGGTAATTAAAAAAACCTTAAAAACAAGATAAAAATCCCACAGTTGGTTAAATAAAAGTACCATTAGTAACAGAGTTCATACATAACAGTTCATAAGTAGTGTATTACAGTATACTTACCTACCAGTATTAAGAGGTTTAAGGAACTTGGGGAGTGCACCTCAGTAATAGACCAGTGTATTAAATAAATCCCAGGAATAAAGTTACAAAACAGCATCTTAGAAACATCCTACAGATAATGCTTTATTATCGTTTGGAGGCATGCCGTTTCTGTGGTTTTTCGTCATGATCATGGCAACAGGATAGCATGTGTTGTGGTTGGCAGTTTGTTCCGTAAGCGTACTGTTTCTTTCTGTTTTCTAAGTTGTAGTGGTAGTTGGCAATTGCCTTAAGGTTGCGTCCTATCTAATATCACCCCAAGATTCCACTCATTCTCCTTGCTCTGGATTTATGTCTACTCTTATTTTCTGTTTGGTTCATTAAGCTTTGCTCCAATTGGGAAATAACTGAATAAATGCATCACTCCAACCAGCTGCCGTTTTAAAGGTTACACAATGTGCAGGCTTGATGAGATGAGAACATTCTTCAGACTCTCCTGAACGGGTTGACCAGAATAAAATTTGCAATAAATAGCTAACCCTTATATAGTAATTCCTAATTCTTATCCACATTGAAAAAAATGCAGCTGCAACCATTTTCCAGTTCTATTTATCTCCATTTCCATGGTGACCCTCCATTTCATGATCCCACTTAAAGGAATGATTCATTCCCAGCCTGTGTAAGTCCTTTCATTGTCATATGTTCCATTACTTCAAAAAGATATGATTTCAGAGAAGCAATCCACCTATAATTAATAGGCTTACTGGCTTCCAAATTCTGGGCAATCTGCCCTCCTGCCAGACTTTATTACACCAGTCTAAAAATGCCTCTTTATCACTTACATAATCTAACCTAACCTTTCTTCATCATTGTAGCATTGAATTATTCTCTTCTAATAATAACAAAAAATGCATCTCATTCAAAACAATGTAAACTTTCTTTCCCTGTTCCTTTGCGACCATTTATTTCTGCTTCAACATTCCTCTTTTGACAGTCACAGAGTATATCCTTCTAAAGTGAGTCCAGGTATTGGCTGTTTTTACAGGGACATAGCGAGATATTGCGCGATTCCTGCTTCTGCTGCTGCAAAAAGAGAATAATAAATAAATAAATAAAACAATTTGAGTACAAAAATGCCCTAAAATGGCTGCTGCATTATGACTTAATGTCATTGTTTTGTGCAGTTTTGTGCTCACGTGGCGCATGTTCCTAGATCATTTTGTGTTTAATCAAATTGCCACATACTAATTGATACATGGCCAACTTGGGGCCAGGCAGGACTACTTGTGAGAGGAGCTGATTAGATTCTGTAGTTTGAGAGAAATTATAATTAAGCTGCCATGTAATGTCTGCTCTACAGTTTCTACTGACGGTACTTGATGTCAGGATAGGAGGGGACTTGGGGGGTTGAACTGAGTTTCTATTCAAAAATATTTTCTAGGTTACTTCATTCTATAATGTCTTTTGGTTGCCGATATAAAACCCCATCTCCAAGACTCATTTACAAAAGTCTGAGAGATTGTTGGGTGTATCCCTTCCAGTGTTCCAACATTATTATTTGGCCTTAATTTACTTGCAAGATCGGTTCCTTGGTACGACGGAGTTCTCTGATACACCCAAGTGGCTGCAAACAGAGTCTGATGCAGCGAGAGACAGCTCTTGTTTAGCTCTTCTGTTTTCCGTTCTCACTGCTTCTAGTGGACGATGGTTTTAAATTAGAGGCCCAAACCCTGAGTTTTCTGTATTTTTGTTCATCATAATTTAATTATATCCCAATCCGATAAAATATTTGCTCACTGGAAGAATTAAGAATAATAAGAATAATGGTAAAGATTGTGTCAGCAGCTCCAGGAAAGTCTTTCGGGAGGTGATATCTCCCAGACAAAAGTATGGAAGGTTGAAGATAATTGGGCCTTGAAAGCAGGAGGCAGAGAAAAAGTTCCTGAATTCAAGCACAACTGAAATTGGTTTAAGGTAGGTGACAGACTAGAGTAGACTGACAGGTAGCATGTTGCTGGTTTGGAGAACAGATAGCTTTCTTTGACTGTTAGCATTAGCATCCTCAAAGCTAACATGACATTCTGTGACATTTGAGCGACTTGGTATTTCTGCGATAAGATGTTGCGTGATGTTATCCACTTGCTAAGAATTGATTTTACGTTGATTTCCCTGTAATGTTTTGCCCTCTGGCATAACATAACATACTTATTAAATACAGATGAAAAACTCAGGCTGGCGACGACTTGATTACTGCTGGTTTATTCACCCCAGGGCTTGAACAACTGACGTCATTAGGTCATTACAGGGGATACGCTTGGTAAGCGGTAGGTTACAACAGGCACACGCCCTTTTTCTGAAAAAAAAAATAAGCGTATCAGTATCAGAATATACATTCTGTAACAGATTGTCATCAAAAGTTACAACACAATAACTAATTTGAATTTGTAGGAGTATCAAATATATCTCTATAAAGTATTACATTCACGCGTACTGAAAGGTAAGTGCAAACATTCTTTTTTTTCACACATAACATTGCAGGAACAGTTATGTTTTGGGTTTTTTTTACACATTACAAGGACAGGTAGGTGAAGAATTTCTTTCTTTTTTTAGGGCAGCGATCCGCCTACACCCTTTACAATCATTCACAAATCCAGAATTTGTCTCGGCTTGATTTCTCGACCTGATCGTATTGTGTTGCCCGTCTGATTGTCTCTGGAGGTTCAGCAGTCTCTTGCTGATGGCCGGTGGGTTGCAGTGTTGGTCTCTTTGCTTACATGGAGGTGCCGACGGTTGCGTTGGCAGTTTGACCCTCTTCAGCTTGGATGTGGTAACTCCTGTATATGTGTGCATGGTGGATCACTGTTGCAGGTCTCCAGGATCCGTCCTCCTGCCGGAAACAGATTGGTGTGCCGGCGGGCAGCTGCGGCAGAGGTCTGACGGAGCTGTTGTAGTACACCTGCTGACGTTGTTGGCATACCTCTCTCCTCTCATGTACAGCCTGTTGACTGGCGATCTGTGGCTGCAGGTACTTTTCTGTTGCAGGTAGGATGGACCGTAACCTCCTGCTCATCAGTAGCTGAGCTGGCGATTTCAAGTTGTCTACTGGCGTGTTGCGGTATTCCAGTAGGCTCAGGTATGGGTCTTTGGCCCGTTTGCGTTATGGCACTCTTGGCATATGCTGCAGGTTGCAACAGCCTCCTCGATCTGCTTCCATATGCCAGGCCAGAAGAGTAAGTCTTTTGCACGGTATTTGCACTTTTCTATGCCGAGGTGGCTGGCGTGTATGCCTTCTATCATGCCCTCCCGGAGCTTTTGGGGGACGATGATCCTCTCACCTGTAAACATGATGCCGTCCATCTGTGAGATTTCCTCCTGATGGTTCCAGTATTCCTGGATGCTGGGTGGGCACTGTTTTCTTGTGTCTGGTGTGAGAGTGTGGCTCTTCTTAGCGCGGCGAGTTGTGTGTCTTGAGCCATTTCATGTTTGATTTCTCTGAGCCTCTTGTCGCTCATGGGCAAGCTTCTGAGGACCGTTTGTACTTGGGCCTCCATCCCTTCCTGCAGGGCACTGTCTTGGTATTCGATTACCAAACGCAAAAGTGTGTCAGCTACTGGTATCTCCTTTCCGGGGCGGTGCATGATGTGGATGTCATTTTTTGTAGTTGGAGGATCATCCACTGTAGGCGGGGCGGTGCAGCAGCCAGAGGCTTCTTCAGTATTGTGTCCAGGGAGCTAGATTTGCATACCTTTGCAAAATGGTTCAGCTTCTTGCATTTGATGCATTGTTTGCCTTTAGCTGGACAGGTGGAATTAGCGCCATGCAACCCTCCACAGTAGCCACACGTCTTAGCAGCGCTGCTAACGTAGCTTTCCCACTTTCTAAAAGTAGCATTCGCGGGCAAGGGTGCTACGTCTCGTCTGTAGCTAGTGCTAGCTTTCTTGCTAATTTCCTGCACTGTTTCGTGTGCGTTGCTACTCTGGCCCATAGACTTCAACTGCTGCTGAGCTAATTCATGTGAACGAGCTATGTCTTTGGCTTTCTCCAGCATTAGGTCAGCTCCCTGGCATAAAAGTTTTTCCCTTACCCGAGGTGAGTTGGTGGCGAACACGATGCGGCCCCTGACCTTTTCATCGCTAGTGCCATCAGGGTATCCACAGTCTTTCACAAATAGCTTCAGCTCCGTTATGAATTCTTCAAAAGGCTAACTTTCCCCCTGCATCTTTTCGTGGAAGCGGTACCTTGCATAGATGGGGTTGGCTTTCGGTGTGATGTACTCCTTGTACTTAATGTAGTACGTGTCCAGCTTCTTGGCCTAATCCTCGGTGATCGACCACGTATTGAAGACGTCATGCCCTTTATCTCCTATCCACAGCAAAAGGTAGCTACATTTCTCTTCCTCTGTCTTCCGACGCAGGGGTCCCTTGAACATCAGCTCCGTTGTCTGTCGAAAATGTTGCCATGCTTCAGGTAAGTTTGTAGACTCCCAGTCCATTCTTGGAACTGAAACACCGTATGCATCCATGTCTGCTTGCTATACGTAATCCTCTATTTCTGACACCATGTAATGTTTTGCCCTCTGGCATAACATAAAATACTTATTAAATATCGATAAGAAACTAAGGCTGGTGATCGACTTGATTTGTGCTGGTTTATTCACCCCCGGGCTTGAACAACTGACCTCATTACGTCATTACAGGGGATACGCTTGGACGAAGGTAAGCGGCAGGTAACAAAAAGTCACACAAATATTACATTCTAGGTTTTCCCCAGAAACAAAACCGTGTACGTTAAACTGGACTTACTGGACACATTAGAGACTAAGAAACAGACAAACGACAGCAGAAAAGACAGCAGTGCAAAAGACAGCAACTCATTAGCAAATTTAAAACTGCAAACTTCTACCTGTTTCAGGCAGAAAAAGATTTATTTTCATACAGAGATATGGTGTTTGAAAGGGACTGCCTACACACTCAATGATTTACACCTCTCTGCACAGCCATTAATGACTGAATGAATGAATAATTAATATATTAGATATCAGCTGAGCTTTACTCAGTCGGAAGTGCCTACATAGCTACTAAATCTGGTGCCGAGTGGCTGCCCAGCCTCTGACCTACCATTTAAACATACATAAGGCAGTATAGTTAATGGAATGATGTAATATTTAGAAACGTATTCTTCTCCCTCCCATCACAGTGATGCACCATTTCTGCATGATTGTACTACTGTGCCACCTTGTGGCTGACACATCCTACAGTTGGCTTTCTTATTAGTTTTTTTCTGCTGCGCAATTAAAATGTGCAAATGAAGCTTTAGCTTTTTCGACACCAGACATACAAATGTTCTCCGACTGGCCTTAAGCGAGACTGAATTATAGTTTGAATTTGTTTTGTTCGGATAAATCTTAGATAAATCTTGTTCCCAGGACAGTTATAGGACTTCTAAACAGCAGACATTTGGACTTTTCACAGCAGGAGAGGCACAGATGAAACCAATAACGATGGCTCAGTTCCAGCAACTTCCAATGCAGCACTTAACAATTTTACAAGCTCCACCTGTGTGTGACAAGTCGAAATTGCCACTTTGAAAGAACCAGCGCTCTGAGGAGGATGTTTCCTCCCTTTTCTGTAACCCTCAGTGTTGAGTGTGAGGGGTGTTGGTTGATGAAGATTCAGTACATGTCCCAGACGTCGAGTCTCACTTCTAAACTGTAACAGGTGTACAGGCTCCAGCTGATCACACTGAAGCCTTCTTTCACCCGTCTCTTCTCCCACATGACATCAGCAGCTCCACTGGTGAAAACCCAGCAGTCTTTGTCAGGACTTGTGGTCACGATGCCCCCGTTACTAAATATGGATCCGTGCCCACAGATGGTGTTGCGATTACAACTCTTGAATGCACATCACTTATGTTGGCCTACAATTGAACTTTTCTTCACTCTGTTGTTAGATATCAGCCTCTAGGTGGGGTTTTTTCAGTTTGTGGAACACAAGATGTATTTATAATTGAATTGTGTGCATGAGATTTATTTAAAAAAGATGAAACTGAACAGATACAAATGTCCCAGTGCAGGTAAACAGATACGCTTTTGATTCTTCTGGATATACAGCTGCACGAAGAAATGTCATATTTTATGCAATACCTGTTATTACACGTTATTAGTTTCCATAAATATAGGAAAAAAGGTTTTCAAGGATGATTATGCACTTTGCATTAAATGTCGTTTTATTCATAGCAATCAATGGTTTCCATCTATATGTCATGAAAGTCAACAGACTTGCAAAGACTTTAAATTTGCTTGAAAAAGGCAAGGCAAGGCAACTTTATTTGTATAGCACATTTCATACACAAGGCAGACTCAAAGTGCTTCACATCATACAGCAAAGTGAAAAAAAGGAAAAAAATAGAAGAATTAAAAGAAAATAAAGGCACATTTAAAAATGCATTACAGAAAGAAAGGAGAACAAAAACATATTTGCAATAATTAAAACAGTGCAGACATTAAAAGATTTAGCAGAAAGCTATGGTGAACATAAAAGTTTTCAGTCTAGTTTTAAAAGTGGTCAGAGTTGGGGCAAGTCTTACATCTTCAGGAAGTTTAAAAGGTTATTTATCCCATCTGACACTTGTACTGTTAATGAGTATGGATCGCTTTGAAAAGCCTTCTGGGTGAGGTGTTTGTAAGATGGTGGTAAAAGTAGAAGTAAAAGTATCAGATTTCAGTCTTGGATGAGATATAAACTGTGTCACACAAACAATCAAATAAGTCTGAGAAAATCTTGATCCGTCTGGAGACATTAGAGGACCAAGGGCTCCTCTCGAGGTTAAAATCAGGACCGAAATCAGCGGGTGTGACCAAGCCTTAATCCCCTCAGAGCATTGGCCTCATTCCAGTGATTGATTCTCATTCAAGTGGATATTGATTGTCCCCATTTAGAGATTTCAAGCAGCCATTTGTAACAAAACCAGTCTGGTAACTCTCACATCTCACTCCATCACATCTCCCATGTGTTACATTTCTGTGGCGGCTTTGGTGGTCACTGTAATGGTTCGGTGCTGTTTCATCTTTATTCAGCCTTTTTGATGTGAATCATTAACACAAACCTCTCTGTGTTGAATAAATCTGAAAAACTCTTTTCATTTGATGCCCTCCCTCCTGATCTGGGAATAATGCACACTTTATTTTGTTGCAGTTCATAATGATTATAATTCTACATCACTATAATATATACAAACATAAATTCATCTACTGTTTTTGTAGCACACGAACAGCCCTGAAAGTAATCAGTTATTATTAATAATAAAAAAACTAAATGTTTAATATAACCTTTAATATGTTCCCAATCTAATTTTACACTTTAAATGGTCTATCACATACATATTTAATATTTCTACCATACAAAACCATTTTACCAATCCTTTTCCATTATGCCGGCGCATTAACAAAAACATTTCCTCTCCTATTTTCTCCTCTGCTCTTTCCCCACAGCATCAGCTGTGACAGAGCACTATAACCTTGGCTGTGGATGTCAGCATTATAATGATAGATAAGGCTGCGAGCAGCAATTCAATGGGTCGAAGCAGTCTGGACTCACTGGGACAGAGGTGGTGAAAGACGGTTAGGTTGGTGTATGAAATGCAATGCAGATTGGATTTCGTGCCTGGAACAGCTGGGTTACTGCTGAATCTGCCAAGAGTAAGGTGAATTAACTGGAGGTTAAATACACCTGAACACCGAGCTGCAACAGTGTTCGCTAAACCGAATGCAATTCAATAAAACAGCCTTCAACAAACCAATAACAGCTTACTGGGTACAATCTAGAGGCTGCTTTTTAAGTGATAATTCCTTTAAGCAATTTAATTACAGGATTTATTATTAAATTACTCTCTTCATTATGTCAGATTAGAATAAGGGTGAGATAAGGTTGTTGCTTATAGCTATATGTGAAAACCTGTAGCAGCAGTTTTTATAGGCGATGTTTTCGTTTTAGTCTTATTACTTTATTGCTAAACAACATAAAACCTCCATATACAAATTAAATACATCACACAGTGGATGGAGAAGTCAAGGTAGCCATACTAAAGTATCAAAACTAAAGATATATGCAGCCTAACCCATGTCAGACAACACATTTTATTATTACTTAATCTACAATAGTACATTATATTGTATTTGTTGATTATATGTTGTATTATTATTAATATTAATCAACAAAGTAGCTGTAACTATTAGTATCAAGTCAATTGAGGGGCATAAAATAAACAATAGACACCTCTGAAATGTAGTGGGTTTGAAGTATAGAGCAGCATAAATGTGAAGTACAATATGCTTATTATATATATATAGGTGAATACTACCCCTAAATATCTCACCTGAATTAGATTTCTTTCAGTGTCCTGTAGAGACACCCAGTGGCTGCTTACAGTACCTTCTTTATTTTCTTCTACATTCATTCATTTTTTGGTCAGGAATCATACATGTTATTGGATGATGTATAACACTGTGGCATCTACTGTAGTAATATCTATTTTCCAGTTTCCATTGTCCCTCCATAAACATTGGCCTTTGGACTAATAATTAACCCACAAACCACTCATGTCTTCAAGGATAATCTGTTAACTGTGGGTGGAGTTACGTTAAGTGCCTTTCATTTGTACTGCACTTACAGTAAATGATAAAATATTTCTATAGGTCCATAGGTGAAAATTAAAGACTTTGCTTTGATTCAAAGATAACATATATAAGTGTACATACATATACCTATGAGTGACATATCTGCCCATGAGTGGACTGATTTAAGTTGACTTGCAGTGCCGATGACGTCTGTAGATCCTTTGCACGTCCACCTGTTTCTTCACTTGACGGTATTTCCTTATGGGTTGATCATTAACAACATATTTTCTTTTTATTGCTGAAAGGTTTAAACACATTTTAACCAATATCTTCTTTTTTCTTACAAACACAGTAATTTGCAGATACACTTTCAGTCCAACACAATATCTGGTGGTTCATTATATAAACACACTCTCCCTCCCAGCCCCCCATTTTTCCCACACTCAAACACACACACACTCAAACACACACACACCTCCAGCAAAGGTACATAAGAGCAGGTGCTTTAGTCAAAGAGGAGCAACTCGGGCAGCACTCCTGTTCTCTGCTCACCCTCTTGGCAAAATGTCTCAGGATTATTTTGGATTCTCCTTGATAAGGAGCAATGCAAAGAACGGCACGGCCTCCGTGGCTCTGAACAACGCAGCGGACATCTCCGTCATCGTGATCTACTTTGTGGTCGTCTTGGCTGTTGGAATATGGGTGAGTCGTTCAGTTGGCTTTTCTTCCAAACCCTTCTTCTCTGTGAATAGTTAACTGAGCGTTTGTTTTACGTCAATCATCAAAAGAAGAAGTCTTTCTCTATTGAGTGACAAGAGAGGACGGAATGATTTGTTGTATGTTAGAGAATTCAGGATAATTGTTCATGTTCATGCAACAAGGCCTTGTTTCGTAGCCCCTTATAACAACACACTAACACACATGAGGTGGACTTTTATTGCCCAATCACAGCTTCTTACTCAACAACCTGCTTCACAAATAATATATTTTTTATTGCAGATTTGAGTACTTAACATTTGGGGAATGCACACTTTAAAAAAAAACGATATGATGAGTAATATTACTGTGATTATTGTCAAGCCGTATGCTGGGATTTCATTCTTTCACTCTTATTTATCACATAAAGTGAAATGAAATCATTAACCGCATGTGTAGTGATTGTCATTGTTTGCTTTTCCCCTAATGTGCCTTCTTCCTGTTGCAGGCTATGGTCCGCACCAACCGAGCCACAGTCGGCGGCTTCTTCCTGGCGGGGAGGAGTATGGTGTGGTGGCCGGTGGGTATATCATGTTGACTGATGGGAGGTTTTCATTTTTTGTGCTCAAATATGACATCAAGTTATCTATAAATGATCTATTACTTATTACACAGACATAACGAAATCAACAAGACATAGTCATTTGAGAATCTTAGAAGTTGTGCACATTATTTATAAATGTGACCCCACAGATCGGAGCATCACTGTTTGCCAGCAACATTGGCAGCGGACACTTTGTAGGGATCGCCGGGACCGCTGCAGCTGCGGGGATCGCCATCGGTGGATTTGAGTGGAACGTGAGTACCGTGTCTGATGTGCATCAGTTGTACCACGATGACTTCTCACACAAATGAGTTGCTAAACTCTGACAGATATGATCAGTTATCGCTGTCAGACGAGCTGATAAGTGCAGGTTATCAGGAACGCTGCTTCCCCTGCAGGGGATACGCAAAGACAACAGAAGGCAATTTTATCTTTATAGGAGCATTTTTCGAGCAAATCGGTGGCATTGACTATTTGTGGGTTGTGTCCTCATATGTTTCAGGCTCTCATAGTCGTCGTCATTCTGGGATGGCTCTTCGTGCCCATCTACATAAAAGCCGGGGTAAACAGAACACATGCGTTGGACATATAAAATACTTTGAGGGGGGTCATAAAAAAACAGCAACATTAGAGGACAAAAACATTGATTATGGGTGTGTGTAGGTGGTCACCATGCCCGAGTACCTGAAGAAGCGCTTTGGAGGACAACGTATTCGCATCTATCTCTCCGTGCTGTCCCTCTTCCTCTATGTTTTCACCAAAATCTCAGTAAGTCGCCGCATTTTAACCCTGAGTCACATCCTCTATGTCAACAATGTATTGTACTGTTATTGATTGAACTGATGGGTTTCCTCCACTCTTCTCCATCCAGGCAGACATGTTCTCTGGCGCCATTTTTATCAACCAGGCCCTCGGGTTGAACATCTACCTTGCTGTTGTCATGCTACTATTGATTACTGCGCTGTACACTGTCACAGGTCTGTCGCCCCCACCAGAGGATGCACTCCCCTCCTTTACCACCAAACTCATAAATTAACAAAGTCTTATCTGGCACCATGACTGAGGGTAAAGTCTTCTCCAGACCATATATAGAGCTCCTGTCTAGTGTCGACTCGTGGGTAATTACCTGTGAACTGTGATAAGGAGGAATGCTCTGCTGTAGCTGTTTTGTAATAACTCACAATCTGAACTTTGGAGAAACAACAAACTGAAACACAGTTCTCTCCAATGAGATTGGTTATATTCATTAGTGAATAGCATTAACATTTTTAATTAAAAAAAATGCATATTCTGATAACATCACGTATTTCTCAGGTGGACTGGCTGCAGTGATCTACACAGACACCTTACAGACCATCATCATGGTTGTCGGATCATTCATCCTCATGGGCTTTGGTAATATGGTATTTTCCTTTTTTTTAAATAAGTGTTTGTTATTTGTTGTGACAAAACAAACGTGAATGTGACTTTGACAACTATTTAAAGTAAGTCTAACCTACACATGTGCAGCTTTCAATGAGGTGGGAGGTTATGAAAGCTTTCAGCTGCGCTACATGGAGTCCGTCCCTTCCATCACCGCCAACATCAGTGAGAGCTGCTACGAGCCTCGGGCCGACTCCTTCCACATCTTTAGGAACGCGATCACAGGAGACCTGCCATGGCCCGGCCTCGTGTTCGGACTCACTATTCAGGCCACCTGGTACTGGTGCACAGATCAGGTCAGTCCACTGACACCTTAATGCACCTTAATCTCTATGAATCTCTATGAAATCCAGCACACAGATAAACACATTATAGTCAGCACTTATCCCTGCTCAGAGGAAAATATATCCAATTGGCTTCTTGGCACAAGTGATGCATTCACTGAGTTTAACCTGAAATAGAGGCTTGAGTCCATTAAAACCTGACTACCTCCATTTATGCTGTTGACTGATTGTATCGTAGCACTACTGACCCTTTCCCGTCTGTGACATGTCGTTCTCCTGTAGGTGATTGTCCAGCGCTGCCTCTCAGCAAAGAATCTATCACACGTTAAGGCGGGCTGTATCTTGTGTGGCTACCTGAAGCTGCTGCCCATGTTCCTCATGGTTTTCCCTGGGATGATCAGCCGGATCCTCTACCCAGGTGGAATATATACATATACTAGTCTATAATGTGTATGGTGTTGGCTGAAGCAGGCTCACCAGCCTAGTGGATTTCTTTAAAATCCTACTGATGTCATCCATTTCATTCTAGACGAGGTGGCGTGCGTGGACCCGGATGAATGTGAAAAATACTGCGGTGCCAGCGTGGGCTGCACCAACATTGCTTATCCCAAACTGGTGTTGTATCTCATGCCAAACGGTGAGACCTTCGTCTCGTGAGCTGACAATGCAAACGGCAGCCCAAGTCGTCTTTCCCCATTTGACTGCGTTGTTCCATCGGTTTCAGGTCTGCGCGGCCTCATGCTGTCGGTGATGATGGCCTCTCTGATGAGCTCGCTTACCTCCATCTTCAACAGTGCCAGTACTCTCTTCACAATGGACATCTACACTAAGATTCGCCGCTCGGCCAGTGAGAGGGAACTCATGATCGCCGGCAGGTAAAACACGTTAGAGTTCAGGTTGACTCATGATAATGAAGGAATCCCTGTTAGTGGCACTTTCTTTGACTCTGTATAGAGTGTTCATCTTGGCCCTGATTGGCGTGAGCATCGCGTGGATCCCCGTGGTGCAATCGGCCCAGAGTGGTCAGCTCTTTGACTACATCCAGTCCATCACCAGCTACCTGACGCCACCCGTTGCTGCTGTCTTCATGCTCGCCATCTTCTGCAAGCGTGTCAACGAGTCTGTGAGTTCGAGCATCATGTTTTATTAACACCTTTCAATTCATGTCAATATTTCTCTGAGTCTACAGCAATGCTAGCAGCTCTGTATGCAGGGCTTTGACAGGTGACAATGCTAACATGCCGATGTTAAGCAGGTACAAGGTTCACATTGATGACGGCACAAGTTGACAAGGCTGGGGATTTCCAGGCAGAATTTCGATTCATTCTGAGTGAGACATGAATGTTTAACTTCATAGCATCCAATGGACATTTCACTCAAAACTACACATGTGAACCTTACTGTGGTGCTAAAGTCGGGGGATCACCATGAATATGAAATGGCATGACACTTCATGACTAACAGACGTTTCCATCTGTAGTGCCAAGCCGTGTGGCTGTATGCTAGTGTGGATAATAAGGCTTTTGTGTGTGGTAAAAAGCTGTCCATTATAAAGATCTGAAGCAATTATTGGTCAAAGGTCTTCTGGCAACAAGGTTCTTCTTGTGAAATCTGGAGTCTTCTGACCATAAAGCAGTTGAATCACTTGATACGTGTTATGTGATCTGAAAAAGTGGGACTCGAGTCATAAGGCTTTCTTTTATAAGGTGGGGCCGACATGAAGCCCCTGTTGATATGGCTCGTACTCTCATCATCGTCATATTATCTCAGACAAACACTGCTGTCATGTACACCATCAGCTGATCCGTCAGTCATCAGCTGCTTCACACAATCACCAGACACATTCAGAAAAGACAGTGCGGAGGATTATATAATCTGACAAACAGCTCATTTCTCCTGCCCCCGGGTTCTTGTTCAAAATGGCCACGACTTTCACAGAATGCTATTTGGATTTAATTCGTTGGGTTGGTCGGTTCACCACTTTATTCCAGACTGAAATATCTGAAAAACTAGCAGATGCATCGTCACGACATCTGACAGATACATTCATGGTCCCAAGAGGGAGAAGCCAGTTTTCATCGAGCACCATTATCAGATCATGGTTTGTGTTTTTATGATCAAAAACCTGTAAAGCTATGTTGGATTCTCATCCAGCTCAGCTGGTCTTTGTGTTTAGTTCTAATCAGCAAATGTTTGCATGCTTTCACATCCAAACTTAGATAGTGACAGTCTCTTAAAAAACTCCATGTGTTTAGCATTGCGGGCATGTTGCCATGTGTCAGCATGTAGCACCACTCTCAGACTGCTTGATAATACATATACTGACGGTTTCCCTACCTTCTCCTTTCCTCAGGGTGCTTTTTATGGCCTCGGGATCGGCCTGCTCATCGGCCTGTCCAGGATGATTGCTGAGTTTGCTTATGGGACAGGCAGCTGCGTTAACCCCAGTAACTGTCCCACCATCATATGCGGAGTCCACTACCTCTACTTTTCCATCATCCTCTTTGTCATCTCCTGTATCATCATCCTGGGAGTCTCCCTCATGACCAAACCCATCGACGACAAGCATGTAAGTGGCCTATGTGAGTTAGGCTGGATACATTATTAACCTCCTGTACATCACTGAAAGACAATGAGCAACTTTTAAAATGTTGTGTTACCTGTCTAGTTATATCGACTGTGCTGGAGCCTCAGGAACCGTACGGAAGAGAGGGTGGACCTTGAACAGGATGACTGGATTGACAACCAAGAATCCAACAAAATGGACATGGAGGGTAATTACCAGACATACAGCATATATATATATATGTATATAAACACGCACAAACAAGCAGATTTTCATCATCGCCTTTGCCTCTTCCATCACAGAGCCCATAGAGGAACCAGGCTTGTGCAAGAAGGCGGTGATGTGCTTCTGTGGTCTGGAGCAGCAAAAAGGTCCTGCGTTGAGTGCAGAAGAGCAGGCGGAGCTGCAGAAGAAGCTCACAGACATCACAGAGAAGCCTCTTTGGAGGAACGTTGTCAACGCCAACGCCATCATCCTCCTCTGTGTGGCTGTTTTCTTTCATGGTTTTTATGGTTAAACAAACTCGACTGACCCCAAATGCTCATGGATAATTTATATTTAAGCGACAGGATTTTATATGAATGAAACCTATGACCAATTGAGCAGTTTTTCACAACCCTCTAAAATAAGATGCATGGCATTGTGTGTATTGTATGTTGTGTATGGCTAAACTCATTACATTACATATTGTTTTCTAGTATGTGCCTGTCTAAAAGTTATTGCACTACAGGTCTATAAATCTAAAGTTAATCATCCTTCATTTTGGTTAAACTTGCCATTTTGCAGCTAAAGTCAACAGGGAACCATACCGTAACATATATTGTGCACTTAAAATCCGCTAATATTGTGCAAAAATAGTTCCACATCTATTTACTGCACATTTCCTGAGTCACTCACAAGTATGCATTTTCTTCCTCATCTTCACTGTTGCTTTTTGTGAATGTAAGCATAACGAGCGAGTGTGTTTTGTAGGCTACCTCATCAGACTATCGTCTTTTTTCTTCGTCTTTTTTCCTCCTTTTGTGTCCACAAGTGCTGTGACATCCTACTGTGTGTTGTTTTAGATGTTAATGAATAAAAACATCTCAGGGAAGAAGGTTTGTGAACCACACAGAGCACAGTCTGATACTCTTTGCTGCCCTCTAGTGGTGGTTCCTCCTGCTGAAAATGTAAGACTGGATTGTTGTTTATTTTATTTTATTCACATTCAGTTTCTGGTAAAATCCACTCTTAATGAGGTAACTCATATCTTTCATGCACTTGGTAAATAAAGGCCGAAATCACACCTGTGAATGTACTGCGAGTAAATCCCATTGTGACACACCTATTATCTCACTCTTATCACGACCTCTGTAGTTAATGTGCACTAAAGTAGGCCTTGGATATGTGGACCACAGCTGATGCACCAATGATTAATGACTCCTGCTATGGAGCTTTGTTGTCTACAGCTTTATCTCTTTTTATCCCTGTCTGATATTCTGCAGGAGCTGCAAATGCCTTTATAACTATTAGAATCATCTGTGGTGCATACGTGCAACAAGCCACAGTCAAAGGCCTATGTGGAGACTTATCTGGCTCTCAACAGTCAAGGAGATATTTTATTTTAATTTATTTATTTATTTGTTTATTTTATTTTTTTGTTTTTTGTTAGTGCTAGAACCCAAACTCCATCTGTCAGCCATCGTTACCCACAGTGATGAGTAATGAAGCTTTACCTTTAACTGGTTACACTATTCATTAAAATGTGATCAATTATTCTTAATTGCCAAAGCAATCAATTATCTAACCTACTAATTACTCACCTGAAAAGTAGTATTGGTCCACTTGCTGCGTCACTTCCTTCGTTGTGTAAATAAAGAATGTGGTCTAACGAGCAGCGAGCAGTGTTGCAGTGGGAGCTGTTAACTGAACACCAACATCAGCCCAGATGTGCTGTCCTCCTCACCACGAAGTTCACACGACGGTGCACACACCTGATGACCACGTGATTCCCGCCAAGTAATTAAGACGACTCTCCCTTGGCGGCCTCACCACACTTCCAAACCAGTCGGCCTGCGTCTCCGGCCAGTCTGCCGCCGAGACTCATGCTACTCGCGGTAAGACTGTCGAACTGCAGCGTTATTAACTCGAATGCAATTACTGGATATTAAACTGTACACAAACATCAGATCAGGCCGTTTTAAAGTGCCTGTTAGTGTCTGCAGTTATTACGTCTCCTATTAAGACATTTTATATTGTTCTAGGTTTTATTGTCAACCATTATAACACAACAACCTCTGCTCATGGGAGTTTTATCGACAGTAGCTGACAAATAAACATCCCTAAATGAACACTTATATCTGCTTACAACTACATTATGATGTATAATAAACCACATATTTGTACAGGTTATAAATGCTACTGTAAATAGGAGGGATTGAAAGTGTCCCAATAAAAACATCACAATAAAAAATAACCCCTGTAAATATTACTACACACTACACATGAGACATAGCGTATAGGAGAACTAAACAGCCTTTGATTTTGAGGAAGTGTATTGCATCAATGATGTGTTGAGCACATACTGCAAACATCTGACACAAGAGCAAGTTTGCACAGTGCTCGCTGCTAAAACCCCTTCAAACAGGAGCTATTTGGTGTTGAGATTATCTGTCATTACATTATGCGTCCGATGTCCGCGTTATGTAAGCATAACCCTCTTACATTGATTGAAAAATCGCATCATGGGCTTTTTTTCCCCTCCACTTTGATTTGAGGATTATTTATTGGTCAGCATGAAGGCTCGAGCAGATACAAAACTTATTAAAATCCTCGTTATGCAACATCAGTGAATGGGAGCTTATAGGATGCTGCTTTCAAGTTTCTGGGGGGAATTTATAGGATCCCAGCAGTGTGACATTTAGCAGTTGAGTCTCTTTTTTTTCTAGACGATTCAAAGTTTCACGGAGGAATGAGCACAAACCACTTTGCTTTGTTGTTAAGATGTTAATGGGAATCCATTTCTGCAAACATGAGTGAGAGTCATGCAGTGTTGAACATGATGGATATGTTGTTTTTCCTAAAAGCTCCCAGTCAGCAGATACAAATATAATTTGTAGGTGAATTTATGCTTTTATTTATTTTTTGCCTTGTCAGATGTTCTGCACTTCATTAGATTAGATCTATTTGCACCAGCCTCCTGTATTTCCTGGCTGCCTGGCTGGTGTGTGTATTAACATTGCATATAGTATGATCCATGGCTCTCGCTGCAATTCCTTCATCATATCATCTGGCGTCATGCTCACATCTCCGTGTGTGTGTTTGTGTTTCAGTGAGCATGTGTGTGTTTAGGTGCGTGTATGCTTATGTGTGTGTAGACATGGAGGAGGTAGGAGGCGCGCAGCCTTGTTAACGTTCCTCATTGGCTGAAATATTTTCTCTGGCAACTAGAAAACGTGATCCTGCCTGCAGAGGCACTGCAGTGTGTGCTGCAGCGAGAGAGAGCTACGCGAGAGAAAGAGATAGAGTGAGTGTGTGAGGAGAGAGAGAGAGAGAGAGAGAGAGAGAGAGAGAGCGAGGGACAGGAGGGGGTGGGTAGGCAAAACAAGCCACATGCATAAGGAGGCAGCCAGAGGCACAGAGATCGAGAGGGAGCGTGTGTGTATGTGTGTGTGAGTGTGCATGTATGTGTGAAAACACTGCGCATGTGTGACCGACCGGAGCAGACGGAGGAGGAGAAAAGAGGAGCGGTGAACAGCAGCTGAGACGAGAGGAGCGATAACGGCAGAAGAGAGGGACGAGAGCTCTACCTGAAGAGCAGGAGGCAGAGAGACGGGCAGAGAGGGGAAGAGGGGCGTGCACGCAGACAACCTGCAGCGAATAGGCTGAATCATCTGAGCCACTCGGGGAGAGGGATGGAGAACGAGAGAGCGGAGGGAGACGCTCAGCCACGGCACGGGGGAGAGGGAGCAGGGGTGGGAGAGTGAAGGGCAAAGGTACCAGAGAGGAGAGGAGGAAACCAGGGATGCGGAGCTCCACCAAAAAGCAGCCCCGAGACATGACGCATCCACCTTGTAACAGCTCCCTCCATCTTACATCTCCTCCATGTTTGCCCCCCTCCGCTGCCGAATGCTAGAATCAAATGGACGAGAGAGAGCATCCTCCCTCGGCCGACACATCCCCCTGAACAAAGAGAGACTGAGCCGGGTTCATCTTCATCGGCAGCGTTGACGGCAACAGCTGGAACGGCAGCGAGGAGAGCGAGGAGGGACCGGAACGAACACAAGTGCGTAGACAGACAGGTGAGGGTGAGAAAACGACTTTGCGTCACCTTTTCACCAAGGTAGACGCCGAGGTTTCTTTTCTGTGCACAGCTGTGAGGTGTGGCACCTCTATGTGGGTTTCGCACACGCCGTTTGTGCAAGACGGAGGCGGTCTTTTGTTGTGTAGAGCTGGGATTTACATGGCTGTTGCATCATTTCGCAGAGACACATGCATTGGATACATGAATGAAGATGCACAGATGTGCACGCAGGCGTTGATCCCCAACGGAGGTTACAGATCGTGAATAGACTGTGATGATGTGTGAGTTTTTGGTGTAGATCTTCGGGGGTCATGCCTCTATCGGTTATGAGAATTGAAACACCTCTGCACAGGCAAACATTGGGGGCCAGAGGACAGGGGGGATGGGGGGTGGGGGGGTAGGGACAGGGCAGGAACGGCCTGTTCTGTAGCCGTCAGCAGCACTAAGGCATCTCCATATTGGCCATACATTGGCGCTGCAGTGAGAGTGCTGGGTACACCATGCTGCGATTGCATAACTGCTGCTCCCGAAACGCACCCCTCCCACACGCTAGAGCATCTCCCTCGGTCCAAACATTTTTGGCCGCCTCACCTCCTATCTCGCAGTCCTCAGCTGAGTCTGGGCAACAACAAACGCCGTCCGCCTCAACCCTGTGCTGAGACAGCCTCCTCAAAAGAGACAAAAAAATCGATCGCCTTAATCAATCAGGCCGCTGTTGTTATTGAAGAGCAGAGAACGTTTGCGGAACCTTTTCCCCCTCATAAATCTTCGATGAGGTCCGTGTCGGGCAGAGTGATGGCGGTTATGGCTTTTTATTTTCCTGCCTGTGTGCAGTCATGCCATGTTGCCGTGGGAGATACATAGACGGGAACAAAGAGCACTTGGCTGTAATGAATTGCGAGGCAAAATGGCCGATGTGTGCCATGAGTGACAGCGAGCTGAATTATTAAAAACAACACCTCCTCACACATCCACTAAGCACTTTCTGAGCATCATGGAATATCTACACATAGTCTCAGCTCAATTGACTGTAAATATAAAGAATAGAGCGGAAAATTATTGTGTGAATCTCGGGGAAAGACATACAGATGTATTTAAATCTTGGCATTTGAATGATGTTTGATGTTGTGTGTAAAGGATATGCGCTGCTTTATTCGTAAAAGGCTTGTATGGAAAAGCCCATTGAGGAAAGCATGTAATTAAACAAGAATATATGGCTGTAACAAACAAACAACAAACCCAAGATAGAAGCGAGACAACCAGTTGCATCTGTCATTTGCATTTGTACAGCACCAAACCACACAATTTCCTGAGAGAAGCTGCAGCCACTAAAACATACAGCAAATCTGGGGATTTGGCCTCAGATCACGCTAAGGTCATGCCGTGTTATGTCATCAAAACACAAACACAATATCCCACGTAAGTCCCGAGTGGAGATGTGCAGCGATGCTTCTATTTTTTTTACCAGCCGAGGCATGAATGTGGATACACATCTCAACATAGCTGGCATACCTGACACATGACAGGTATGTGGTGGAGGGGCACAAAGACCCCGACCGTCTGTCCCGTCCAGGCCAACAGACGGCTCACATTAATAGATAGAGGGACGGAGAAGGGAGAAGTGGATAGAGACAGGTTTTCATTGAGAGAAACGAGAGGCAGACAGGCAGGGAGACAGACTGATGGGCTGGGTTGCTATGACTCACCCAGAACACGGTGCCCTCCCTGCGTTCTCCGATCTGCATCAGGGGCGAATTTATCCAGTTTGATCATGAGGACCTGAGCAAGAATGTGTGTGTGTGTGTGTGTGTGTGTGTGTTTGTGTTGTAGCGGACAGGAATGTTCTTGGCGTGTGGCACTATGCGTGTTTCTCTCTCTCTTCAGGTGTGTGTGTCAGTTTAATCTTCAGCATGTAGCGAAAATATTCCTTTTAGAGGCTGTTATCTGTTTGTTATCTGTTTGTTTGTGTCCAGTGGAATGTAAAGGCTGGTGCCGAGTACGTGATGGGGAGTCGTCTGAGGGTGAGAATATTCTAGTGTGTGTGTGTGTGTGTGTGACTTTATAGTGTGTATGCAGCTCCGTGTGTGTGTGTGTTTAACACTCAGAGCGAACTCCTCTGACATTTCTGTTGTCAGCTCTCCTCTTCCTCCTCTCGCTCGTGATGATGAGACCAAATGCCTGCCGTGATTTCATTAGTTTAATAATTCCTGTGCAGGGAGAGGATCCAGAGCTATGTACACACACACACACACACACACACATGCACTCAGTGTGGAGACAGTGGCAGAGCCGGAGCGCCGCGTTAATGTGGTGACTTGGGCCCCGGAGATGAGCTCCTTACATAACCGGAGAGGGCTCCGCCGATTGGGAAGAGGCTGCGCCAAGGCCGGCCCCCCATCAGCAGGCAGCCTGCATTGGTTATCAGCCCGCTTCACAGCACTGTCACCCAATTTGAGGGTCATTTCAGCTGCTTCGTCTCCCCGACGCTCCGAGAGCTCCTTGTGCAGCCTGGCTGCTTTATCAGCTGGACCGGTACGAGGCAGACTCTCACAAGCTGTTTATATCCACTAAGTGTGTCCAGACATGATTACATCTATCAGAAGAGGAGCTGCTTATTGGAAATTAAATTAATAGCCAAAACCGATACCAAACATATTCTTGACATTACTGATATCTCATCCTGGCAGACAAATAGGTCTACTATTAATTCAAACCGGGATTTGGTATATTTTTAATTCCTAAATTCACAGTATTTGTGATTTATAACATCATGTCTAGAGCTGGGAATCATCCATGATATAGTACGTTGTAGTTTTATGTTGGGTTGATTGATGATTGAGGTGCTAGTACCAAAATGTTTCATTCACTCTGATGAATGCAAACTTGAAAACTAGAGCCCAACCGGCATTTTCCAAACTATCGGTATCAGCATTTATAATGGCCGATAAATTAATATTTTAAAAATAAAATAAAAATGGAAGACTTAACAGAATTTGTCTCCAGTCTTGTTCGAAGTTATATTTATGAAGTTTACCAAGTCTTTTAATGCTGGTAACTTTGTGTTTGGTTTTTGTTGTTATTGTGTTTTTGTTCAAAGGACTTTAAGTTTTATATCTTAAGTTTGTATTTTTAAACATTTTATTCATCAGAACTTCAATATATTTTGATGTTCCTCTGTTGACAATAAAAGAAACAATTTTATTTTTAAACTGCATTATCATATTATTTTAGTGAATACCCATAAATAACTACAAATAATGTTAATTAACTAATGAAATCTGTTAATGTTTTGATATGCGTTTCTGAAATAAAAAAATATCGACCGATATATCGGAATATCGGATTTTCAATTCAACAAACGTTTGTATCAGTATCGGCCTTCAAAATCCTTTATCGGTCGGGCTCTAGTGAGAACATTTAAGATCTGTCAGGAGTTCAATGCCAACAGCAACATTTGATTAACATTTTAGTTATACAGTGTCACAGACATCCTTCAGTTCGATATGCAACCATAAACACAACAATATGATCATATTGTGTGTGTATTGGATAGTTTTTTGTCCAAATGAAGGATTAAAGTGAAACACGTATCATTGTATTGTATATTAATTGGATTATTTTTACATAATTTTACCGTTTTTTTCTATGACTATCAAACAATTATCAGTGTATTGTGATGTATTTTCCTAATCTTAGCCACCGTATACACATGCATGATGATTGTTTATCAGAAATATCTTCTAAAAGTCCCCAAGCATCAACCACGAAGCATATCACCATGTTTACGAAGGTGACGAATGCATGCTGCGTGTGTCATTTTGCAGCAGCGTTGCAGCACATTTGGTGCGTTTTGTGAGCGAATCTGGCTCTTCGTCTTCTTACAAATATGTCTGCAGATTCATTGAGAAAGGATGAGGGGGAGAAACAGATGTCTGCGGTACGGCTCGCTACATCACGTGGAGGTAATGGGCTGAAGCACTTCCGCCTGATTGGTACATCGCTCTCATTCGGTGTGAATCTTCAGCAGGGGTTGGGGGCAGGAAACCACAGAGAAGTGCATAGATAAACAAACCAGAAATAGAAACCTGGACCAGCACTGAGCTCCCTCTTCTCTCTTTCTTTCTCTCCGTCTTCTTCGCCATGTAGGTCACCTCCCCTGCACAGTTTCTTTCTCTCTCTCTCTCTCTCGTTCTCTATTGAATCATCACTGTTGACAGCCTTGAATAGAGTGAAAGATGTGTCATTCCCTCCTCTGCCTGTTGGCAGCTATTGTTTTGGTCCGGCTAAAAAGCTTCATCCATACACTTGTTCTTTTTCACAAGCCCACACGGAGTATGACATAAACGCAGAGTACAAACCGCTCCTACGCACGTTAGTGTCTGAACTGACGCAACTCACAAGATAACAGGAAGCATGGCAAGAGCAGGGCCGCGAACAATCCCCTGCTGTGACCAGACAGAGTGGCGATCCATTGCATTTTACCGGTTCTGCACAGTTTACAGCATCGTTTACCACCATTGTCTTCGTGCAACAAGTCCCACGACACAATCACTGTCGGAAGACTGGATTGAGAGATGTAAAGAAACACATTTCTCTATCGGACACTCTCCATAAAGCTGTCAGACACTTCAATTCCAAACATTGTTGCACCCGTTTTTCACTTAGACACCAAAAAACAAGGTTGAAAAATATAAAATATACTGTGTATATCTGGACCCAAAGACAAGAGCAAGACTTTGAGAGGTTGAAGTTGAGGCCAAGACTGAGGCTGAATGAGTTCAAACACACTCAAAATGTGAAACATCCAAATCCATAGGGACTCCTCAAATTGATCTGAAAGATCCACATTCCCATAACACAACCACATACTCCTAATTCATCTCTTTCATTGCCATATTTATATATATATGCACGTTTGAGTAAAAATGCAGTTAATTCTGAGATGGAGCTTCAAAACAACCTGTCTTGAAAGGTGGATCGATATTGAGCACTATAACACTGCTTTGTAGCACAGTGATTTTTGTTTTTTGGAAACAGAGAGGCGTACTCTGTGCTATGCCCTAGAGCATGTGGCAACAGGATAATTATCTCAGTCTTTTCAGAAACACAGCTGGGCCAAGGCCAAGATGCAGAGGTGACAGTCATCAGATAAACACACAGAAACTGGTCTTCATACAGCTACAGTAGATTCTTGCCAAGTTATGTTACCAAGGAAAGGCGTACATAAGGTCAATCCAACATCTCACACATAGTGTTCCTTCTTTGAATATTTTCTCTCTGGAAAATGGCATACACCTACATACCTTTCTAAAGAAGAATAAGACTTGTTTCATATATTTGTGAGAGGCTGACCCTGTTCTCCCATTTGTAAATGTCATTCAAATTCACTAAATATGACAAAGTGTGTATCAGAGCAGTAACACATGTGTTTTCTACGTTACTGTTTTCACAGGTAGATGGACCAAAGGAATTCTCAGTACGCGTCGTGAGTCTGAGTCACAGAAAAAAAGCCGAGACAAGCACAGAGGCATCCTTCAGACTGTTATCGCCTCTTCTGCTGGGCTGGGAGGGCCGTCTGGAAGTTAAAACATTCACTCCCACCTCTGAGGAATTCAAGAGGCTCGGAGCGAGAGGGAGTCATTCCAAGCCCTCTCCAGGACACCTCAGTTCCTTATCAACAAGCCACACAGGGTCAGCTGACCAAAACTGGACCAAGGGCAGGGAGAAAGACCGGAGCCTATTCTTTCTTTCTCACGCTCTGGAGACGAAGTGTTAACACACCCGCAGCCAAAAACAGGAAGTTAAGCTTAAGCGAGTACCGCTTGTAAAGGCTAGTGTGAGAAAAGCAAGAGTTTCCTTGGCAGGCCACAGGTTATCGTTTAAAACAATACTCTTTCTGAACTGCCTGAACTCAGTCCCCCTCCCAACGCTGTGAATGCCGAAATCCAGCAATCCTGTACTGTATGTATATATGTGAGCATCTGTGTGCATATGAGATTATTTATTGGTGTCATCACTGAGTGAGAACATATCTTTGTGCAACGTACTAAAGGTCCTTGTGTGTGAATATACTTTTTTTGTTTGTTGCAAATAGCCATCAGAGACTGCACAGCAACATCAGCATAAGTGAGTAAAAACAACAAGAAAAAACTTCCTTTAAGTCGTCAACACTGGTCTTATACTGTAAGCTGGACTGTTAAATCATCTGTTCATATCGGGCCAGACTAAGAGCTGGTTGTGGTGCTCTGGCGGAGCTCTTTTATCGGTCTTCCCTTCATAAAGACACAGGCTGAGAACAGCGGCCACCAGGGGGGGATCTCTGAGGGAAACATGGAGGCAACCATCCGTCCCCATGTTCCCTCGAATGGCTGACTTCAAAGAAAGAGCCTAATCTTTCCCCCCCCTTGCCTAGAAGCAGGCAGGGTTGTCCAGCGCTGACTAGAGCCACAGCCCCTCTCTCTCTTCCACCTCCACAAGCGTGCGGATGTCCTGCCTCAGACGTCAGCCCGTCACCATCCCCATGGACACCGTCAAGATCATCCCGTCGGAGAAGTTCCCCAGAGAGTGCCCTGTGCCTGTCACGCAGCCGCGCTATGCCCCGCCCCCCAGAGTGGCGTGGGACGGCGGGGGCGAGGGCGAGATCATCGTCAACCAGGCCTGCAGTGACCTGACCCTGGACATCACGGGGTCCCCCCGGCCCATGGTGTCCCCCTCGGCCCCCGTGACGCGCAGGGAGCAGAGCTTCCTGGCGCAGCGCAAAACCAGTGCCAACGAAATCTGCTACCACCAGTTCCACTACAAGATGGAAGACGTCATCGTCAACCAGTACGTGCTGCGCTCGTCCTCCACCTCCTCCTCCACCTCCTCCTCCTCGTCCTCGGGGCCCGTCATGCCCTGCGAGCCCCTGGACTGCCCCACCTGCGGTCACACCTACAACTTTGCGGGCAAGCGTCCGCGCATCCTCTCCTGCCTGCACTCGGTGTGCGAGGAGTGCCTGCAGATCCTCTACGAGTCCTGTCCCAAGTACAAGTTCATCTCCTGCCCCACGTGCAGGCGCGAGACAGTGCTGTTCACTGACTATGGCCTGGCTGCTCTGGCCATCAACACCAGCATCCTGAGCCGCTTGCCCTCTGACCCCAACGGGCCCGTGCAGTGGGGCGGGGAGGCCGACCGCAGCTGCTACCAGACTGTGCGCCAATACTGCCAGTCAGCCTGCACCTGCCAGATCGCCAACCCCTTGTCCTCCTGTGGCATCATGTAGACAAGGGGGGGCACTGCAGGCATGACTCGACGCTACCCCCCCCATCCCCACCACTCTTTTCATCTATAAGCTCTACCCTTTTTGCCAATCCCCTCACACACACACACACACACATACAGTAAATAAATCCCTCCACAGATGTTATCTCTATATATTTAATAGCACAGACGGATGCTATGTGGGACTCGTGGATGCCGCTGGTTCAGTAAATAGTAAATAAATGTATTTTATGTATGGACTGGATTCCTGTTCACCCTTTCTCGTTTGGTTGGACGTGTTTGTCATTGACATCTCTTTACATGGGAATGCCAGGGGAGGTCTATCCCCCCAACCTAGGTGAATAAAGATTAAATAAATGATGAAAGTAAGTGTGTGGCCTGCATTGTTATCTGTCAAACTACAGAAAACTGCTGCAGAATTGTGCCTTTCTTAGACTATATTGCACTATGAATCTATTGATTGATTGATGCCTTAAATAAGGGGATAGTTAATGGATTTTCTAATCTGCAATGTTTCAGGGGGGTTAAATGTTTTTTTTTTTTTTTTGCACCTGTTTTTGCAAATCAGATGAAATTCAGAACTGGTTTTGATGCTTTACAAATGTAGGTTATTTTCAGCTACAAAGTCATGGTTCTCATAGCATTCTGCATTTACATGACTTAACTCATGTAGAAAACTCCATTTATAATCCTAAAACATTATTGCAACCCATGAAATGTATGCATTCATCTGCTGCTAACTGACAGAATTAGTTGATCCGTTAATAAGTCAATCAACTTATAATACATCATCAGTCATTTTAAATATTAGTAAAATGTTTAAGTAATTTACCAAAAATAATACGCAATCAATTGATCCGTTTGTTAGCTTCTTTTAAGTTTATCAATATAAAACTATTATATTTAAGTTTGAACTGTTGGACAAAAGAAGACAATTGAAGACTTCTATCTGGTCTCACCTTGAAATGATATGCATTGTTTGGACAGAGACTATTTTTAACAAGATGTTATTAGAAAGCCATGCATTCATACCAGATTGATATTTGTATGCAGACATATAGCCTTCGATGGCTATGATCCATGTTTCTGTTGCAGAAGGACACCGAAACACAATGAATAAGAATGTCAGGAAGTTATATTTACATCATATTACAATAATAGTGTAATAAACTGTACAGTGCATACCGGTATTCTTTTGAAGCTTATTACAGATGCAATTTGCAATATACAATCGTACATTACACCACAGAGAAATGTTTTTACGAGGTTTTATAGAAATCACATTCTTTTTCAGTATAAAAAAATAAAGGTAAGTGTACAGCACACAATAAATAAACATGAATAGGCTGAATAGGTAGTCTTGTAACAGTGTCAGTGCTCAGACCTTTAACGGAAAGTTTCCTCCTTTTCAGAACCAAAAGCAAAAATGTGTGAACATCATGACATGCCATTTACACAGGCAACGTTTTCCTCCTCTTGATCAGCTGGCTCAGGCGTCGCCAGGTCGACCTTTTCTCAGATGGCTGCATCTGTTGGCTGTGCAAAATAAAAAAAATGCATTAAACAGAGCTGAAGCAAGCCAGCGTGTGAGCTACAGTACGTTTAGTGGAGGAAAAAAAGGGACAAAATGTTCAGGAGGAACAGAAGCACAGGCTGAAAATGAACTCTGCGTCGACTGTGCATTAGCTCCGGACCACTGCGTCAGTGTGGCCGGCTGCCATGTTGGAGCAGCACACACAGTTCCTCAGAGCATCATGCATCATATGATATTAATAACACTGCCCCGCTTCGAGGTCACAGTTAAAAATGCAATGTCTCACCCTTTTTTATTCCTCACTGCAAACTCTGCTCTTGTCAAAGACCCAAATTTCATCTTCCAGTTCCTGTTGCTTTTTTTGGTCTCCTCTTTTTCAGACCCCTGAATGTACACACACATATTTGCACCAAATAAGAGAATTAGAATTAATTATCTTTTGTAAAACTCACTTAATGCAAATGACTGTGTTTATTCATTGTATTTGAGTGCATTACCTGTTTTTCAAGGTCTTCCTCTTCCATCTCCAGCAGGTCATCTGCACTCTGATGCTGCCCTCTGCAGTCTGCATTGAACTTTCCTGCAGCAATCACACACACACACACACACACACACACACACACACACACACAAACACAGATAGATAGAGAGAGAGAGATAAGATGTTTTTTTTAAGATTGGCAAAATAATTCCCTACAACAATATATTGAATATACTCAACCACAGCAGTTAAAAGTGGAAAGAAACACTTCGTACAATGACTCACTCATTTGCAGTGTAGAAATATTTGTGTCCGAAGCAGATCTCTGTCGAAAATGTCTGTGAAGGTAACCTTTCTGCTGCTGGGGTTCACTGTGCTCTGCACTTTCTGAACGTTCAGGCCTCTGACAAGAAGAGAGATCCTCCTCAGCTTTGGAGTCGCTCTGACGAGTGTCGAGAATCTGAAGGAGAGTCAGGTGATTAAAAAAAACTAACAATGGGATGTAATTGATTTCAACCCTCGGGCTGCAAGAACGCATGTTGTCATCGCCAGCTTGACAAGCTTGTGTCATGTATATAAACTGTGGAAACTGTGACAACATTTTAATTGGCGAGATGTAATACATGATTGCCTTCACCTGGCTCACCGCCATGTCCCGATGCTCCCGCGGGCCATCGGCCTCTATCGGTAACCCTCGGCTCTGCATCTGTTGCTTGGCGACTTCTTCCAACATTTGGCACACCTGCTCCAAGTAGCAGAGCCCAGGACTAGTCGCATCCTCTCCTCCTCGCCAACGTCCTGCACAGATCATCATGCAAGAAAAGCTTTACCTTGTGGGATACAGAAACTTGACCACCTTCAAAAAAAAAATCACATCCAAGTGAATGTTTGATCTCAAATAACATCAATTCATAATTAGCCTCTAATTAATTTATATAAGCACTATCTAGAGTACAATAGAGATCAGTCATATATCAATAAAATATGATATGTTTTTAAAACATATACTTAATGTGAGGATAAGAATATGTAATTAAATTGTTCTTGTTCTGAGATCAACTATGAACAATGAAATCTCATGTTCTATTAATGCATATACATCACATGAAACTTTCAAAAGAATAATTAGTGCAATTACATTTAATTGCAATTGAGTGATCATGTTCGCAGTTTCATCAAACACACCCCAAACTAAAATAGCGTTGAGGAAATAATCCCGCTGTTTCAACACCTCGGTCCATCATCCGCTTAACATTTAACAAAAAAAAATCCCCGGACTGCTCAGCTTCCCCCACACACACACGTCTCCATCCATTCCTCTCGTGCCTGTGGGCTTAAAGTCACCTGGGCAGACTGGTTTATGATCCCTCGCCCGCAGACGGACTTCTGACAGGTTTCGAGCATGAAAGAGATCCAGTGTGAGTAATGACATGCCTGTCCTACTTTTAATTTGAGAGCAACTCTCCGAACGTGTGTTGCAACCCTCTAACTTACGATAAAAGTAGACGCCTTGTTTCACCTCTCACACTTTCTTTCAGGCGTTTCTTTTATATTTACAAGCCGTGCAAGACCGTGCATGTTACTGTGAAACTTATGTAATGCCAAAACTACTCCCAAGAACAGAAATCAGGCGCATCATGGAAATGTTGCTTGTCCTTTTTTTAAACTGAATCCTTAGAAACAAACACAGTTTCCGTTTGTGACATAAACTGCATCTCACCTCTGATCTCGTCTGAGCCGAACACATAGACATCGGCCGTCTGCGCATTTCTGCTATCTGCCTCATGGGCGCTGATGCGTTGACTGTCCTCTGTAGGGCTAAACTCTGTGACCTTTGACCCCGCACTGATTCCGATTGCTCCTGGTTGTGTACGAGAGATGCTGCAGGTCGTCTGAGGATTTCATCCACTATGGTGGTCTCCCGGTTCTTCTTGAGACGCTTAGAGGCAGTCTTCTGCAGTGCTTGCTCCACCTTTAAGTTCAAGGCCGTGGAGGCCACCTGAGCTCTGCTGGGACGGAGCAGCGGCGAGGAAGAGGAGGAAGAGGAAGGCATGGGAGAGAAGCGCAGAGGAGACTGTGGCGTTGAAGCTTCTCTTTCCGGTGAAAATGTGTCTATTTCTGTTAAGACAGAGGAAGGTGTAGCAGGGGAGGACATGACGGAGCTGGCCGTCTCCACTCCAGAGTCCACCGATTCTGAGCGCAGGTTTGAGGCGACATCAGAGGGAGGCGTATGAGGATCTTCATCGTTGTTTCCCGTCCACGCTGAGTCCAAACCCTGGAATTCTTCAGTGACCCAAGCCTCCATAAGGTTCCCAAAGCTCCTGTAGAGATTCATCTCCCCTCTGTCCCTCACACCTCTCAGCAGGAGAATGAAGGAGACACTTCTCCAGCCCACGCAGTCTTTGGCTGAGGTGAACTGGTGAAGGAGAATTCAAAACATCCCCACACTGATCCGCCTCCACTCCGTCGCCACACCTCTTCCCCCGTCATCTGTCGTGTCACAGCGCGGAGCTACGTGTTCAGGCCCGCACCTTCCTGTCACCAGACTCTGGGAAAAAGGGTTACTCATCTGTTATTTGTCCCCAAACCTGTAAGAAATCCAAGACATAACAAGAACAAGCCATGACACGGACACATAGATTTGAACTTTGTATCTACAGACGGTGCTTAGAATGACATAAGTCAAGCAATTCAGTGATATGGAGCTTTTTCAGAATAGAAATAAAGGTATGCTGTTCACATATTAAAGTGTTTCCTACAACAAATCTTACTTCTGACCTACATACCTGTCCCATTCATTCAGTCAGTGTATGACAAGAGTAACATAATACGTAAAAAATTCCTCAGTGGCGTGGTATGTGTGTGTGTGTGTGTGTGTGTGTGTGTGTGTGTGTGTGTGTGTGTGTGTGTGCGTGTGTGTGTGTGTGACGCTATGTTACGTCACTTCAACCAACCCAGGTTTATCTGTGAATGCAGGAATGTGTAGAGTGGACCGCTCCTGACAGCAGATATGATCTACATTCTCCAGGTGAACAGTGGCAGCATCTAATCAAACACATTCACTACTCATCCATTTGATTTACTGACTTTCTAACTTATGGTCTCATTGTTCCGTATGTTTCCATAAATGTCCATGCTCACACATGAACATACCGATCCATAAAAATGATTTGTCAGCCGTGATATATGTCTTATTCCAGACTTATTCACAGATGTTTCTGTTAAACAAAAACAAAGAGGGGAAAAAGCACTCCTCATTCCACTCAATAAATAAATATCCCTCACGTTTGTGTAACATATCTATGTATTAACAGATATTATAGCTCCAGATGTTCTCAAGTCTGTCTTGATATGTTCATTACACACATGCTCTGTCATTGCTGCAGTTCAGGACACTGAGATCAGTGTTTTGTTTTGTTATTTTTATTCTACAGGAAAAATAAATAACATATACTTAAAGATTTATGGGATTTCTTGGATCCAACCTTTCTACTTTGTATTCTGAATTGTATTCCTGGCAGGGTGACGAATGCTGTGAAACAGTGTCCTTTCAGTGTTTCCCTTCATGTAGGCAAATTCAGTTTAAAGAACATATAATTGAACAGTTGATGGGTTTTTGGGAGGTTGCGGAGGGCATTTATCTACCTTTATTGTAAACATTGCTCCTCCTCATACCATTAGAAAAACAGGCCGCAGGAAGTCGCTAGGGGGCGACGTTGAGCATTCCTCAGGAATATATATCTATAGGTATTTAGAAATCACTTCATACAAGAAGAACCTCCCTCCCTTTTTAACCGTAAGCGAATCATAAAAAACACAAGTGGAGGATGCTAGTGTTTGTTAATACTTACACTCTGCAGCTCCTCTTAACTCTTTGCAAGGAGGAAATGTGGGATTCTGAAGGCAACACACACACACACACACACACACATTATACTGTAAATTAAATTATTACAATTAATAGGAGAACATGCAGTGACAATCCCTACTATCCAGTAGCGGTCTCTGTTCGTTTTATGATGTTATATGAATTATGATGTAATATGGTGAAATACGAGTATATGACTCGTTAAGTTGTTATGACTAACATTTTAGTCAACAATAAGTAGAAACACTTCCATCATATTTATCAGGACTGTAGTCTTGTTTCTGACCAACTGACAAATACAGTAAGTTATATTCACTTAGCTGCTAGATTTTCGACTTGACTCAGGTATTGTTAAAGGAGCGATATATGACATTCAGAGCAATTTTCTATGTAAACATATCATGGAAAAATGTCTACCTGAGCAGAGTATGAAGTTGGTCTCCCTCTGTGTGTGTTGTTATCCAAGCTTCTCCTTGCACACCTGATGCGTTTTTAGAGAGCTTTGAGAGGCGGGTAAAATTCTTTGAATGTCGTGACTTGCACCTTTAAATTTGTCTGTCTGCTGATTGGTGCTGAGCAGTCAGCGAACTGTTTTTTTTTTTTTAACAGCTTTGTCCGGAAATGCAACCATGTGGACTGCAACTACAAATATGAACAATAGTGATTCTAGGAAGGAAGTATTAAAACATTCCAGCAGTTGACTGAGTCACATCTTTTTACAGGTTTTATGCCAAAATCTTGCTTCCTTATTGGCAAAGGTTTCCACCAAAGAGCGGTATGAAGAGGATCCAAAGTCATAAAACCACACATAAAACTACCATTACTGACTAGATGAGTTTGTGAGAATCAAGTCAACTCTAACGACGTATCAGAAAGTCCTCAGATTAACATGAAACAGAGAAATAAACGTGTGCTACTCACTGTTGGCATACAAGAAGTCTTTATTGACAGACTTTGATTGTCATTGGGCATTAGAGGAAGCATTAGGTTGAGAAAATGATACTGCGTGAAATCATTTCACAGACACCACACTATGGCAGGACACTAAGAATTCTGCATGAACATATTTTCCATTTTTTTTTACACTCTCATCTAAATACCAGTCTATCAAAATATACCTGAAACACATTTTAATACCTGATGCGGCCACAAGATGGCTTATATTTGTGCAACTCAACAAACGTCACTGGAAGACATACTACTGTATACACCAAACATTTCCACTGATATTCAATTTCAGTGCCAGAAAATGTCCAAAATGAAATGACTAACTAAAACATAAACAGAAGGTGATGTAGGGAGTTCTGCAGCACCTGCTGTACGTGTGTTAACTCATGCACCTACAGTAAATCCATGCAGGGAATTTCCTGGAAATAAAACACCACTGACTATCCCAGGGCTGGCGTGTAGCACGTTTGGCACTAGTGAGAGTGTTTTTCCCGCCTATAGATGAAACGTACAGCTGTGGAGAGAATGACAATGAGAATGTCATATTTTATGATTGATTACCACCTACAGGGAATATAAAGGAAATGTACTTCAGAGGGTAATTGCAAATAGAAGGACTGGCCCTCATTCATCAAGCACTTTTGTGGAAAAAGGGCTCAGGATCTTCTGAGGAAATAAGCCCATCTTCTAGTTATACCACAGGTATTCACTATTCAGAGATTTATGTATCACTAATGGCCTCATCGCCCTCAGCCTCAGACCACACCCATCTTCGAACTTGGCCTTCATTTTGATCTCAACTGCACATCTGTAAAGGTTCATGGCTGCGTCTTGATGCATGATGATGCCGCTATCACAGTGACAAAATCTGTCCACGGAACTATAAACATCTGGCAAACCTCCTCTGCGGTGGTTTGTGTATCTCCAGGATGACATTTGTCCATGATGACTCACACACAGACTCACAAGGTGAAAACAACACCAGCCACTCGCTGTTATGTCTGTTAACCAGCCGATACTAAGATCTTAGAAAGGTCACACAGACGTGGATGGATTTAGGAATAGGTGGTGCAATGTGAAGCTTGATGAATAAGGGCCATCGCCAAAGCTGTTAATTCTGTATTGTGTGTGCTTTGTGATCAGTTCAGCACTGAGGATGAAATATCATGCAGTAAAGACTTTTTTTGTTATTACAGTAAGTAGGCTCCACTCCGTCCTCCACCCACAGAAGGTTTGGTTTTCAGCAGTCCTTGTTAGTCTGAACTCCTCCTAACTTCATTGACCTGATGGATTGAGCCAACAGTCCGAGCTGGGATCTGTCAAACTGCAGCCACTGTGATGGTCGCCTGCACCTGTGAAAGGAATGATGTACAGGTAATTGGTTGTCAGTATTAATACATTAAAGTGGTGAATATTAAATAAACCACAAAATCAGTGGGATACTTGTTTCCACTGATTCTTACCTTCTGGTTTGTGCTCCACTGGGACTCTGAGAAACTGTCTCTGTCCTGGTGGAAGTATCAGCTGCTCCAAACAGTTTGGCCCAGCGCAGCCCACCCTGACACGGACTCTCAGACTGGACACAAGTGGACGCAATCGGGGTCTCATTGTCCTTCTCTCCCCTCCTCTCTCCTTGCCTGCTGTCCATACTTATTTGAGACCAGTTATCGGCGTTATTCTGGCTGCAGTCCTCCCCTTCATCTACACCATCCATAAGGTCAGACTCTTTGGACCACCACTCTGGAATAGGAGCTGACAATGGACTCCCGTTAGCCTGCATCTCTCCACAATCCTGAGACCTGAGAGACTCTCGGTGATGCAGACCCGTCTGGTCTGGAGTCCTGCTTTGCCGGCCACTGCCGTCTACCTTTCTGTCAGCTTGCAGCAGCGGCCAGCTGGTCACCAGGAGCGCTGAGCACGGCGGAGGTGGAGAAACACCCTGCTCCTCCGAACACAGCTGTCTGTTACGTAGCAGACGGGGCTCCAGCAGCAAGTTGAGGTCAAAGGGCAGCACGGAGAGCGGCTGCAGCAGAAGCAGCAGCTCCTGAAACAGGGGCTGACACCGACCCAGCGACGTGGACAGGAAACCCCAAGAATGGTAGTATGTTGTCACCACGTCTGTGGAGACAGCAACTAGTTTGATCCAAACTTGAGCAATATTAATGTATTTATGAGCTAAATGCTAACATAGCATGCTAAAACAGTCAATGTTAACACACTGATTGAGTGTGGACCATGTTGCCCTGCCTGTTAGTATAGTAAAGTGAATGTGCGCTCACCTTTTTGACCCTGAAGGTGACTGAGCCAGAATTCCAAAGCTCTCAAGCTGAAAGAGAGCAAATAAACAACACAAGATTAAAGCTTACATGTGCAGTTTTTACAAAATAACGTTCTTTAGCATCATTAGTGCAATCAGTGGTCATTTTGATACTCACTTTAGCAGGCCCATGATGAAGGCTCTCACTCTCATGCAGTGGCTAGTGAGCAGGTCACATTGTCTAATCTTGGAGACCAGGCTGTGAAGGACCCTGGTGGATGGACCTGTTGCAGACAGAGAACAAAAAATAAGTCGTCAAAGATCCCACAACAAACATCATCAAGCCAAACCCTTCATTTGAATCCCATTACCGATCCTAGTAGAGACCTCCACCACCCTCCAGGAGTGGTTGCGCCGCTGCCCAACGATGAGATCCAGTTTGTGATCCCTCAGGCCGTCCTCTAAAATATTCTGGATTGCTGGACACAAATGTTCCAGAACCAGACCGGCTATCGTGGGACTGCGAGAGCTGTTACCCAGACGCATCTGTGGCAGAGAGAGAGAAATATAATACAGTATATTTCCTGCTGACACCAGTTATTTGACTCCAGTCCCGCAGCGGAAGTAATACCAGTTTGGCACTTCTCCATCACGATACATGGTTCCAGCTGCTTTAGCTCTGCCAGATTCATACCTTCTCATCAGGGTCTCTGCTGCTGCTGAAATGAGCCATGACCAAATCCACTGCCCTGCTCACAGACCTCAGCAGACCTGGAGACGTTGGATGAGGAAAGAGGTTAGACGAGCCAAAGAATTCATTTATGCTTCACACATTGTTTGAGCAGATACAAAACAGTAATATACGCAACATATGTATACATATACAGTTTAAGTCATTTCCCTGTGAGTCAAATCAGTGGAATGTGTTATGGGTATAATTCTAGCTGACCTGTTTTCAGTACAAATTAAGTAGTTTCTTGTTTTTAGATTTAGATTTTGTTGATGATGATGATTTCAACTGCAGTTGTTTCTGCACCGTCAGATGTTTTTTAATAAAAATAACTTGTTTGATAATGTTTTCACCTCCTTAACTGGGTCAGTGTAGAGAAGTACAAGAAATGACTTTCGGATGTTCATTATCATATTGCGGGAATGCAAATGTGAACTGAAGATGAAAGAGTCCATGTTAGCAGCGGTCCTCATTAACTTGCTTTCCGCCTGCCTTTCCTTCTTAATCCCACACTGCCTCGCCTCTGCAAATGTCACGGTAAATTCTTTATGCATGTTGATGCCGCCTGCAGTGCTGCACCACACTGACTTTACACCACCGCATTTCTGCCGTCGATTCGCATTCGTTGGATCAAATGTGCACCTTGTGGCCCATGTGGTGAAACAAAAATGATTAGGCGGGTTTATAAATCTGTAGTTTCTACTGCATCATCCTCCCTTTTTCTCCTCTCTTGGAGCTTGCAGTCAGACGCACACATAGGCTACGGAGCAGAAGGCTCAGCCAATCCTGTGCAGGGAGAGTTAAAAATAGGTCATGTTTGAAAGGAAGCCCCTTCGGGGTATCGAAGGCTCTGCTGTAGCGCACCAAAATTTTATTGCCGCTCTCTATGGCTCATCACTAGATAGACAATCCAATCAAGGAATCCAGTCATTGCTGTTACTGGGTCACTTCTTTTTTTTTTTACTCCATTCAGATTTCAATGTGTTTCTAATGTGTTTAAACATATTTGACACCAAACTAATAGAAGTCATTCACCTTTCCTCTGAAGATGGCTGATAGACATGGACTCATAAGACGTATCGGGCGAGAGGCAGAACTCTGTGGGCGGCCTGTCGCTCAGGATCAGAGATTCACTGTGTTGACTCTGACCCAGCTTCCCACTGAGCCCGGCAGAGTCCTGGATTTGCTGCCCAGAAGCAGCCAAGGAAAACAGATAACTCAGAGAGGAGAGAGGTGCCATGGAGGAGAGGGTGGCTGTAAAAGCACCGTGAAAAAAGCCGGTGTCTGCTGCAGGTGCAGCCCGGTACTGAGGGAACTTCTTCTCTGGTTGCACAGTGGCGGGAGGAGATAAAGACACCTGCAGATTTGGGTGACGGGCATCTGTGGTTAGGAGTAAAGTAGGTGGTGTGTGGGTAAAAGAGAATACTGGATGGTAGGAGGTGTGGGTCTGGGTCTGATTGGGGCTTTTGGGCTCAGTGTCAGCATGGCTCTGCTCAGGGGTGAGGTCAATAAGATCTTCGTAGGTGGGAATTTTAACAAGTTTGGCCTGATTTCGGGCTGAAAACAAATTTGAATAAGTGGTAGTTTGAGTCATGCCTGAGTATTCGCTTGTTTTATCTTGAGCCGCTCTGGGCTTTGGGCTACTGTCAGTTGGCTCCAGGTTGTTGCATGGACTTGGGCGTCCTTGGATTCTGCTGGGCTGGCTCCATGCACGTCTGCGGCCGAAGCACTCGGGACTCGGCGTGCAGGTGGAGCAGGTGTCGGAGCTCGAAGGAGCCTCGAGGAAGATGGGCCAGTTGTTGCCCATCGGTGATGGCTGGACATTAGAAAAGCATTTACTGCTCTTGCCCTTAAACTTGAGGCCTGGTTGGGAGCTGGCAGATTTGCTGTTTTTCTGATTTATGTACTGCTCCAGAAGACAGCCCAAGTGCTGGGTCTGGGGTTTGTCTGCAGGGACCAGAACAAAGGGCTGGATGGGCAGCGAGGTTGGTCTCTGGGCCTTACTGTAGCGCACTGCCGCATTTTCCATTGAGCATGCTCCTGAGATGGAGAAGAAACATATTTGGAGATGTAAGATTCACTTGATACTTACTTACTTTGCATATATACCTCTCTCACTTAGACGTAATTCATTGGCCTACCTTTCTCTGTTGTATCAGAACCACATTGTTCCTGGTGCAGAATCACAGATGGCTGTGTGGACGCAGTGCTCGCGCTTTGGTATTTACTGCTGTGTGGGCTCCACTGGCTGGGGCTCAGCGAACAGGGCGTACGGGAGAGGTTTTGGATGTTGTCTGCATCTTTCTTCCTGCAGAGGGCTTTCTCAGTGGAGGTGGTAGCGACTTGGAAATCAAAGGTTGGAAACTGAGAGCAGTCAAACCCACAGAAACTCTCTTCCTTCTGTTGATTCTCTTTCTGCTGATGGTGATACAGAGAAGAACTGCTTAGATTCACAAAACCAAATCACATGTGTGTTTTTACACAAGATGTTATGACTGTCCATCAAGCCACTCTTTATAAATGGGGTTTACACAATAAGTGTCCGATGATGTCAATCGTTTATAATAATGCTTTTTGGATCGGTTGTAAATCGTGTTCTAAACTATTCTAAATGCTTTCCCACTTTCCTTTCAGCCATCAAATCTGCAATAGTACATTATGAATCAATATTTTTCACATTAACCTATCAGGTCTGTAGAGTTGCAGCTCTGCAACTGTTTTGGGGAAATGTTCCCTTTTCTTTAGCATCCTTTAGCATCCTTTATCATCCTTTACATTACCTTCTCAACTTCTTTGTGCTGTCCTTCTTCCTTTTGAGCCACAAAGGGGTGCTCAGAGGGAGGGAAAGAGCTACTCTTGCTTGGACCATCTGGGCAGCTGGTGAAGCTGGACCACGCTGGACTGGGCGACTGGGAGGAGAGGTCACAAGTCACTAGCTTGTAGTACTTCTGGTTGGTCCCCATGGCCAATGTGGCCTGGCTTTGGAGACAGGCGGCCAGGTCTGACACCTCCAGAGAAGAGAGACCTGGTGGCAGCGGCTCCAGGGAGTAAAGGTTGCAGTTAGAGTCGAGGCCCTGAGGAGACCAGCAGGAACCTTGGGGCGTCTCCCCAGCCTCCTCTTTAGAGGGAGAGTTAACCGCCATGTCGTCATGTTGGAGGTCCTCAGCTGGAGTCTGAGGAACAGGCTGGAGGTTGAGGAACACAGGTCTCTCAGATGCATGATAGGGGTGAACCGCAGGACCGCTGAGGTCATTAGGCGTGGCAGGGTTGTTGCTCCTGCTATATATAGTGCAAAAGTTAACCAAGACGCCATCGGAGCTGTTACAGGAAGAGTCGCTGACGTACTCTGTGTGACTGTTGGAGAGCAGCTCTGGAGAACATTTGAGCTGGCGGTGGATGCAGCAGGATATGTTATCCTTCTGGTCCTCGTCTCCGTAAGCCATCACAGTGGCGCCAGATTTGCTCACACGAAAGCACTGGCATTCAGTCTGCAGTGAGTCCAGCTGGTGAGGCTGGTTAGAGAGCCACTCTTCGTTACTTCCCGTACCCAACGTGGTCCCCACATTGCCCCATTCGGCGTCCCCGTGGGACGTTGTTTGATTTCTGGCACCATTATTTAGCGTCCAGTTGGAATTCCCATGCAACACAAAAGATGAATCTTCCCGATATCTGTGCAGGTTATCTCCCTCACTGTCTTCATCTTCCTCATCCTCATACAGCTCTACATTGGGAAGAAAGGAGTTGTGTGACCGCACACTGTCTCGAGCTCCAGAGCTTTCCTTCTTCAGATGGGAGCTCGTCTCCTCCGGCGAGGAGTTGGAGTCGTACCTCCCGCTACTGTCGCTGCCTCCCTCCTCCTCTGCCCGCTCCTCGTTGAGGCTGCTGTAGCTGCTGGAAAAACGTCTTCGGCAAGCGGCGAGGGCGTGCTCTTGGTTCACGGTGTCTCGCTCTGGGAGCGATACAGCTCGGGTCAGGCCCGCTGAGCAGAGCCGACCGGGTCTTTTGGACGCGCTGCACAGGGCCTGGACAGGAAGTCGCCAAGTGGGAAGCTGAACCACAGGGAAGTGGCAGGCTATCAGGGTGTCCCCTGAGTGACTGGATGCTCCGATCATACCGCTGGGTCAGGCTGGACCATGGAGGCTGTCTCCATGTTCCTCAAATGAAATCCTGGATGAATAAAATAGAATAGAAACACTAGGAAGTCATCTGCATTGACTGTTTTGTTGTTGGTGCAGAAACATAACAATGCAACTGGATGCATACAAGAGTCCAGTGTGACACAAAATGCATTGAACATGAAATAATAGTAGTATAATAATAGTGTTATTATTAGGGCCATTAGACAATATGAGCGGTGACGGTTTCTTCAATCATGTAGTTGTTAGACTTTGTTGCATTGCATTGTTGCATGTATTAAATGTGTTGGACTATGTAGACATGTTTTAATGTAAATGTAACCAGGATACATTGTATGTCTTTTGTTGGTGTTTGCATGTGAAGTGTTTATCTCTTGATTTTTGGACTCAATGAACCCATAAAGCTATGACAGGTTTAAAGCCTCAGAATTCTCATTTTAATAGTCAGTAAAACAAATGAAAAATAAATGCAGCTTGAATTCTGGAGTCAACACATCCCAACAGAATAGAAAAAGATTAAAAAAACACAAAGCAGTCGGCTCCCTCCCTTCACACCACTGGGTCCTCCAGTCAGCGCCCTACTGTGCTGTCTGCATCCGGCCCCCAGCGCAGCCTATCCTCCATAATTCAGTCAAGCGTTAACAAACTCCTCCTCTGTCTGCCTGGGCCAACCACAGTCTCTCACTTCCCCTCAGCTGCTCTGTATCTAGGGCAGCTGCACTGCAGAGATGCTCCGCTGGCACTGCTAACAGTAAATACACTTTCACATCACTTTAGTTAATTCAACATGCTCATACACACTAGTCCTGTTTTTTTTGTCCATACATCTATACACAGGCAGTATAATAACGATCATCATCCCTTCATGAAACACAACTAAAATGATAATCGCCTAATCAAAAACAATGACAAAGCACATAAAATATTTAAACGCCGATGTCATTCATTCATGAAATAATCATTAGTGATAACTCAAGTTGTTATGATATCACACACCATGTACTGACATCTGCCTTCGGCGGTGTTACACAGTCTTGGTGCTATGTTGTGAATTTAAACTGAGAATGAAAGTTTAGAAATTGAATACTTTAGATGCAACATCCATCAGTTCGTACACATCACAATGCTGTGTCTGGACATAGTAAACAAACAACATCTGTTGCAAGGTAATCCTCTTTATAATCGCATTGCTGCAACAAACAACACCCTTATGGCTAAAATAGTAAACACATCGATGTCCTACAACACCAGAGCAAGGTTTATATTTTCTGTCTATTTCTAGTCTATTATTTAAATATTGTCTTTTTACATCTATTATGCTGTAGTTAAATGAGGCAAGCCATTAAGTTATTTTAAAAAAGACAGAGCATTGCATGACTCCACACAAAAGCTCAGGAAGAAGCAGAGGTAGGCCCTTATTCATAGTGTTAGTGTCTTGTCCAACATAAACAACATAACACACATTTCTGTGGAAGGACTCTTGCTGAACCGTATGACAGAATCATTTTAAATCAACATGCTGTGATTTGATTGTGAAGATGAATTTCTCTTGTAACGAGGGACAGTATCATACTCAAGGGGGCCGCGTTGCGTTGAATCTTGATTTATCCTGCCCACGCTTATTTCCAGCAGTTCAATAATCATATATACACAAGAAAGACTAACAATTTCCCTGCAAAGCGGATACGACTCTTGCGTAGGCTGTTATCACTGCTAGAGGTCCCCTAACTCACAGCTCTGTCCTCTGGGCACTGGAGCACACAGAGATGGTCGTGATTAAAATGACTGTCAGGTCAAGCCAGCCATCTCACATGAGGGATGAGACTGTGTGGTTCTGTGAAAGCAAAGAGTCTGAGGTCCACTTTTGCTGTTGCTGTGCTTGAAAATATAACCGGCTTGTGCTGCGGCTTCTTATCAACGATGATTGGACATGCTCGCAGCTCATACTGTTCTGTATTCACGGGAGGAAAAGTTTCAGTAAGAACTCAGGAGAATAACAAACCTCGGTCAGGTGTGAAGTTCCACCTGCAATACAGAGTAACAGACACACTTCGTTTAATTGGGGTATGTTGATCTCACGAGGAGAATAAAACATTCACAGTGGCTGTTGGGGAACATGTCAGACCACAAGAGACTCACATGTGCCATAAGATCCACCCATGGCAGAAGTGCTTTAGCATCCCTAAAGATATTGCATAGATAAATGCAATATAAATATAACAGTGATGTTGTTTTTTAAACACAAGTCCGTGTTTAACGAGCTTAAACATGGTAAAAAATAAAAATAAAAAACGTACAGTATATGGTTTACTTTCAACTTAATATTTTATTAACAAAAATTAAACACACCCCCCAACCTCATCTTGGTATGGTATGACCCACTTTCTCTCTCCTACCTGCCCCGCTCACGTTAAAATATATGTTTGTTTGTTTGTTTGTTTGTTTTAAAGGGAACATTTTTGGGGATCATTGGGTGCTCACCACCCCTTAAGCTCTGATCCTAGAATCGCCCCTGCCGTAACTCCCAGATAAATGAAGACAAATGTTTCGAGCCAATACGGGTGAATAATATCATCACCTACTTGATAACAGCAGTCAGTCAAAAGTGACGCCCATCCTCGTCTTCCAGGTGATGCAATTGTGTCACATCCACAATTATGCAACCAAACAGTTCTTAAAAAAAAAATAAGTGCTCGACCCACCTTTGACGTCAAAGATGCATTGGAGAGATAATATTTCCAGGTTTGTTACCTCACACCCGTGATTGAAATCAATGGGTCGTCTATGGTACCTGGCTATATTATAGCGTAATAAGAAACCGGTCCGACATTGAGGTCCGGACAGAGCCAGCGGTCCCCCACGCCGCCGCTTCAGCGGCGCTCAGCCTGACGGGGGTATTACGTCACGGAGGCTTTAACCAATGGAGAGGGAGACGCGGCTGCCACTCAAATTATCCAAGACATAGGGTAGAGAATAGATAGTTCATTATTAAAGGCTGGCATTTCTTTTCTTTTTTTTCTACTTTGAGAATGATATTAAAAAAACAGACATTCATGAGTAAAAACGGTTTTGTAGCTTAGAAAGATAAGTCATAAATGTGAGATACTAGATAATATTTTGACATATAACCTGGACAAAATCATGCTAAATTATGTGATGAATTATATCAAATTAACATTATGGCCATTTTTATTACGGAATATCACTTTAAATACGTGCATTATCTAAAATACATAAGCATAAAAAATAAATAATAAGAATAATTAATCCACACCTTCCGAGCAGGTTTGTAGTCTACATTATTCAGATGGACAATAGAGACACAATGCAGAAAGTCAGTATGTAACTCTAAACTAAGCAATAGTCGAATTTAAAGATTTCGTTTACAAAATACTACAGTTTGTTGGTCAAATCCCAAATGTGCTGGTGGCATATATTCATTTGACTAAACCTACATCGCCCCCTAGTGGCGAAAACACAGAGTTAAGCTTGATGCGACCTTTTTTCCTCATAACTTAGTGCTTTTAATGAACACTCTTATGCTTTAAATGAAGTAGGGGATGCCTTTTTCACTTACCTCGTCCATGTATTTTCTCATGTATCTCGTGTATTTGTCCATGTATTTAAAAAAATTTAACATTTGTGGCTACATAAAAACAGCAACATAAAATGTATGTTGTAATATAAATGCAGTGAAAGAAAGTTTGGTCATCACAGCATCACCACCTTGTGGAACATGGATAAATAGTATTTAATTTAAATTTAAAAAAAATGTTTTTGATTTTACCAACCAATAAAGAAATATCTAAAAAAAAAACAAAGAGTAGAAGGGAATGTGAGGAATATAGGAATAGAAATAGGAATTCTTGTTGACAAACAAAATGTGGGCAATACAACCTCTTGGGGGGGGGGAAAGTATATTTGAATATCTACATTGTTTACAATATGTACAAATAAATATATAAAAATCATGAACCAATAATCTCAGAGTGTCTCACAAACTTTGTATGAATATTTATAGTTTCTTATTAAAACATTTTATACAGCCTTTGGTCCTGCATGCATTTTATTTTTCAAATTTGAAAATCAATATATCAATCTAGAGCTTTGTTTTTTTATGTCTTTGTTTTGCTGCAGATAGGGTTAATTTTCATCCGGGTCGCTTTGGTCCATAAGGAAATGTTTGTTTTGTCACCATCCTGGAGTTTTGTTCTTCAGGTGGCGTTCCAGAAAGAACAGATGTTTTTCCTGTAAAAAAAATAAGGAACTTTATTGCAGTGTAATTACTTTATTACTATGTTCACACCATGCAAAATACACGTGGACAAAACTTCCAACATTACAAAAATACAATTCAGAGAAATCATTGTGAAATATCGCATTAATGACAAATAATTTAATTAATGCAAAGATTCATTAAAAAATAAATAAATAAAGTTAATTTAATGTGTCAAATCAAATGTCAGGTCTGTGGTTTCTGTTGTACCTGCAGTATTTCGTGCCACACTCCAAGTGGTCCCTGCAGCTGGCGCCCACAGGCTTCATGCTGTTCCAGCGCCACAGGAGTGACCGCTTGGTCCGCTGGATCAAACCATTCCAGTCTTCAGGCACAGGCAGGGAATCCACCTGTAAAGGCAGGTATAAGATCCATTAAGAACTGGGATGACCCTCGTGATTTATGGTGATTAAAATGACGTTCTCTGTTATCACAAAATGGATCAGCAAACTCTCAGGACACAGTAACAGGAAGGTTTGATGACTTACCTGAACAGCGCAGATCAGAGTCAGAAAAACTGAGAGAACAAGGATTTTTTCTTTAAGAGTCTTCATGCCGTTTGCAGATGGAGTTCAACAGAGCAGTTCTGCAGCGGGGCTGGTGTGTTACCGTGTTACCATGTTACCATGCCACTTGTATTAAAGGCCTTAATATGGTTGGGGAGGAGTTATGATTTGATGGATAGCCTACTCCCGTCAGTCAACAATGCAAACCTCTTTGATCAGTGGTACTTATCAGTTTTATAGTGGCGGCTGAAGTCAAAGTTTATCTGCAGGGTGTCAAAGTACACTTTAGCCTCTAATTGAGGACTATTTCCACGTCGGAGCTATCCTCAACGTCAACGTGTCATGTTCCGTAGAAATGTGTCCATGCACACAAATACTTCCTTTTCCCTTTGGATTGGACGCCTACTCTTCTTCCACACATTAATTGTTCAGTTTCACTGGCCAACAATACAAAACTGTGGTCACACTGTTGTGAATAACACTTTGAAAGTGATGCTAAAGCAAATACTATTAAAGGAATAGTGTGACACTTTGGGAAATATGCTTATTCGCTAGAGAGTAAGGTGAGAAAATCATGTCCGTCTATTAATATGGCATAGAATTTTAGACTTTCTCTGTCCAGTGAAGAAATACCCCTATATCCATGTCTTAAGTTTATCTAATTAAAATGTTACTTCTTATAATCTATAATTGTTCAACCTTTTCAAGATGTTCCTTTTCTGTTCTTTTTAAGGTACATATATAGCAGGTTTGCAAGTGAGGTGTCAGCCATCAAAATACTCGACTATTAATTTGAATGATGATTCATCCGGTGCATGTGTATCATTGGCCCCGCCCCCGAAGTTAGTCATAATGCAATTTGCGCTTTCTGGGTGACCTTTATACAAACACTGTGACACTTCATCATGTCATTTTGCAATGTGCGAAGGAGGAAACACAAACACAACTCCAGTTAATGTGAAGCACATCAAGTTTATTAAAGTCGGAGCAAATGGCAACACAATGTGAATATTGTTAGATATGTGACCTATGGAGAGTATGTAAACAGTGATTACATATTGATTTTACTATGCGGGAGTAGTAGTGTAAACAATAATCTCTGTTACATATGAAACAAAGACCAAAACAAAAATGAACACAAAGGTGGCCATGTTGGTGATGTGCATTAAACAGTGGTTATTCAAATGGAAAAATTACACATCGTAGTGACATTCTACGTAGTTCTGGACATAAAATCATTTACATTTTAATACAACCAGCTGTTGGCCAATAACACCCAACCCCCCCCCCCCCCCTTTGTAACTTTAAATAAAGCTATAATAATCTGATAAAATGCTGTTTAGAAGTGCAGGATTTAATCATAAAATCATGGGCTTCCTGTTGTTTAAAAGGAACACAATTGTCATATTTATCAGTAGTGTCATGGACATGAAGCCGTTCATACACTGATTTCAGCAGAAAAAAATAAAATAAAACAATCACATGGCTAAGATATTAGAGGAAAGACAAAATCGTACTGCGCACCAGACCAAAACATTCCCTTTATACGGCTAATGTTGAAGTAATACTATTTGGATGTATCGTGAATGAATGGATTTCCACTGAAGGTACAACAGAGTGTGAAGAGAGGAAGCCGAGTTCGGTGTAGACTCATGACATTAAGGATCAATGTGTAGGCAGTCGTTTGGCAGAGCTCGACTTCGTGATTAACTTTGCTTTTTTTGCTTTGTGACAATATAAACACGTGAAAAAGGAAAGAGATTTCTCTTGCATTTAAAACTGTATAAACTTACTTCTTACTGATGCCATGGCAATATCAGCAGATCACGCTAAAATTGATGGCCCGTTTTAAAAAATACACACCATTTCATTTCTGTACACACTCACTCACATACACACACACACACACACACACACACACACACACACAAACATATGGGCTATCGTCAATCAATCACACGGTATAATTTCACTTCAATGCCTGGAGGTTTGATTAGCTCATAGCTGACTAATTGAAATTTTGATTTGGTAGGAGATTTCATTTCCTCGATTCACTATTATTGGAGGTTAATGCTAAAGACTGTAGATACATTGAACACATGAAATGTGGAATTATACTGCAAATACGGCAGCCCTCCTTTTCACACGCTGCTCACTACGATGCGAGCAAGGGCTGTCGTTCAGCTGCAGTGCTCTGAAAAATGAACCAGACACAAAAATGTTACCTGAAGGCATCGTTGGAAAAACATGTCTTTTAAATGACACGTCAAGCAGAAATGGAAAATCATTTTCATGCGTTTTATATTATTTTAACTTTGATATATTTGGGTTTTTGACTGTCATTCAGACCAAAAAAAGATCTATTAAAAAAACATTATCAACAGATTGATAGGTATAAAAAATAACAATTTGTTGCAGCTGTAATGACCACCTGACCTCATCAATGTCCATCTCAAACACTCACCTTCGGCACCTGCTGCTGACACCTCAGGAACATGAAGACAGCTCCCAGAATGATGCCGAGGCCGATCAGCATGAAGGGGATGTTCACCACCACGTTCTGAGTGACAACGATCTTATGCAGCTTTGCGGCCGATGCATCGTCGATGACGACGCTCTGAGAAGACGGTAGCAGAGTGAGATAACAGGTTCAGAGCAACATAAAAACACTGAAAAAAGAAATGATTTCATGTCTGTAGTTGTGTGTGTGTCTGTACCTCGTTGAGATAAACCACAGGAAAGATCACTGTCCTCACATTTCCTGTTTGACTGAATGAAAAATAAGATTATTCACAATGTTATTAGTCATCTGAACATTTGCCCCTGATTTAAAGGTCCAGTGTGTAGCATTTAACATAAGCGTGTCTTATATTATATTCCATTTCTGCCATCAGATCCCCCTTCATGTTACTCAGTGGAGCCTTTAATGAAATGGTAACGAGACATTCAGACTGCCGTTAATGTCGTCCAACAGCTTTGTTTCTGGGCATTCTGTTTATATTTAGTGTGTATAGTTTGAAAACAGTACATCTGTTAGGTCTGGACTCAAGATCATATCAAGACTATCCTGATGCCAAGTAGACGTGCAACTGGTGAGCCACGACTGTCCAAGAGTCCAGTCATTATGATGATGTGGTGGCATAATTACTTTACAGTTGTATTGATGGCAACCTTCCGAGAATGTCGACTGGAGCGGTTTCATTTAGCGACGGTGGGGTTAAGAACAAAAAAGGTGCAGTAAAAAAAACACTGATGGAGGCAATGAGCCGTTTACCTGAAGGTGGGAATCTTCTCCATGTACACGTTGACCTGGAGACGCTTCGCTGCTTGCAGAATCATCCCCGTTAACTGCAAAAACAGAATTCAGCTTTAAGAGGAACTTCACAGCACTGATATGTGTGCAGATTTACACTTGCACACGTCACTCCGGATGTACGGACGTTTATGTGTCATTATAGCATTACACAATGTCTCCTGTTGCCAAGATAAATGAATTATCTTAGTATTGCCGGCATACATCTTTATTGTAGGTGACCCAAATGAAAATCGCAGGCCTGACATTGGCAGCGGAGGTGGTTTTGCTCTACTCAAGGCAACGCAATCCAAGTTTTATGACAGAAGTTGAGACTTTGACCAATCTCAGTAGCGTACTGTAGTATAAGGAGGAGGAATAGCAGTCAAAACAGTAGCTTGTTTACTTAAAGGCTGATTTCAACTTATGTTGCCGCCACCTTATACATTTGTGTTAATGATGTGTACGCCTGTGTGTATCAAATAAAACTGGGTGTCACAGTTGCATGCTGGGTTAGGCAAACCCACTAAATGTTCTTTTACACACAGCTTTTTTTACACAATAATAGTTTCCTGAAACATCTCTGTGTCTTTGATATCCATGCATCACAATCCATGTCTCATTTTGCTGCCAAAGAGAAATAAAAACTGAAGAAAGATTTCAACAGAACTCTCTTATAATTACTCCTTTACTTATTGATCAAAAGGAGCCGAATTGGTGTTTATTCAGGACCAGAAAAATGAAGGTGAACAGACGTCTCCTGGAATGGTTTTTTTCAGTCCGCTTCCCTTCATAATGAATTTCATTGTCTCAACCAAGTTATTACACATGATAAGGGCTGTTAGAGCTTATCATGGGTGACAGCTCCGTTCAGCACACCTTTGCTTTAATCTTTAACCACTCTTCACCAATGCTTTGTGGGTAACCAAGGGCTAGCAGTCACAAAGCGGAGACAGTTCACCACCTAGTGGTGGTTTCATACTGTAGGTTTTCATGTCAGACTTCTACACTGCAACTAATTATTCTACATAGAGAAGTGAACCATATTAACAACTTGAGGTCTTAGAGTAAAGAAAGGCTTAAAACAAAGCTTACACAAATTAATCTTCTAAGCCCCCCTCCGCACAACCTGTTTTATTATTACTTCCCATTGATATTTAATCCTCACCATGCAGAATGTTATGTAGAAAGTTTAACACTAGATATCCGTTCTCACGTTCATCAGTTGACGGCTGAAAACTTGTAAGACACGAATTGTGAAATGTCTTGAAACATATCTGGAGGGGATCTTTAAGAAGTTTAAATTCTTACCGGATTGATATCAATCGTAGTCTGATGCTGGTCCTTCTGAGGCCTCATGCCAAATACATCCCGAATATATTTCTCATCTGCCTCGTAGAAGTGTGGTGAAGACATTACAATGGGAGCTCCTAAACACACAAAACATTCAATTAGAATAACATTATGAAAGATAGAGAAAAGCCAAGCAGACAGAAAAAACATTTTGACGTGAGCTTTTTAAAGAGCGTTCCCCTATGTGACTTAAAGCCCCTCCTACCTTGTTTACACGGGCTGACATTCAGCATGCCGGAGCCCAGGCAGTTCCCAGCGGGGACGCAGAAGCCTGCGTTGGCTGGGTTCACGGTCTCATTGGCAAACACCATGCTAGGAGGGCTGAAGCGGTACCCAGGGATCCCCTTCACTGTCACATCCTCCTCATACAGAGCGTACAATGACCTTGGGAGCAGAATCAGATGCTGATTAATCTTTGGAGACGCAAATAAATGATGTAAACCGTACAGCTGCTTAAAGGTGTGACTGCCTCATGCACTCTCAGTTCTGCAGTGAGTCAAAGAGAGCTGATATTAGTTGTGTTTAAAGCCACACTAAATAGGGAGCAAGCTAACTGTGACCTAATTCAAGAAGTCGACACTGACCAGCCATGCAACCAGCCAGGCCAAATTGGTGCTCTTAATTCCATATCCAGACAGGAATAATGCTGAGGGAAAGGCTTAGGGAGGCATTCTTAAGAAGACTGAGGGGAAAGCCGTTTCACTAGCCGACTCGTGCCAGGCAGATAAGACCAGAAAATGGATGAATCAGCAAAAGCAGAAAACCACACGTAATTGGTATCAATTAAATATCACCCAAAAGTGGAAAGGTTGACATTTTTTTGGAGAACGTAAAAACCAAATTAGCTTCGGGGGACTTTAAGTGAAGAAAAGAAAGAAGTGGACTCACCTGCACAGGTCAGAGGAGAACATGTAGAGCGTCTCATTCTTGTTGATGACTGGATGGAAAAATGCTCCATTTGTTCCATTGATCATATTGCACTCGTCAGATGTCCACCAATTCAGCGTGCTGCACACATACACACAAACATAATATTGGTCATTCATTTTTGTCAGTTTGTCAAAAATGTATTTTAAACCAAGGAGTTTTCACATGTATGATAACCAGCAGGGTACTGGAAGACTGATACTTCTACTACTTCTACTACTACTACTACTACTACTACTGTGTACTACTGTGTACTACTGTGGGCAAGACATTTTTGAAGGTCAGAAAAAGCTTGGTAAACCCTGTCGCTTCCTGAAGATTCTTTGTGTGTCTAAGGAATAGTTTGACATTTTGCTCTCAAAGTGCAAATCTAAGCTGGAATGGCTGTAGCTTTGTATTTAATTGACAAATAGCTCTGAAGAAAGTACACTTACTGTGATATGACTATAGCAGGGAAGATCCCTTAATGTTATCAAACAGGCTGACACACACCTTGATCACACGCTTGTCTGTTAATGATACAATCGCTTTAATCAGTGTTTCTCACTGATTTGATTTACAGAGCATGAGATCAATCTTATTCAATCATTGTTGGTCTTCCCAAAAAGAACATATACAATTTACAACTACTGCAGAACTCAGCCGCACACGTGCTGACGAGGACCAGAGGGCGGGGGAGAACATTACACCAGTTTTAAAATCGCTGCATTGGCTCCCTGTGCGCTTCAGGATCGATTTTAAGGTTCTTTTACTAATTTTTAAATGTCTTAATGGTCTCGGGCCTTCTTATTTATCTCCTACCCTTTTACCCTATCAACCCTCACGGAACCAGGTCCTCCAGTGCTGGCCTTTTAACCTTAACACAGGTGAGAATTAAAACACACGGGGGGGCGGCATTCAGTTACTATGGCCGGTGAACCTCAGGGCCGCAGAGAATGTTGATGTTTTAAAAAAGAGGCTCAAGATCCACCTTTTTAATCAGGCTTTTAACTGAGATGTTTTCTAATTTCTTTTATGATTCTTACATTTTTTTATTATTATTCATTTTTATATTATTTATTTCAGCTTATCCCGTCTTATTGTTTCGTTTTTTAATTTTTATTTCTTCTATTTGTTTTATTTATTGGGTCTATTTGACTTATTTTATACATTTTACTGTTTTTATTCCCTCAGTTTTTAGCTTCTACCTTTTATCTTATTTTACTGTTTTAGCCCCTCAGTTTTTCCAGTGTTTTCCTCCTGGGGGCCTACCACACCGGGAGTTGTTTCTGGTCCACCGTTGGGGGCGCTGTCCTGTGGAAGGCCATGGCCCGGGTGGTTGGAGAGCTCTACACCGTGGTGTGGAGCCTCCTGTCTGCCTGGGCTGGGGGGGTTCCTGTGGCGGCGCCCCCTGCAGTCATGGACCATGATTCATCTCGGTGTGCGTGGCCCCCCAAAGGTAGCTTCTTCCTCACCTCAGGTTTCGGTGCCCAGCCATGTCTCCTCAGCAACAGCTAGTGTATGTGTGTGGTTGTGTGGGTGTGAAGTGCTGCGAGTATGACTACGTATGTGTGTGAGTGTGTACGTCTTGGTGTATCTCTGTGTGTATATTTGTGGGGGTGGGACGTCTGGGTTTTTATGGCATTTCCTTGTTCCTCATTTTTGTTTTTCTTTTATTTTCTGTAATGCACTTTGTGCTACTTTAAGTATGAAAAGTGCCATACAAATAAAGTTGATTGATTGATTGTCTTTTTTTGTTGTTGTTTATTGCTGGAGGTGTGTGGAGACAGTTACCTCCCACCGTTCCATGTATCCACCCTGGCAAAGTCCTTGTAGTCTGACTGGCCAGTGAAGAAGACATATTCACCATCGTTGGAAGCATTGCTCTGTAAGAAAGATAAAGGAGCATTATCAACACACGGCTCTCACACAAGATACTCTTGATTTTCTGTTATTTTAATAGTATTCTTGTGAAATGATGGGATCTATTTTATATTTCTTTATGAATAAACACACTCCAGTCTGTACGATTTGTATAGCGACGTATATGTGCTAAGCTGAGACCTTGTAGAAGAGTCCAAAAACGTCATCCAGGTCGGGTTTGACCGTTTGGAGAGCTTTGAGGAGGTTATCCTCGTATCCCCACAGCAGCTCGCCGACTGTGTGGGTGGTGAAGAGGCCCTCGTCTGTTCCTTTCATGTACGAGGAAATGATATTGGCCACAAAAGGCACGTCCTTGAATTGCTCCATCACTGTCTATCAGGAGAGAAAGAAGAGAAGAGAACCTGTTGTGTAAAGTGCAAAATTACATAAGTTCTATAAAAACGACTATATAATGGAATGAATCATTTACTTATATAACATTTTTTTTTAATATTTATGAGAGTTCACAGTTTACAGCAGGACAAGTTATCATCCTCTATGCTTCAGTACATCAGTTACTGCTAGATGTCTGTAACAGTAAAAGGAAATCACTTCTAATGAATAAATTAAACTACAAAATAATATTATTGTGACTCAATTTACTGTCAAACAACACCAGTAGTTTGTGGATTTCTGTGGCTCACCATTGCAGGGATGTTGACCGTCCTGATGAGTTCGCTCTCTGGACCTCGGGACATGTTACGCTGGAATATGTAGGTCTTAGTGTTGACAGCCGCTACTTTAGTGCCATTATTCTGGAAGTCCACTTGCTCCATGGGCCGGTACTCTCTGTGTAAGTTAACCATTGACAGTTGTAGTGCTGGCAGATATTTTAAGAAATAAAAATAAAAACAGTTGGCTACAGATGGGGCTATTGTTAAATAATGATGAAGTGCAAATGCAAAATCATTTATTAATCTTAAATATAACATGATGGAATAATTTCCGTTCCTGACTCCTGCAATGTGTTGATGAGAAATGTTGAAAATCTATTGACACACTTTCCAGAAAAGGGAACTTCTTCTCCACAGGTGGTGAATCACAACTGTTATACACAACTATTTATAAGCTTGTAACTTCTAACATATAAATGTTTAGTTAAGGAAGTGAGCAACAATTTAGGAAGCTATTGACCATTGGCTTGCTTTCATCAGTCTACGTGAAGAAAGTAGGCGCTTGGTCTTACTGAAAACTGCAACAAAATGCACAAAACATAGGAGTGAAAAAGACTTTTCACAGCATTTATCGAATCCTAAATATACTATTGTAAACCTTGTGATTATTTCTACACCTTCAGGGAGTGGCCATGATTCATTCTAGTCAAGAATGCCATTCAGATTCTTTCAAAAATTGGCTTGTGAATCTTCAGGTCCTTTCTTCTATGTGCCATTGAGTCTAATCTAATCATCAGCTCTTTCACTCTAATGATGACATAACTTGTCTTCCCATCGGTAAGTCAATCAGCCATTTGTTTTACTGACGTCTTTAGCTAACTTCTATCAATGTATGATTTTCATAGCTCGGTAGGAGGAATCTTGATTGCAATGCGGTTTGTCTGCAATGCAATCCCCCTCTCCTTTAGATCCGTGCGGCTGCTGCTTTACTCTACCGTCTGCACTTGTGTTTCTTTGAATAGACATAAGAAGAAATAAGAGTACAGCAGTTCTCCTGTTCCTGCCTCACCTGTATGTGTATGGTCCGATCTCCACCACAGCAGGCCGATCCCCATCCAGTACCTCCATGGGGTTGGTCAAATTAAAGAAGTAAAACTGCATGTAAATGGGGGCCGGTGGGTTCTCCCAGGCCTCATATACCTCAGTGCCATTCTTCAAAACCACTTCCTATGGGGAACATGAGCAGAGATAGGAATAGACATAGTGTTCTGCTGACTATGCTGTGCTCACATCATGTGACAAACACTGCTACAAGTGACACAATCTCTCTTTGGGTTAGCAGTCAATGTAATGTAATTTACATTGAACGTAAGACAGCGAGCGCTAAACAACCGTGAAAACGATGGCATGGATACAGATGTTACTCATTTGAATGTGTAAAACTAAACAAAGAGTTTATGGCTATGAAGTCTGCATGCTAGAGACATCCAAAAAAATCATGAATTTAATTTTAAAGTTCAAACTGATACGTTAATATAAAACGACCCGACACAAAACAGCTAAAAGCACAACGTTAGCCTAAGGCTAGCTTGTCGTGGCTAATATTAAAGCAGTGGCAGAAGCCGGTTGTCACAACACGTCTACTGAAATTGCTTCAACTACGACATGTAAGTCATTACAACATCCAACTTTACAATTCAGCTAGAGACCTCGCGTTAAAGCAGCCCAAGAAACCCGAAACTCAGCAGCATTGTGTCCAATCAAGCTAGCTGATAACAACAGTCACCGAAATGACTAACGTTGGGCTGTTTAGCGATTACCGAGCGTTAACGCCTGTTGGGAAAACGATATCCGGAATATGATGTTTACCTTTTCGACCACCGATTGAAGCAAATGTGGAAACACGTTGGACAAGACGAGAGCGATACCCGCGATCAGAAGTAGTAGAGAGAGAAATCCGCAGCTGTAAATGCAACATGACTTCAGCGCCATGACGACAGAGCAGACGGATGTTTGATGGCAGCGGCTCCCTCCAACATTAGCTACTGTTTGTGCGAGAGGGCTGTTTGTTTTGATGGCCCCGGAACTTTCTCGGTGAAGCAAGGACACACATCCGGAATGTATATGACTACTTCCGCTTTACTGTGATTTTTTATTTTTATTTATTTTTTAGAAAAGCCCAATTAATGCTTGTTGGGATTCATAATGTTACAATGTGACACTGCTCTAACATCCATTAGATGGTAGAGAAAAAAAACTTCTACATTAGTTGGTTGCTGAAGCAAGGCCAAATGTAAATATCTATCTTGGAAATAAAGACTCTTTGTTTATAATGTCACGACGACAATGCAGTCTTTCATTAAACCTCGGTCTTTTTGTCGACCGTTTTGTTTTAAATCAAAGTAACAAACAGCTGACATTTGGTAAAAGATTTATTTTTTATCAAATTGCATCAAATTGGAGATTATGATAGATATGTGTAACAATTAAATACAATCCAACAGTTCGGATATTTTTACAACCACGTTGAAACTAACGTTGAAATATTTAACTTACAATACTAGGAGATTTAATTGAATAATTATTTGAGTTTGTCAAAATGAAAAAACTGGTTGTGCGGCTAGATTACCAGAAAAGTGGACTATAAAGACCCCATTCAGATTTAAGCATGTTGGTTTGAGGTAATTTGATTAACTGTAATTTTGTTTTCCCTGATGCAACCATGAGGTGCATTAGGAACAAGAAACATCCCATGCCTTGAATCATTTCTGAATAACAGGCATCCTTACCTGAAGGATGCAGACAGGGCCCAGAAAGGACAGAACCATTCATTTTGCTAATGGGTTCCTAATAATAAGAAATTATGCCCCTGGAATTAGATATGTTGTGAATTTGTGTGTGAACACATCCAGTTAAAGTTTCTGCATAATCAGGAGTATGCCCATAGGCTGAACAAGTCAAAGTCAAACATTTTTGTGCATGCAAACAGAAATAGTTTCTGTGGTTTGAATGACACTTTTGTGTGGAGATACATTTGAGCTACTTGAACATGTAGAGCGTCTCATTCTTGTTGATGACCGGATGGAAAAATGCTCCATTGGTTCCATTGATTATATTGCACTCATCATGTCCACCAATTCAGCATGCTGCACACATACACACAAACATTATATTGGTAATTTATTTATCAGTTTGTTAAAAAAAAAAAAACCCAGTAGTTTTCATATTTATAATACCCAGCAGGGTACTGGAAGACTGCTAACAAAATATCAGATAAATTATGTTATGTACATGTTTTACTGCTGCTGATACTACTCCTACTACTACTACTACTACTACTACTAGTACTACTACTACTACTACTACTGTGTATTACTGTGGGCAAGATCAGCTTGATAAACCCTGTCGCTTCCTGAAGATTCTTTGTGTGTCTCAGGAATAGATTGATATTTTGGTCTCAAAGTGCAAATCTAAGCTGGGATGGCTGTAGCACCAACTGTGATATGACTATAGCATGAAAGATCCCTTAATGTTATCAAACAGGCTGACACACTCCTTGATCACATACTTGTCTGTTAGTGATACAATTGCTTTAATCAATGTTTCTCGCTGATTGGATTTACAGAGCATGAGATCAATCTTATTCAATCATTGTCTTTTTTTGTTGTTGTTTGTTGCTGGAGGTGAGTGGAGACAGTTACCTTCCACCGTTCCATGTATCCACCCTGGCCTTGTAGTCTGACTGGCCAGTGAGGAAGACATATTCACCATCGTTGGAAGCATTGCTCTGTAAGAAAGATAAAGGAGCATTATCAACAAACGGCTCTCACACAAGATTCATTTGTGAAAACATTCACCTTAATTCGGCTACTTTATTCGTAATAAAGAACAATGTAGTAAACCTCTTATCCACTAGATGGCACTGTCTTCATGCCACTGCCATCATACGTTGTTGGTCTCTAAACTCGATTCATACCTGTTGAGTACATTTCATATCCAAGGGGCCACACCTTGGGTAAGCAGACTTATTTTTTAGCAATTTTGTCCATCCTTCACTTATTGTTTCTATAGAAATTCCCATATATCGCAAATTCTGATCATACTAGATTTGGAAATATAATGCATATTAATGCACTAATGGACAGTGGCTGTAAATCAAATCATTTGCTATGGTTTCGTCTTATTATGCAAGACACAGAGAGTCTCGTCTTACCAAATTGCACTAACATTACGACCTTGCAGTTCAAGACAAGTTTTTACCTGCTTTAATACGTTTCATTGCAATGCTTGTTGCGACATATGGGCTCACATCTTCAACGCGACTTGTCTGACAGGCAGTTTCTCAACACTAGGGATGTTGATACACACTGATCCAACCCGGTAGCACATCATGAGTAAGCTACTACACTGCCTGTAAAAAAAAACAAAAAAAAGATTCATTGTGTCTTCTGTGGAGAATCTGTGTGTCAAATCTGAGCTGCATTGTGGGAAATGTATGATCCGACATATTGGAGCAGAGACTAAAAGTTTAAGGTTCAGTCCTATTCTAATGTATTCGGTTTTAAGCTGCGTGAGTGGTGGGGTTTTTCTTGTGTGGGAAACACCTAACCCCCTTAACCAGAACATGAATGGGGCACAATGGGAGAACAGAAGAGGGCTCGCTCACAGCGGTCACGAGAGCGCTGGCGGAGTGACGTCACTCCCCTAAACCGGGCAACACAGCCGTTGAGTCCCGAGCGAGAGGCAGGCAGACAGGAGACCGTGAACAACTTTTTAATGTATGCGGACCGAGCCGGGCCAAGCGGGTCGGGGCGCACTGTTTTCTCCTCCTTTATGCCTCCTCCTGCTCGACGACTAACGGCTCGCTGCTTTCTTCGGTAGCCGAACGGGTTTTTTTGGCCCCAAAAGAGGTTTTGTGTCAGTTTCTTTTATGTGTCCAGCCCTCCTGCGACTCATGACTGGGTAAGTGTGTCCACTTCATTTCATATCATGTTAAGTAACGTTAGTTATCGGTCGAAATGGTGGCTAATCGGGTTTTTTTTAAGCCTCTATAACTAACTGTTCGTAAGTCTCGGCTGTACATGAAAGGCACACCGCTCCTGTTACAAAGCGTCCGATCTGATTGTTTGTGCACGATGATGCACGTCGCGCGCATTTGATAATGTTTGCGCTAAATGTTTGCGTACGTATTCATGCACAACTCCCATTGTTTCAGGGGCAGCATGCACATAATGTGCGCAGGTAGCTGCTTGAACCACTGTGGGCTGAACTGTTTGGCTTTGATTCGTGCTCCAATTAAAAAAAAAAGTTTGACAATGGATTCACCCATTGTGTTTGCTGTCCTTACATGTGTTTGGAATAAACAACACTTAATTACTGTTTTCACAGAGTATGCCATTGATGGACTGCTACTATCTTACAGGAAATTAGGATTTTAATGTGGTAGGCAAAAGTGGTTGGCTTTAAACGCTGCCAGAGGAGCCCAGACATGGCTGTCCTTGATGCCCACCTACAGTATACACACACCAGTATCCACGTAACTCATGCTTTGTGTTTGTAAAACCATTATAAGTGCATATGCTTTTAAAATATGACTCCTTAAGGACCTAACTGTATCATTACATAGAGGCTCATGTGGCTGACATGGTGCTGTTGGTTAAAATACAAGCAGACACAGAGGAACCTGGAAATAACAATAATGAAGTGAGTGAGTAGAGTCATTTTGACTGGAATGCACACAATTATATTTTGGGAAAAAAATCACAGACAAGGTGACGGCATGAAAATTTGGAAATTGCTAAAGGCAGTTAGACATGTGGTGGAATGAAAATGTCTTGTTGCGATTACGCCGGCCAAAATAATAACAATTCATATCCCCATAATCATCAAAATGTGGCCAAATGACAGCAAAACACCCTGGAATCCCTTCAAATTTTGTTAAAATGGTAATTCACCACAATCAATTTATGGAGAGTGTTCTTTCCCCCCATCCTGATTCACGATAAACATCCTTTATCATCTCATCCCTAGGCACCAGACTTCCCCAAGGGTTCTGTGGTGATTTAAAGCATCCTCATAGGAAACAATACCGAGGCGGATACCATTTCCAGCAACTGGATTCAATTAGAATTGCATGTGGAATGCAAAGTCCCACAACATTAATTGGAATAGGAATAGTTGGATGTAAAAGTGCTTCGGATTTGTTACAGCTCCAGTATAGTGCTGTGATCATCAAACCTGTTGTGAAAACGTACACATTTTTGTTGGTCATGAACAGCATATTTTAGTTCTTAGAGAGAACTGTTGATTTATTAAGGCTGTAGATTATTGCCTCCGTATATCCTTCTGCTGCACTGCAGTTTTACACCTCTTATTGACTGTAACGTGTGTGGATATAGTGTCCCAAACTACCTGATTCTCCCAAAAACACTAAATCACATGTTAAATGGCGGCGAGCATCACTGAGGCCGAGTTGAAACATCTGTGTCTTCTTTTTTTCTTTCTTCACAGCCTTGACTGAGTGACTGTGTGTGACTGCATGGACCGGACTGAACATGAAGAGCCTTAAAGCGAAATTTAGAAAAACGGATGTAAGTACTGTAACATGTGTTCCTGGCTCTGTAAAGTGTGTGTGCATGCAGCCCTGTGTGCACATGTTTGTGTCTGTATGGCTGAGTCACTGTCTGTGTATGTATGCCTTGAGCGGTTGTGGATGATTTATGTTCAGATTTTCTCAACGTCGGGGGGTCAGCGGCTCCCCACGGCTTGTTGATATTTTGCTATTTAAGAAAAAATAAATAGGCTGGAAAAGTAAAATAAATTGATTTGAATCATAATGTCTGTGTAATCCATGTAGAGCTTCCTCTGTGCTCTTGTGAACAGAAAAATATGCCACGCTCAATCTCACATGACAACTTGTGAGCTCCCGTTGCGGGTGTCATGAGAGTTTTAGGACCCAAAATCAGGACAGGGAGTTTGAGAAACTATGATTAATGGTGTTAGTGATATGACACAGACATGTTGAGTCACTTTGCAAGGTGACCCGGATGTGACGCATATTTGGTTAAGCCTATAGAGCCGCAGATATCCTCTGATACTGTGACTCTGCACCGCCCCAGATGAGGATGTGATCCTGCTGACTGTGAATCAGTCTTTCGGGAGAAATGTCTCCATGTTTGGTTCAGTCATTCATTGGATAATAGTCTTAAGATCCTCCACACTCGCGGGAAGTAAGGCGTCTCCACAATGTCTGACTCATCTGTTGTCACAGTGACCGTAATGACACAGAGCCAAATGCCAGACAGGAAAAAGCTGGAGGGTTGCTGGGTGAATGGGATACTTTTTATGGGATGAGGGAGCGTCAGAAGGAGAGAAGTTGGCGAACGGAGTCAAGAATGCCTACTATATGAGATACTTGGTTTGAGTGCAAAGTTTCCATGAGATTAAGAGTGTGTGTGCCAAGGCAGGACGGTGAGCTCTGGTTAAATGGCATGCTCTGTTGAGAGAATTAGGCGGAGTACATCCCTGCTTTCTCTCAATTGCAGCCACAATACACAGCATAACTACTGCGTGGAGTAAAATCAAGTCACCAGAGAACATCACAGTGTCTGTTTTAATCTCTAACAGTCATTTTACATGGGTGTGCAGCCTTATATCAGAAAATTATTGCAAATTCCGTCAGCTATGTGAGAGGGTACAGTAGTGTCCATTGTTCTAGAAAACGTTCAGAATTGTGCAGCGAGGAGGAGTGCGTATAATGGATGGTGGCTGTCTCACCTTTTGCTGGGTGTTTTCCAGTCAAAACCTGTATTGTTACAGTAAGAGTTGTGAACACTTTGAGATGGATGCGTTTAGAATGGAGTGCTGGTCGTCACACTGAAATAGCCAGTCGTAGGCGGCTTGAGAGGAGAAAAGGGACGAGCATGTGAATGTGCATGTTGCTTAGAAACACGACTGAAGCCGCTCGCAGCCATGCATGCCTTTGCAGACCTCGCACCCACACACATTGTAGCACTTTGATCGCCTTGAGGTCTGAATATGTTTTGTTTGTCTATGAATTGTGATAAATCCTTGTTTTCTTATCTGTGCATTGATATGATGCTGTTTGGGAAAGGAATCAATGGAACTGGGGTCCTGTACCTGTTGTATAGGCATTATTGTTTTGCTGAGTGTAAGTGGAAAACTGATCTGACTGCAAAAACATTGTACTTTAAAAAAAAAAAGCTTTCAATGAAGAACAACAATATTTCATGCAGAGTGTTTCTGGATAACTTGAGGATGAACTATACTGGTCATGATTAAGATATGCAGAAAAAAATGTTTCACAAGCCAGCATGTTTATTCGCTGAGCCAACAGTCATTCCATTGCTTTTTATAGAAACCCCAAACAACCATAATAGAAAGAAAATATCTCAGTGTTTCTATTTTAGGCTGTGTCAGCAACCAATTTCTCAGGAATGCCCCCCCCCCCCCCAATCCAAAACAGGCCCTTAATTCTTTATACAAAATAACGGAAACTCAATGCCGTATTCATAAATAGCTGTACTATGAAGTAAAGGCATTTCCAGATAGTGTGTAATGGAATCTAAGCTTTCGAGTCCAATCTTAAATGCTTCCTCCAGCCCAGAACTGTGTCAGTGTCTGACAGCTAACATTTAACTCAAACACCTTCTGTCCAACCTGAGGCCTAAATAAGGTTGAGTGTTAAAAATGGGACGGGAGAAAAAAGGTACAATTTGATACATTTGCAGTATAAGGGCTAGATGATATAGTCTGATAATAAAACCTTGATTATGTGCAGTTCAAATTCATAAATGGTTCATGATTTTGAATCAGATTTACGTCACTGCTCAAGCGAGAAAGACCCGAACATAATTCAAACACAAATATGCAATTTACTTCCATTTGAATTTGCACCATACATTTACATTTTAGATTATTCCACATCTTGAATTTGAATGCTGAACTGCGGGAAATGTGTTTCTATTTGATGTATTGGCTGACAGATAGAGAATATGTATACAACACCATTGTCCTTCATACCATTAGCTAATGAACAACCCAACCTCTGATAAAGAGAAGATGATGTATGGTTGTATAATCTGATTCTTTTTGAATTCAGATGGCAGGAATATTTATTTATTTATTTATTTTATTATATAATATCTATTATATTTATTTATGTTTAGTTGTTTTGTACATTGATGTTCATAATAAATGTATAGGTTACAGTATTTTAATCTATGATCGTGTGTGTGGGTGCTTTTTTATACCCTGTGATTGAAGTTCAGTGTCTGGCTGCACACCAGGATAAAACTGGCATGGAAGTGTGTAAAATATTTGATCCGACCTTATAGGCACCTAGAGAATATTTACAGAAAGGTTAGGAGATGAATATGTCACCTTGCCCTATGCTATACTTTATGTTGTGATGTGCTGTACCAGATTGTTGTAGATGCAGAACTAAAGGCGATTATGACTGTTAGGAAATGTGAAGGTCAGGTTGTGTGAAGATTATCAGTGTGGTCCTCTGAGACTACACACACACACACACTCAGAAGAAGAAAAATGCACCCATTTACCATTGTACTGTGCTGGAATCTCTCAGGCCATTTCTTTGATGATAGAGGCAGGAGGCTGCAGAGTGCACACTTCATTGTTGGTCTGAACATGTCATCGATTTACATTGAAATAAAATGGCACCTTAAACAGTGCTTGAATTGCCTTTACTTTGGTATATAACTTGATTTATTCAATGCTGGGAATCTTAAAATATCATATCCTCTTTTAAATATGACTTATGTTTTGTGATACCGTCCAGTCCTTTTGACTGTTCTATAGAAATATGTTTGGCAGCAGAAATACCATGAAAACCAGCTTCAAACTGTAGAGCCAGCAGAATGTGTCACAAGGTTAAGTAGAATTTCTGAAATACCAGAACTTAATATGTGATTCTTCATCATGGTTATGTTGTTTTCTGACTTTTTCCACATAAAATTTGTCCATCAAAATTCTGTGCATGCCAGGACCTAAAAGGGAGTAAGACTGTGTTGCTTTATCAGCAGGTGTGTAGTTATGCAAGGTCGAAGTGGATCAGAGGAATTCTTTTAAGTGTGTGTGTGTGTGTGTGTGTGTGTGTGTGTGTGTGTGTGTGTGTGTGTGTGTGTGTGTGTGTGTGTGTGTGTGTGTGTGAGAGAGTGTGTGTGTGTGTTTGATAATGTTTACATGTCTGTCTGTCTGTTGTTTCTGTTTGTCTGTGTCTGAATATGTCTTTGGAATATATCATTGCCATTTTGGGATTAATTTGTGGATGGCTAAGCCTGTTTGGACGGACAGTCACAATAATGGTGTTTAAGACAAGCAGACGCTGTAATCTGGTTTCTGGGAATGGGGTTGGCCATCAGCCACACAGAGATTTACAGGCATTTTGCTTCAGCCATGTCTGAACAATCAGCTGTCAGAGATGGTTTTGCTGTGATCTGCACCAATAAGGTCAATGATAATGTTTGTCTGTGTTGTGTTCAAACTAGGCCTTATTTATTTAATGTCAAGATTTAGTGAGTTTGGTTTGCTTGTAGTGACTTTCGGTACAAAAATCAAAACGCTTTCTTTTCTTTGTGAAATATAAAGTTTTCAAACATTCAGCTGTACAATAATTTAGCCAGTTTAAAGTCAAAATTTAGATTTGAATCTGAGAGCAGCCTAAAACAACGTAAAACCAATTCTATAATGTAGAAAATCACGTTACGAACATAATAGTTTTTCCTGAAACAACCTTCAGTGTAGAAAAAACCAGTGATGTGTAATTAGTTTGAGACATTTTAATGAAATCTTGTAGTGTGCGTCGACCCTTTGAGACCACATTAACCACCCTGTCCCTGCTGTTAGAGCAGCACTGCTCTAAATTAGTCAATTTGCTTACACTGTTATCTTACTCTCAGCCCCTTCCTACCATCCCCCCAAACACGATGCTCGCTGGCTGTGCTGTTGTGCGCACGCATGCCGACACGCATACACAATCTGTTTGTTGGTATGTGTGTATTCTATTGTTGACAGTGGTTCTTGTATTAAACCCCCACCCAGGCCTTCATACTGCCCCCCTCCTTAAACCTGCTCACCCAGCTGCTAGACTAAGCAGGATTACTCGAGGCTTTGGCACACACACTTTCACATCCATGTGCATGGACTGGTATCCACAGCATATGCACAGACACGCACATCATCGTCTCTCTCTCTGTCTAATTGATGTGTGGATTATGCTGTCTCCTCACTCCACACAGCTGTTTCATGACTTCAATTAATCTGAGCTACAAGACACTGGGGACTAAACTGCACATGGACAGTTTTCTGTAGTTTTTTTTTTGTTGCCACTTATTAAACAGAATCTGTGGCCATGTGAATACTGGAGGAATGGTGTCATTCTTATCAGGGGTTATGGATTGTGGCTTCTTTGTTGACGAGGGGCAGCACCGGAAAGAAAAATCACATGCCGGCGATCATCTGAAAGCACTAATAAAAATATGCACTGTGTGGTTGAAAACATTAAAACCATATCCTTCCTTTCTTCTTCTTCTTTTGCTTCTTCTTCTTCATTGAGGGAAAAAACGTCACACCCAACTTTTTCCATCAAAGTTGAAACTGCAGTCACAAAATAAAAACTAAAAAAATCGTAACACAATAATGCAGCAGCCCCTCGATTAAAGAAGGTTTCTTAACTGAAGTACAGCCACTTGGCTGTGTTTGAGTTGGCCCAGTCTTCCTTGGTTTGGCACGGACTGGCTGGGTGTAGTGATATTAGTGCTGGTTGTGACCGTAAAACCTCGGGGGCGGCCCAGTTAAGCTGGGAGAGGAGGTGGAGGAAGGGTGTGTGTCTGTGGATGTGGATGTTTGTCAGCTGTCAGCAGTCCAAGGGAAAACTACAGCCCTGTTCACCCTTACTGTAGTTTTTATCTATACATTACATCCAACATAAATTGTCAACATTGATCTAAAAATGCGTATGCATCAAATGTATTTGCTGGATTTATTTGCTTTTCTCTGTCTGGTTTTGGACTGGATTTGAAAATGTAAAATCTATACAATGTAATTGTGAAATTGTATTTTTACTGTTTTCTAACAACTTAATGATTAATCAAGAAAGAGACCTGCAGATATTTGGTCTTGGTCTTTAGGAAGTTGCATTGAGCTTTTTTTCTTTCTTTTTTCTTTTCTAAAGATCAGACAGTTAATCAAGAAAATAATAGGCAGAATGATGGATAATGAAAATAACAGTTGTTTGCAGCACTAAACAGACATAAAAATGTCCCCACTTTACAATTTACAAGAATGTAAAAAAAAATTTACCTTAATCTTAAACAGTTCTGACACACTATAAACACTGACACATTTTAAACGTTTTTTTTAGATGGAAAATGAATGATTATGGTCTAATAAGGTGCACTCAGACTTCAGCAATAGCCTGTAATCATCTCAGTACTTTGTGAAATTACATGAGTACTGGTTGAAAATACCTATTTAGTATAATATGCCACGCTGACATAAACAGAAAGTAAATATATCTCACAAAAATAATTGGTGATTGCACTAGCGACTGTGGTCATTATCCTAAAATTGGAACATTGATTTTGATCCCAACGACTTCTAAATAGATGTTTAAAAAATACAGACCATGAGTAGTTTAATCCAAGGAAAGGAAAATGGCTTTGAGCCTATTTAAACATGGATCCAATTAAAGCTGTAACTGCCCATTGGAGCTCTTTATTCCTTATCGCTGTGTACATGAACTACACACGTACAGGAAACCTGCTCATCAGCAAATACAGGAAGCCCTGAGTGTGGTAAAACACAGGCAGGTGAGATTCTTCTGTCTTTGCATGTGTTTGCATGCTCATGTGTGTGTGGGTGTGCTTGGGCATGGGCTTGTGTTTTTATATTAATGAGGATTTGCGTGTGAAGATATGTTTGAGTTTCACGTCCTAAAGAAAAATGTGAACTTACATCCAGCGTGACTCACTACTGCCTGATGACATGGTTCAAAATGACGTAGATGAAGTAATGGTGCGAGACATAACTAATCACTGATAATGATGGCAGCACCAGAGAGAGAACAGATAAGGTGGATGAGGGGAGTTCAGTTAAAGAGTTGTGGAAAAGAGGAAGAATAATAAGAGAAGAGAGACAAAGCTGGAGGAATAATGAGGAACAAGAACCACATAAAGGGGGAGAGATTGGAGAAGAAAGTGAGCAGAATTGAAACCCTATATGAGCAGTTCCCCCCATCCCAGGTTGTTTGGTTTGGCCTGCACTGAATAACTAGAACAATATTCATGCTAGAAGATGGATGGACGGAGGGTTAGACTCAGTTCACCTGAAAAAAACGGAGAGAATGTTCCTTCATGAGAGACTTTTGGCTTTGCACTGCTGGACTTCCGAGAGCTGATTTGCCTCCAAACGTTTGTGTGAGATGTGTTTTTAGTTCTGTCTAATGATTTAAGCGACGGAGGAGTGACAGACAGTTTTATGGATACATCTTTAAAGTAGAGTAGCCAAACACGGTTTCCTGTTTCACATTCGTTGCCCAAAAGCTTTCCCCGGGGAGCTCAGCGGAATGATCAGTGAGTCCGTGTAACTTAGGTATATTTTTGTTTGACTCTATGGTGACTCTGTGTGCAACTATCCTGACTCAAGTGAGGGACGCAGTACTTTTCTACCCTACTCAACCGACTTTATGAGCAGACCTCGAGTGTAATGAGGCTGGTTGCTTTCCAAGTCCAGCAGTGTTTATTTATAGGGCAGGAAAGGCTATTTGTGTCAGGAGGAAGTGTTGCATGAGGGCTATTTTTTAACTGGACGTCTGCTTGCAACCATAAATGTCCTTTGCCCAACTTCCCCATCAATCTGCATCAGTCCGATTCAATGATAAGAGCTCTATTGTCATTTTTATCTTAAGGGTTCCAGCAGTTAATGTACATGTAGTAGGCTTGTTTTTATTTGTTGAAGCCTGTAAGGCACTAAGCAACACATAGCATATACTTTTATCGAGCATCATGGTGGCCTCCTCGTATTCCTGTGACTACACAAGTTGTTTATGAGACGAGCAAAAGCAGTAAAATAAAAGGCAGGTTAGTGAGGTCAAAGGGAGTTCTTCAAGCTGTGACACTGAAGTGAATGGAAGATAAGGTCTAGGGGCTCATGGATGCCATGATGACACTTTTGTTTTCCTTTCTGTTAAGTCTTAGAATTGATGAAAACAATAACTGAATCACATCATATCTTTAGTTCTACAACTACGACTTCCATTTGCAAATCTCAAAAATTAAAACTAACAGACTAAAGGACTAAAATTATGTGTAAACGTAACATTTCCTTTCTTGCATTTTATTTGCAAACACAACGAGCACAGATTTTCTCCTCGGCAGTCTTGGAAGTTGGATCTTGAAAGCAGCACTCATGGCAGACTTTGGGTATTAACAGCGGGGCGATTCAACTTGGCTGTTATTAGTGCCTCTAGAGGGGAAACTCCACTGATTTTCCAAAGTCTGTTTACAGATATTGCGGCGTACCACTTTATATGTAAACAAAGTTCTATAGAGGATTAATTAGTCACTACTGGCCCAACACACTTGAAAGTCCGACTCAACTGTTGGTGGTTGAGTTGCATTGTGGGTAACGTAGGTGACAGGTTTTGACAAGGATGAGGAAATAAATGAGTTAAAATAATGTCTCACAATCTGGCAATGTTCATATATGGACATTAAACAGACTGCACCAACGTTCACCCGCTTTGAGGGTAAGACATGTAGCGGGGAGAGGCTGGTTCCAGTAAGATTGCATTTAATCTAAAACAAAGTTGGCAAATGAGGCAACTGTTCTCACGATTTCATGAATTTATTTCATTACGTGTGTCCAGATTGGGGCAGTATTGCGAAATTCATGGCAGAATCTTTTCATCATGAGAGCAACCATCTGGTCTTTGTTTAACAGTTCTGTCTACTAACTCTCTTATTCTGGATTTAAGTTTCAGTCGAGTAAACTGTGTGTGTGTGTGTGTGTGTGTGTGTGTGTGTGTGTGTGTGTGCGCGCGCTACAGAGGGCAGTAAGCGGTTTCAGCTGTGGCCCGAGAGAAAGGATGTATTGTTTGAGGACATTCGAGCATCTGCTTTGTTGCAGATAAGGGGTTTGAAGTTAACAGCCACTACCGATCAAAGGGCAGCGATATTGTAAATGTGTCAATCTCTGTATTTCCTGACCTGTTTCGTTTCCTTTTTTCTCTGTATATTGTTCACCCTCTCATCCACTTCCTGTCTGCACTGCCCTCCTCTTGTCTCTCAAACAAAGAATATTCTTGTAACCTGTATAGATGTTATTCCCCTCTGGAGTTGAGTCTGTATGTTGCGTGTGTCTCTCACCTCCCACCTAACCTACTTTTCTCTCTGCGTTTATTGAGATTTCTCTTTCATCTCTGCACGTGATCCCACAGACGAGAGACGAATCTGGTTCAGTGTGTGAATAGAAACAGTGGATGCTGTTGGTGTTCAAATGTGTGCCCATGTTTAATCACCTCTTGGGTTGTTTTTCCGTTTCCACTTTCGATTTCTTATCAGTATTTTCTGTCCATGCTTAAGCCTTTTTTGTAAGTCAATCTCTGTGTTTGGGCATTAGCTTTAGAAATAACACTTCCTCACTCAGTCTGCTCTGCTCTGTTTCCCTTATCTTCTCTCTTTAAGTGAAAGTATTTTGTTTTTTCTTGCCCAACTAACAGAGGGACCAAGTTGGTTATTCGGTCTGTCCAGCACTACTGCCCAGATCACCGTGAAATTGTTTGGGTTATTTTTCATCCCCAGTGTACCAGTGATGTTGGTGGCGCCGTCGGATCAGATTTCCCTTAAACAACACATCACATGGCATCTGGAAAATTCATTCCTGGGTTGATGAAATTTGCTGCGGATATACGTAGTCCTGGTTTTTCCTTTTAACACATTTTTCTAATCTCAAGGTTTCCTGGGAAAGGATTTGCTTTGTTTTCTTTTTCCATGTCACCTGAGTTCACACACAGAAGTGCACAGATGCAGTTAATTTAGCAAGAATAAAGTCAAAAGGCCTTCTGGGCACTTTGCTTATTGGGTCAAATTAGTTTTATAAGCTTTATATGTGGAAGTAAAGCAGCTGCATTGAAATAGTATCCTCCATGTAGTGAAGGCGAATGGTACTAGCCAGAAAATGAAAGAAGTACAAACACCTTTTTATCCGTGGATCAACAAACATGTTGGTTTGTCTGTTTTGGAAGGAAGAACTAAAGGTTTTCTAAAGTAAACTTATTTCAGTTAAACTTCTCCAGCTCTTAGTGGCAGAACTCTACAAACACAGAGAATTGCTGGATCTCGATCTTCGTTTGTTATTCCTGCAGAGAACAGAGGAAGTTCAGGGAAGCAGAAAAACCCTCTGTTTTCTTTGCAGTTTACTTTAAAACAAGTGGAGTGAAATGGTCACCTGTGAGACGTGAGGACAATGGCTCATAAAAATATAACTGCAACACGCGGAAAGCAAAATACAACTTGTGGTTTGCAGCTGTCTCTCCGTTTCTGTTTCGTCTCTCGGCATGTCTCTGCCAATTAGTTAATTGCTTTCTCTTTCCCTCACCTCTTTGGCTTTCTTGCTCCTTGCTCTCTTGTCCTCGTCGTCGCAGCCAGCCTCATGCCTGGACAAACAGGAAACACTTAGTGTTATCAGCCCACTCTTTGTGTGTCTTAATGAGTATCAGGCTAAAGACGGAGAGAAAACAGACACTGCCGTCCACACCCTGGTCCCGCTGTAAACACACTTATCGCAGCAGAAGGAACAGAAAGAGAGGCAGAACGTGAAGCAGAGGCATGCGGATGGATAGAGGGGACAGGAAGAACCAGGGGGGGCAGTCTGGGAAAGCAAACTGAAAGCAACAGAGGAAGTGAGATCCTTTTCACTTCCTGGTGGTACACACAGAACAACGGTGGTCTTACTGGTTGATAACCACAGGATTAGTGACCCAAGACTTATTGCTGGAGCACACCAATGTAGGCTAAACCCTTTGCTGTCCACTGCAAGCCAATGTAGGCTAAGCCAACAGCATTCGATACAAGCTGATATTGTCCAAAGTCATTAAGAGTTCATGTACACGGGAATATGTGGAATATGTTTGTAGTGTTCATGTGTTGTGTGCAGATGTACCATCATGAGGGGTTTCATCATGATGATTATTTTCATGGTAGTGGCTATATAATCATTATTTATATATAACACTTTCATATGTGAAAGGGGTCGCTCGTCCTGGTGAACCTACAGAGAATGATCACCTACATCTGCAACTCCTCTCTGCTTTATGGAGCTTTAGAGCCAGTTAGTCATTGTTTAACTGTCCGGCCCACAAATGAACTGTTTATGTTCTCTCCCACCGCTCTAAAACTAAAGCGTAGTGTTCGGCCACAGCAGGCAGCTCTGTTCAGCAACAAAGCAAACTGTACTCTACCTCCTCAGTACAGGAGAACCGTTGGAGACTATCTGGTGAACATAGTGGAGCATTTAGAAGTTTAAGAGCCACATAGTTCCCTCGGGAGTTGGTAGAGGCCAAAAAAACGATTGTTGGAACAATTGGTGAGGAGAAACGAGACTCCAAATGAATGGAAACAATGCTTGTTAAGTGAATAATCTGCTGATTCTTTCCCCTTTTTTATTTGACAAATGGTTTGTCCAGCCAACACTTAAAAGCCCACAGATATTCAATGTACAATTACAATACAAAGAAAGGCAGCATATCCTCCCAACTGAGAAGTTTCAAGCTTTGTTGCTTGAAAATGAATGAATGAATGAATGCAGCAAATTTAAGAATATGAAGATATGATTTATATTTTGCTGTGCAAGCAAAATGGTGCATTGTTTACTCTCTCAGAACAGGTTATTATTCCTGCATTTTGCCACTTTTCGGTTAAGAAATCTCTGAAATACACTTTGTTCCATCACTTTTTGCTGGAGCCAAGGCCCATGCTGATTTTGCACCGTCACTGCCAGCACATGATTATTTCATCAGCCTCCCTGCGATGACACTATTTGTGTATGCGGGCCGAAATTGGAGCAGTGCATTCCGCTCCACTTCAACCTGTCCATTACAATGTACTGTAGTCCAATGCTATCGATGTCACGCTGCTCAGTGTGACGACCCTTCATTTTTTTTGTGTTCGGCCTGTTAAATTCACAGAGGCCATTAGGCAGGCTCATGAAATACGGTACATCAGTGTTTCCCCTGTAATTTTTTCTATTGGTGCTGGTTGGTAGGGGGTATTTGTGTTGGTAGGGGTTCAAAGTCCATTCCAGTTTTCCTCCCACATGCAGTTCTTGTTAATGAGACCACAATAGGAGCATTCACTGGAAGTATCAACTGTATACTTGCCAGTTTTTGAACAGAGATGTTTCTTTCACAGTAATATAGTGTTTGAGAGCAACCCCACAAAACCTTTTCTTTGACCAAAAGAAGAGTCTGCCACCCAAATTTGAATGACTGCATGAACATTTGTAGAGCTGCAACGAGCCGATTAGACGATGGACGGAAAATGTGTTGGAGCGTGACCGGCGGGATGCTTCAGTGTGCAAAGAGGAAGTCCCGCTCAATATGAAACAAGTGAAATAAATCATGATCATAGAAAGAAGTGCACTTCCCAGACAGATGTGTGAAACATGAAAAGTTGTGCGGAGGTTGTAAAATTGGTTCCTCTGTGATATGACCCCCTGGGTAATAATTAATGGCATGGTAATGATAAAGTACAGTGCATATTTCTGTTTGATATAGAAGGGGAGTGTTGACTCTACTCTGCAGACACAGTGGAGGTCAGATGAGGTAAAATCTTCAGTAAAAGCTTTTGTAGAGTTACTTTTAGAGGACAACTTTTGCCCATAAGGTAGTTGTTAGGAGATGCAGAGTAGTGGGCTACAGTTTTGTGATTCAAAGCAACTGACAACCAACCACAGCATGAACAAATCTTTACTGAAGCGAATATACAGAGAAGTGGCTGCTGAGTGTTCCTGGCAGTGTTTTAATGATAGCAGAAAGCCCCGAAGCATGAGAACACACAGCTCAGATACCTTTAAAATGCTGCACTAGCTCGGACCTTTTTCTCTTGTTTTCTGTCTGTAAAACCACACTAACTTACAAATTGCCAGGTTGGACAGAATCTCTGTAAGACATTAACCATCAAGGCATTGTATAAGTATTTTATCTTATCGATATCATTCAGCGTTGCTTGTGACATGCTACCCTGGTGAAGCAACTCTGAAAATAATCTCATACCATGAGTTTGACGATTTTCAGCTCATGTGGAAATAGATGAGGGGAGGGCAGGGGGGGAGGGGTGGTACTATGTACACACTATACAAGTTAGGCTTAAATTCAAGTCTGAATCGAGTCCCATTAAGTGACATGTCACCATCTGCACGATGTGAGCGCTCCTGTTAATCAGTCTGTCATGTATAGGAGTGGGTTTGTTTTGCTGCCGTTTCCGGATCATAAAGGCACTCAATTACAGCAGCGAGTTCCACCCTTCCTGAAGTTCACAAAACATGATAAGACGAATACCACTGGGTACCGTGTTGAAAAATATTAACAAAGAACTTCCCAGTTTCCTTTTACATTGTCTTAAAACTCTGTTTTCTTCAGTTATGCCTCAGTTGAGTTTTTTCATCTATTTTTTAAGCTACTCTGCTATCTCTTGCTCAGTATTTGACTGCTTCAATGCCCTTCATGCTGCTTGAACAACACATGACCGGCTGCATGAAAACCACGAGACGGCACACCGGGAGCCAAATCCAGCTCACCTCTGTGAAACCAAGGAATCTTGAACACTACACCATATGGGATGTGTTCTTTTATAGCTTTAGTTATCTCCTGCTGTGTCACGCTCCACTGCACATCAATCATGGCGACGGGCAGATGCACGTCCTCTGACTTCTCTGTTCCACTTTGACTTTTTTGACCCACAGTACCTTTGTGAACGATTTGCTCCGCACCACAGGGTTCCCCCCTCGGAAATAGTCTAGAAGTGGTGGTAAGCCACCCAGGTCTTTGTTCAGCTCTTCTAATGATGATACGCAACTAGACAAGTACATTCAGAAATGCTGCAGGTCAACACAGCGGTAGTTTCTAAGGGATACTGATGAGCAAGCTAGCAACTAGATTGCTACTGATGTGTATGACCAGTATCTCCAGTAACACAGGGATTGTGATTTTGAAAACCTCTTGAAACGTTGCTGAAATTCTTCACTGTATGTGTTGCAAAGGAGGGTTTTTCCCGTTTGTGCATTGATATTTTTTTGTAACTCTAAACTGGCCTCGGAAGTACAGACATGGAAAGACACCTGGTAGATCCATATATCTTTTTTTACGTGGCTATATCGGTGTTAAGGTCACTGGAAATAACAGATTGGATATAAAAACAGTCTATCGGAGAACTTTCTCATCTTACACACTTCCTAAATAGTAACTCACCTCTTGCTTTAGTGCGTTTCAGCTTTGGATCACAGAGAGGGTGTGTGAGTTTAAAACGGTTTTCCAGAGCTCCTTGCCAGAAAAGTGAAAGTAAGTCATATTAGATTTTATTTTTAGTTTACCAAAAAAAAAACAACAATTTAGTATTTTTTTAATTTCCGCACTGGTCCACATTAATGGCTCTGTGGCTCAGGCCGCAGAGCTCAGTGGCTCAGTGGTCATCCTAGCTGTTTCAGTTACAGAAGGGATTTTTATAGCCCAGCAATTTTCCACCAGCTGTGCAAAATGCATTGCAGTGATTGCATTTGGGTGTCTGCCACGGAGGCTATTTGCACCATGTATCGCTATGTTGGCTTATTGCTCTCTCAGAATAGAGTACAGTTTGCCACCACAAGTATTTCTGGAGTCAGAGAGTTCACCACCCTTATCACGTGTAGGTCAGTAGGCTATCAGGTCAAATCTAATACTGTGCTGAGTCCTAATATGCACAGAGAGCTGACTCGTGGACTTGTGCGGCCAAGATGTTTGGGTGCGCAGGTTTAGTTCTGTTAGTTTACTCTGTTATCAAGAAATAAATTAATCGGCAACATCATATTCCTGATTTTGGTTGATTATAGTTTGAGTCCGTCTTTTTATATGGTTATTGTGAAAGTTTTTTCATAATGTAAGTTTTGTATGCTGTTGTGGACGGCTCTTAATGTGCTGTATTTTATGTCATCAGACTAGTGTGGGCCTATTTGGTTTGTGTATGCGTGCCAGTCTGTGTCCACATTAGATGTTGCTTTTGTGTGTGTGTGTGCGTGTGTGTGTGCGTGTGTGTGTGTGTGTGTGTGTGTGCGCTTTCTCACATATGGAGACAAATGTTGTGTAGGCCATAGCAGAGCCAAAAACAACATTCCCTCCCTCTGAGAAACATTACTCATATCAAGGGCATCTTGGTTGGCTGCAGAGTAATGTGTTAATGTTTAATGACGCATGTCATTGTTGGGAAGTTATACATTATTATAAGCGAAGGAAATATGGCTATGTATACAAACATCACAATAACTATTTATTTTTGTCTTTCTCTCTTTTTTTTTTTTTTTTTTTTTACAAATCATCCCCTTTAGGTCAATGAGTGGAACAAAAATGACGAGCGCCTGCTTGCTGCCGTGGAGCACGGCGAGGTGGAAAAGCTGGCGTCGCTTCTTGCCAAGAAAGGTGCCAGTGCTGTAAAGCTGGACAGCGAGGGCAAATCAGCGTAAGCATTCTCACTGTTATCCATCAAAGAACAAAGGGAAATTACTGACGTACAGATGTAGCAATCTAGGAAATGATTTCTCTAGCAGGGAGACGATGTTCAGTACTTCTGGGGGGAAGCAGCATCAATCAGAAAAGAAAGGCGGTTTGATTCCGATCTCCTATAAGTACAAGGCTGCAACCAAAAACCGTGTTGAATAAAATGTGCAAAATTCCAGTTTGCAGCTAGTCAGTATCTGACAACAAAATACAAGTGCAGCTATTCAGGGGTTATCTAGGACTTGAAAATAAAAGTGGGTGTATTCAATTTCAGGGAAACATTATCCAGTCTTTAGGATTACATATATGTATATTGCGACCGTATATGCTCACGTTCTCAAGTCTTTAGCTTACGAAACTACGTTCACGCTCCACAGCACTATGTCAAAAATGAATGGCCAATCTAGAAAGTTCCTGAAAGGTTGATATTTTCAACAACTTTGAGAGCTGGTTCATTTCTGCAGAGGCGGCGAAGCTCCGTTGCCTCACCAGTCGAGATTGTTGATAACACAGAGGCTCAGTGTTAATATTTGACCTCCTTTCTGTTTCTGAAACACAACACCCACTGACCTCAATGTGTTGAGGAGCTCATGCAGAGACGGGAACATCAAAACACGACCAAACGCAAGGAGAAACGAACGCACAGTCTCTCACATGCTAACAACACACAGGAGTTTTTGTTTTTGGTTCCATCACTCGTTCACATCCTTGACTTTTTTTCGGTGCGACGAGAACGCAGAAACGCATTAAAGATGCAAACTCACAGCCTTTGTAAATCATGATGAATGATCTCCATGCTCCGATCTTTTCAGGACGCACAAAGGAGGAGCCTACGGTATCGCTATGGTGATAAAACCTGATTGAAAGGCATGTGGGCATAGCTGTGCGAGTGTGAGTGTGTAGTCGGCACACACCAAGGGAATGCTGGGCATGCGGAGTGTTTTTTTTTTCTCACTCTGCTCGCCGAGCTGGAAAGGGGTTTCTATTGATTCCCTACTGCACACATACACACAAACAAACAAAGTGAAATGATTCAGAGTTGTGGTTTTACAGTGTGCTGTGTGAGCATGCTGATGGCACTATTTTCTTGCAAAGTAGCAGCTTTTAAGGAAGCTCAAATTCCCACGTCACGAGATCTTTAATGTTACTCTAAAAACTAAGCAATTATGTAAACTAGCTTCCTTACAAATATCTCTGCTGTTGTGATTGGTTTCTAATTTGGGTTTGTGTCTAGTCTTCATGTAGCAGCTGCACGCGGACAGACAGACTGCCTATCTGTTATCCTGGCCCATGGAGCTGACCTGTCAATCACTGATGCTGCAGGTATGTACTCTACTTACATACAGTACTGATAGAACATACAGGGGTTGTTTAGAATCTGTATTTCTATATAAATGTGACTGTTTTTTCAATAAATACTTGACTTCTAACTAGAAAAGAAGAATCCAGATGCTTTCTTCTGCTCGTCCTCTCTTTCATTTAATATAAATTGACTTAACATTCTTTGGCTTATTGAAGATCTTAACTATGGCCTTTCTTAAATCATGTTCAGGTTTCAACCCGTTACACCTGGCTGCCAAAAACAATCACACCGAGTGCTGCAAAAAGCTCATTCAGGTAAGGAGCCTTTAATCAGTAACAAATTGTGATTTGTATCTCTAAAGTTCTCATGCCCAGAAAATAATTCACTGCTGTCTATCAAGCCATGTTTTGCACACAATTTGATCCTGCAGCATAAGATGGTATTTGAGTTAATATAATGGCTGTACAGTATTTGAGGTTCAATGAAATGTTTTCAAAGTGTAAGAATATGGAGCTAAGAATGCCTTAATGGCAGAACATCTAGTCACCCAGCAGGACGTGGCTGCATAACTTTATGTAGCCAATAAGGAATGTGTGAAAGCAGTAGCATGAACCGCATGAAACCTAAAGTTAGTAGCTCGGAAACCAGACAATTTCACAGCTTCATTTATTCAGTCTGCTGATTGTGTGTACAGATCAGCAGTAGGAGACACACACACACACACACACACACGCACACACGCACGCACGCACCTCCTGCTCTGATCTGCTGACTTGACTATCCAATGACTGTCTGCTGCATCTCAGCAACACACACCTGCTATTACACATTCAAGTCTACCAGTACCCGATCCACCACTTTAAAGCTCTAAACACTCTCTAAACACTGTTATGCCCTTGTGGCCCAAACCGCTTGTCCTGTAATGAATTGCATCAAATGATGCCGTTTTGTTGCCAGAATTGTGTTGGTTGCAAACTCTTAGGTGACTGTTTACCACTGTCAACAAATAATGCCATTATTCCTAAAATGTGTAGCATCTTGCAGGGAGAAAAAAACAAACATGTAATACATTGTTAACATTGTTACATTGTTTGTTACAACTCTTTTTCTTTCCAGTGTGTTTAAAATATTGTCTGTCTAGTAATTTTGATAATTATTTGGACAGATTTCATGTTATCTGAACAGTTTTAGAAAAACACTCTTTCCTTTTGATAATCATACGTTACACACACTTTATGTTTTTGTTTCCCATCCAGAGTAAATGTCCTATCGATGCTGTAGACGGTTCAGGAAAGTCTGCTCTACATCACGCTGGTAAGTGTCTCAGTGTCCCCAGTGTTAATTAAACCAAAACTCCTGGATCGAAAATGAGTCTGCTTGGATAACGACGTGGGAAAATATTTTGCGAGATTAAGTCGAAGCTCTGATTTCATTTGGATGCAATCCTCTGCCATATTTGGAATTAAGTGATTAAACGTGATACCAGCCCCGTCTGTTTCAATGAACGGTTCCCATAATACTCCTGCAGGCTTTTATTCAAACCAACACTGTGTCCGAGTGTTGAGACGGTTTTGACAGACCATTTTGTCATGAAACACACTGTGATACTTACACTATTGAATTTGCCACATGAAAACGGCAGAGACTCTAAAAGGGACTTAGAGTCTCTATAGATCTGCTGGAGGGCTTGATTGCTTGTGGGCAATGATGGAGAATCATGGAGGGGGGGGGGGTTGGTTGGGAGGAACGGTGGTGCTTTGTTGTTGGACTTCTGTGCTAATCAAAGATTGGTCGTAACAGGCATCATATTCAAGCACAGGCTAGTTCAGAAGTGTACCAGAACGATGATGGATGTGGTCATTTAATCAGATCTGCGGCCGCATGCCTTGGTGAAGAGAGGAGCAGAGCTGTCAAATGGCCTGGTAGTGAGGGTGGACTGGGATGTTGGACTGAGGCCCCTGTCCCACCCTCTGGAAAATCTTTCCTGCATCCTAGGGGAGGCAGGGGATATGGAGTCCGAGTGGGCCATGTTCAAAGTGGAAGCGGCTGTTAGGAGTTGTGGTCAGAAGATCATCGGTGCGCGTCATGGGCACAACCTAAGAACCCACTGGTGTAGGAGACCGCCAAGCCGGAGAACGACGAGGAAGGTTGGTCAGAAGGGCTGCAGCTGCAGTGGTTGCCAAAGCAAAAAGCTGTGTGGAAGGAGTTTGGGGGAGTTTATTTCAGGGTTCTGGAAAGGAGGCTCTGACTGTCAGACCTCAGATCCAGGAGTAGCAATGTGGATTCAGCCCTGGGCATGGAATAGTAGAGAAGCACTCTACCCCTGCAGGTCTGTTGGAGGGACCATGGGAGTTTGCTCATCCATGTCACTGGGGAATCCTGTGGGGGGTACAAGGGGAGTACATAGATCATTGTACCCCCATTTTTGGATTTCAAAGACAGATTTCAAGGCATATCCAGGGGGAGGCGATTGTCTGGTTTGGGGACACCAGAATTGTGTTTCAGACTCAAGTCTGAGGCCATGGTTCGCTGCCAGAAAACAGTGAATTGCATCATCTGGTGACTCACTGCCCCATCAAGGGAGTTCAAGTATATTGTGGAAGTTAAAATGAGCTTCCTTCGTAGGGTGGCTGGACTCAGCCCGAGAGAGGATGAGGAGCTCAGACATCCAGATAGACCTTGGAGCAGGGCTGTTGCTGGTTCCGACGTCCAATCAGGATTCTTCCTAGACTTTGAGAGGTTTTGCGGGCACGTCCAACTGGTGAGAGAGTAGACCCAGAACATGCTAGAAGGATTATATATCTCATCTGGCCTGGGAAAGCTCCTGGGTTCCCCAGGAATGCTGGGAAGGGTCGCTGGGGAGAGGGACGTCTGGGATGCCGGCGACCTGGCTTCAGAAAAATGGAGGAGGATGGATGGATGGCTACAAATGTAAAAAAAATCCTGACACATTTGTGGTTCTATTCATGACTGCCTTTCTGTTTTATTTTATCTTCAGCTGCCAGCGGGAACATCCAGACCGTCCAACTGCTGTGTGAACTCAAAAGTCCCATCAACCAGAAAGATGCAGTATGTACTTTGATTATTACTTCCACTTTCTTTCTTTTCCCAGACTTAATTTTACTGGCAGGATAGTAAGAGGCTCTGAAACGGAAATAAAGACCACAGAAATGTTACATTCAGTCTGATTCATGTAACTTTGTACTGTGTTATTTTCAGAGAGGAACTTATTCTAGCATAGCTGTTTGTACGCTTTGGATTTTCATTAATACTTACCTGTTTTATTGGTCCTGCATTTGCTACAGGTTGCTATTTATTTATTTTGTCCCCTTTATGTGCGTTAAACAAGCAGGTAAAACAATATTGTTTAAAATTAACTTCAGAGTTCTCTTACAGCTGTGGATCTACAATATAAAGGATTATCTGACCTTAACTTGTTTATCATTCACCGTTGAAAGATTGCTCATTGTGTGTGTGTGTGTGTGTGTGTGTGTGTGTGTGTGTGTGTGTGTGTGTGTGTGTGTGTGCATGTGAGTGCGTGTGAGTGTGTGTGAGGTAGGGGGTCAGTGTACTGTGGGAACTGTGCTCTCAAGCCGCAGACATGTGGTCTCCATTGCAGTGACGCTCCATGCCTGTGGTTTTTACCCAACTGGGGTGTGTTGTTACGATATATTGTAAGTGTGTAAAAAAAAGAGAAGAGAATGTGTTGCCCATTTATATCCCGTTTTATTATCATATCAGTGGTCGTTTAGCCTACATGTAAAGATGTTCTATTTACTTCTAATTAAAATGTATTGCTGCCTCATGCTGGTTTAAGCCTTTAACAAGTTCTATGTTGTGGCTTTACGGATTTTATAGCTATATAGCGTTTCTGAAATCCTGTTACAACCGGAGCAGGCCCGACTAGACTTTTTAGGGTTTTTCGTGTTCTTGCATTTTAGGTTTATATACATAGGAAATGACAAAACCTAGTTTCCATGGCTTAAAGACGGTGCTTTAGTGCAGTTTTCTGTTGACCGGAAGACATAATGTGATCATTTACTTTTCCAGGCATAAACATCAGTAACTATGTGTGAGATGTGAGCAGCTCTCTGTCTGCTGTTCATGGACACACATACTGAGAACCACAAAGTCGTCTGGAACATGCCGTTTTTTCTGTGCTGAGCAAAACACGCCAGCATGTTAGCCTCTGGCATACGGCGCGACTGTAACAAATATGTTTATCTGTTCTATATTTGACTTAAATAAAACACACAGCGAGATATAGAAACATCTGCTCGGTCTTTCATGTCGGACAAAGAATGTTTAAAGAAAATCAAGTAAACGTAAACTGCTCAGGGACAGTGGTATTATGTAGTGTAAAAGCTTCCTTATGTTTCAGTTGGACAGAGATCTAATTCTGTTGTATAAAAGAAGCTCAGCCTTGACACAATTCACAGGCTTAACATGGTAATTGTTTGGTTTGAGTGTTAATCATATATGACAGAATCGCCTGACAATAGTCTTAAGAGTTTTACATGACAAAATGACAGTGCATGTGTATTCTAGGCAGTGTGGTAACAGTTAAACAAGTAAGAATCGGGTCTAGGCTAGTCCAGTAGACATCCACATACCAGGAAGTGATTCATTACTTTCAGGTACTGAAATTCAGGTTTACTGTAGTATTTAGCAATGATTCCACCTGGAGTGGACCTTCATCCCATTAGATGTGCACTAAGCTTTTAAACTGGCGTCTTTGTGTGTGTTTGCTTTGACTGACAGGCTTCTCAAATGATCTCATTCACGTCTGCTCTGACCAGTCTTCACCTCGTTGCCCAAATATGGTGTTCTGGCTTTAAACTGACAAGATGGCAGCACGTTGTAAACACAACTCAAGTGTCGACAAACATTTGTACACCTGCGCTCTCCCCATTCATCCGACCATACGCTGAATCTATTACCCCGAGATGAAAACCATATGAAATACAACATTCTGTCTTTTTAAATTCCAGAGGAGAAACATTTCCGTAGAAACACGGAGTCAGCAGAGCAGCCAGAGAGCTGTTAAAGTCTTTAGCAAAGCTCGGAGGAACCCACAACATAGTTTTGTTCTGTGGTGTGTCGGAGCAGCAGCCTTGTAATATAGAACACTAAGTTATGCTGACACACTTTACTGTTACTTGACATGCTTTGCTTTTTCCAGTTGGACATGACCTTGGATTTATTTTTTCTCCTTTTGTTTAGTATAAATGACCCGTGGAAACGTCTATTCACACAGTTTAATATCCAGTTCTAATGTCAGCTTGGTGATGGTGATGTTGTGGCTCCTTCCAGGCCGTACACTGCCCTCCACAAGCCCAGCCAATCAAATGTTTAGCTCAATTTAAGTCATAGATGGTAACGGTTAGGTTACATGTCATGCTTGGGGTAAGGATCTTTCAGTCCTGGGGAAAAAATAGGATTAAGTTGGATAAAATATTGCCTCAGTTGCTGAACTCGGGGCAAATAACCTCTACAGAGTCAGCCCATTCATTTAGAGCAGTAAATATATAATTTGAGGGGTTTTCCCAAAATCTATGCCTCTCCAGAAAGTTCAACAACTTAGCCTTTTCCATTTCTCTGCTGGGAAATTCATTGTAGACATCCACTCCTTTTTCACATGGATCTGATATTTCTCTCACCACACACACACTTGCCATACGTCATGTCCAGGCCCACGTCCTGGTGTCACAACATATAAGTTATGTGGATGTGTTTAAGATCCTGATTTCAGTCAAATCTAACGTGTATAATGTCTGTTTGTTCCGAAGGACGGCTTCACCCCTTTGCTGTTGTCAGCCAAACAAGCTCATGCTGAGGCGTGCAGCGCTTTGCTGGATTGCGGCGCCGAAATCAACACTTGTGACAACAGTGGCAGGTACAAACGCAGCGATTCAGGAATGAGGTGGAACAGTAGTGATGGCAAATTAAAGGTGCTAAATTCAACATTTAGATCATTAGTGTATTTGCTATGTAAAGATCGGGTGGAGTAATTCCACCTGAGCAGTGAATGAAGTAACGCTCCCTCTGCATATATTAATCCAAGAGCCTCCGTGCTTTGTTTACGCAGCTGGGCCAGTGTGTGCATATTAGTACATGTGAGTACCCGTGTGTAGCTCTGTCAGCACTGATGTCCTGGTTTGCACTTCCTATTTGTTCGTCATGTTGAGAGCCACGTGGAAGCAATCCTTCAATCATAGATGGGCTCTGAATTTTGAATTTCAAGCCTTTTAAAGACACCGGTGATGTTGGATGAGCGATAGATGTTGCATTGGTGATCGATATTTGTTCTATTCTGTGTTGCAGGACAGCCTTGATGCTGGCCAGCGAATCGAACAGTGTTTCGGTTGTTGAGGTCTTGGTTCAGCGAGGAGCAGATCTGTCGGCTGTAGATGCACAAGGACATGATGTCGCACACTACGCCAAGCTGTTGGGCAACTCGGAGGTCAAAACTGCCCTCGCCGTTGCCCTGAACAGACAACAAATATCTGGTGAGAGTAATGCAAAGTCACCCTCACTGTGTGTTGATGTGAATTTACATTAACTTTTTTGCCTCCTACACACACACACTTGTTTTGTATGCTAAATTTGGCTCACAACACGGCGACGGCTGAGCCAGTGGCTCGCAGCTAACATGCACTAAAGGGTACGCACGACCGGCCCGTCTATGTAAACAAAGCACACAGATGCTCAGATTACACTCGGAGGGAGAGCGGCTTCGTCCTCTGCTCAGGCATTATTCCACTATATCTTTACATTTAAATAGTTGTTTGCTTTGTCAAAGCTCTGAATATTATGCAGAGAAACTTTTAAGGAAGTTGCACTGACTTAAATCATGTCCCTGGAGACCTAATCTCAGTCCTAAAGCAAACTTTTACCAAAAAAGTAAGTCCTAAGCTTACTATTTAATGGTTGATCTTATGAGGACCAGCTTCCCCCCCTCAATGCACACACATGTACACAAATGTAGCCTCTGTGTGGTAGAGTGTACCGTTCTGGTTCCAACACTAAGTCAACACTGCCATCTGGAGGAATTCTCCCGTCAGTATCGCTCTCTATGAATGCAGTTTCACCTTTGGTCGAACAGGAGGAAGCTATAATTGTCACTTGGTTGATTTTTTGTTTTTTTTCCTTTTGACAGATACAAAGTCTCCTAGAAGTCCTCAGGTAACACACCAATCTTGTTTTACAATACTTTTCTTCAGCGGTCCTCACAAAATGGAGATCACAATAACAACAACCAGTCAAATATTAATAGTAAAACAGTCTGAATTAGTTCTTAACACTACAATGTGATTTATAGTGAGGAAGAGCAGAAGCCAAATCACACACACATATCACACACTGTAGTTTAGTATCCGTTTTTCTTATGTGTCAATATCAATTTTCTCAGCTTGTAAAACATCTTTTAGTTGCTATTTTTTTTTTAAATGTAGCACTCATTGATTGACCCTTCTCTTACTAACCAGCACTCAACCCCTCCTTTCTTTTTCTCTCTTTCTGTTGCCATTCTTCTCCGTCTCTTTGCTGGCTCCTCAGCATGATCAAGTAGCTAAACTAAGTGATGAACGGAGCACAACTCCCAAAAAACGAAAAGCACCTCCACCTCCTATTAGCCCACTGCAGGTAAATGCATGTCTCTCTTTGTATCCGTCTGCTTGTACCAGTGTCACTCTATATTACTGCACGTCTGCCGTATGTTCATAAAATGAGATATGTCACCTGATATATGTTTGTCTGTACTCTTGTCAAATTCTATTTCTGATATATTACTTATAGTTCATAAAATGTGACACAAATCTGTTTTTCCTTTATTGTTATTTCTGGGTAAATAAATTGTCCCAGAAAATGAGTTATTGTGACAGGCCTACTGGTCTATCATATTATCTGATATATTACAGTCTCTCATTCGTTTATGGTTAGGAAAAGTATAACAGAGTATTTTACTCCCGTTCGTTTAATTCATTTACTAATCTGCCTTTTGTTTTCCAGAGTTTAGGATTTAAAAATGTACTTCATACAAACATCTAGGGTACTTATTCATTGCAAGAGGACAGTAACATGTTGAAGTCTCTGAGATTTATGTAACAACAGATTCTAAACTGCACTAATGTGTTTTTAAAGCTACACTAGAACAATTCTTAACAGGGTTTTATGAAGAAAACAAATAAAAAACTAATCAACTTCACCCTTCTTCAGAGCTCGGGACCCTCCTCTCCTTCAGTCTTCACCTCCGCTGGGACTCCTGGATCCAACACAAGTGAAACTCCTAAACGATTCAACTACAAGGTAATGTAAAGCATGTAAAAAACACAGTTAACGTGACAAATATTGTAGATTGAATAAGACACTATGCCTTCAAAGATGGTCTTATTTATTTAAATTAAAAAGCAAGAAACTGCACTAGCTATTTCCTTGTATTTTTCAATAAAGGTTTATGCAAATTAATAACTCTTGGGTGTGAATGTTGATGGGAAACATGCAAAGATGTTACAGGCAAATATGCAACAATCTCACATTTCAAATCCAGTGGGAGACATTTTATAAATAATTATCTTGTGATTTAGGAGACGTTTGCATCTCATTTGCCAATTAACTAAATTCTTGCCTTGAACCTTCATCCCCTTTCCCCTCTTCCTCCTTCTCTCACCTTTGCTCCCTTTCCTTGTCCATCATTTCCTCGTCTCCCCTCCCACTCCTCAATTCCACCGCTCCTCCTTTTTTTTGCTCATTTCAAAGGAGGATGAGGTTAAAGGAGCGACGCTGAGAGAGGAGGTTGAGAAGCTCCATGAGGAGAGAAACATGTTGCTGGAAACAATCGAAGACCTGAAGGAGTCGGTGGAGCAGACGGCAGCTGCTTCTGAACTGGATACGAAGGTGATTAACAACTAAGCAGCACTATAGTGACTCTATTTATATAACAGATTTAAAAATCCATGTGGTGACTCGAACAGTTTCCAAGTAAATGATGGTACACAAGTGTAATAATTGGTGTATAAAGATATTGTAAATTAATCTTTGACCCAATCCAACCAAAATGTAGTTTTATTTTGATGAAGAGAATTCAAACTTAGCTAGATATATGGATGTTTTACATGGTGCGCATTTCCATTCATTCTTAGCTTTTTCCTATGTATCAGAAGTTTTCTAAAAGTCTTTCTGGTTGTTAAAATCTTAAATCAACACTGCTTTTGTAAATGTAATACTAGACTCTGACAACAGATAGCTGTGTACCGCTGAACCTTTTCACCTTGGGCATTCTTGAAGGAGGTCTAACCTAAGCTTCAGACGTGTCGCAGCTCGTTTTTTGTTTTTCAGCACGTAGTTAGTGGTCCTTAACGTTGCTTTTCTGTCTGTTTTTCTCTGTGTGCCTCTGCATGTGAACGTATGTGTTGATAGGTTGAGCACACTTTTACAGCATCTGCAGCTCTGGTTTCTTCTCTGCAAGCCAAGGTTACTGCTCTTACTTTGGAGAATCAGCAACTTGCAAGCATACTTAAGGTATGTAAGGCATTTACTCACGCTCATGAGTTATCTATAAACCAATGAATGAACGTAACGGAGGTAAAGGCAGCCTGCTCTGTATGCTGCATAAAGTAATTAACTACTGCACCGTCTTCATCTAAACTATAGCAAACTAAAAACTTTATTTTTTAGTTTTTATTTGGATCAAACAAGTCAATATCAAATATTGTTGTATAATAATAAAATAATAGCAAATTGGAACAATACACAAAGGTAACATTTTAATAAAACAAAACAAAACAATACTTAAATGTCCATTTAAAGACTTAGTGGTCACAGTAATCATTCCTCATATCCATACTGTTTGAAAAATTACAAAAATGTTAAATGATTGATCCATTAGTGAATTAAAATTAGTAGGTAAAAAGGAATTAGAAACTTCCTTTTCCGTTATTCTTTTAAAGAAAAAATGCCAAACTGAATGTGAGAAGGTTCTGCTTTTGTTGGTTTCGATCCTCCATCCATGCAATGACCCATGTTGGACACAAACATTTATTTTTCAATAATCCCTCACCTCACAGAAACATCCATCCCTCCAAGGAAGCGAAGACCTGAAGGACACTGGTCGTCCAAACAGCATGGCCTCCAACTCCTCCTTCCACTCTACCCAGGATGAGTTTGATTCCCCGCCACATGTGGAAAGGGAAGAAAGTGTTTCTGTCCGACGGGAGGAAGAAGAGAGCGAAGGAAGGAGCAAAGAGGAAGTCACGCTGTTGAGACAGGCGCTAGAGAGCGTTCAAGTGAAACTGCTAGAAACCAGGAAGGAAAACCGCTCGCTTCAGGCCCAGCTGAAGCCTGAGCGAGTCAGAGGGAGAGAGGAGGATGAGAGCGAGAGGGTGAAAGGAAGAGAGGAAGAGTTGATGGAGACTCTCGCGGAGCTTCAGTCGAAGCTGACGGACACTCAGGAGAGATACCACCAAGCCGTGGAGGAGGTGGAGGAGCTGAGGGTTCAGATGGGACGGGCAGGAGGTGAGCTGACGGACAAAGAGGAGACCCAGAGATCATCCACACTTGAGCATGAAGTAAACCAGCTGAGGGTCCTGCTTGCCCAATCGGGATCCGAGCAGGAGAAAGCAGCCCAGCGAATCACACAGCTGGAGGAGGCGCTGAGGAGGGTGGAGGATGAAAGCCGGTGTGTAAAGGAGAAAGAACAGAGGGCTGCACAGATTGAGGAGCTGTACAAGGAGGCACAAGAGGAGATTAGGATGCTGCAGGTGAATATGGGCCTCTTTTTCCCTCTGAAATTGAGTCCAAACTGTCCAAAATTGGTGGAGTACTTTGCATGTATAACCAAGTAAAGATGAAATTTCTTCATCATTGATTTATTTCACATTTCATTCATGTTATTCTACTTATTGTACATGTTTGCTCTTCAATTTGTTGTTCAGGAGGCTCTGAGGGGCACGGTGCCTGTTGAAGCAGCAGCCAAAGACTTTGAAGAAATGAAGGGCGAGCTCAACGAGGTGATTGCTGGGCTGCAGCGCCGCTTGCTGGAACTCTCGCACTCCTACAGTGAAACCAAAAGTCAACTAAGTGCTGCACAGAAACAGCTGGCTGAGAGCAGCGCCGCCTCGTCCCCCACCTCGGAACAGCAGCAGGTCCAGGTGCTGAACGGCAAGGTGGAGGAGCTGCAGATGTCGCTGGCTGAGAAAGACAAGAAGCACTCTGCTGCTCAAGAGGAGATTTTACTGCTGAGGCAGGAAGCAGAAGCTCAGGCACAGAGCTCGGTGGCCCTCGCCGACCACACGCAGGTGATGTCATCTCTGGGAAACGCCATCAAAGAGCTGGAAAGCCAGTCAGAGGCACTGAAAGAGCAGCTGCACCAGAAAAGCTTGCAGGTGGAGGCTCTCCAGAACAGGTGAGGGAGAAAAGTGTTTGTTGATGGATGCATCCTTTGTCTGCTTTTTTTTTCTAAAGAGTACAGCTGGATGCTGAGGTGGAGGTGGGGCTTATGAAATGAGTATCAGAAAAGCACTGAAGGAATATAACAAAGTACATCAACTTTAGTACTGTACAATTTTAAGGTACTTCTTAAGTATTCAATGTTACATTCCTATTCCACTACATGTCTGAAGAAAACTATATTCATTTTTTACTCCATTACTTGTTTACAATCCAGTGTTTCGGGGCTAAAAGGCATTTTATATAAAGATTGTTTCTATTGTGTCTGAACAAAGCGACTATGAATCACCATGAGATTCTTGTGTATATTTCACAAAAAGGCTGACGGCAGAGAAAGATGTCACACCAGATGATTCAGTTTCTCGCTCAGAGCACGAGACCACACGAGGGCAACTGGAGGGTGAGGTGAACCACCTGACGCAGCTCCTCCAGGGGGCCCTCAGGAAGCAGGACGAGATGGCTCTGGAGGCTGCTGATGCATGGCAGAAGGTGGGAAGAAAGACTGTTTATGATCATTCCATACCATACTTCTTAAAACTAACCTGTCCACACTCGTATCCATCCATCAGGCACGGGAGAACTGTGCAGAGCGGGAGGCCCTGCAGGAGCTGGTGATGTCGAGGGAGAAGGAGAACCACACCTTGACCAGCAGGCTGGCGGAGTCCCAGGATGCCGTGTGTCAGCTGAAACAGCTGGTGGAGAACCATGTTGCCTCAGAGAGAGAGAAGAACAAGAGGGTCAGTAATGAGCAGAAGTGCCATCGCTATCGTAGGACTTGACACTTCGGCCGTGTTTGTCCAACACTGTCATTTAGAAACATGATTTGAGTGCATGTCTTTTTTCCCCTCTCAGATAGATGACCTGTCGCGGGAGGTGGGGAAGCTGAAGGACGCCTTAAACAGCCTATCACAGCTCTCCTACAGCTCTGGTTCTCCGTCCAAGAGACTGCAGCAGAACCAGCAGCTGAACCAGCAGCTGGAGACCATGCAGCAGCAGATCAAACAACTACAGTACCAGCTAGCTGTAAGAATTGGTCACACACGAGTGTACTTTGAATACTTAAATATAAAAGGTAAAATAACCTTAAGGTGTGATAACCTCATGTTTTCTTTGTAGGAGTCAAAGAAGCAGCACCATGAGATAGTTTCGGTCTACAGGATGCACCTCCTCTACGCCGTCCAGGTAAATCTATCCATTAGTTTGCCGAGGACATGCAAGTTTCCAACTCAAATGTTATACAAATATTTTAATTGTTATGGTATCCAGCCATGCATATTGTTATATTGTTATATTGTTTGCCAATGTTTTTAAATACAATTTCTGGATCCATCCCAATATGAAGAGTATGGAATCGCATTTGCTGCACTCACAAGACTCACTTTTAAAATATTATTCACAATATGGGGCATTTCTCTGGTGGAAAGTAGTTCTTTCGAAACCTGGAACCATAGTGAGGTCCATTTTATTGGACTAGCAGCATAAATCTTACAAACAATCTGGACAAATCAACACAAAAGAACTACAAAATGTGAGAAATAGTGATTGTAATGTGTTTGTATTTACTTGAGTTAGTTTGCTGAACCAGTGCTGTGTGCCTTCAGGGTCAGATGGATGAGGACGTCCAGAAAGCCTTGAAGCAGATCCTGATGATGTGCAAGATGCCAAGCCCAGCCAAGGAAGCCTGCTAAGACACACCGGGCCTGGTTTCCCAAAAGCATGTAGTGAACGAAAAGTGAACTACCGCTGTCAGCACTTTTCCTTCCTTCTGAATTCACACATTGCTTGTTCTGCTAAAGAGCAACACGTGGTGCCTCTGGGTAAACCCTGAGTACCTGTTACTGAGGAATAGGTTTACAATCATACTCATTGCCTTTGCTGATGCCCTTTTGACTGACTAAGATCTAAAGATCATGGATCTTGTGACAGGAAATGCTTTTGGGAAACCCAAGCCCAGCATGGAGATGCCGTACATTCAAATGAATGAAAGAACCACGTGGTTCCAGCCAAACGTATAATCTCAGTGTGTGCATGTTAACACTACGCTGTCAATCACACGCATTTGGACAGGCATGATATTGCAAACATACGTGTACTCCAACAGAAACATACATGTACTGTATGTGCGTACTAATCAGTCCACTGAAAACAGTGAGTTTCATGTGGTTGGTTTCTGTTACAATGTGCGCTCGGAGGAATGAACTCACTCGGCGCTGCTGTTGCTAGTATCTATTTTATGATACAACGGTTAAGTATTATTTTACGTGTTGTCTAAAGGTTTCATGGTTGTCAACATTTTCCTGATATAATCTAAATTATTTGTGCCCTGTTAATGCATGCAACTTTGCGCAACACCAGCCCAAAAAAATCACAGAAATGTTGTTTTTTTTGGCCGCACTTCTTTGAAGAATAAGCACGATACTGTTTGTATTGCTATTTTCCTATTAGCACAAAAATGATAAAAAAAAAAAATATTTTACAGAATTGTATTATGTTTTCTAAAATACTGTTCTTTAATGATGAGGTTTCATAGCTGTATTTTTGATGGCCTTGTTTTGTCTGTATGATGTGTGTGTGAATGAAATTCCTTTTCCTTAAGCATAACAACGCACTACTTGGTTTAGTGGCATCTGAACTTATTTTCTTGTTATTATTCATACTTTACACATAAGAGGTTGAATGATTGTTTACTGTCATAAAAAAAAGAACACATTTCAGTTGTAATCCACCAGTGTGGGCTCCTCCGAGTCCGTTTGATTCAGAGGATAGTTAGGTTTTTGGTTCTTACCATTTCTAAATTGAGACTTTGCTCTTTCATTCAGTGATTCCTTACTTGAAAAGCATGCGAGGTGTGTCGGCTGAAAGCAAACGGTTGAGTCTGCCGTCACGTCAGACATTATTTTCCCAGCTCTGCTTTACGCCTTCGTTAATTTATTCATTTACCAGGAATGTTTTCACTCTTACTGTCTGTCATACTCCTGCCTCTTCCAGTATTTTTTTTGTAGGTACGCATTTACAGGATTCATTTCATATCACACTCCTTTGCCTTAGTCCTGTACTTAGAGCCGTACACACTTAGATATCACCCTCGTCCTGTCTGAGACGAGGAGAACACAGCCAACACTAACACTGAGTCACGTATAATTATTAATACACGGCTGACTGTAGCTCCCACCCTCATTTCTCACTCAGGAACTGAATTTTTACTGAACATGATTTACACCTGACCTGAGATTTGTTATTCCCTGAGTAGAGCTTTTGCTTTATTTCACAAGTTGTAGAATATCAAACAATTTAACTCTCTAGGCCTGGACTGAAATATTTTATAACAAGAAAGGGAAAAGAAAGCAAATCTTTTGTTGTTGGTTTTTGAAGAAGTACTTGTTGCCAACTGCTTTGTTGCCCACATTAATACATTTCCAATAACTGTATCACTTTGTGTGTGTTTTCTGTCTCTTACACATCAAAACTTGTGAAAGTTACTTCATTATTATAAGAAAGGTAATGGGTACAGTACACTTTGCCTGCATGCATTTTCAAGCCACCACAGATTGACGAACCACATTTAGAATACCACATACAATGTCACGAAAAAAGCATTTCTATTTCTGTTTAAGATCTTCAAATATAAGACAAGGACAACCAGAGTGAACGGAAAATAGTTTTTGAATGATCACTTCACTAATTGAAGGCGAGAACGTCATCGCAGCCCTGAACTTAATAACTGGTTCTGTCACGTTTTAGCAGCAACAACTGCAACTTCCGATAACTGGAGATCGGTTTTTCCCGTCACCGTGGAGGAATTTTGGCCCGCTGTTCTTCGCAGAATTGCTGTAATTCAGCTCCATCTGAGGGTTTTTCAGCACGAAGAGCCTGTTTTTGGTCCTGCCACAGTATCTCAGCTGGTCTTGTTTCAGGACTTTGACTATGCCTCTCCAAAACCTTAATTTAGAGTTCTTTTGAGTCATACAGAGGTGGACTTTTACTTTTGCTTTCGCAATTACTGCAGGTCGCCCAGGTCCTGAAGCAGCAATGCATCCCCTCACCATCGCACCTCCATCACTGTGCAGTGTTTGCTTTGCACCAGATGTAAAGGGACCGTTTATGTTCCTCTGTGTTAGTGGATTACGCCTTCAACTCTCCCGTCGATACACTTTTGTCTCGTTTCTTTCTTATGGAGGATTAATCAACGCCGACGTTGACTGAGCGAGCGCTGCAGCTTATTAGACGTTTGTCTGGGTTCTTTTGAGACTTCCTGGATGAGTCATCGATGATTCTTGGAGGAATTTTGGTAGACCAGCCGCTCTTGGGAAGATTCACCACGGTTCCTATTTGGAGATAATGGCTCTCACTGTGGTTCGCCGGCGTCCCAGAACCAACTTCACATTGCTGGAAATATTGATGTTTAGATTCAACAGGGTCGTAAACAAGCCCCATTGCGTCAAGTCTTGAGTGGGTAACTAAGGAGGGGTTGTTGTTGTTTTTTAAATGGGGCACTTTTTGTCTTTCATTAACTGAAATGACCACTTAAAAACTGTTTTTTTCCCCTCATGTTTTCTTTGTAGAACAGTCAATGTCTATCTGAAACAGTGACAAACATGCAGTACTCTATACATATTCAAACAACAAAACAACGCCAAGCTTTGGAGGCAGAGTCGGACAATGGAAACACAATAATAAGGGTTTTGACACCCTTCAATTCTGAATGTATGTCCAGCACAACAGAAAATGGGACACACTTCTCCCAAATCACACAGTTTGCATCATAATCTGCCACAATCAATGGTCACAGGAACGAAAGCAGTTCTCAGCTGTGCAACTATAAAGGCCTTTGGCTTCCAGATAAAGAATTACAACAAATGATTCAGGGCTTTACGTCATATGGAGATTACAGATTACAGGTTTGGCTTCATTAAAACTTATCTAGAAAAGACAAATAATCCTCCATGAGCAAAAATTGGCCCACAGTGTTTATTTGGTGATTAAAGAATAAAATCAGATTTATCTAAACAAACTTGTGATGCGTTTGGTGGTGAAGTGCAAGAGCATTTTAATTGAACACTTGATTGAACAGACCATGAATGTCCACTAGATGGCAGCCTTTGCCAAAATTCACACAGCAATTACAGATAACTTGTTGATACTGGAAAACCTTAGCTCACAGATTCCCTCAATATAGAGATGAATTATACAATCAAAAAAATATAAGTTTGGGGTAAAGAAGCTCACAGTGAAAGCAAAATCAATACACTGAACGTAACCAGGATATACATATATACCCTCTAACCTCCTCCGCTAAGCGAGTAAGAAATATACACTGAATTTTAAATATGAGGTGAATAAAAACAAAACTCAGACGCATTGTTTATCTTCCTGTTGGGTTAGGCACACAGTCCTCCATGTCAACACTCTGTCCTCCCTCAATGTCCACTCAGCCACAGCTCTCAGAAGTCCGGCCAGCCAACTCTGGGTAATTTATCTGCCGTTCTGTTTCCTCTAACCGGTGGCACAACCACTTCGTTTCCTGCCCTGGCCCTGTGTTCTGCCCGCTGGGCAAACACACACATACACGTACGCACGCAATAAACTACACACACTCATGCAAACACAGACACACACCTCTGCCTTGACACGATAACTTCCTGTCAATCTTGCTTTCCCACACGGCCTGCCCTCAGGCCTCCGGAGTTATTGGAGAGAGATCTAGTGCTGTGATCAAAATCCAGCGAGGGCCCGTATTTGTCAGGCATCCCGGTCTGTGAGTGGCAGGATGAACTGTGCTCGGCGAGAGTGAAATATTTATTTTTAATGTTATTTCAGGAAGATATTCAAACATGGGGCTCTTTTATAGTATTTTTTGTTTTGTTTAACGATCTATTAAATTAAGCTTTATTCCTTCAATGTCTAATATCTTAAAGTCTCTTTTTATTTCTATATATCAAATACATGTTCTGAATTTACTTCTTCCAACAGCAGTATAACAAAAACATAATACATTAATAATTAAATGCATTAATTAAAAATGTTTAAAAAATCTACTGCAGCTACTTTTTTTTAATCTTATAAGTAAAATGTAAAATGTTTGGTCTTCGGGCTATCGGTCGGTAAAACAAGCAATTTGACTGATGATTCTGGGAAAATGTGAGAAAACTATTATCTATATTAACTTTTTACAAATAAAATTAATAATATATTTACAGAGAAAATTATCTGCAGATTTATCTGCAATAAAAGTTATCAGTTGCTAGCAGAATTCAAAGCATTATTTTCTTGATATAAATATTTGAAACTAGATATTACATCAGACGATAATTTTGCATATAATTTGACATTTCTCTCAAATGTAGTATGATGTTTCTTATGTTTGGACACTTGATAAAAGTCTTCGTAATGATGACTCATCATTGTGGCCGGAAAGTTCAAGGGGTTAATGGATTAAGCCCACAGAACGCCAAAAGACAGCAGATGATGAGAAGACCCAGAGACGAACCCTGAGGAACCCCAGAACAAAGATAAGGGATTTTTGGGACTGAAAACATATTTTCCACAAAAAGGACAACACAAGACAGCTCATGATATATGAACGCAAAAAAAGTAAGTGATTCGAGATAATTCTGTGAAAAAAAAGAGTCCAGAAAGGAAAAGTAGTTTAGATGATGTTAAGAAGTCATAACAGACGGTCAAAGCCCGGGAGAGGAAGACTGCGGCTAAAGGAGTCCATTCGAGGGAGGAAATGAGAAGAGGTTGTGGCCAAGAGAAAAACATGGAGAAGCAAGAGCAGCAGATGAAGAGAGAGGGACAAGTGTATATGTTGAATCACTGCAAGGATGACTAATGTCACTAAGACTCCTCTGAAGTACCGTACAAGCCTGTATTCGCTGCCAGAAGCATGAGAGGACCAGGCCGAGGAGGGGAAGAGGAAGTTGCTGATGAAGAGGTGACTTTACTAGTTCGACAACCATGACTCACTAGTGATTAAACGCGGCAGCAATAAAGTAGAGCAGTTTCGCCTGCCAAGTTGCCACATTAAGGACATTTTTTAAAATTTATATCCGTGTCTTTGCTAACAATTTGTTTATACAGTGTATTTCCTACTAATCAAGGTTTGTGGTCTTAGTAAATATTGTTGAATGGCTTCTCACTAATGTGCGTCATAGGCCGTATGCTTGGTCTCAGTGAGCAGGCCTGCCTTATCTGCTCAAGTGTTGGTACTTGGATCTGCAAGTATGTGTTTGTGCTTTTTCTTTCAATGAAATATTTCCATTTTTTTCTATTTGGCTGCAATTAACGACATCTGGAAGCTACCTACGACATGTTTACAGAAATAGTAAGTTATGTGAATTGTTCGTGTGTCTGGCTGCTGCAACCTGCATGCAAAGTCTTTAAAGCTGCGAGGCTCCTCTGCTTGATGACAACTGTCCACATATCTGGGCTGCAGCTGAACTCTGATCTCTCTCACGGTGCACGTCTTTTATTGTTCCCACAATAAAATCAAGAGATTGCTAAAGAGCATTACTGTTCAGACTAATGACATATTTGTGGATTAATGGAACATTAAGTGTAAATGTTCACAGCGTATCATCACGGACAATGTCAACAGACTGATCTGCATATAATCAGATTCCTAAAATGAGCCTTTGGCATTTCAACTTATATGGCCAAAAGTACGCAGATACCCTTTTTCTGCATTTTATGTGGTGTTGGTCTGGCGCTGGGTTCTCTGAAAAACTGGACTGGAAGAATAGAGAGCCCTGAATATGTCATAATTGAATCTCTTGCAACCACCTTCATAGGGCAATGCGGAACTTTCTACATACTCATTTCCATTACACAGCCACAGTCAGTCTAATATAATACTCATGTGAGTCTACAAGAGGTTGACTGTTGAACTACAGTTAAAAAATAATGATATTGTGACTTTTTGCAGTGGTGAGCAATGCTGAGGACGATGGGCTTTTGGCAGCCTGGCACCGATGAACGGGAAGGTATTTTGGGTCAGTAATCTCTGCCCTGATACCTCCTCGTCCTGTTATCATGAGGTGACTCTTAAACATCACTGATCCGCGGCTCTCTTCTTGGCACAACACACTGCGTTTACATATGTAGTTTAATGGGAGCTGTGATGAAGAGGAGGAATGAACCCGCATTACAAAAAATCTAATTTTCATTGCCAGTAACGATCACTCAGCAACTGTCATCACATTAAAGCCTTCACATAATCTCTCACTTCAGCTATCTCGCTGCCCCCCCCCCCCACACCCCTTCACCGTCTCTTTTGCTCTCCTCCCTCCTCCCCCTCTTTCTTTTCATCTGCCCCCCTCCTGCTGCACATCTCCATGGGTTTGTCGGCATTGTTAACATGCTTACGTGCTGTCCAATACGACCACATTTTATTGTCAAGTAATTAACTGGTGTGTGCAACATGTTGTTGCTGTGTTCAACCATCAAGCCGTCAAACGTTCTCAGTTTGTCTAACGCAGACTGGCCTTGAAACAAGACCCTGCAGTAGATGAATGGGGGGGCGTAAGAGACGCATGCAGCTTAATTGCTGCAAGATGTAACCTCGCCTGCAGCCTACTGTGGCCCACAAACACACTTGCACACATTCATGCACATGAAAGCATGCGCATACACATAAAAAAAAAAGCATGCACACAATCAAACATGTGTACACAAAGTATCTGCAGTAAAGAAAACACAAACTGCTTTAAGTGTTTTACTTAATTACAACATGGTTCGTGTCACGGCAAAGGCCCCGGACTTCATAGACACATTTTGGGTTTGTTGGCTGGTGAAAAACACGTTTTTAATTCCATTACAGAGCAATCCTTTGATGGAGAACATTCAAAAGTCCTCCTCTCTGAAGCAAACCAAATGGAATCAAACCAAATCGAACCGAAACTCTATGGGTTTCGTTTCCTTGAGGCATCTTAAGACGATCTGTGAACCAAAGTCTAATGGATAAAAGATGAAAATAATGCAAAGATGCCTTTTGAGAAATCTACATTTGGCTCAGAGTAGAATCCGCAAACATTACTGAATAGGAAATGACGAGATGGGTCAGAGAGTGGAGGGACAGGAGAGGAGATCTGGCCTGATATGATCTTATATCCAAAAAAGGCACTCCTCTGAATTACAATTACAATATAACATTTCCAGGATTTCTGAATCCATATACTATGTGAACATTTAATGCAGTCAGAAACGATTCAGTGCACAAGTCCATAGAGAATCAATTAGAAAAGTTGGAATAGGTGACTGGAACCGTGTGCTGGAACATTTCCTTTGAGAAAACCTACATTTTATGACTCAAATCTAACATCAGCGAAAAAAAAAAAAAAAAAAAAAATCACAAAATTCAGTCTCATCTTGATTGTCGCTCCGGGCGGAACACCAGAATGACATCACGGATTACACCCTCGGCTCTCTGGTTTCTCATCATTCGGTTCCCCTAGAAGAAGATGTTTGACGGTGCTGCGCTGTGATGGCGGCAGATGGGATTTCTTAAAATTGAGTGGTATTCCCCCTAAAAACCGCTACACCATCTCTGGGCACGCCGGTGCATTCCCTGACATCAGCGAGCCGACTGCAGATCTGCTGGCGGCAGTAACCCAGGTCACCGAGATAAAGTTACACTCACAACTGCGGAGGACCACAACACAGCAGACCACATAGGGGTTCACCAGAAAAGTCCTCGCACAGAAAACTCTGCAAGTTGTGGACAGCAGCGAGCGCCACGGTTACGATCATATAAGTGTCGCTCCTCTTGCTAAACAGGATTCAGAGCAAGTCACACGACCCCGCTGTCTCCTTCCCCCCACTGTCTACTAACCTCCAAATGCTGCACGTGCCTCACTACGATATGAATGATATTCAAACGTACATTATCATATGCTGCATCCTGGATCAGAAATGCTCTTTTCCCTCCGTCTGGATGTGGGATAATTGGACGAGATCCCCGATCCGAAAGTGTTTTGGCTGCAGCTCCAAACCCCAGAGATGTTTATTTCTGCATCTGATTTAGCAGAGAATGATTGCAGCAATGCTGTCTGGAGGTGGGGTAATAGCAGCGGGCAGAACGAGCCCTTTGATCAGGCCATTTTTCTTGTTTGTGTTTTACATTATGGCATCTCGCAAATATGTTAATAGTGATGTCAACTCGCCTTGCATCCCAGGGCACCTACACTTTACTCTGTGAACCAATCGCGTAAGACAATCTAATTATATGATCCCTTATATATTGTGAAAAATATGTGCATGTAAACATTTGGCAGGGAGCCATGAAACCAAAGCATCTGGGAGGCGGGGGGTTGTGCAGTGTGTGGATGTCAGATCATGTGAACGTTCAGGAAAAACATCTTTATTTGACTATTTATTGTCGGAGGTGGATAATAACGGTTTTGCAGTATCTTTCACAGAGAGTCTCTCTTATTCCAAACAGACTTTGTGAGTTTTTATACATCACTGAAGTGTATACCTGCACGCTGAAATAGTGGAGACCCTGTGATTTAATTACCTCGCCCTGAGCCTCCGTTCCCACTCCAGGCCAGGCTTCCCAGTTTCAGTCCCTCGCGTTCACTCCGGCCTCCCCACATCAGGTTCTGATGAGCCTAAGTGGAAACACGTGGTCCACGCTGGCTCCCCTGACAGATGGGACAATATCATATTATTAATGACAGAAAGGGAGAGACAGAGGGAGGGAGAGGGAGATGTGGGGAAGGAAAATCCTCCCTCCTCAAAGGCTTGCTGGTCTTAAATAGCTCAACGCTGAGCTGCCGTCGCTTCTGAGGAAGTTATTATAGGAAGGCAGCATGTCTGTGTTTGCATATGGAATATCCTCTCAATCTAACCCAATACTCAGCAGGCTTAGCCCCATGTCACTCCTCCTAAAGCTGCTGAACTCTGGACCCTCACGCTCACTCATGAATAGATGCCCAAAAGTAAGTGGACACCCCTTTTGTGCACTTTTGGTCCACGGCTGTTTTTTCAGTCTAGTTGTATCTCAAATTAAAGGAAAAATCTTAAAAATGACAGCTTCAAATGATATTTAATTCAAACTGTGCTGCAGAGAGTGGTGAAGGCTCTCTCCTATGTCAACATGACAATGCCCCCCATGCAGGGAGAAAGTATTTACTTGTGTTTCTGAATTTCTAGAACTGTACAATAACAAATTGGCCTCATATCAAGATCGGACAAAAAGTTATTTGTGTGGACTAAATGCATGCAGATGCAGCCACCAGGTTTGTTACAGAAACTACGACTCTCTGAAACACGGCTCAGCCGTTTGATGTGGTTGCTCAGATGGCCATGTTTATTTTCAAGTCTTCATTTAACCAGAATTCATGACAAATGCCTCCGATACCGTTTTAGATGGTCAAGAACAACGCAGCCTCATGCGAGAGATGAATTTAGACGACTATCTGAAGCCTGACTAGAAGTTAATTCTAATCCACACATCTCCATCTATGACAGATTTATCACCCACAAGGACAAGAAGAAGATGATTCCATCATTATTTCACCAGGTTTACTGCTATCAGGCAATATTCATCAGCCCCATGACCCTGCATGACAAGAAAAACATCCCTGTGCTAACAGGCTGAGTCACAAAGGCTGGATTCCCCTGCACCGAATTACTCCGGCAGCCTGAGGGCACGTTTCCCCGCCATCGCAGGAAACGCTGAGCATTTACAGATCGTGGGAGTATGGGGGTGCCGAGCTGAGCTCAGAATAATAACCACTTTGGTTCGGGAAGCGCATGGGTGTCCGCATGTGTTTGTGTATGTCGGTGCAACAAACAGGTATTGTGCACACGCTGAGCGCGACCACAGGTGGTCCTCCTTTCATGGCTTTTTTTCCACCCCCAGTCACCACTGATTCACTTTGTATCAAAGTACCGGAAATGACATTAACACCAAGTCAAACCACCAGAAAACACCTCTGTGTCACTCTTTCATTCTCTCTCTCTCTCCCTCTCTCACAGTGCCGGTTACACAGGAAGGGGTCCCTGAGTTCGCGGCCAAGTGACAAAGAATTTACAGGCGTGTTGTAAGTAACTGCAGAGCTGCATGCGAGTGTGTGTGACAGAGTGTGGGTGAGGGGAAAGAAAGAAAGAAAGAAAGAAAGAAAGAAAGAAAAAAGAAAAAGGTCTGACACTTGTCTATGAGTGTCTTATTAAAAAGGTGAGAAGTGAGTGCAGTGTCTGGAGGAGGGGGTTAATTGTGCTCTTAAAGGAGGACTTCAAAGGGAGGCGGGTGTCAGGGCCGAGGGGCATGTGAGTGAGAGAGGATGAAGAGGATGAAGGAGGACGAAGAAGAAAAGATAGCGTTGCTAATGTGAGGGGGTTCGTGGGAATGGCTGGGAAAAGGGCAGAACTTCGGTTGTGTCGGGGTTCCACCAATGAGATGAAGAACCCAGGAAACGAGGGGAAGAGATAAAGGCGAGGTCAGTACACCACTCTGGTGAAAATCTCAATTTATGGGCACCATGCATGTACCAAAATATCATGGTGCCCAACGTGGTTCACAGGTGATGCATCCTCATGACTTTGCCTCTTTCACACAGTTTGCGGTAAATCGCCGGGGTAACCTTCCAGGCAATGTGATCATTTACCTGATTAAAGAATGACTAATCTGAACTGCCTCAGACATCCATAGCTCATTCTGCTCTCTGCGGTTACAACTCTTGAGCCCCCGTGCTCCCCGACCTCCTGATTGGTTGTGTTAGCCGTTAGCTTAATGTCGCAAAGACCATTGGACATCATCATTGTTCTAATTAGCTCCTCTAACAAGCAGCTGTAAAGCAGATGGTGGTGTGCCGTTCTCAGACTAAACACTCCAGTGCCAGAGGAAACGTATTCGCATTCTTCCGATATCACTGCAGCCTAGCATCTCTAATACCTAAACTTTTTTTTATTTAGTCTGGTTTTGGCCATGTGATTGGAAGCTGCATCTTCCTGTTTAGACCAACAGGTTTTTGGGAAGAACCCATCAAAGATGACTTTTCATGCTCAGCCGAGCTGATAACAATGTTATCATGAGTCACCGCCGCAGAAGGACTCACTACATTTTGTCGTTACATCACTAGCGTGCTCCTTCCAAGCGTGCGTTTGTTACATTTTTTCGGGAGTGTTTGGCTTCCTCCCTTTAAATGTTATGTTTTGATGTTTGAAAAATGTCACACAGCTTCTTCATCAGAGGAGATGCAGACGCACACAACCTTTCTCAAGACTTCCTGCTTAATTACTGTGTGACAATCCCTTAAGTACTGCAATAAAACAATTCCACGAATGCATTCAGTTATTGGTTACTTAAATCACATGGAATCTGCAATATGAAAATATTTAACTTCTGACAATAAGATAATTTCCTGCAGTTTATAAAGTAATTAAATGTAAATCTACCTCGATAACTACCAGCCATAATCCGTATAACCTTAACTAATGTATTTATAGCTGTTTATAGCTGTTACTGTAAACATGAGAAAAAATACATTTCCTTCAAAAAATGGGTATACGCAATACTGAGAGCAAAATAAGTAGAGACAAGGCATACACCTGCGTCCACACAGCACTGCACTGTTGACAAGCTAAAGCTGCCTAAAACTAGCTAGCCATATCCTAAGATTACTACGGATTCTGTGACCTGAATCTTGAAACTCCACCACACAAAGCAGCCAAAATCTATAGCTAATCTAATGCATGGTGAAAATGAAACTCCATCATGAAATATCAGGCTGTGCAACGAACTACCGCTTGCGATGGCGAATGTAATAGAACAGAGAAAGAGGGCGACATCTAGTGGCTGAATGTTAACAATAGCACCTTTAGATGCTTGTATCTCTTGTTTTGGTCTCCACCAACTGTTAACCTCCATCACTTATTCGTCTGTCTGCTATGAGGTGCGGAGTGGACTGTCATTGCAGAGACATTGTTTACAACGGAGTGTGAAGGCAACACTGGGACACAAGAGGAGTTCTGTATTCACACCGTCTTCCTGCAGACCACACACGTACATTTATGGTTGTAGTAACAGATACAACGTCCATTAACAGAATGTGAAAACACTTTTATGCTTCTGTGAAGGAAATATTGACCCCAGGTGTTAGACCTTTAAACCGTTAAGCTCTATAGCAAACGACACACAGTGGTAGGTCCCATCGACGCTCTAAATCATTGCACAAGATTTCAAATGTCGTCTTTTAATCAACATTAGAACTTTTCCGGTGAGTCATGGTCCAGCCGTGTTATTTCACCTGACGCTGATCGGCCTCCTCTCGGACAGGCTGTTGTGCATCATTGCGTTGAGGCATTTCACACAGCACCAAAAAACGAAAATGAAAATATAATTTGTAGCCGATGAACTTGGGAGTTCATGAAAAGTATTTCAGGACCGTTTGAACATTTTTGCCTTGCGTAACGATGTTCGAATATCTAGAGACTTTCTTGAAGCACGGTTCAGCATATTATCAGGGTCATTACTGTTAGATGAGTTGATAATATTCTGTGTTTGCCATTTATCTTGTCACCTGCATGCAGAGCTTCACTGATTTCATTGCTTTTTTATAATCTGCAGAACCACACACACACACACACACACACACACACACGCTCAGGTTTAAAACTAAAGCGATGCCCGTGCTTACATGACGCTTTAATGTTGGCCTCTGAGGTATTCCCTCCCAGCACCCGTCTGACAATAATTACAATGATTCATTTGGTTTTATTATGGAACAGACATCTCTGTGTGTATGTGTCTTGGCCTGGGGAGACCTAAGTGCCTCAAAGTGACGGGTCTTTAATTACACGCACAAACAAACGACACCACGTACACATGTTCTGGTTTATTGTAACGAGGGAGAGAGACACCAGCATGGAAATAATGTTGTCATCGCACAAAAGGATTACTGAGAAAGAGATATCGAACTTGCTTTCTTTTTTTTCTCTCTTTTTTTTGTCTCTCCGTCTCGCTGTAAAAAGCAATCATCCACTGCAAATTCAGTAATCCAATCGGCCGCTTTGATCCACGGCTGCTGTCGAGGCAATGAATCCACACGTACTTAGTAATGAATTAGATCTAGAATATCAGGCCCTCAGATTCACCTCTCATCAAGACCTCGGAGCAGTTTAACCATGTGTTTCTGATCAGTTCCATTAATCACCGTTGAGGTTAATTTCTCACTAGGAAAAAAAAACTAAACACAAATGCTTGCTTTTTCTTTTCTTTTCTTTCCACGTCATGCTGTCTGTCTCTGTCACCTGCTGGAGCTTTGCTTGTCGTTTGCTCGGAGCAAAGAGGGGTTGAATTACAAACCAAACTTGGTCTGCGAGCTTCAGTCAGGTAGCAGGCCAAAAGGAGCCTGAGAGTGGTATGCACACATGTACAAGCTCTGTGTGTGTGTGTGTGTGTGTGTGTCAGCGTGTGACCAGAAACACCAGGCGGTGTGAGTAATGCCTCTCAGCCTTTGGATGGTCTCTCGCATGAAGCGACGTCAGAGCCTGTTAGCAAATGATTAATCAACAACGTTATTTGGGCTAATGCTGTCTGATAGCGTTTCTTTTTTTTTTCTCCCAGCGAGCGCTGGAATTTGTCTTCACAGCTGGACTTTTACAAGACCTCTCTGCTCTGCGAGGGAGTGACAAAAGGAAGAAATGCGAGAGCGGTGTTGCAACAGTCGGGGGGGGGGGGGGACGTCTTGGCCAGCAGAAATTAGCAGAGACGTAATATATCAAAGACTGAAGACGATGTTTAATCTCAGCTCTCAAACTGTGCTACAACACTGGATGGCAACTATTACTGATAATAATGATTAAAAACATCAATGATAGGAGTCACAAATTCACAAGTAGTTTTAATGATGCACTGCAAGCACATGTTATTCTACCTCGACTGATATCAAACTATAGCAAATAGTATCTTGAGGTCATCTCATCATGCATCTTAGTGGCGATATCCTTTACTACATTTGACCTCTCTGTGTCTCTCTCTCCATCTTTCTTAGATAACGACTCTTTATCTCCCAGACAAATTGTTCCCGTGACATCATTGCTTGTTACATATATCACAGCCCACCCACTCTTCTCCATACTCCCCCTCCCAACACGCAGCTCTAAAAGCCTTAGCTCATTTGCTTAGTTTATCACCAGCCATCATCTTCCTCGCAATTCTTGGGGATAGTGACTATTCGGAGTAAGCGGAGTACCGTTTTTAATCGGAGTTCATAGCTGTATGTAAACTGGGAACATCAGGAATGTATTAAAGTATTTGTGCAGCAAGTATTTGTGCACAGTTTGTGGTTTTCAAGCAACTGTGGGACAAAAAAAAGAAAACGCAAGTTGAGTATTTTATATCCTAGGCAGCCCCTCTTTTTTTTTTAGCCTCCCAACATCAAGAAGATTCCTCTTGATTTCACGGTAGTGGCGGGATATGCTAGATGTGAGGGACAGGCGTATATAAGGTCAGACAAACTGACAGATTTACCAGCGCGAGGATCACTGCATCTGCCGGGTTATCAGTAAACCAGATGAGCATCCTGGGAACTGAAGTAGGGGACTGATTTATTTATTCATGGAACCAAACACTTTTCGGTAATTAGGATTGTCACTTTTCAGAAACCCGACAGCGGTTGGGTGGTTTGCGTGCGTGTTTGCATGTGCATGAACTAGCATGACCCACCGCTGGAGGTCCCTACACGCTGACTGTTAGATGGCTTTAATAGGCTCCACGCGGGCCAAATAAAACTGTTTTGCTTCATTAATCCATATTAAAGATGAATGGAGATCTGGACAATTAGACACATGGACACAATCATTTGGCAACCGCTTTCAATGTTTCTTCTTCTTTTTTTTTTTTAGCCCAGTACATGTTTTATATTTAAATACAAGCATATATCCATTCTCAAAATGCTTTAGCACAGAAGAACCCTCTCACATCTTAAGAGAAGAGCACTGTTCCCGGCTTTTCTCAACAAACAGTTCAGGAGAAGAGGAAGCTGGATTTATGATTCCCACATTAACAACAACAAAGACAAACACGGTGCTGCTGGAGAAATGGGACATGAATGCTGTTCCATTATGCAACCCAAACCATAAATTATGGGATCAGGCAGATCAACCTTTTACAAGGATCCAAAACAGCTGGTTGTAAAAAATCTGGTAGGACTTGTTTACCCATTTTGGAAGAAAAAAAAAATTGGTTCAAAAATCAAAACAGAGCACATATTGCATTGCAAGCGTGTTTGCAAGACTTTTCGCCATGACTGGCACCGATGATGATGATGATGATGATGATGATGATGACAACAGTCACTGCAGCTGCTAAAAATGTGAAGAGGGTTCACAAGACAGTAGTTAAACTACAATTACATTCAAATGTTATTGAAATAACGTGCAGCTCCAGGCAGCACTTAAGACCAACCCCTAAAATCCAACCAATTGACATAAAATGCTCAACAATTAAATGATAAAATGCGTTATTAGTAACTTTCCTTCTACATGTGTGTGTGACGCACACATCAGCAGGACGACATCATTCGGCTCTGTCTTCAAAATCTGTTACAAATCAGCAGGGCAGCAATAAGTTAGTTTTCTGACACCACTTTGGTGAAGGTTGGATTGTTTGTGGTTTGGGGAAACATTGTGGTTTGGGTTAAAATTACAACTCCCTCCCTCTGCAGACTTTGTTGCTCTATGATGTCACACCATCTTGACGGAGCAAATAATTCCTGCGGCCACTAGAGGATGACAAGAAAGACCGAGATAACCAGGTTCAACGACGGAAAGTCCCAGACGAGTTTTCGGGACTAGCACTTTCAGTATTGAACCTCATCAGTCATTGCTGTGGATGTCATTGCGACCGAAGCCAATATTAAAGGCCCAAACTCAAAGCAGTAAATTTGGCACGTTTCAATCTATGCTCCATGGTGCACTGCAGGCATCAGACTTTAAATGGCAACAACGCAGAACAAGCAGTATTTTAGAAAAAGGTAGAGAAACAAGGTGGGAGAAGGATTTACACAAGCTTTTGGTGCTTGATTAACCATTTAAACAAGGTGTACATCAAAACATGCAGTGCATTATGTCAGAAATTAGTCACTCCAGTGCTTGTTATGTAATATCTTGTGCACTACTTGAATTTTTTTGTGTATTTTTTTCTATAAATCTATAAATTTTTTTCTATAAATTTCTATAAATCACTTCCTGGCTTCAACTGGCTGCCACAACAACTTCCAGTCAGGATTTCAACCTTTTCATAGCACCGAGACGGCCCTTATTAAAGTTGTAAATGACATCCGTCTTAACACAGACTCTGGCAAAACTTCAATATTAATGCTACTACACCTCAGTGCTGCATTTGACACTGTCGACCACTCAATACTCTTGGACAGGTTGGAAAACTGGGTGGGGCTCTCAGGCACAGTCTTAAGCTGGTTCAAGTCATATCTACAAGATATGGGTTGGAAAACTGGGTGGGGCTCTCAGGCACAGTCTTAAGCTGGTTCAAGTCATATCTACAAGATAGGAACTATTTTGTTTCCATTGGCGACTTTGTATCAGAACCTACCAATGTAACGTGTGGAGTCCCCCAAGCTTCAATCTTGGGGCCGACTTTATTCAACATCTACATGCTCCCACTAGGACAAATCATGCAAAATAATAACATTGACCACCATTGCTATGCCGATGACACCCAAATCTATGTAGCACTATCACCAAACGACTATCGCCCCATAGATCTTCTGTGCCAGTGCATTGAGCAAGTCAAAGACTGGATGTGCCAAAACTTCCTACAACTAAATGAGGACAAAACTGAGATAATTGTTTTTGGTGCTAAAAAAGAAAGGTTTAAAGTAATTCAACACCTTCACTCTCTGTCCCTGAAAACCTCAACCAAAGCCAGAAATCTTGGGGTTATTATGGATTCTGATTTACATTTCGACAGTCACGTTAAATCAGTAACAAAATCAGCCTACTATCACCTAAAAAATGTAGCAAGACTTAGAGGGCTCATGTCAGCTCAAGACTTAGAAAAACTAGTACATGCCTTTATTACTAGTAGGCTAGACTACTGTAATGGTCTCCTTGCAGGTCTTCCGAAAAAAACTGTCAGGCAGCTACAGCTTGTTCAGAACGCTGCTGCTAGAGTTCTTACAAAGACCAAAAAATGTGAGCACATTACACCAATTCTTAAATCCTTACATTGGCTCCCTGTATGTCAGAGGATTGATTTCAAAATCCTCCTGCTCACATATAAATCACTACATGGTCTAGGACCGAAGTATATCACTGATATACTCCCACTACATCAGCCTTCTAGACCACTAAGATCTTCTGAGACCAATCTGTTAGTGATTCCAGAGTAAACAACAATCACGGGAGAGCATCATTTAGTCACTATGCAACAAATGGCTGGAATAAACTTCCTGAAGATGTAAGACTTGCCCCAACTCTGACCACTTTTAAAACTAGACTGAAAACTTTTATGTTCACCATAGCTTTCTGCTAAATCTTTTAATGTCTGCACTGTTTTTAATTATTGCAAATATGTTTTTGTTCTCCTTTCTTTCTGTAATGCATTTTTAAATGTGCCTTTATTTTCTTTTAATTCTTCTATTTTTTTTTCTTTTTTCACTTTGCTGTATGATGTGAAGCACTTTGAGTCTGCCTTGTGTATGAAATGTGCTATACAAATAAAGTTGCCTTGCCTTGCCTTGCCTATAAAAAGGTGTAACTGTAACAAATAGTGGTTAAGAAAGATTTCTTCACTGTTCTGCTATCCCCTCCCTCCATGAATGCCTGATTTACCAATGTTACACTTGGATTCACTGCAAACCCTCAAGGCCTCCGTCTTTGTCTTGAATTTACAGTTTCGCGGCGTTTGATCTAAACGTCAAAGAGCAATTTCATGTGTTCTCACAAAAATGTGTTACGGTAATTTCTGTAATCACTTTCATGGCCGTCCATCACCTGGACGGGTGAGAGACGTCTGAATTTGAGAATGAAGTTTCAGTGGCCCATGATCCGGGTCGCTCCCGTTGAGTGAGCGGATGTGGCGTCTCGGTCCAGTGGACCAGTCGATGTCAGGTCCAGGATTAAATCCATAATCAGACGCGATATAATGAGGTTTCAAACCAGCAACCCACCGGGACAAAGGACTGTAATCCTCACCAGTGAAAGGTTGAGTAGTCATCGGATCACGTGTGTTTGTTTTAGGCTCAGCGGTATAAAGCTGAACGTTATTTCTCAGATTAGTTTGTCGCCTCTCAACAGGCAAATGTGAACTGTCAAGGTTCATTATGAATCTCATTTCATTCATATTTAAGTGTTTTCTTCAATCATCTCCTCTGGAAAACCAATGTATTCATGCAATATTTCCTATGTGCACTAAGGCTCTTTAAGTACTTATTATAGCCTAGGCCTATCTTACTTTTTTTAACTAATACCTCTTATTATTGCACTATTCCCTATGTTGCTGTAACCCTGCAAGGTTCACATTCACAAAGCTTCTGTCCATTTATTTGCTATCTGTGCAGTCCAAATAGCAGAATTCCAGGAGTATTTCCTCTTAAAATTTGTAATAAATAAACTCTATCATCCAACTGTTAACAGTTAGCATGCATTCCCCCTTTCTGCCCTCTGAAAGAGACACATTTATCACGAATGCACAGCTTGCTTGCACATTTGCAGGAAACACTGCATTCAGTGGAGGCTTACTATAGGTGTGAAAATGCAAAGTCTCCAGGCAGCAGGGTTGTAAGTGTTCCCGTCGAGCTGCTGGAACTTCACACAACCAACAGTGGAAGGAGGAGGAGACCACTTCTGCAGAGTTCATGGATGAAGAAAGCACCTGAAGGGTAACGGCAGCAGGTGGTTCAACATGTCTCTGATGACAACGTTTGATTTTGTAGCCCGCTCAGATGCTAAGCTAACGCTAGCTTGTTAGTCCGCTTTCCTCTCTGCCAGATGCTTGACAGATCACATCAAAAGATACACTGCTCACTGCGTCCAATCTGTGTGTTGTTTTATTGTTGCCTTGCCACATCTAAACAGAATGTGCTGAGCTGATGTAGGGGACTATGAGGCAACAGCGTGGTAATTCTCCACCATTGGCTGCTTTCTTCCCACCAGCGAGATGCACACACGAGGAGAAGCCAGAGACACAAGAAGGATGTGCTGAAGAAAGAAAAGGATAGCGACAATTTGTATCTAAAAAGCTATCTGATTTATTTCTATTTTTCAAGTGTTTCTTGCTGTCGAAAACTCGTAATATCACATCAACTTATATGAGTTGGGATGTCCAAACATGAAAAAAAAATGTCAAAAAGCTTTGCGTTATTTCAAAAGGTAGAGATTATAGCAAAAACAAATTGATCTAATTGGCCAATGCAGAGCCCTGCCATTAGCCCTAACAATGTATTACTGTTATAAGTAATAGCTCAGACGTAATGCGAGTTATCTAACTTTACATACCCGAGTTCTACTGTACAAACCCTGCAGGTTGTCTCTCTCAAAGCGCCCATGTTGCCTCATCACTCATCCACATCTGAGACAAGACCGACAATCAAAACCGATGCACAAACAAATGTGACATGACGTGTTGGTTTGCTGTGAATAGGAGTTCAGGAACCTGTATTGGGGCGATGCTCGTTAATCCTTTTCTCGTCTACCAGCCATTAATCGTCTCTTCTGGAAACATGTGGACTCAGTTGGGTCTGTATCCAAAACATCAAAGATCCTCGTGTGTTGTTTCCTCCATATGAGGGAGTTGGCCTCAGCAGACGACAAAAGGGTAATGGAGTTTCAGTTTGTGTGTGTATGTGTGTGTGTGTGTGTGTGTGGGTGTGTGTGTGTGTGTACTGACCAGAAGAGAGAGTGTGTGAGAGACATTCAACCCCAGAGAGAGGACAATGTTGTTTGTTGTGTTGCCTCCACATGAGTGACTTGGCCGAAGTTGATGGCGATGACAACAAACAAAGTCAATACGCCAGTTGCGCTGGCCACCATATGAAAAAGAGCCTTTGAAACCTACAAAGATATATGTATGTCACATACGTGTGAGAGAATGTCCGATCTAGAAGAGGGGTGTGGTCCGAGCAAAGGGCGCTGGTCCACTTGAGGTCTGGTTCAATTTAACATCAGTGTGATCCCGTAGCAAAATGGTCTCTTGTGAATATTTATTTTATCGTCAACAAACCCCATGATGCTTTCACACCTGGATTTTAGCTCAATTGGTCTGGACCGAGCGGAAACAATTAAACCTGGTTGCATATTATGGTTCGGTTCCTGTTCACACCGACTATTGAGAAATTAACCAAGACGAGAAAACATGATGTTGGTGATTGTCAAACTGCATCGTCAGGACCCACATGGACCTGAGTCTGTTTTAACTGAGCCAAACAGGTTCTCTCGAAGCCCCAAGCCTATTCGCAAATCTTCAAAAACAATACAAAAGTATTTTAAGGGGAAATATCTAGTAACTCATAACTAATTAATGTTGATTCTTGAGATCCTTCAGATTCATCCTGCAGTCCCTTGTGGTGGTCCGGACCTCCAGGTTGAGATCCGCTGTGACAAGGTATAGGGGGATTTACCTTCAGTCAGGACATGTGAGGGACAACCCCCCTGCAGGAACCCATGAGTCAAGACATGAGCAGCCAGACGAGGGGAAGCCCGGCCTCACTGTCCTCAAACAGGCAACAGACCGTTGTGATGATGAAGCGTGATGAGTCCTTTTATGTGAGACCAAGTCTCATGTCTAATGGCTCCATCATTACTGGAGAGCGTAAACATGAGAAAACACTACATTCAAATGTTTGCTGTGGTTTGGTAAAACCGCGGATTAATGAGCGTGTTTTATGTTTGTCCGTGCCGTCTCTGGTAGCGGCGCTTCTTCAGATGCTGGAAAATGCATCTGGTGTTCAGTAAGTTAGACTTAGAGCGTGCGATCGCAGGTGTTCACGCCGTTGTATCAGCAATCAACCATCACAAAACACATTTAGACCGAGATGGTGTTTTGACTGTAGTTTGCTTTAGATGTACTCGCAGCTTTCACACTGCTACATCAGCACAGTAGGACTAAGAAAACGTAGGATTTGGGATTATGTCATACTTGTCTCTTGCAGCCTTGGAAGGTGACTTTGTAAAGATTGTTGCATGCTCTCTTGAGGAGGAAGGTGAGCGGTGGTCAGTTCAAAGTCACAATGGTTACGATCCACTCCAATCTCAGGGAATAAAACATTTCAAAACATCCATATACACCGAATGACTGTGATCTATTTAGTTGGTTCCAAGCGGTGCTGGTTTCAGCAGTGGGGCAACTTGAGACCTGAAGGTCGTCAGTTCACTGGTTGCATTGATCAGCTTCCAGGTCTGAATGTGATCAGAGCTTTCCTAAAAAAAGAGAGCCTTGCTCTCAATTTTAATCTGTTTTGCAAATGGCAAAAAGTACTTTCGACTACTGCATTTGACAGAAAATTCAAGTGTTTGTCCGCCTTCAGACATGCCTTCCTCCCTCTAGGTCCACCTTCTGATGAACTTGTGTCTGATTGGTTCTGGCCCTCATTCTGCCTTTTTAACGATGACCACTGATTGGTCACAGGCCTACTCCGCTTCCAACTTCCCACCTTGTGAAATAAACAAGAAAGCCATGAGAATCAAGATTTACCTCACTCTTTTTCCCCTCCCCACCTTACTCAGTGACCCCGAAACCTCCCCTCCCTCCCCCTCGTCCGATACCTCTCTCTGTGTCTCTCCTCGACTACACACACGTCTGGCATGTCTAACAGACGTGCCAGCTTATTCCGAATGTCAAACTTCATTATGGTCACGAAAAAATGTGCTCATTTCGAGTTAACGTTGGTGCTTTGCGGGTGCAGTTTGGTTCAATATGACCACGTTTTGAGTCTGCTTTATCTTCAAGAACGTGTTTTGAATAACAGCTCAAAACATACTTGAACCCTGTAAAATAATCCGTCTGGATTGATCTTTAAACCGAGTGAGACAAGTGCTTAACCGGTTAATTCGAGTGCGTTTCAAGTGCTTCAAAGTACTTTCAAAGCATCTTTAGCTCAATGCATTTTTGTTTTAACAAATGTCTTCATCTTCCCTGCATGCACTCTTTCTGCTATGGTTTGCTTGCATGTCTAGACAGAATGCATTTTGCGGGGCTTTGAGTCGGCTGGCTATTATCTACCTGTGTACCCGGGGATGGTTGGGTGGCTTCACCACATCACAGGGCTTTGTCTGCCCCAGTTTGTTCTCTCATCGGAGACCAGACATAATTGCCTTTCAACTCCCCTATCGGCCTCTCTTCTCTTCTTCGCTAATGTGTCATGTGGGGGAGCTGGAACCTCTCGACCTGCCGTGCTTATGTGTGGAGGATAAAGCTACGCTGGTCACCTGCTAGGTGAGCGTGTTCTGAGCGGTCTGGCGTGGGGAGGGAGGGAGGTTATTGGCCCACTTACACCTGATATCTGAAATTCAACCTCAGGACATGGAACAGGACAGGTGTCTGGTTCCAACTATGGCCAAGGACATCAGTGGTGGTGGTGGGGGGTAGAGTGTGTCTTTCTGTGTGTGTGTGTGTGTGTGTGTGTGTGTGTGTGTGTGTGTGTGTGTGTGCTAGGCCTGGTGTGGGAGGTTACACAATCCTTGTTAACATTAGGAAAGAGCAGATGGAACTGCCAGTGTCTCACTCTTTCCCTTGACCCCTCACCCTAATCCGACCTTTTATGCAAATGCATGTGTGTACATGACAGTGTCCTTGCGCGTGAGTGAGGTCGGAGCTGCGTTTGTCAAGGTCATCAAGGTCAAGAGAGCACCGAAAGCCATCTAACGGATGGATCAGACCGCCGCACTGTGATGTCTGAAGGAGGCTGCTTTTTTGCGGTTGAAAGGTCTGGGAGCATTTTGGTGAAATAACCCTTGAGCCTGCGCTCACACAGGAACACCTGGCCTCCATTTTACCTCCGCCTGACGCAACGCTGCACGTCATGGCAACCGCTCCATAGACGCATGTAGATGTGTCTCCCCTACACAGGATTCGCATTTAAAAAAATCGATAGATAGTAAATTTAAATAGTAAACACTTTTGATTTTGGATGTTTTTGGTATATTTAGCTATTTTCTGACATTTTTTTGACCAGGAGGTAAATCAAGAAAATAACCTGCAGAATGTTTTTTTGCCAAGGTGATACACTCATACACCCCAGCTGTGCTTTATAATGGCAAAAGAAGACCTTCTGTATCCTGTCTAGTGATTCACATTAGCTACACAAGTTAATGACTTCAGTCACTTAAGTTGGTTTTAATGGATGTTTGCTACAGACATTAGCAACGTGATGAAGTACAGAAACAACACTGAGAGTACAAAGTACTTTACAGACTTAAACTCCTCTCGGAGACAGACAACATGTCTACCTCACACTTGTCCTGCCTTCTAATGAACCGGCATCTGATTGGTGCTGGCACTCATCCCGCCTTTAATGATGCCCACTGATTGGTCACAGGCCTATTCTGCTGTCAACCTCCTGCCTGGTGGAATAAACAGGAAAGCCACGGGAATCATCAGTCATCAGAGTCAATTATCTCTCCCCCCCCCCCTCTCTCCCTTCCTTAGACCTCCACCCTTCTGACTCACGCTGTATACCTTTATTTAGTCTCTCTACGTACATTTCTGGGCTGTGACAGATGTGCCAGTTTATGCTGAATGTCAAACTTCATTATGGTCCCGTAATAGGTGTTCACTTAAGTCTGTTAAATGTAATGTAGCAAATCACTGCTGGGCTTAAGACTGCAATAGATTTAAGTACAGTGTTTGTTATATGCTTTCGAATAAAGCAACCGAAACAGAAGGCCTTGAACGTCTCATATCTAACCCAGCAACAACAAAATACATCTAGATTTAGATTTTGAAGCCATTTCTGTGACGTCGGAGCGAGAAGTTTTTTTTCTCATTTCCTCTTCTTGCCTTTAATTCATCCAGAGAGTTGGATGGACGGAGCTACGATCACTAATTTATCCATCCGCTCGCTTTCTCTGAAACCAGAACTAATCCACCTGTTGCATTATTCACCTGGAACCAACACTAACTCCGAGTCCCCGCATCAATATTTCAGTGAAGGCCATGCGCCGCCACCGGACAGCGTGATGAGATGGATGTGGACGTTAGTCTAAATCGAAGCTGAGGTGAGATCTGTAGCTACTTGGGTAAATAACCAATTTCCAGTAAGAGATAGTGAAGGCAAAAATAAATTTAAAAAAAGGAGAATATGAGGATGATTCCTGCATCTGAAAGGAACTCCCTCTGGGTTAGTGAGTTAATTTCATCCACACTCAGGTCTCTGCCAGTAAGTTAGCAGCCAGTGATGGAAACGATCCCCGCCTTGGTGACATGTAATTTGTTATCGCGGCGAATGTATCATGAGAATTAGCATTCCAGTGGCGGTTGTGTTTAACTTTTCAGTTTTTAAGTCTCCGGCCGCACGGTAATTACTTCCATGTACTTATTAAAATATGGAAGCCATCTCAGCTCGGAGGAGCCGCTATTGGGAGAAGCTGTCGGCGGAGCATTTCAGAACTCCGGGGTTTACATTTCAAAATGTAAACTCAGCCATAGAAGGAGCACCATCCGATATGGGGGTATTGCAGCTTGTAATTTAAGACGGGAGCTGACAAAATAAGTATGAAACTGGCTGCGACGGCTCCGATGAGATTCTGCAGTGTCAGGCTTTGAACTGGTCCGGGGGTGCACCTCTTTCGTTTAAACACGGTGGTTGCGGCTTCTCCACGCGTGCCGTGAGAAACCGGGAGCCGTTTGGACAGACAGTAACTCTTTATCCTAAACCACATCCAGCATTAGTGAGGATATTAGTTTTTACTGCTCTTACAGAGCCAACACACACAAAGAAAGTAATAAATACTTCTGATCGAGGAGGTCCACATTTATAAAAACCAACACCTGCCGCGCACACTTCCAATGTGCTCTTTTGGACTGTTTGACCATATAGCTCATTATAGGATCTGTCCGTGCATGGATATATCTGTAAGGCAGATGGAAGAGGGACATGTCTGCTTCACAGACGCACGGTTCAGTGTTAAAAAACAAAATATGGCAGCACTTTCCCCTCAAATGTATAATTAGCTCTGTTATGACTTCATATTGAGTCATAACTTTCAGCGTCCTAAGAAATTAACTATTCCTTCTCACTGTCTCTTTCAGAAGACAGTTGCGGATGAAGAGCAGCAGGCCTGCATCGGATGGCTCTCTGCGCTGTTGGTTTCCATCGGCAACCACCCTTTAGTCCTCCGACCTACAGAGTAGCGTTTATTCAGATGGATCAGATAACGTCCATTTCAAGAATTCCCTGGTTGTGATGTCTTAATCTAATAATCATCTGGATCCTTTGTGGCTCACATGTTGACGCTAAACATTATTAATAACAATAAAACATTCCTGTGAATGACAGAAACCAGATCGTTCGGAGAAACGCATTATTATGTGACATCACTGCCCTTATGTGTCATTTGTAGCTTTAGCAGAGTCCTGTTCCTGATTATAAACCTAACTTTTTTCTTTACAGCAAAATAAAATGGTGGAGTGTGAATCAGAGAATACCCTTAAGTCAAAGCACGGACATCTTTGTTTACACGGTTGTGTCTCTTGATTCCGCCGTTCCTTCTGAGGCTGCCTGAGCGAGGTGTTTACTCGTGTTTCTCTTAATGCTGCAGTTAGCTCAGTCCGTGTTCCTCTCCATGTCAAGTGCATACAATACATTCCAATGGAATGACAAAAAATAATGCACCCAGTGGGAAGGACAACAAGATTGTGTTGATTCCTTTAAAATCCAGACTTTAAATCGAAAAAAAAGCTTTCTCCAAAACAGATTGCAATCAAAGAGCTCCGCATTATTGAGATTGTCACGGATGTTTTGCATTCACTGAGAATTATCTATTCAGCGGCTTGACCGTAACCGTAATGTATCTGTACGTTATCACAAGACCTCCTTTTTGTCTATAAGTGCTTTAACGTGTCTGTAATTAAAGTTAACTGCCAGGGCCATTTCTGCAGAGCCGGTTTGAAGACCATAATGCGTTCAAAGCCACCAGCTCAACCGCAATGAAACAATTAGAATCACTGAGCCGAACTGCTGGTCCCTAATGGCGTTCTCCTCCTAGGCATGAGCAATCAAGACGTATCCAAGGCATGACCAGCGGAGCCACAGGGAGACCCTCTGTCAATCGGCAAAAAGCCGCTCGCCGCTTACTGATCCAGAATCCGTGTAGCTCTGTGGGAACAAATAAGATCACAGCCCTTTGCTTTGGATGCTGACCCTGGATCAGCACTTCCACTCTGACTGACTTTGAAGTTGCAACGGCAGTTTACGCCAAAACCACGAGACAATGAGTGTGACTCACTTCTTTCCTACGAGAGGGTGAAAAAGAGATTTAGAGAAAAGTGGCCACATCTTTAAAAAAGAAAAAAGATGGATTCAACATTTGAGAGGCGCTACTTGCGTTGTGACCCGAATGTACCAGAGCTACCAAATGTAACTAAGCAGGCCTTTTTTCGTAGCATCGTCATTATAGTACGTTTTCGTAATGTTTTGAGACTACTGTGTAATACTTTTTAAAAATCAATTTCAATTGTGAGAAAATAATCACATCTATAACTTATGTTAGGCAAAAAAAACCCCACGTAATTACAATCCTTTCCAGAGAGGGAAACCCCTACAGCCCTCTCAAGTGGGGGGAAAAAGACGAATATGCGGTGCTTCACTGCGTCCAACAAATTGTTTTCTGGTGTGACGAAACATTTCTTTTCCCTCACGGACGGCTGACTTCTAACATCTGAGTCTTGTTAGGATTGTTACACAGAACAACAAGACAGCGAGGCGAGGCAATGAAGAGATCAGTCAGTAATTGATCAGCAACTGATAATTAGCTCAAGAGTCGATGGTGCTGACTTCTACAGCACAGCAGTGATTAAAAAATTTGAACATTTCAGCGCAGTAAATGAAGGGTTGGAGATGTACGATGCATTTGCTGTAAATTGTGTTGCGTTTTGTCCATGAGTGTGGGTGTGTGTGTTGTCATTCTACACCCCAAATTCCACAGAGCAGCCACAGAGCTACTGACTAGATGGGTTTATTTTCCTCTCTTTCTCTCCATCTGTCTCTTCTTCTCAACTCTTTTGGTCTTTCCCTCGGAGTTTCCAGTTGTATTGCTTCACAAGTTCCCATTCACCCACCTAAAAATCTATAAAAGCTTATCAAAATTGGTAATATAAAAAAGTGTATTTTCCTTATTTCTTCATCTGCGGATTTTTTTTTTTTTTTTACTTTTTAATAATTATTGTTGCCTATAAAATGTCAGAAAACTATTAATTATCTAAATAGGACTAAGTCCATTGATTCATTGATTAATTAATTGTATCAGCTCTACAAGAGTGAATGAAAGAATGTTTTTCATTTCAACACAATAAAGTTATGTCATCTTGCAGGTAAGGCATGGAAGTGGAAGACAAATACACCTAAAACGCAGCACTACTGGGGGTTGTTTTTCTACCTGCGTCACGGTGTATCAACACTTCTTCAGACAGAATCATGTCTGTACATGCGTGCCTCAGAGACTCCTCTTACGGATCACTCAATCCCCGTAAAAGCATGTCAGTAGGTTTGGCAAGACACTACGGAAAACGTACGACATCTAGGGAGCTTCAGCTACAAACGGCATGGAAGAACTACGTCGTAAAGTGCTGTCCGTGGTGCTGAACTCTGTCTGCAGGTGTTGACTTATAACACAGTCCTCTGGTACCTGAACAAACGGAGAACACCTTTCCTCCATTAATAATTAGCTTTATGAAATGTCATAAAATAGTGAAGCTCAATGTGACTCCTGAATTGCCAACAGCATAAAACTAAAAATGGGAGAAACGACAACTGAGAAGCTGGGAACAGAAAATGTTTGGTATAAATTGAGTTGTGAATGACAGTTTGTTGACAGCCGTAGAGCCTCAGAGTTAACCGCCTTACTTAGCTAAGGGGAAAACTGTGCATAGGTCTCTCTCTCTCTGTTATGTGTTGTTGCTGCATGGCCAAGAGGAATGATGTGAAAATCCTGAAGTACTACTGCACCATGGATTGACACAATAAAAGAACCAAATGAAGGAAGAAATACAGGAGGACGCGATAACCCGAAATCCTATCTGCTGCATGCCTACGGACAGGAGTCAGAAGTTCCAGTCATAACTGAGAAACTTATGAGAAGAGGACAGAAAGCAATGGGTGGAGATATGGCTGTTGTCTGACAATGTGAAAAGGAAATTAAACAAACTGGAAACCAGACAGTGGACCCAGATTCTTGAACGGTGAAACGCAGCGATACACGTAAGGCACGACTTCTTCCATTGGAACACAGAGAGATGCGTGTCTAAAGATTAAGCTCCAAGTAAAGAAATCACTTGAGACTATCGGACTCAAAACTGGTCTTTGCATCTTTGCAGAGAAGGAACCTCTGACCAGTGACGGGCGAAGCCATCTATGGGTCATTCTTCCGGTTTTAAAGTCATCAAGAACGACACGGGAGGCAATTCTACTGATGAGCCTCTCTTCAACTGGAGACGAAGGCATAGTCGGGACAGTCGGAGACCCTTAAATGAGCATTTATAGCAACTGGTAGTCTTGTAACTGGTAACGATGGTACCGAACAGATGACCTGGCGGTTGATTCAAATCACATGTCTATTAACTGCTTTTGAAACCCAAACCCTTAAGTTGCCGTCTTTCTGAACCCACTTCATGTTACACCATAGAGAGCGACCTCTGGTGGCACTTGCTGATACATCACATCAATACAGCACGATAGAAAGTGTAGCATCTGTATTCATGAGAGTATTGAAAATCACGATTTCTAATGACATAATTGAAATTAGGCCCAAGACTTGCGATTCATATTTTGCAGAAAAAGTCTTCAGCTTAATGTAAGGTGGAGGCGGGGGGGAATAATAGGTGTCAGGTTAATAATGGCTGTGAACCTGCATGAATATGATTGGACGCACAAGTCAGCTGGTAGCCGCGGAGCTGTGAATGAGTCAGTGATGCTGAAGCATGAATGAAGCAGCTGACGCCAATCAGCTAATGCACGGCTTCGGTGCTCGTCCTGAACCGACGCCACGCTTCATCTTTTATTCATCGTTGAACTTTGAACTACTGTCATTTATTTAGGTTGCCAGGCAGAAACATGACGATGACGTGTTTCTCACAGTGACCAAAATATGTCCTAGCCTTTTAAAATGTAAATTTTTGCCTATGTCAGACTCATTTTTGTGATGTGCATTTAAAATTTCAGAACTGTCTCCATTTGTTGAAGGAAAAAAAAGTGTTTTCTAGAGAAACATAATTTTCCTAAAATTAAAGTGCTATTTTGGTTTAATAAGTATAAAATATATATAATTACTAAAATGTTAGAAATATGGAGCTAGAGCACTGCAAAAGGAGAGAGATGTGAAAAATAGTTTTCTTTGGGACTTGCCCTGCTAAACTGGTGGGGAAGGGGAGGAGACAAAGAAACGAGGGAGAGGGAGGGAAAGAGAAAACGGGGTGGGACAGATCCCCCCCCCTCACCCCCCACCACCACCACCACTTACCACCCCCGTTCACACACACAAACACACATGTACATGTGCAGACACACATGCATGCACACAAAATGCGCACGGCCCTTCAAAGCCAAGTGGTTTTCATAGACATCCAATTACACTAAGAGATGACATCTGGTGAACTGCAGCAGATAAATAAGGTGAAAGGAAAGACAAGATTCAGTCACCTCAGAGAAACTCCAGATAAGCAGGGGGGAGAGCGCGCCGCTGATAGAGATAGGGGAGAGGGAGAGGCGAAGGAAAGAGGGAGGGGGCCGAGAGAGAGAGAGAGAGAGAGAGAGAGAGAGAGAGAGAGAGAGAGAGAGAGAGCACCACACGGGAAGGAAAGAAGAGAGGCAGCACATTGCTCCAGAGCTCAGACTCCGAGAGGACAGAGGAGAGATAGGGAGCTCAGCTCACTGACAAGACGTACAACAAGAGAAACAGGAGAAAGACGAGAGCTGCCGGGCTTCACACACTGAAGTAACTTCAGACCAGCTCGACTAACCGGGAGCAACAAAGAGAGAAGAAGAAGAAGAAAGTCTGGATTCTGTGACTCTTTTTGTTGTGGCCTGCCTTGCGTGGATTTCTCGGGACATTTTATGAAAAGCAGCATTAATCCTCTTTTTTTAAACTTTTATTCTTTTTTTTTTTTTTTTAACTGAGCAGTTTGGCATCTTTGACGCAGACCTCCTCCGCCTTCCTATTATCCAACTCTCTGGACTGGAGAAGATAAGTGGTTTGGGACGCGTGCGGAGCAGATTTTAGCCTCATATATGAATGAACTGTGTGTGGTGTTTGAGAGTGTAGGTGTACATTCAGACTTTAAAAAGAGATTTTGAGTGTGTCTGTGTGTGGGGGCGTGTGTGTGTGTGTGTGTGGGCACGTGTGTGTGTGTGTGAGAAACCAGGAGCAAAAAAGCAGCGGTCTCGGGAGGAGAGGGCGGAGGTGGTGAGAGGTCACTGAGGCGAACCCCCAGTTGTTCCCATCACGAGGTGATCTAAGTTATGGATGTTGATGCATTCCTGCGGCGCTGCTGAGGAGTAAACGGCACCGGGGGACTACAGCCACCATACTGCAGGCTCCGCCGCCACAAGCAGCTGCATCACCATCACCAGAGCCACACGAACGCAGTCTACGGGTTTCAACACCTACAGTGAGGCTGCAGGTCCGCAGACAGAGGAGGTGTAGCCGGTCAGTCGGGGGGAGTTTCTCCCACTCTCGCTCCCTCTCCCTGCACCCAGCTCAGCATGCCCCAGCCCCCGAGCAGCTCCACAGCTCTCCCAGCTCCACTACCATGTGTAGATGGACAGTGACACAAGGTGCACCGGTCGCCTGGTTCTCCACCTGCCCCTGCTTCAGACCCCCGTCGCTCGCCCTCTCCCTCATCTTCCTCGTCCTGCTTCTCCTGCTCGGACCCTCCTCGTCCTCGCCCCTGTCCGCTCTCTCGTCAGACTCTGAAAAGAATCACAATGCGCCGCGGGGGGCTCCTCCTCGCGTCCTCGTCTCACACCCGCCGCCCTCCTCATCGCCCGCACCGCTGCACGCATCCTCGGCCAGGTTGCCACGGGCGACCAACGTGTCGTCGTCCTCTGCGACGGTGGTCGGGCGCCACGTGCGGAGCAGCTACAACCACCTACAAGGAGACGTGCGCAGGAGGAAACTGTTCTCCTTCCAGAAATTCTTCCTTCGCATCGACAAGAAAGGAAAAGTTAACGGCACCAAAAGTGAGGATGATCCGTACAGTAAGTCAACTTTGTTACGTTGTCTGAATGTGTTTCAGGGGTTCTTTGCATTTTTAAGCTGCGTTGACGCATGGAAATAGCAACTTGTGAGAGTTAGAAGGTCATGTGGGAAGTTTTTACTGGATATCGTGCCATTTAATTACCTCTTAGATGTTTTTGTAGCACTAAACATTGACAGAAGACTGCAAATCCACATACAGAAGTTTTCTATTAAATATATTTATGCCCAGATCTGTCATAGAGAGCAATAGAACAATGATTGACTAGTTTTCTTCCTGGACGTCTTGTGTTTGCTTGGGAAAATGAGTCGTCTCTGGGTTTTCCGACCTGCACATTAACACAGGTGACTGGGCAAAGTAACAAATAACACGGCGGCAAGCTTTCCGGCCTTTCCACCATGTGTAGAGGCAAGCCGGAGAATTAGGGAAGCGGGAGCATGAGAGTGGGAGAGGAGAGGGAGAAAAAACAAAATGAGTAAGCCAGGAAGATAAAAAAAAAAGAGGGATGACCCGCTGGAAACAATTAGAAATTGCCCAGAGAAAGTTCTTCTTTGAGCAAATATCTAAAACACAGCGTTTACCAAACCCCTGGGGTGAGTAACAAGCACACTTACTACTTGTTGCGTGTTAAGAATGAGGTTATATAGACTCTAAGAATTAACCATTTCTGCTCCTTTTCATGGTTCGACATTTTGAGGGCTGTGAAATATGATTTTATTTATCCTGAGAAGGGTCACTGCTCACACACATGCTCTTTTGTCAGCAGCACTCTTTCACATTGGGTCGACTCCTTGCACTTAGTCCTCCACTGTGGGGCACTGAGAAACTCCACTGGTACCGTTAATGCACCTTGAGATACCTTGACTCTAGTTTTTTAGAGAGGGAACCGTACAATTGTGTGATGAATAAAAAACACGCACCTTTTGTGGGATCTCTCGTCAGCTAATAGGATTTACGATACGTGTTAACAAACAGTCATGTTGTTACCAGCTACTTAACCACCAAACTGTACCACGATAGCTACAAAGCATCTCATCCGTACCCTAGCAAAATATTTTAATGGCTTGTTAGGGTCATCAAAATCGTTTATGGCTGAGCCAGAACAGAGAATCAGCTGTTATCATTCTACAGTCCACAGCTTCATCTTCTAGTTAAACACATCTGGTAGTTCTCCAGGACTGCCACAGTCTTCAGGTCTCCAGAATAGCTGCATCACCTAAGGGCACCACTGACAGTAGTTGTTGAGGGAGAACAGAACATTACTCCCACATTTACCTGCCCAGAGTTTCCCCGCCAGCTCACTGAATCAGATGGGTGACTTCCAAAGCACCAGTTAATTTCTTGAAGATTAAACAAGCGGCTCTCGCTGCATTACGTCTACCGTGTGTTTGAATCCGTCACAGCATGTCAAGTGTATGTGTGTGTGTGTGTGTCTGGGAATGTAATCATCATAAATGGTCCTTTATCACTTGCACAACTTTATACACATGTCATAGGTTTGTATGCATCTGTCTGTGGGTCTGTGGTGCTGTACAAGCCTCTCCTGCTAAGAGCGCACACACACTCGAGCACAGAGAGGCCAGTCTTGCACATGGTCTCCATATGGCAAAGCCCACTTTTATTAGGGCCAGGGCCAGTGTGAATATGTGTGTGTGCATGTGTGTGTGTGTGTGTGTGTGTGTGTGCATGTGTGTGTGTGTGCCACTCAGACACCAAGGCTCTGCCAGACATGGCTGAAGGAATTTCAATTAGCGTCTCTTCCTCCCTCCCCTTGCCTGCAGTCCTCTCTGACACACACACACACTAACACACACACACACACACACACACACACACGTAAAGAGCTCAACCATTAGGGTGCAACGTGTCACTAACTATAATGGCATCAGGTCATGGCATTAGAAGCCCAATCCATCACTTTCAACAGCCCTTGCCACTTGATTGAGGTTGGAGTCGGTGAGAACTTTCTAGAGGGAAAAAGGGAAAATCTTAAATATGAGGACTTGGCCGTGGAAGTCAAATTTTGTCTTGGCAGCGTTTTTTTGTGGGCAACTCACCAAGTTGTGTCAACCTGACAGCAAGTGGAGATGTTTAATGTGTTTCGCATTAAAAGACGGGTGGGCATTCAGTGATAAACCGAAGTGAAGTGACTGTAATGAAATAATGATTAAATCACGTTTCCGGGTTTGATGCACTGATAGCAACTGCATCCGTGCACAAGCTTGCATGTACGACGGTTTATACCGCATGCCGATACGTCACCTCCCGCTACTTTGCATGTGCTCTAAAATCTGCAGAGAACAAATTGTACCCTTCAAACTAAACCAAACAGAACATAATTCAATTCTCCTCCCCTAACTGCAAACAACACGGATGCGGTATGTGACATACCAAACATCAGGGTAACCTTGCTGCTCAGAAGTTTCAATACACTTTTGACAAGCCACAGATTACAACATTGTTAATTCATACTGTTAGCTTTCATGGTGACGAAACATAAACAACCGCTTCACAGAGACTTTCGGACAAATTAGATCTTTGACGCAGGTTTGTGGTCATTATGTGATCACGAAAAACTCTTGACAAAAAAAAAAAATCCTCACACTATATCGCATCATATACTTGCATCATACATCTTAGATCTTATCTTATTCTAAAAAATGGAAATGGAAAAATGGACGAATAATCCTTTCGGAAAGTATCAAATTGATACTAGATTTGACGCTAGTGAGGGGGCAGTTGTTAGTGTGGTTATCATGGTCTAGTAGTCTGGTAATGTTCAGGAGGTCAGCGTGCAAATGAGTGTCATTAGATGGTGTCAGAGGTGAGGAAGAAGTTTCAGCTCAGGCTCCGGGGTCGGGGCTCTCCTCCACAGCCGAAGCCTTTCTAATCATGTTGTCAAAGATGAGGGCAGTACATCATTCGGGGTCCGGGGCCCTTTTTAGTCAACGAGTGCTCACTGATGCATGCGTTTGTCTATTTGTGGTCATGTGATCAATGCCTTCGAAACGAGGCGCTCCCAGTCTGAGTATGGAAATCCCGTCGAGGCCGTCCCGTGATCAGCAAACGATCCTGACAACTGACCAAAGAGCAACAAAACCTGTCCTTGTTTCCTTCCCTGCACGTCATCCACAGACTGTCACATCTTGTTTACAAACACACAAATAAAAAGCAATGAAACAAACGGACATGTGTTTGCAGTTGGACCCCAAAGTTGTGGTCGCGCGGAGCTCAATTAGTGCCGAATAGTGCCAACGTGACCACAGTCAAAGCTTTTGGTTGTCACCGCGGTCACCCGGATTGTAAAAGCTGCCACACATACTGTACTCATTGGTAACATTCATCACAGAAGACACGACACCCAGCCGACACGATGGCATCGAACGCACCACGATGTGCAGACGGTCTCGTGTGCCGGACGCTGTTCTGATGTAGTGCAGGGTTTCCATGTCCATGCTAATTACACAGGTCGGCCCCCCTCTGGTTTGACCTCTACCTATTGACCCGAGTCAGGAAGCTTTGTTAATGCAAAGGTCAACGCGACACATAGTGCATCCACTTCTGCCACTGTTGGTTACATGCTGTTTGCAAGGCTAGAACACATCTGTATTTCCAATCAAGGAAACACATTTCCTTACAGTGCGTCATCTCCATCGTACATATTGTCTCGTTGAGCTTTAAACGTTTTAATCCAAGCAGCGTTTGGGAGTGTCTAACCCCAACCCTCACTGCATGAAGGAAAGAATGAAGGAAAACTACACTTGATTCTAGAAAACTCTTAAAACAGGTCGATTTGCAATAGAACTATTAAAATTATGTTCCCGCTTGACTTGAGAGAATGTGACTATTAGGACTAGGAATGGGACGATATGAACAACAAAATGGCACTAAAACATGATGGAGTCACATTACATTTTAGTGGAGAAATTAATATTTTATAGTGAAGATCCATTTTAGTGAAAAACAATCAAATAATCTTAAATAGGATGATCATGAATCATGTTCTCCCTGCGTAAATACAAGATAAATACATGTTTCTAATATATTTTTATATCCTGTATTTGTAGTGTCAGACTTGTTTTTCCACTTCTCTGCTATGACACTAAGCGAGACGGCTTGTTCAAGTCATTCATGATGATATTTACGATTATTATAATGGAAATTCACAACGATCGGCTTACTGCGAGTGCGTTTTATCCCATAGCACTCAATAAAAAATCACTTGGCGTGATGGAGATGCGTGCAATTATAGTCGATATCACAAAAAAAAAAACTGCAAAAAAAAAAAAGAGCACCATCACTGTTCTGCGTCATTACTCTCTTTCTCTTTTAAAACTCGTGGAATGTAAATTGCGTTTCAGGAACAATTGAATAAGGTCTTGGAAACCACAAGCACCTCTTCATCGGTCTCCTCTGCACCCATAAACCTCCGATGACTCAGCAAGGTTAACACAAAACAAACATGCATCAAGTGCTTGCCCTTCCTGAACATCTTGAAATTAGTCCCAGCCTTTTTTTCCCCCCTCCCTTCTTCCAGTTTCTGTACGTCTCCCTTTTGGCCACCTCGCTCTCACCCGTTCTCCCCGCTCTCAGCTTGAGGAGCGCGTTTAGGATTCTCGTGGGAAAAGGTAACAGTGTGGCCCATAAAAGAGAGTTATGAGGAGGCGCTGGATGCAGAGTTTAGCGTCAGTGTTGCTTTTTCATTCAAAGTGACTCTGACATCTTCATGGACTCGTCTGTCCGACAGCCATAAATAAAAATGATGCCAAATGTCGCCGCACAAGCTCGTCGGGGGAAATTCTGAACCCCGTCACCGAGTTCTACGAGTTCAACATCTACAGCTGTACTCTGAAACCGTACGATAAACATTCACAGGAGCCTCACCACCCACCGCACCGACATCCATTTAGCTACAACTAAAAGGAATGGGTAGCTCTCTAGATTGGCCGTCAAGAATGGCAAACAATTAGAGGCAACAAGTGAATCACGCTTGATCACCTTATAACATCTCATGAGCTACAATCTGCACACGGACCAACAATCATCACTTCATTTTCACATTCCGCTCTTTGGGATGGCGTTTCCTTAGTATCCGAGACGCGGTGAGAGTCTGGATCGAATCATGTCAGTTCTGATTCACGATCACTTTTACTGGAATCTACACAGCGAACGCTGTCAGCTGTCCTGCCGAAACGTTACGCAATGGATTATATGTGACATTAGAACAATGTTATTTTACTATCATGAAACCAAGCCAAGACTTTTGAGAAATGCTCGATTAACAAGCCGTTTGCTGGCAACAAATTATTACAGACTCGTTGATGCCTGTTTGGGACTAAACTTAAGTCCTAGAAATCAACATCTTAAAGGCAGAGTCTCTTTTTGACCTGAAAACCTTATTGTTTTATAACATTGTTTTCCATTAAGAATTATGGCAAGATATGCACTTTTGTGTGTGTGTGTGTGTGTGTGTGTGTGTGTGTGTGTGTACGTGTGTGTGTGTTCTTGAACGTGTCTGGACGAAACATGCATATATTGATCAGAACAAGTCTTAGCACTTAATAAAAGCTATTTCTTCATCATTGAAGTGCAGGCGTTCTACTTTTGAAAGTGTTTTTTCCAAGAATTGCTGAGGACAATGACGACATCCGTCTCATTACGCTGTTTACATGTTTCCCATCATCACTGCTTGGTGGTTTCCCTTCGATCACTCGCCCTGTCCATTCATTTGTCAGCTACAACAAGACTGAAATAAGAGCCAGACTCCTGGAGGTGGCCCCGCCACCTGAAAACCAAATCTTCTGCTGCTTTGGAGCGATTCGGCTCTCCGAAGAGGAAAAAGAATCCGAACATCGAGAGTCAATTACTATCCACAAAGAATTTTAAATTGGACATCTTTGTTTGGACGGGCGGCTTTTGTCATTGTTTAGATTTTGCGGAGTATAATCACAAATATCCTTGAGAGGAAGAGGCAGAGAAAGGAACAGGGGAGAGATACTAGGAGTTGTTAGAACTAGTTCTCTCAGTAATCAACAAGATTTCTAAACAACTATCAACATTTATCATTTCCATGTCACCAGTATGTGCTAAATGAGAAAACATGGACTTTGCAATTATGTGGAAGTTCCGGTTACATGTGAGAGTACAGAGTCATGACCTTGAAGTTTTACATGAAGCCCACAGGGTCCATATTATCCATGTGGTGGCTTTTTGCTGTATGAATGCAAATGTAATGCATTAATTGCAGTATTTGTCACGTCAGCGAGCACTACTACTTCATTCTAGAGACGATTTCATTCTGAAGAGATAGAAAAACAAAGAAAGTGAAGAAAAATGTGAACATCAATGAGAAAGATTCTAAAATGTAGTCTGCATTGCAAACATCGTATAGTTGGATTATTTAATCTGGAACCCAATCAGAAGACCATGAGATGATGCTAGACACTGTACTGAACAGTGACCTCTTGTAGCAGGAAACAGAACAACTCTCTTAAGAGAACTTGAGTCATTTAGTCCATTTGAGATCTGAAACCAGATTAATTGATCGGGCGATCGACAGAAATGGATCAGAAACCGTTTTGCTGATCTTTGAGGCAGCCTTTTCTTGGGTTCCAGTTTCTTCATATTCATATTCAACTCATGGCCAGTGAAGCAGCGGCAGGTGAAGAACAGCACCTGTGACAGGTAACATCCAGCTGCTTTCGTACACACAACTAGTCCTGCTACATACACACACACACACACATACACACACACACACACACACACACACACACACACACACACACACACACACAGCATGAAAGTGAGGCTCTTAATGGCGTCATCAAAGGTAGAGCTGAGTCCAGGGAGGCATCTGGCCTGGCCGTTTGAACAGAGCAGCCAGGAATGCCAGCTAATTGCACTGTGTGTGTGTGTGTGTGTGTGTGTGTGTGTGTGTGTGTGCCTGTATGCGTATTGTATGTGTACGAACATAAACGCCCGTCTGAGGAGACACAAAGCGATGAGGACAATACAGCAGAAAGACGTATCAAAGTGAATAATATTTTGTGCATGTCGGCACATTACAGCCGCGGTGTCAAATAAGCAAGATTTCTAAAGCCGAAAGTCCAACGTCAACAACTCCGACCACAACAGTTGGGCAACATCTCGCTGGCAGCCGAGCTGTAAATGAAAAATGTGTGAAATGCAGACGACCGTCACAGCACTCTGCTTGAAAGCATAACTCCTGCCGCGTCGGGCCCGTGAAATGTTTTGACAGAATCTGGCAGCTCCGGCACTTTATCATGTTACAAAGTCAACTGTGTTCAAGGAATCACAATATCTCGGGCAGTTGTGCGTTTTCCATCAAATCACCATTAACATCACTGTGGATTTTCGCTCGGTTTCCTCCCAGCGGCTCTTAAACGTGTGTGACATAACTCGCCGCGGTCTCGCTGCGCCTGGTAAAGTGATCTCAGATTATGCGGCGCTGGAATGATGAGCAGCGAAGACGAGAAACCCTTCACGCTATCTGTTGGCGAGACATCTGGGTTTTTTTTTTTTTTTTTCGATAAGGTGATCCCCCCTTTTTGTTTGATTTGGGAATAATCTGGGTTTGTTTTTCTTCTTGAAACCCCGGCCAGCTCTGAAATCACATGCAGCTTGAAGAACAGTGTGTGGTTTGGGCTATTTCTGTCCAACAAGCAAGACAGTGATGCGAGTGTTCCTGTCAGGGAAGGAAATAAAACCATTATGGGGGCAAGAATAAGCTAAATAACATAGTGAGAGGTCAAATTGAACAATCCTGCTAATGAAAACAAAATACTACTCTGTTAAATTTGATTTATAACCCAGGAATTTAATACGAAGAAAACACTTTTTGGAAAAATAATGAAATTTACCAAAAATTCTATTTGTCGTAAAAACAAAATGTGGCCATGTTGATACTGATGAATGAGAAACAGGCCTGGGTTTTCAGCCAGACAGACTTTGATGTGGCCACTTTGTGGCGGATGATAATGTTGTCAACCACATCAGTCTAAACCGATACCTCAACACGCCTCAGAACACAAAACACGCAGCCGTTTCCAAACGCACAACCGAGAAACCTTCTCTCTCAGACTCCATAAAAGAGCCGGGTGTATTCAACCTCGCATCGAGAAAAAATAATCAAAGGAAAGAGTTCAATCCTGTAAAAAACCACAGGTTTGCTGAAACGCAGCAGCAGCCAGAAACCTTTTTTCCTCCTTGGTTTTTCTGCACCTATATGACCAAATATGGCAGAATAGTTGAATATTTTCAGCTAATATCTGATTTGGTGGTCCGGCCTTTTCCTTTCTGAATTGCTCTATTCTTCTTTTGTATCTTTTATTATTTTACTGGCACACATTTTGGCTTTTTGAGTCTTTGGCGGTTGCACAGATCTAAGCTCATGTCACAGTGAATCCGAGACGTCGTCAGTCACTCGGGGGAAAATGATCTCGGAGTTCAGACCTCAACTGATGCAAATCAGATATTAAATCTTTGAAAAAATGCTTCGTGAAATGTAAAAATTTCTTGGAAACATAAATTTCACATCCATAAAAGAAAAAAAAAAAGAAAGAAAGAGAGAGAGAATTATTTGTGGCAGAAAACCCCCGGAAAATCAGGGGTTCATCCAAATATCTGTACTGGACCCAGAATAAAAGTACCTAACCGTTTCCATTCTTCTCTGTGAGGGGAGTTCATGACACAAACCAGTCCGCAAAAGTGACGATATTACACAATACGCAGCGAGACCAGTCAGGACTGCAGGAGCCCAGTAGACCCGCTCACAGCTGGTCACCGTGTCGAGGTCAAATTGTGAACAACGGCAGTATAATCTTCAAAAAAGCCCCCTGGATAAACAGTGGAAACATTTTTATAACCTTCCTTAACCTTTAGGTTCAACTGAGCGTGTTTCTAAAGGGGACCAGACGGGGGTCGACGGGGGCTCTGCGGTATGTGTGTGTGCTGATCTGCACACGTTTAGATGTCAAAGGATCACAACAATTACATTTTTTTACTTTCTAATAGTATCTTATATTCATTGAGTGACCTCCTTCAATTAAATAAAGCATATGTTTCACTAAATACATGGACGATGGTCCATGGGTGAGAGGCTTAGAAGAAGTAGAAATATGGTTATTTAAATATTACTCTATTTTATTACTTCCCCCTCTCTTGTCCTTCATTTCCTGTCATCTCCCCTCTGTTGACTCTCTGAGAAACACACACAACACCCAAACCAACAAAAGAAAGATTTCTCACAGAAGACAAGTGAATTTCATGTCAAACCGAGGTTAATATCCTCTCAATTGGGCAATAAACGAGTAACTGGAGGCTACTCCAACAGTCCTTTATTCAAAACTGTGCTCGCGAGGCCTCTGTTGCAATATGCCAGTCTGTGTTGGGGAGCGACTTGTGCCTCGTGTGTACTCACATTTAAACTTTGAGGTTTACTGGGAGAAGTGGGACAAAAGCTGAAAGGGGTCACCGTGAGGGGAAAACAGGGAGAGGAGGAAACGGAGCCATTTAAAAAAGAATGATGATGAGGACAAATGTAGCGCTGACACGAGGAAGACGGAAATAAAAAAAGGAACAGAGAAGGTAAAAGGTTAGGAGGCCTGGGAGCAACGAACGTCCATGAAATGTGGATTTAAACATCGCAAACTCAAGACGTACTCATACTCTGCCAGTGACTTAACTCTCCTGGGACCAATAAAAGCAATACTGGCCTTAATCTGTTAAGTCTGCTGTTGTGTGTCTGCAGTCTGCTTTCGGGTACGGGATTTGCATTTGAAAAGGCAGATTTTTACAGCTCCGGCGGGGTCACGTAAAAGTTAAGTTTTTGGGCTACGCGAGCCGTTAAACCTCGTAGTGGTCTACGTGAAGTGGTTAATGAACAGCTTCTCACTGTGAGACCTGTGTTTGTTTGTTTGTGCGTTTTTAGCTGCGTTAGTGCTGCAGTTTGGCTGGAAAAGAGCCTTCTGGCTTGTTTATAATGAAGGTTGTCATGTTGCCCTGTTACACACAGGTGTTTGCCCTTGTGTTGATAGCGGAAAATGCCCATGCCTTTTATATTAGCTGAACCCTGTGCTGGTTGCAGTGATGGGTTATAAAACTTTTTTTTGTTTTGTTTTCCTCTTTGCACTTTCAAACATAAATTCATAATTAAGACGGGCTGAGATCCACACAGGGAGGGAGAGGTTGAGCTCTTTCACCCGTGTGTGTGTGTGCGTGTTTATCACAAAAACCTGATGAATGGGTGTGTGTTACAAGCCCGGGTCCTGTTTTTCTCCGTCTCCTCGCCATAAACTCGGTTGTTGCAATCTAAAGCCTTTTGTTGCAGCGTGGCCTTTCAACTCGCAGGCAGACGGGCTGCTTCTGGTAACTGGTAAAGGGGGCCATAAAAGAGCCCTGTGCTTTGGTTTTTGACAAAACCACATCAAACGGGAGGAGGCAAAGAGGGTTTGAACAGGTGGACTGGCCTTTAGCGCAGCGCCGACAGATTTTTTTTTTTTTTTTATTCAGACGGATCACAGCTACGAATCGTCAGCTGTGTGTGCGAGTGCAGCGAGATGGAACATTTTGAACCCGATAGATAAGTGTGATAAGTGTTGCGGTGCACGTCTGTGAGTAATGGACTTAACATAACGAGCCAACGTGATGCACTGTGAGCTTTCGAAAATTAACTTGAAGTTTAGAGGTTTAACAAGCCTTTATTGACCAAATAAAGGAACCGCAAGGCTGGATCGATGCCAGGGACAGCCAAAAACAATTAAAAAAAACAACTGCGGCACACATACAAGAGCCGGGTTTATACATTTCCAATCGTAAAACAGTCATTATTACAGAAGACAGTCAAATAGCGATGGATGGAAACGTTAGTGAAAAGACAATAGAGCTCAGTGTGGTAAAAACAGCAGATGCTCTCAGGTGTCTCCATCTGAAGCTACAAATTCTTCTCAACCTCTCCATCATAAAAATCACACCAAGGCTGGACCCGAGGGGTGCAATGAGTGCAAGGAAGGGGGGCACCCGGTAAGAGGACTGGTTCATGTCGGAGACATTTGCTTAACCCCTACTCTCCTGTGTTCATTCTTACTCACCACATCTCTGCCAAAGTTGGAGAAAATGTGTGTGCATGATCGAGAAACTAATCCCATGAAAACAATAATGAAATATTTGCGGTTTTTGGCTGCAGCTCTGTCCATCTTCAGTCTATAATGGTGACCCTGCTGCTACTGTACACCCTGCCAATTCACTTTTTATAGGAGAATTAGACCAGTTGTTTTTTGGCAGTATGGCTTAAGGTTGTCCACTTAACCGTTAAGATGTCTAACTCACTCTAAAGTCTCAAGAATGACAACAACAGACCCCTACAGAGATGCTCTGGATAGACTGTCCCGGTTTCTCACTTCATCCGTCCGACTGTTCCTGCGACCAGGCTCCACTTCCTACCGGCCCCTTCAGCTAATCCTCTCAAACCCCTGATAGTTTTACGGCTTGGTGTAACTGGCTTTAGGATGAGAGAAGAAAGGGCCGGCGACCACAGCTTAAACCAGTAATTGGTTCAGGCTTGAAAACCGATATGGACGCCTTGACCTCTTGCCAGTCTGGCAGCCAGAGAGCTTCTCTCCGTCCTGTCCGTGTGCCTGCCTGCCTGCCTGCCTGCCTGCCTGCCTGCCTTAGCTCCCCTGGTCAGAAAAACAAACATAGGACGGAGAAATGCTTTTTCCTGGCTTACACCTCGCTCTCATGGCATGCAGCCCACAAGCTCACCAGCAAATGAACAGGGGGCAAGAGGCCGGTCTGAGGTCCGTCACATAGTGAAGAGAAAAAAAAGAGAGAGCGAGAGTGGGAGACGAGACTGGGGTTCACTTGTGCAAAAGAAACCGAGATGATTCAGGTTTCTCCTGCAGTGCTTAAAAGCTATTTTGCTCAATTATAGGATGAAATTAAGAGCGGTGCATGCTGAAATAAAACTGCATATTCCAAGATGCACCTTCAAAAGTACAATAACCACTTTGTTTTGTGCAACATTAAAGTTCAGCACTGGTGTGGAAAGGTTCAATTCATCTATTCCTCATTAAACTAATTCATCAAGCAAAATGTGTTGGTTTCAGCATCTCGTTTATGCTTTCCTCTGATTTATGTCACTTCTGAAAAATGTCATTAATAATTGACATGTCTGTCTCTCCGTCCCTGCTGCAACAGGTATGTTGGAGATCAAGTCGGTGGATGTGGGAGTCGTGGCCATCAGGGGCCTCAGCAGCAACTACTACCTGGCAATCAGCAAGAAGGGAGAGCTATACGGAGCGGTGAGTGCAGTTTCACTGAGATACGCATCACTTATTAATCCACAATTTCTCTCTCTACGTCCATATGTTTAGTGTCCAACCCTAACGCAGTCAGAATCAGTGTAACATCAAACAAAGCCGCGCAAAAGAGAGACTTTTCTCCGTAAACTGGTGACCCTGCAGCTTTGACTTTCCTTCAATGCCTTTTTAAAACAATGGACAAGGCTGCGAGCCTCTCTACTCCAGAAATAGGAACCACAGTTTGTCAATGAGAGCTCTCCTCTCCGCTACCTACCTCTCCTCTACGCTCCATTCAGAAACCGGGAACACAATCCTTCAGTTTCTCTATTCTGCTTCGGTCCCTCTGGGGAGAACAGCCCTCGTTTCATCCGTTCGCTCCCTCTCCCTTCCCTTTTCTTCATCTCATTCTCTCCCTCCTCTTTTTTTACCCCCCTCTATTCCGCTCACTTTGAAAGACCCGACTTTCAGCGCGTCTCTCTGGGAGCCACGCCGCAGATGAAATGACACACGGTAGAGAGAGACAGAGAGGCATTCTGTTGCATGGCCTGAAACTGAATTCCCATGACGTCTTCGGCTCGATGCAACACAAGCCGGGGTAGCGCGGCGGCGAAGGGCCGGCGTTCGATTACACTTGATGGGTTTACACAGTGACTTCTTTATCCGGCGGTATTCAAATGAAATCATTGTTTCGTTACATCCCCCGGATTAAAACACGCGAGGGACACAAAGGGATTATGATTTTACCATAAATTACACCATAATTCAATTTGTAGAGAATTCTCTAAAGGAAACCAATAACGAAGCGTAGATAAATTCATTGTGTGGAGAAATTAATCATGTCCAACAGTTATTTCTCTATTAAATGCAGACATTGATGTTTCAAGATCAGGCCAGCATGTTGGTTAGTAAAATGATACTTACAATATTATTTTTTTGGGGGATAATTCATTACCATAACTTGATGTCAGTTAGGATTACAGTTTTTATCCACTTTACCAATCATTTTAATTGAAAGGCAGCCAACACACACATACACACACACTCTGCCTGGTCATACAGAACACCAGCATATGTTAAAAATCAGAGAGAGAGAGACAAGTACATTTTCGCTTGTGAATGACCGCATCTAGTCATCTGGCTGTTTAAGCAAAGTTAGCCTTAAGCACAAAGTGCAGCTTCCAGTAAACTGACAAATGTTTCTTTCTCAGATAATTGTCTCTTTATTCACCGTAACGTCAGCCACACACACTGCGTCACGATGCTCTTCACTGGCCCAGAGCCCCGACCTTTAAAAAACGTCTCCCTGAGTGCACTAACATCACAACTATAGCTGTTTCATGTCCACCTTTGACAATGTACAGTAGAATAGCCTTCTGATTAAATCAAATCCATAAATCTCACACAGCATCAGTTCACAGCATGAATCTGCTCTCTAAAGCATACGAGCTGCAACACACCATTATCTCTAATTACTGATTAATCTCACTTCTATAAAAGGGTCAGAAAACGGTGAGACAAATAACCCAATTTCACGAAACCCAAAGTGATGCCATAAGATTGTTAAAACACAAATATTTTCAGTTTACTGTCATACAAAATGCAAAAAAAAAGCAGCAAATCCTTGAAATTCAGATACTGGTTAATGAACTAATGGTGTCAGGTCTAAATCTGTGACATTAACCCTCCTGGTCTCCCCCCTGCAGAGGGACTTTGGTCCGGACTGCCGTCTGATCGAACGCATCGAGGAGAACAAGTACAACACCTACGCATCGGCAGAGTGGCGCAACAAGAAGAAGCACATGTTCGTGGGACTGAACGCCAACGGCAAGCCAATGAGGGGGAAGAAGACGCGTAGGAAAAACACCGCCACTCACTTCCTGCCCATCGTGGTACAACCGCGGTGATCGGACATAACAGCCACGAGGGAGCTCTGCGGCGCTGCAGCGGGTCAGGCTTGTTTTGGAGTTACAACGATGGCTACATTGGACAGATCTGAATCAGACCTGAATGATGCACTGAGGAGGAACAGAATGGAAACCTATGGACATTTTAATCTCTGTTGGATAAAGACATTTCTATTTTTAAAAGAAAGAAATAAGATATATTGCTATACAATGTATATATTATTTTTCTGGTTTAAGTTATCAAGTACATTGGCACAGTAGAAAATATGAAAAAAGGAATGACTTCTGTGCCAAAAATGTGATTAGTAGCTCACATTTCTAGATTTGTGTACATGGTAAGCGATTGACTGGGAGGAAATAAAACGACAAACAAATATGTGAGAGAGGGAAAGAAAAAGACAAGAAGAGGAAGTATTGGCAGAAAGCTGACCGACAGAAAAGGAGATGGAAAGACAGGAAAAGCAGGCGATGACTAAGGATGACATAGAGCAGAGACAAGAGGCAACAACGCAACCGATCATGTTTATTTTTCTTTAAAATTTATTTATTTTGTGTAATATTTAACAAAAAAGAACAAAAACACAAAAAGGACGAATTCTTGTCTTTTCCATTTATGCTTCTTTTTTTGAATACTTATCATTTAAACTTAAATAAATATAAAAAACATATTTGTCTTTAAGCTGTTTGACTGACATTGAATCTTTTTTTTTTTTTTAGATCGTTTCACAGTTCTATCGTTGGTTGTTCATATTGTAAATACACAGCAAAGAGCTAGAAAATAAATACATATATAAACTAAACATTCAAGGAAATGCTTCAATTCAGGTAATTGACCCACTGTATTCCTTCCATATTTCCATGAAAAGTGCTAGAGATGTCATAATATACTATCTTATTCTCCAAGTCAAGAAGATCATGACATAAGAGTGAAAAAGCTCATTTTTGACCCTGAAACAAGCAGGCTGACAGAAGAATCTTGATTTCTGCTCTTTCAACCACATCTCATGGTCTTCATCCAACAGTCACTTGAGTGACCTTTGCAAATATTACTAACTGGGAGTTAGTACGTAAAGTGCTTTCAAAACCGAGACGTGACTCAGGAATCTGTAAGAGATTAGACCGTTTTTTGATTTTTGATTTTTTAAAGAATCTCCAGCCGACAAACTGGTTGATGAGTTCAGGGGTTTTCATTTTCTCGCTGCAAAAACCTCTCCCCTTACAAGTCCACATGGCAAACATGGCTTCCTGGAGGATAAACACTGTCTTTTATGTGATAACAACAAAGACAAAACAGGCTTTAGAAATTGCCGACTCACACCCACACACACACACATACACACTGGGGCGGCTGGGTGCAGAGGTGTGTGTGCATCAGTGTGGTCCAGCAGCTGGGAAAAGCCTCCTCCTTGACCTTACTTGTCTGAAACCTGTTGCTGTGCCCCCTAGAGACAGAAAGACACATGAACAGGGCATATGGTATAATGTAAATATCACTGCCTTGTTTATCACCTGATTCTAATTAACTATGATGTCATGTTTTCTTTATTCTTCTCTCGCTTTCCCTCTCTTTTTCTTGAACTCCCTCTGTCGTGTTGTTGCTGTCTGGGCCTCGCCGGATCCCTCGGCGCTGCGTTCGCTTTTCTTTTCTTTTCTTTTTTTTTCGCCCCCTCTCTCCCCTCGTTGTTTTTCAAACTTTTTGTCGTGTCTTGGTAAAGTTCAGATAGATTCCAGCAATTAGCGAGATCAAACCCGGAGCAAGGTTATCACACACAAACACACTGTGTCTGCTCAGGGCTGCAGCAATTTGCTCGTTGCATCCATCACCTTCGACTCTCTGCCATCTGTTTTCCTGTGTGTGTGTGTGTGAGTAATTTCTGTGTATGATGGAATCCATGGTCGATCCATCCCGCTGTGTTTATTACAAAAAAAAAAGGTCCTAGATCTTCTTTTTCGGTGCTCAGGAATCCTCGGTGCCGAACACTCACGTCAAAACGTGAGTAAGTATGATGCATCAGAGGGAGATTCAGATTTCCTTTCATCCTCCCAGGGCATCTAGTCCTTTGTTTATATGATTACTTGGGTGTTCTGTAAACGACATATCAAGTACAATTACTTTGAAATGTGTTCAAGACACTGATCCCCCTCCTCCCCCACCCCCCACCCCCCACAATCCCCCCCCTTCTACCTCCCTCGTAAAGTTCAAGGGCTGGCATGCCTGAACCAAGATTGCTTTATGATTTGGTGGTGCAACTTTATGGATCTACATATGTAAAACTTCCCGTTTGAGTCCTGATTAGTATACAGGGGGAATCTGGAGTCAATTTTTTAGACTAATTCATCCACTTGTTCATTCAGGGTACTTGGAATCAAGTCTGCATATATATATATATATATATATATATATATATATATACACATATATACACACACACACACACACACACACACACCGCGTAGGCCTCTTGGGATAGCTTGATGTATTTTTATTGCAACTTTAACATGACTTAATGTGCTCTTGCCTTTACCCATAATGCAGAACAAGGCCAGACTCTAAATGCGGGGCATTTATCCAAGACAGATGTTTCACACTGATTATCAACCCCTGTGACATCTGAGTTGGTCCGCTCCGCGGCACCGAGCCACGCATCGTTTCTCCCGTTTCTGCAGCGGTGCCCGGTCGCGTTTTCAATGTTTGCCAATGTCATTTTTCGGTGTTGTGCTTGGGGGTGTGTTTGGTTAGTGTTTGGTTTGTTGAGGCATGTGGCGAGGCTCAGTATGCGGTTTCTGTTTTGACTACATCGGGATCTATCGGACCTGTGTCGGACCTCAAATGAAACGTACACCGCCGGCTTCACACGTTCACAGCTCCTCTGTTTGCTCACAGAGTCTTGTGGCCGTGCGACCCGACCGCAGCAGCAGCTGTGAATATTTTACTTCCCGGGGAGAGGGGAGAGAGAGAGAGAGAGAGAGAGAGAGAGAGAGAGAGAGAGAGAGAAGAGAGAGAGAGAGAGAGAGAGAGAGAGACGTGTGGGTTTGGAGGAGAGGTGAATAACTGAAAGAACCACAGTCCTGGGGGCATTTACGGCAGTCAAGGGGGGAGAGCGCGAGAAAGAAAGGATGGAGGGGAGATGTTTGCTGAAAGGGCAGCAGTTTGGACGGGATGCCAAAGGGGGAAAGGAGGGGGTGAGTGCTTGAGAGGAAGACGGGGTGATGGGGGCGATTAAAAGAGTTGCCAGAAAATTTGGGGTTGGAGGGTTGGGGTGGTTTGAAGGGTATTTGCAGAGGTAAAGAGGGTTGGGGGGGCTTGGGGGCAATCATTGGAAGCAGACCAAGGGAGTTCCTGGAACCGAGGAGGTGAACCAGGAGTCCTCCTTCTCCTCGCATGTTCAACTCCTTTTAATTTAGTCCTTCACATTTAGTCTTTGTCAATAGCACATTTAGCCGTCGCAGAAAAGCTGAATTCGTCAACATTGTGTTTATCAACAATTATTTTAACAAGTAAATTAAATTGACAAACTCAGAGACTGCAGATTAATTCAAATCTGACTGCTCCAACTCTGTTTGAGACAGAAGTGGGCAGCCATTTCAAGCAGGAAGCTCTGATCGACTGACTGTAGGCCAGCAGTCCAGCACCAGATACAGAAAGTTAGTGACCAGCTACCATACAAAGTCACAAATCTCAATGCTCCAGACGTAGCTATATTTCTCGGATGTTGGTGGAGACCAAAACAGAGCTAAAAGGAGAGTTGTTCTTAGTTACCAGTAAATTACCTCCAACATATGAGAATGCTTCTCTGCACCTGCAAGCCTGGTAGAAAGGCAACAGTTTGCCAAAGTTTGAGCTATTACAACTTATTATTGGAATGACATGTCTATGTATCACCTGCCACAGTTGGAATAAAATAGTAGTCATGAGTACATAAAGTTGGGTGCATTTTGTGCTAAAATACTTTACCTTACTGTATCTAAGTGGCCCTGGTGGAGCTAGCCGGTATGTCAAGTTATAGAGTCTTATTTTGGCATAGGGCGACCTCAATAACAATCTCTTTCTCCACAAGGAACACGTTTCATGCTGCATCCCATTCGCTCTGGCTCTGATTGGACTTTTAACCAGGAAGAGGTGAAATAAACAACGTCTGTATGAGATACTGGTCAGAGAACAACACCCAGTATGAATATGAAGAAGACGTACTGGGAGAAGTTGAAAATAATTCTTTTATGGCGACTGTTGAGCTTGGCGCGCACACACACACGCGCGCGCACACACACACACACACACACACACACACACACACACACACACACACACACGGTAAAATCATCAAAGTTTAACCAATCTTATCATATGATAACCATCTAGACTTAACGATTTAGTCTTGTGTTTTTAGTAAATAAGTGAGAACATTTGCTTTTGTGAAAAGGCATATTAAACAGTTTTCCTGCTGTGATTATTGATTTATTTTTATTGTTTTTTTTACAAGCACCTTGGAGTTTTAATATAGTAAATGAGTATAATTTGTAAATGTACTCACTCACACACACAGACACACAGACACACACGCACACGCACACACACACACACCCCTCTGGGTTTTCCGTCACCCTTTCTGTTCTGGTTCAGTGGCGACCTGGACCCGGAGCCCAGCCTCAGCTCCATCTTCACATCTCCTGAGGGCTTCAAGTTTCCTGCAACAGGTGGCTCAAACATTTGCCTTGGCCTGTACTGAGGTGAGGCCTCTGTTTATCGATTCAGAAAGAGTGAGGGGAGTTGGGAGAGGAAGGGGACGACAGAAATAAAATGAAAGAGGGAGGGGGGAAAAAATGTAAAGCCTGTCAGCAGGAGAGAGATGAATTCAGGAGAAGTTGTCCTGAACGTGTCACTCAAGTAGAGCGCGTTTCATGTGAAAGCATTATACGTGAAGATAAAAAGAAGAATGCAAACATGTATTTTGTTGTAATATCTTAGTCAGGGCTATGATAGACCTACAAAACATTTTCCAGAGCATGAGTTAAAGCAGCCAAAAAACCCCAAATGAGTCTCCTCTCCTCCGCAGTTTTTCCTCATCTCATTCATGCCTCGCTTAATTTTCTGCTTTCCCTGCTCTACCTCTCCTTTCCTCACCTTTACTCCCCCGCCCTCTTTTACCCCCCTACTCTCCAGAGGAATATGCCTGCAGTCTAAATGAAAATATATTTGTTGTTTTTGTTGGCCTCCTCTCTTCCAACTCCACTGGCGTGATTTAGTCTTAGACCCAGGGTCGCTGGAAGCGGCTATGGCAGCAGAAAGCCTCTATTAGTCCTTGATCATTGGCTGCCTGACAGCAGAGTCAACATGCAGGGCATTAGGGCCTGACATGGGATCAAATACAGACTAATTTACTGGGTGTCTGTATATAGTAAAACCACATTAACCATTCCCCTCCCCGGTTTTGTTTTCTAATAATTAGCTGTCCATTAAATGAACAAGTGGGACAATTATTTTTACTGTAGCAAAACACAAAAAAGGGTTTCTGATATATATATTTTTAATGGAATTTAAAATGATTCCATATGTAATTATTGTATCACATAGATTTAATTAAAAGGCAAAACTTTTCCATTGGAAACCATTTTATTTAAAAGAGAATTTGGTTGAATGTCGTGTTTACATTGCAGGTTAAGATTGTGATGCAAAGTACTTGTAGCTGGTATGATAAAGGAAACCTGTACCATCTGCTACAGATCCGCCTGGATTTCATGTATAAAGTGTCATCAAAACGTATATAATTTCTGAATATCACTCTGCCTGAGTAAACTTTAAATGGCAGAGACCTCCAAACTCTAGGTGAAGGTGTTTGTAGGATGGATCACATGCATTTAGACATCACTGCTGTGAACTGAAATGAACATGAAGTCTCAAAGTGATAATCCTACAAGCTTGTAACAGGTCACCACATTTGCAATACTATCTCTGGTCTTCATCGTGAACCAAGTAGCAAAGTATCCAACAAAAGGTACATTTCAACATATTATTTGCCATAAGTACTACGTTTAGTTTTAAACAAACTTTCCAAAGTATTCAATACACAGCTATTTCTGTATGTAACCTCAATGTATGTAAACTGCCCTTCTACGTGGTCGGACGATCGAGTATCCATCGACATGCTAGTCGCTTTCCTCTCCCGGATATTTAGTCCATATACTCTGATGCGGAGCCAAATCAATAACTTGGCTTCCCCTTCATAGTTGATGATTGTCCAGCCTTGATGTGCTTTGTAGTTCTAAGCTTTATTTGTTTTTTTTTCTCTACAACACATGGAGTCGTGAGAGTTATAGCGACCCATACGCTTTTCTTTTAGTCGGAGTGTTGGTAATATGAGGGGTTGCGACTGAGGTTGGTGGTTGGTGTGTTATATGTGTGGTGAGAGTGTGTTTAAAAGTAAGAACAGACTTTTGCTCAACATGAGGTAAGGTGGCAAAAGGAGCGAGTGGGTTTTTTGTGGTGGTGTGGGGAGAGTGGTGTGGCGTAGGCCTACGACAGGGTTGTAGCGGGAGCTGATTTAGGGGGGTCTGTTTGTGCGTGTGACTGTGGGAGTTAATTTCACAAATTTCTTTTCAACTGTAAAATGCGAGTACATTTGTGAAGTATAAGAGAAATATGTTCAATTGTAAACATGCTGCATCCATGTTAATGTTTATTATTCACAAGTGTAATAATCACATGAAGAATTGTTGAACCTTACTCCAGTTTTTGGTGTCAAACCAAATAGTAAAAGGTACTACATTAATTTCTCTGTCACATACTTTGCTAATAATTACATCATGTACTTGGGAATCTCTACTGCTCACTAATGTCTGTGCGAGTTATTAAAAATGATTTTCTTTTGTTTGTCTCGTTCTCGCTCCCTTGAGCTAAACTCCCACTGGCTGTTATTACAATTGAGCTCATTTTTGGAGACTCTCGGACTTCTTCATGACCCAAAAGCCAAGAAAATCAACACGTTTGAAAAAAAGAAAATGAAAGAGAGAAAAAAGAAAGAGAGACTCGAGTGGCGAGGCTTGGAACCTGTCATACATGATCATGTGTTGCAGACCGTCGGGCCCGAGTGTCCCTCGATCCCCGAATCAGCTCGATGGATGGAATGTCTCGGTCTGGTTTGGGATCAGCGTAAAAACAGTCTGGTATGACACAGTGTTAAGACTGTGTGGTAATAAGCAATGTGTGGCTTTGCACTGAGAGGGGGTTATGTGTGGGTGCACCACATCAGAGGCTTAGATGTCACAGCGGACCCTGTAGAAACATCAGCTTGGGGATGGATGTTCACAGCGGTGGAGGATGGTGTTGTATGTCCGTAGAGCTGTGAACACCAAAGCTCCGTCTGAGGAACGGAGTTCAACACAGTCTCACAATAAAACCAGATGGTTACGGTCAATGCCAGGGGTTGACGGCAGTAGATATAGGGTGTAGTTTTTGTAGATCAGTGTCAAGATCATACCCATGGAAGTTAAATGTCATTCCTCACATTACTGTTTTCTTTAATTCACATTGTGATCGGCCTACCTTGTTTTATTTTTAAATGACACTATTCCGCAGTTGCCGTATTTAAACTGAGGATTGGATTTTAAATGGTACAGTATCTACTTAGGATGTCCTCAATGCTTTCTATAAACCTGGATGTGAGGGCCTCAACATAACCTGCTTGGGAACAGATTTGCCGTGCGGTCCCCATGACTACACGACGCATGAAGCACAACCGTAAAAAGCCGTAAACTAACTTTCTAACCCATTAATCTTACTTGGTGAGACGGGACACGGCCCCAACAAAGTAATCCCGCCCCGTTCCTCTCCCCGCCGCTCTGCTTCAGAATAAAACAATGCCGGCCTCATTTCAACCGAGCATTCTTCTGCTGGGCCTCACAAAAGGGTAATCGTGAAGAAGATGAGCCGTCCCGTGACCATCCCATCAGCACGGAGCCCACAGCAACACTGATGAGGTTTTCAGTGATGCCTTTCAGCACGGGAGGAGACATCCCATTGATGTCATATTCTGCAAGCGCTCCATGCATGTGCATTATGCTACAGGTTCAAGATGCTAAGACCAACACAGGTGTCCAAGTCAGTAATTCATGACGAAAGAATGTTTTGGCCGTTTTAGGACCCTGATCTTGATTTGTTTAGACTGACATGATAGTTTGACCACATTCAAATGCAGCCAAATACATTTACTTCATTAATTATAAACAGACCACAGCCATCCACGTGCAGGTGAGCCAAGACTGTAACTATAACTTTGTTAGAGTTTAGATTAAACTTTGTGTGTATCAACATCTGAGCTGCACCGATTCATTATGAGAGAAAACGGTAATTCAAAACTGCAGCAACAAAAAGGAGGAGAAAAATAATAAAGTGCAGCCGGTTTGAGACGAGCTTTCGTTTTCATGTCTTTGTTTCAGTATTAGTTCAACTAACAAATGATAACAGTGCAGTAGAAGCAGTGTGATCATGTCTCAACAACGGTGAGAGCACCCTGAGACTACATATTACAGTAAAAAAAGGAGAAAAAAAAATATCTCCTGGCAAATGTGAAACACATGTTGGCTCCATATGAAAGCAATAAACAGCTTCTGGCCCCATGTCCCCATATCCAGCCGTCATACAGGCCAAGTGTAGATAATAGCATTGATGACTGCCCAAAACACATTTATTGCATTTAATTATTTAGTACGGTGCTTTCAAGTCCCCAAGGTTATATGAGACACAATCATTTGCCATTAATCATGCAACTTGAAATCCTAATCAGAGTCATGTGTGAAAGCTTAGTGTAATCTTAGTAATGAGTTGATATTTCTATTATATGATTGTCAGAAGTTGTTTTATTGTCACGCTGCCATGCTCGCCTATGATGAGAAACTGAAATTCAATATCATAATTGAATTTTTACTACTGGATATTTCTTTATAGTATAGATTAGGACTAATGAAACCATCTATATTTGATCTAAATCGTTTTGCTTTTACATAGCAGTCATAGAGATCAGAGCTGACTGTACATATTTTATCTGAGTCCATGCAGGTGACTCCACTACAACTCGTTAGCTTGCTGCTACAGTAGCGTTATCGTGCCGTTAGCAGACAGCGGCCGGCCGACGCAGACACACAACATCACCACCGCTGCAGCTTTAAAAAACAAATATTTAAGACAAACTGTTCCACGGCGCATTCCTTTTCATATTTTCCTAGACACTGTAGACAATAGCATTAGAACTAAAGCTTAAAACAAGAGAAAACAAAAGGCCTTCCTTAAGAGATTTTGGTTTTATTAGACTGTCAAAAATGATGGTTGGCTAATAGGAACCGCAGGTCGCTGGAGACTCTGCGGCCTGAGTCTACTGCAGTCAGCCTTACAGTCTTTTTTTTTTTGTGTGTTTTTACTGGTGGTTACGGCAGAGCGAGACTAGGATGGGCAACCACAATGTCACTCACAGCGCTGTGCCCAGACGATGTGTGGGTACATGTGTGAGTGTTGCACGGCTCTAAGAACGTCGACAGGACGTGTGTGTTTTGTCTAAGCGGGGCTGCAGTGGGACGGCTAAGCCATTTGATCACTATGGCACCCAGAGACCGTGCGAGGACAGTGGTGGTCCAGACTGGCATTCTTCGTCTATGCCCCCGGGGTCAGCTACGGATCCAGATGCGATATAGCTGGCGACCTACAGGGACTCTGGTGGCGACCTCACAGCGGCTGAATTTGGTGAGAAGCACAGTTTTTCTGGAATTAGTTAACCTCTGTTGTACTTTTGTGTCATAGTTGAAGGTTTTGTGGTTTTTCTTCTTTTTTTTGTATGACTTGTGTGTGCGTCCCTGTAAAATGATGTCTGACCATTTCATAAAGGGCTCCTAAACGCTGCGCTGCCGCCGGCTGTTTGTTTAGAGAGAAAAGAAGCCGCATGAGGCAGAGGAGAGAGACTCTTTAATTTCCTTATCTCTGATTCTCTCTGGTAACTGTCCAATATCCTTAGTCTGTGTGTGTGTGTGTGTGTGTGTGTGTGTCTGCTCTTCTCCTGCCTGTGTGACCTGCATTCACAAATGCGCCCTCTTTTGCTCAGCTTTCTGTCGTAACAGCCTCCATATGGTGGGCGTTATGATGTTGTGCTTTTTCTTGCATGAAATGGATCGGATAGAATTGATGACGGCCGAAGCTTTTTTTTTTTCAGAGCTTTCACGGTACTTTACACCGCCACACACACACACACACACACACACTTGCACATATAGAGTTATCGACATGCTTACAACCAGACAAATATTGGCGTTTGTTCAGGATGCACAAGACATAATTACCACACACCCACACACACACATGCACACACACACACACACACACACACACACACACACACACACGGCCTCTTCGTGCTCACTTCCATGTGTCTTTCATAAGGTAGACCTACCCCTCACTGTGTCTCACTCCTGCTCCATCCAACCTCCCATGTTTATGATCCAATGACCCTCCTGTACCACACTTTACTGAGATCAGAGTACAAGATTTGAAAAACTGATATCATAACAACAAAATAAGCCTTTGTTTAACCCTTTGTTGTTGCATTCTGATACCTCATCATAGTAAATTTTTTTATATTTGTATTTTACTTATAGTGATCTAGCTCCTGCTCGTCCTGCATCTGTCCTCGCCCTGACATCTTACTGGCTCTCTGCTCCGTTCTCTCTCCTGTTGTTTTACTAGCAGATCTCTCCCTTCCAGATGTACTCCATAGACAGAGTTTATCTTACCTTGGCTTTAAAAAACGCAGGTCCTCCACATGATTAAAAAGAGTCAGGGACTGAGTGCGGACTTCAAACGAGGGGATGAGGGACCTCAGGGAGAGAAGTAAAGAGGGACGGCCTGAGAGCCTAATGATGACGGTTTGTTTTTGTGTGCGTTCGCTTGCTGCATTGAAACTTGCCATCACAGTCAAAAAAAGTCAAAGTTAACGTCGCTTTGGATGCAAGCAGGGATGCAATAAGGATTTTAAAAAAGCGTACTCGCTTTCCAGTTCATTAGAGGAACGAATGCAGTCCAACGCATTAATATGTGATATGTTACCTGCTGCATGAGACCAGATAAAACACTGAAACAGTCCCGACTCTGCTGGATGCCACTGAATAACATCTGGATGCTGCAGTCTGTTTTCTATCATCTCGCCACAAACTGTACAGAATATTGTCCATTAAAACAGTTCATACAAGTGTTTCCCACCCCCAGAGTTGAAGGGGTGCTTTAGCAAAACACTCCACAAAACAATTTATGGATCACTGCAGTGATCCGTGAATCCACGCACAAGGACAGCCAGAGAGAAACGGCAGGATCCTGTTATTTACGGTGCGGGAGGTACCCTCCAGGGGGTCCCCCCCCCCCCTTTGAATTGTTACATGTATGTGGCCACAAACCTTGAGGTGTCTTTGACCTATAATTAAACAAAGGTGGGGGAATGAATGGTCCAACCGCCGCCGCCACTCTCAAACTCCCCACAGGGTTGTGATGTGGTCGTACTGCCTAATTCATGTTTGAGAGCAAGTTGTTCGAGCAGAATGGAAGCAAAGCTGGACATTAATGGATGAATCCCACAATGAGTGTTGCAGCCTAGTCTATGATGGCTCTGCATGCTGGATTCAGGATATTTATCTAAATCTTATGGGGAAAGGTGATGTGAATATTTGACAATGGATCTGAATGCAACATCCACTGCAAAGCGGATGAAGAGCTGCACAGATGTATTCATCTCACAAAGAAGAAAACGTTGATACGACATGCAACTTAACATTAACAGACAGACGGCTGATACCACTTTAATCCACAGATCTTCAACATGCAGCTGCATGTTCACCATAAAATCATTAAAAGGTTTAACGACACGTCCATCAGAATAAAAAGGGCCAGGGCCTGATTTGTGAACACACACACACACACACACACACACAGCTGACTAGCAGGTAAACAGAGATGTTTGCTGGCAGAATATGACTATGCAAATGAAGAAAAAACATCTGGCCAATGTCACTGGTGGAAGCCAAGAATATTTCGCTTTGTGATGTTGATCCACCTCATGCATCTGTTTCTGTGTGTATCCAAGTACACCTGCGTGAGTTCAGATTGTATAAATGAAACCTTATATCCGATATCAAGTAATGGCTCACTCTCTACATGCTGATAGACGGGAATTAGGAGGAGGGCTTGGCAACGAGACGAGGCATTGTTAAAAAATGACGACGGGGGAGGGTGAAAATGTTCTGGCAATGTTGTTGTCATGTTTAAGGTACATAAATAATATCCGTTATTCCAAAAGAAAATCAACTATGGACACAAAATGTAAAATGATCTGTTCTGAAATCACGACATCATACGTTAACGATATGCAGCTGCATATTTAAATGCTGCTCTCACTGAGGGGGTCAAAACCTGAAAAAAAAAACATGTGTTTTACACACATCGGAGAGGCAAAGGTTTACATTATGAGACAGATGTGAACCCTTGATATCTCAAGGACCGAGACCAGGATCGATGACCTTTGTAGACCAGGTCCTTGATGACCTTTGTAGTTCATCTTCTAAATTATTGTCTTTAACTTAAATGTCTTTGGGTAGACTGACACTCTCTCTACTTCCACTTTCTACTGTGTCCCCCTGCCGTTGCCATGTGAACCAGCCTCCTCCCCGCTCACTTACGATGGAGTTCTGCATCGCTAATTAGGGGCGCGATTGCCTCGAGGGCAAAGTCTTTCCTCGTTAGAAAGCAATCAAAATACTTGCAAATAACAGTGCGGACAGTATGACATAAAGATCAAAATGTCATAAAATTATAAATAAATAAATAAAAATGTAAAGGTGACATCTTCAAATGTCTGGTTATGTGACAACTACAATCCAAGATTAAAACGATTTGGGGTTTACAATGTTACAACAAACAGACTGATTGGAAATAACAAATTATTGTTCAAGTAACAAAAAACTGGAACATTTTCTATCACTTATTCATCATAGCAGCTATTTCTGTGCTCTTAATATAAAAATGATGACCGCTGATAAATAAATGTCAATCACAAATATCTCCTGGGATGCTGAATCTAACAGGGCAATCAGGTTAGTTTGGGCCCGTTTCTGTATGTAATGATAATAACATTGAATTCACAGAGCTTTTCATTAAACTTGAAGTTGCTTTACAGTTCAAATAGAAACAAACAGACATCAATAGCCAAAAACACAGTTCTCTGGTTTTCCCTGCAGCTTTCAGGAAAGGATCCAAAAGTATAAAATCAAAAAAACATCTTCAACCAAAACGCAATGTGTAAAATATTATATACAGTAGTTTGCATGGCCTCATGGTTTCAGCGGGACATCACCCCCTTGTATTTATCAGGCAGCTTAGACAGAGAGGAAATAGAGAAAACAAAGAGTCGATGACAGGAGACATGAGCATCTCACACTGCACAAGGACCACAGGCCTCCGAGCAACAATGCATACATTAACTTCTCAGCATCGTCACAGTTTGACTTGACACATGCAAGAGAGAGAAGCAATGCGTGGAAAACTACAAACACCAGTGTATCATCCAAGTGTGAAGCATCTCACAGTACACAGCCCCGGAGCCTTGGACCAACCTGCTCATGGAAGACAGAGGGGGAATTACCCTGGCCTGGTGAACACACACACACACACACACACACACACACACGCAGACAAACACAGACACAGGTCTAATGAGTCCCAGCTGTGAATGGTTGCGTGATGCAGCTATACAACAATTAATGTGGAGAGGAGGCAGGCCATGTTGACCTACTAAACAGAGAGGGAGAGAAAGATGGAGAGAAGGGAGGATGAGAGGGAGGCGGACAGATGAGGGAAGGTGAGAGAGATGAAGGAAAAGGGAGAGTTAAAGAAGAAGGGCAAGACAATGCGACCAACCAAGACATTCCCGTACGAAGCGACTTACTACGCTCGAAAATGACAGTCGTGTGCACTCGCTAACCCAGTACAGAAACTCCTCCGTGTGCGCTGCGTTCTCTGGAATACCAAGTGATTCATTGCATACAAGGCGAATCCCTCAGCAGCTGTTGGCGGGATGCACGTCAATGTCATCTCAATCCCTCTCGATAAGAAGAGAAAAGCCACTCCAAACAGAGTCAACATGTGCTATTCTGAAGATCTAACACAGCTCGGATAATCACCGTGAGCAGGAATATATCTCTCCGAAGCTTAAAACCGGAGAAATTACGAGGAAACTGAAGGCTGAATGTTTGTGTGTTTGAACTTTACTTTGCATCCTTTATTTCACTGGGGTGTTGACATCTCCGAACCAGAGAATGTGCCCGTATCCCCATAAAAATTTCCCCCTGTGCCGTAAGGGCCTGTAAAGTCAGTTTTTCATTATTTGTCAAAGGAGCAACTGTTGTCTTTGTAAGTTAAAGTTTCTTGACTTAACATTAAATGCAGCAGGTTTGTGGTAATGGGATTTGAGCGTGTTTAACCTCTGTCTGGAAAGTCCAAGTGAAGAAAAGCTACAGTATGCTGTTCACAAGTCGGAGTCGAGAGTGAACAATTTGGAAATGATTTGATTTGGTGAGATTAAATATCTCCTTTTGAACACAGACAGACAGTATTTTTGTAACCCTTTCATGCTACATGTGGCTGGTCAGGTTCAACCCAATTTAATCTTGGGTTTACGTGTTGTGGCAGTTTTATATTAAAATATTATTAGGGCTGCTTTGGAAGATTGAAATAAGGCCATGACTTAAAATGTCTTTGCATAAAGCAAACAGCTGCTCAAGTACGTTGTTTAGGAAGTTGTCTAGTATGGTTAAAGGTGAAAGCATGATTGCATAAAATTTTTAAATCATTAAATTTGCCCAAATGCAAAAGTAGCAACCGATTTCCAATTCATGGCAACCCCTTAAAATATGCCAGAGATTCAGTAAAACAACATAATGCTTCGCTAGGGACACAATTGCTATAAATACACTGATAATAAGTCTATTGTGGTAAATTTTCATTATCAGGGAAATCGTAAAAACCATCACAAGTGTCTTGAAAAAGCTGTCTAGCTCTCCATCATGGTAGACAAGTGGAATATATATATACACATATCTTATTTAAGATTATTTGATTGTTTTTTCCCACAAAATAAAATGTGTCTTATCTGTGACACAATGAGCATATTTTGATTATGATGAGATAATATTGCAGTTATTCTGGTCAGGATAATCAATATCATCTCACGCCTGATCTCCAGTTCTGCTTGTCAGGAAAGATCCAAACTGCAGGTGAGACCACGATAATGTATAATGACTCGGACAACTTCTGCAAGAATGTCCTCTACAAGAATGTCCCCCCCCCACCACCACTGTCCAAATAAAAAGAAGAAATCCAGAATATCCTCTGGGCTCCCCATCTGATTAAGCAGGCGAGAGTAAAAGGGAACACATTCTGGCATCCCAAATGTATCGGAGTAGACGCGTTGGTCTAATTTAAAGACTGGAGGCGCTCTCCTCAGCCAGACGACGTGTTGATGTTTCACTGGCAAACGGTGCAAGAAAGGGAACCTGAGAATGTGCAGCTCACACTAAAAAGATACACATAATAAAGTTCTTGCACAGCACCATATTTAGCTTGGGTGCAGGGGGTAAGTTGGAATTTGAAAGGAGATCATTCATTTTCCATTTGACCTTAATGCCTGCTACAGCTGATCAGATAACTTTCCCTATTTCCATGATTTATTTCTATATAACCAAGCAATGGCACCTAGTTAGCGGACTCTATCAACTAAGAAAAATGCTGCGTTTTGAAAGGCAACGTGAAGCATAGGCCGAATAGATGCAGCCATAAAAGAGCAAGCCAAGCTGGATGTGTGAATAAGCAAACTGGGAAGAATGTACTTTTTTTGCAAAGTGAAGGAGTTGCAAGGAAAGACACGGTGACATCATTGTGCTAGACTGAAAAAGTTGAATAGGCTGTTCTCAGAGATGGTTGAGCCAATCACAAAAACCTAGTGCCGCAGTAACGCTACACCCTTTCCATCAAAACTCATTAAAATGTTAGCAGGCCAGTAAAAGCCCCGGTTGTCCCTTCATGTAAACAACAGTGAATATGTTCACTTGTTCAATGACGCTCCGTGATTTCCTTACTTTAGGCTCAGTCTCCTCCTCTTACACTTTGTTGAACAGAAACACCAAAAGCACGAATAACTAACGTGCAAATCTTAATGTAGTGCGACGCTGCACCTGTAAGCAGGTGAACACATAGCTGGCCGACATAAACAACTGCATAGTTCGCATCGCAGACTCTGTAAAAACAACAAGCAAATAATGTAATAATCACCTCGCCACCAACATTTTAAGAGATGAAGTCAACCCGACCACAGCAGCTGGTCAAAACTGGTACACACACACACACACACACACACACACACACACACAGCCACCCAACACTCATCCAGCTAATAAAGCTGTTGGGTCGCAGCCCAGATGGGGGGCTGGGTTTTGGGGGGCTATGAGGAGTAAACAGAGCGTTAAAAACAATAACAAGTCGGTTTCAGAGTTAGCGGCAGCTCTGTGGGCTAATAAACGTTGTATTAGCAGGTGGCTTTATTGGGACCTGCGGGGCATGTGTGGAGGCGTTTGTTCTTGGAAGACAACAGGGATCAGACCGCGTGGTGTCATCAACCCAACAAACATCAGATGCACCACTCGCACACAGACCCACAATTATCACTCATCATATTCATTCTCACCCGAGTTATTGTGTTTCTTGCTATGAGAATACTAACAGGCTGGAGTTTATTGTCCATATGGCCCTTTGATATTTAATACAATTTTTAATTCTCAGGCACAATCTGTGTATCTTTGTTTGTTTCAACTGCGGTTGTCACAACGGAGGAAAAACAAGCTGGGTCACAATTTGGATTCTAAATTGAAAATAGATCGAATTGAGCTTGCAGGATGAATTAATTATTGCTATCACATAAAAATTCACAATAAATGATATATATATACACTTTTTATTGTTCTTTAAAATTGTATATCACACTTGACACCATTTAGCCTCTCATTTCAAAGCTATGAAATTGTAAATGAGTTTTAAAAGGCATTAAAACAATGATCTGTTTTACAAATCAAGACTCCACGCTGCCTTTTGCCCTTGCAGTAGATTTTGATTTCAGTCTTACCATTTCAGATATTTTCCCACATTCGAACATTAGATTTCAAAAATAAAGTGACAGCCCCAACACACACACACAGACACACACACACACACACACACACAGACACACAACCTCTGAAGCTCAGGTCGCCCCTCCTCACCACAGTCTCCATGGACCGGGGGAGGGATGAAATAATGTTCACACACATGGACAAAGAAAAAACACTGTCCGTCCAGAAAGCCAGTCAGGAAAACAGGGCGAGCGGCGCAGCAAGTGAGATGGAAAAGTATTCCTCACACAAAGAATCAGCACAAAAGGCCAGGCACATTGGAGACTGGAAGATGTAGCCACAAAACCCAGGCTCTGAAAACCACACAAAAAACAATTGATCAACTGTTGATCTTTGGAGGCTAGAAATAAAAAAGAAATATTCAGCTCCAAATGTGTTTTAATGCAAAGTAGTAAAATTAGAATGTCTGTCTCGAAATATCTGCTGTCTTTTTCCTAATCCGAGAGAGCAGTGCCAATATTAATACTCCTCTTAGAGCACGGAGGCAATGTTATTTCATCTGGATATTGAGTATCCGTGTGCGCGAGTGCTTGCGTGTACGCAAAATTACACCTAGGAATAGCTGAAATGACCCCGAAAAGCCAAGTTTCAAAACCACACACGCACAATGGAATCTGTGCTATGTTTGTTTTGTTTTGTTTAATTCCAGACCCCCAGTATGAGGGCTGACAGGACAGAGAAACGGGAGCTGAACAAGGGCCAGATGCAGCCAGGAATGAGACCAAAAACTACTCACTCACACCTTCCCCGAGCCTCTGCCGAGGTGCACTTTATCCGTCACATTCACAGCGATCTTGAAACCGTCTCTCAGCAGCGCGCTCTCCGACAGAGCGTCGAACCGGGGGTCTGGTCTGCACTGAAGGGGGGTTGTGTTAGGGGTCTCCTCGTGGTACCTCGTACTAGAAGTGACACCATTTATAGAAGAGCGCCATTCATCAGCACCCATTACAGAATAGAATGTTCTACCTCATCTGTATTATTTTAATACATTGTTTAAAATAAAACATATTTTAAAATAGACTTGAGAAGATCACTCTGCTCTTGACACGCCAGGAGGCCTCAAAAAACACTTTCAATCACTTTGCACACCTTCAATCACGAGACCTGATGAAGGCCGAAGCCTTTAAGTGGGTCTTTTTCACAGCAGACATTTGGACTTTTCATAGCAGGAAAAGCAAATGTGGTATCAATAGCATTAACAATGGCCCTGTTCTATTCCCGGTAAGCCGTAACAGCGACAGTGAGACCACGTATAACACCAGGACCCTGAAACTGAAGCTGCTAAATGGCATCCAGCCATTTCATTATTCACACTTTTCGTGCGACATGTCAAAATGTGTCTATGCTCCAGGGAGCCACGCTCTCCCAGCCAAGCCCACTTTTGAGCAAACCAAACACAGACACACTTTGCGTTATGGCCGTTATGGAAAACTGAAAAATTCACTGGAGCAACATTGACGTTGAGGAGGATTACTGGAATTTATTCCACCTATATTTATGTGAAATGCTTAAAAAAAAAAAAAATTGTGCCTGATCCAGAAGCATAACATTCAAATGAATCACTCTTGATTGCTTTTATGAAGTAGTAACTAACCCTTTTGAGTATAAATATTTGGTTATAATCTGGATTTTATTAAGATTGACTTGACAGCAAAGATTTATGATACAACATTTCTTGTTTTTTGGCCTCTATTCTGTCAGTTATTGAAGTTGTCCAACTTGCAAACAGTTTTGGTCCTCGGCGGCTACAAGCTAATGCAAACAACTATAATTTCAGGGAATAAACCCGACAGGTCTCAGGGTTTATCAGGGCAAAAACGTCATGAAAAAGTCCTCTGCAAACAATGCTGATTTTGAATGACGTGAACTGTAGTTACTGATGGGAGAGCAGAAATCATCTGTGCTTCTCCACATCCAAACAGACAGGCAGGTAATTTTAGACCCTGGGAGAACAAATTGGCCTGTTTCACCCACTCAAGTCAATCAGGAGAGTGAGGGGGAAGGGAGAACGAGACAGACGGACAGAGAGCGAGAGAACGAGAGAGAGGGCAAACTACTGGACCAGACAGAAGAGAGAGAAGAATAAAAATATGAAAAAAATAATCAGAGACAAACTTGTGAAAGAAAACGATAAATAAGGATGGGATACAAAATGTGATTAAAAAAAAATCTGCATCCCCATCCTCCCACTGGTGGTCCCAGCGCTGCCTCTCTGGATTTAATTGCCCGGGTAGGAGTGAGATCAGAGCAGCAGTTCAGCACTAGGCTTCTATCAGACTTGACAAACAACAACAAATAAGACATTAAAAGAGATGAGAGAGAGAAAGAAGTCAGACGAGTGAGGAAAGGACGAGAAACCAGCAAAGAGGGATGAAAAGGCTCGCATTTAGGAAACGAGGAGGAAGACTGAGCGGCGTAAATGTGAGCGAAAGAAAGGGAGGGACAGAGGAAAAGCAGAAACCAGGAGAGCTGGTGGTCCATTTCCTTCTTTTCAGCTATATTTAATTACCCAAGTAGGAGTGAGTTCAGTAGATCAGTAGATCAGCAGTAGGAGTAGCAGGCCTTCATCAAAGCAGCAGTCACTGCTTATTAGAATATTATTACAGAACAGCAGCAGCCAGCCAGTGGGCTGATTACTGACTGGGTCCAATGGGAGGCCTCATTTGACTGGAATGTATGGAGGTTGAAATGGAGAACAGGGATAAACACAGAAATACCATTTATAGACGAGACGTTTTTTATATGCTTTTATAAAAGAAAAAAACGTTGTGTCCACAGGACTGCGGCATGGGGTTTCTACAATGGGTTTCATTTTGTCTAAAAATAATGTGAAAAATGCATTTTATGAAAAAGTTTTTTAAATGAATAAAATAACCTGCATTTTCAAATAACAGTAGAAAACAAATTGTTAACCTATCCTAACAGGGATTAAATTATTGAATATATACAATTCCTTAAGACAATTATGCAGATAATCAAAGGAATATTGTGTTGTTTGTGGCTTATTTGATGGGTGACAGTTTAGCTTTAACATATTTAGTAGCAATAAAACATCCAGCAGAAGAAAAGCCCCAATTCATTATGGAAGTTGTCTAAATTATGATAACTAAAAACATGGTAAATATAACAGTATGAGCCCCATATGAATCGTTCTCATTCATCCAACATTTTCCAACATGTGCTTGGATGCTGGGATGGAGAGGTTACTTAGTCGAGAGAGGATTTGTATTTTCATCCAAACCTTCCTGCTTTTTCCCCTCCGTTACACACATTTGGTTTATTTCAGCTGATAAAGTCACGGACATTAGGGACACCGAAGCCTCGACAAAGAATACAGACCCAATCTAGAAACACCAATTCTGGGATGAAACACGAGTAGTACGGCATGCTGGGTAATCAGCATTACCAACAGGAATTCAGATCACATCTCCTCCAATCAGGTCCGACACTGAACCCTAGGTTGATTGGTTGGTTGACTGGGTGAAATTAGGCAAAGCCATGCCTATTATTTATCCTCAGATTTGATATGGTTGATACAGACTCTGCCACGCAAAGCCGTGGTCCTCTGCAACACACACCAGCACATTACATCCCTCCAAACACACACACACAGAAACATACACACACCTAGTGTGGTCCAACCGACGACCACCGTGACTGAATGAGACACAAACACACAGACCACAAGCATCCAGTCGTTCCCGACTGAGAAAATATTCATGTTAAAGTTTGATCTGGTGCGATGCAGAACGTGTGTGAGCACAGATTCAACAGAGGGGGTCGGAGCGCAAGCAAACCAGCTTCCACGTATTAATGCTGTACACATGCATCTTTTTCTTTTTCTTTAAAATTATGCTTTAAATATAAAATAATGCTTGATAATACCAAGCATACATATTTGGGACAAACTGAGAGGAGTTGGAAGGAAAGCCATTAAAAAAAAAAACACACATTTTTTTTCCCTTTTCATTCCAGACTTTTTGGAAATACAAGGTCTCTTCAGGCGGCCGAGTCAAACAACTGCCTTGCCGAGTTGGATATCCACTATTTGGCATGTTTGTACTAATATGACTTGGATCGCAAGTTTGAGTCCCATCCTGCCAAAAACCACAATGGTGTCAGCCGGGGTGGTGCGGAGGATTTCGGGAGAATTATGTCTGGGATTTTCTGGAGTCCTGCATTTAATCTTCACCAAATAACACAAAGAAAGCACATCTTACAACAGAATTAAACGGAGCTTTTTCAGAGAGAATTAAATGTCTCTTTACTTCTCTTCTTCCTTATCCTCCTGTTTTTCTTTCTGTATCCATGTCACACAGACACAAACAACGGGAACACATACGCAATAAGAAGTGTCAGAGTGTGTGTGTGTGTGTGTGTGTGTGTGTGTGTGTGTAAAGTACAGGCGTAGAGTGAGTCAAGGTTGGCCTAATTGGAGGTTGTTTGTATGTCTGGGAGAACGTGTAAATGATGGAGGTAAGAAAATGAAGGAAAGGGAGGGAGCAGGTGGCCTCCTTCATCTGGACCACAGCTGTACGCAGCATGAATCACACACTCCTACCTTGACTATAAGACACACAAAAGATAAACACACACACACACACACACACACTTGCATGCGCAACACACACACACAAGCGCACGTGCACACTCAAACACATTTGTGACTGTGTTAAAAAAAAACTTGAGACATCTTGAATCAGACTACAAGGACCTCCAAGTCACCCACTGATTAATGCTTTGATGTTGCAGAAAACACATGAAATTGAATAATTTAATAATACAAAAATATTCAGCGTATAGTTCGCAGCATAATTGCTCATTATAAAGCAAGACATGTCTTGCTAGGCTACACAGTGGTAGACAGGCATTTTGTTTTTAAAGTTTCTGAGCATTAACTTGTTGAACTTGTTCTCCTTAAATCCTTACTTCGGGTGGAGCAGCAGTTTTATACAAACTGTTGGTCCAGACTCGTAAGCTCTAACTATTGTTTTTGTGCACAATCATGCTAAGCTCTCAAACAACTAAACATCAAACTGGACTTTCACCAGAGAAATTAACAGTTTATTCCCCACATCGGTCAAAAAAACACCAGGCAAAAAGGAAAACGGTACAGTATTAAATCATTGAGTCATGTCTACCCTACTGCTAATTTAAAATGGCTTCAATCTTTATGCTTGGAATTTTGTTTGATTCACGTCTTCAGTCATGCTTCACGGGCAGCTGGCTGCTCTGTTCTCTCCTCTTACTGGAGTTCACCTATAGGCTACAGGTTAGTTCGCCATGGGTGTGTGTGTGTGTGTGTGTGTGTGTGTGTGTGTGTGTGTGAGTGTGTGTGTGTGCGTGCGTACATGTGGAGGGGACAGAGGGCTGCTTGCCCTTCAGGGCGTAGTTAAGGTCCTTTGGAGCTCAAGCTTTTTTTCCCTCTCATTTCACTTTGATTCCTGGAACACTTAACGTTACGCGCACACACACACACACACACACACACACACACACACACACACACACACACACACACACACACACGCACACGCACACGCACACACACACGCACACGCACACGCACACACACGCACACGATAGACGCTTTACTGACAACAAAGTTGGGCAACAGCTCAAACGCTGTAGTCAATTAAAGCAGCAAGTGACACACTCCGCCCGCCCCCGTCTTTCTCTTTCTGATTCACTGAGAATCACGTGAATGTTGCTTTGCTTTGAATCAAATTTCGACATAACGAAATCAAGACAATTCTTAATTCTACATTTCACGGTGAAATCAACTACGCGCCAAAGTTTTCTTTGACGGCAACTTGAGCCGACGATTTGCTCGTCTAGCCAAGTTTGTGTTTATTTGAAAGTGTGGCGACACAAGAGTAGTTGAAAACAACTTTGCATCCAATTGCTGCAATAAATGTATCTAATTTTCAGAGTCGTAACTCCAATGTTAACACAGTCATCATACATATATTTTTAGATTTACACTTCCTCATGATATCATTGTCCCTTTGTGAATACATGTCTATACATTGGAAATGATAGAAAAGATAACTCCAGAACTTGCCTAAGAAAGTTTTCTTCATTTACAAAGGAGTCAAACAGGAGCTGCTTCTAGCGTGTCATACTTTTAATGAGGTTTTAGCACAGAGCTAACTCACATTATACCACCTTCTCACCGCCCTCAAAGCCTGAAAATGATGGAGGTCGAGAAACAGAGCATGATAATCCCCAGATAGAAGAAAGACAAAGAGGTATTTGGTTTTTCAAAAATCAATATTGTTTTTTTTTTCCTTTTCAGACTTTGGGATCGTTGGGGAGTGTAAGTAACATGTAAGCTAAAGCAGCATGTGTGAGTTTTCAGTATAAAAGGGGGCACAGTGCCCTCCAGACCTCCTCTGAAGATTCCTTTCCTTCTCCCCGTGGACCTTTTGTCTACTTATTTTACAGTCATATTTTTCTACATTCTTCATGGCTTGTTGAGATTCCATGTCGTGGATTGTGGTTTCCCTTTGCCATGATGGTTATTTGACTGAAACTTGGCATTGCTCATATTCTGAATTCTTAACGTGCCCTTTTCATGGCCGGAGCATTGGAGGATGATTGGATTTTCCACTGAGACAGAGAGCCAATGGCTGCTTGAACTTACTTCTGCACCAAATCTGGGCAAATATATTGTTTTCTGTTTTGTTTTTTTGAGGGCAAATAATTCAAATACATTTAACATTGCAAATCGTGCTAAAAACGTACATGATGCTGCATTTTTTAAAGTTAAATGGGATGAAAAGGACAACATGTTTACTTTTTCAACTAAGCAAAACCAACAAAACAGACACATGGCATGTATAAAAGTGCTGTAGATCAACAAACACATATGAACAAGCAAGCATGTGCATTGCACCATGTCGACTTGGCAGCCAAACGCTCCATCCGAGCACGGATGCAGTCGAGTTCTATACGGCGACATTAAGGACCACAAACAGGCCAGAACAGACACGGCACCGCAAGGAATGTAAAGATGCAGAACAAAGAGCCTCCATTCCTAAAATGTCACATATGTGCATTTTTATTGGGTAAATGAGAACGCTGCTCTTCATAATCCGTATGTATTTTTGTTCCTCCATTCAAGGGAAAAAAGTTGGAATCTTCTTTTCGCTGCTTATTGTGCCGGTTTGCAAACCATCCTAAATCTCAGGAGCTTAGCTACGTCATGGGATATCAATCTGGAGTGCCTCCACGAGAATCTGTTCCTGCATGAAATCATCAAACTCTGGGGAAGGTTTTTTATTGACAAGGTGATTTCAATATGCCAGTCTCGCAGCGATCCTCTCTCTTAGTTTGTGGGTTTTCCTGGAAACTCCCTTAAAACGTGCTACATTTGGATGGAAACTCCACTGTTGGCAAAGGAACGTCAGATGGATGACTTGTTGTGTTCTTGATTATTTTTGTTTTGAAGTTTCGAAGTCGTCTTCACTTCGGTGCTAGAAACCTGCCGCGCCGCTGAACTCCCTGAACCCTCCCTTAAGAGGAATTGTTTAACTGATCTTAGCACCAGAGGCTTTTTCCCTTTTCAGTAGTGTATTATCCGGCACTGTGATAGGATGAATGGAGTGTGTGAACGTGCGTGTGCGTGACAGCAACAGAAATAGATAACCGGGTTGTCAGGAGTGCTTTTGAAGAATTCCTCCTGTAACCGGACGCCAGTACAAACATGTAAACATTCAAACGCTGCTTCCAGTAAAATACAGCCCAAGCCAACGTTGTGCAGAGAAAAAGACTTAACTTGAAAGTAGTGAAGAAACCCTTTGTTTGGGTTTTATTCAATCTCATGGATAAATTCTGCACTGACCTTGCTTTTGTTATTAGAAGTCGTTGTAATCATGATCATTTGAGAGTGTAAACATCGCTGCATCTCCAACACTTTAATCAAGATGAATGACACTCCGGATTGCCGCCGCGGAGACCGACAGATCTCAGGCGTTGTTATTAGTTTGAATTAGATAGCAGCAGTCACCTCCTTTTTGCCGTTATTCCCTTCTCAGAATAGTAAAAAAGGTAATCTGCCTGAAATCAGTGTTACGGACAGTTTTATCAATATTGATATAATCTCAAACTAAACACCAGAGCTGGAATGGAAAGTTTCCCCCCTTCCAGCCTCCTCCTATCCCTTCGCTTCGTCGTTTCACAGTCAAAGTGAAACTGTGGTACACTTTTATTGGACGACTTCAAATTGTTGATTATCATGTCTTTCCTATAGTGGTGAAAGGACGTCATTACATTTAGGTGTGTTGGGGTTTTTTTGGATTTACAATATGCACCATCCGTTTCTCATTGTTTCTCCACCTGCCTTTGCCTCATCATCTCTTTTTCCATCACACAATCTGTTTTTCCCCAACTTTCTCTTCTGTTATGTCACTCCTCTCCGCTCCCCAGTTTGCCACTCCCCTCTCTTCCCTTTGCACTTTACCAAATTCCCATCCTTTCCTCTTCTCTCTCCATCTCCCTTCCAATATCTCTCCAACCCACCCACCCCTTTTTTCCTCCGTCACTCCCACAGACCCATCAGTGCTTTTTCTGAGTCCAGGCTTGTATATCCATTAGTCAGTGTTATCTTCATGTCAACAGTTCCTCTCAAATATTTACAATAGTCCCCAGTGAGGAGACATCCAGCTAGGGGTGGGATGATTCACCCGTTGTTAACACAGTCACCCCAAAGTAACTCTGTACCACTCAGAAAACACATGAGTAACAGGGCCAAAGTGTCCCAAAGCATGTTTGCTACACTGAAGTACTTGACCTTTGCGAGCAGGTTTTTATAACGTCATTAAAGGTGAAAGAGAGCGAGCTGGAAGGTTGCAGAAACATGATGGGCACAAGCGTGTGCATGTGTCGCAATGATTGGACACACAAGAGTTGGATTAGGAAGATGTGTCAACACAAAAAAAAAACACTCACGAAGCCAAAAATGGCATTCTTTTCCCCTGTCATCATAACAGTCAACGTAACTAATTTATACATATTTTAGGAATGATAATCATAAAACAAATCCATAAATTGGCCTGAAATTCTGAAATTGGACCAATAAACACACTCAAATATGATGACCAAATGCTACAGTGATAGAACAAATAACAATTGTTAAATTCCTATCTCCTCACTTTCATGACTATGTTGTATCTCAGTGGTGCCCAGCCTGGGGGTCAGGACCCCCAGTGGGATCTCAGGATAAACATTCTTTTAACCGCAAGTCCAGCAGCAGCAGTAGCTGAAGCAAGAAAACAAAACCAAATATACACTTTGAAATATATACCAGCTACTAGCAGTGACCGTTAGGCCGCCCGAGGCTAACCACAGATATGTTGCATGTGTAACGCTTCCATTCGGGTTCACCGAACTCCAAACGCACACAAGTGACGCGAAAATAACCAAATATTGTAAGCGTACATGCAAATGCACCCATGTCACACACACACACACACACAACGAAACAAAAAAATACATTCAGAGTGAATCACCAGTAAACTCTAAACAAGATGTTGGACGCGGCGAGTTTATTTGACATCTCGCTCTCTCTCCTGCTCTTCATGGTGTCTCTCTTGGCTCATCTTGAACCGTGAACTCCTGCTGTATTTGTTTAAGAGTTGGGACTCTGTAGGGCGGTTCATGCAAACACAAGCACGCAGACGGACAAACTCACGTACGATGCGCGTACTGGACATAAAAACACACGACGCTGCGTCACGGAAGGAGGAAATGCAGCAAGAAAGGACGTTAGTAAAATATTCGAGAGGTTCCTCGTGGAGTTTGTTGCAGCACTTCTGTCTCTTTATCAGAAGATCTCAGATCTGGTGCTTGAACTTGAAGGACTTTTCTCCGAAACACTAAATTCTGTCTGTCTTGTTAAGCTTTTCTGGAACTGGATCTAAAGATTAGTGAGGCAAGCGTGGAAGGAAAACTTTTACAGGAACAATAAATTACATTCAGATGATCAATAGCAGCAAACAACTATTTGCTATGTGAAGATATCGCAGGGTGATGTCTTTCTGAGCAGAGAGCGAACTCGATCTCTCTCTGTGTGTGTTGTTATCCCAGCTTCTCCTTGTTTTGTGGACTTAGCCGGCGGGCCACGCATGCTTTCAGGCATTCACGCTCACACAAACAGGCAATTTAGTCTGCTATGTTACAATAATACAATATTCTAATCTATATAAAAATGACAGGAACGATGAACATAAGCCTCAAGTTGGAATAAACCAGAATTAAATTAAATTAGCCCATAAAAAGGCTACAGGTTGTTAGCACCTCGGTCCCACCGCAAAACATCCAAAGGGGTTGGTGGAAAGTTGCATCAACTGCTCCGTAATAAGATTTTATTTTTTATTGAAGAGAACACACAAACAGATGAAGACGGATGAAAGTAAAAAGTCAGTATTTCATATTACTGTCATGATGAAGTCATCAGTTGCGTTTTAATGATGATGATGCACCTTCCTGGGTAGTCTTACAGCCAATCCTGCACTAGTTAACCTTATACCTCCACAGACTACAGAGTAATCAAGGAACACCCACACACACCCCAACACACACACACACACACACACACACACACGCACATCTGCACTGGAGGAAAAAAACATCTAATCCCAGGTGTGCGGAAAATCTGGAATAAACATCCTGAACTAATGTGAGCAGATGATGGGGGGGGAGAGATGGCAGCAAACAATAAACATCAGTGCTGCCTATTAGTTATCAGGCTTTATAATAGTCCTAATAGCTACAAACAGCCGTACACATTTTGTAAACAAGGACAGAAGTTTGGAAATATTATCACAAGCAGGTGAGTACAATATGACAAATAATTAATCTTCAATTTCATTTTTTTGTGTGTGTGTTTTGCAGGCTTGGCATTTGTACAACCTCCCTCACAGTTTGGCTCTGTCAGTCTGCATAGTGTAGAGTCCATTAATTCTATGATCACATAAAGTGTGATATCATATTCCAGTTGGTTACACAAGTTCAGAAACTGTCTCTCAGAAACATTATGAACAGAGTCATGCCTATCTTGTTTCCAGCTTTTGGAGAGATTCGCTCATTTCGACATCTAGACTCAACTGTCCAAAATAATAATAAGTGACACAAAGTTGATTCTGTTTATGACCTTCTACTTGAGGCTACCTGCCTTTCCTGTGGCAAAATGCATCTCACTGTGTCTACATGTGGGTTGTTTTTACTCCGTTCCCGTGCATTGTGGGTGGCTTGCATGCAGACTGTGTTGAATGTGAGCTAGACCACTTCCGCATCTGGTTTTGAAAATCCCAAAAAGCAATTTTTTTGCTAAATCTGATTTCTTTGCCTCTAAAGAGTCATATTGAACAGACAAGTGTAACTGTAGCTCTATCTCTGGTCTCAGGAATTATCTCAAGACCAACAAGAATTGATTGTGGTCTCTGGGTTCAGTCTATCACCAGGAAAGACACTGAAGAGAATTCCATGATTTAGTGCATATTTTATCAGGCACCCAAACAAACCGCATTCAAAAATCAAAGTCAAATGTGCACCCATTGTGAAAGAACAATATTCCGACACTTGGGAACGACTCCAAAAGGCTGGGAAAAATTGAATTCACATGCTCCAGTGTCAGGTTTTCTCAGCAGACACCACATACAAATGTTACGTTTGTAATTGATTACCAAAGTCAGTAGGGTTCATCCTCTGGGGACCACGGCCATCTGTATAGAATAATGGCAATCCATAGAATAGTCAGTCTGGACCAAGGTGGTACCAAACAACATGAGACCCTTCTTAACCAAACCAAAGTGTGTGTAAGTGGGGAAAAAAACAAGTAACTATAAGCTCTGCACTGCTTTGCATTCAACCTGTCTCAGAGATCCGGTGCTGTACAGTCGCGATGCACGGATCTGCTCTAACGTCACCCACACCCACGTGAACACACACTACACCCGCCACCCACCTGGAGACATGATCGTCTCAGATTCAGAGACCGGCACCCTCATGGACGTTTCAGGCTGTGTTGCTTTTAAAATGATGTAATGTATTGATGTAGGAGTGTAATCCCTCACCCTTTTCACCATTAACTTTAATGATCACACCGGCTGCAGACTCGTGTCACTGCAGCGGATATGGTGGGACATTAAAGCAGCAAAACTGATGGAATTAAAGACCAACAGAGAAAACGCAACTCTGAAATAAATCCAGTGATAAATTAAGTTGCTCTGCTGTTCCTCGTGCATCAACGCACACATTGTCACTGACCGAAGCTCTGCTTTTTCACATTTTGGAGAGAATGTAATAAATATTACTTCATCCACTCGGAAACCCCATCCACTAATACTCAGATATTTTATGACTTGACCCTCCTGATCTGCAGATTAACCGCCATGCCGGCGGGTATAACTGCAACCCGCTCGTCTCGGGTTTGTTCTTGGTCAACAAGCACCGTAATCAATGCAAGCCTTCCAACCAGACTCCGTTCAAGTAAACAGACACACTTTATCTGTGTTTCCTTGGAAGCTGCTGGATTTAATCAAAAGGTTATACTTGCTATTAAACAGACCCATGAAGAAAAACAAGTCAAGTCAGGACCATTAGTGGACAACAATGACACGATAAGTGTAATTAAGCATGATAAATTAACTACCTCTGCCCTCGATTTCTCTGTGCAATTTAACTCTCATCATGACCTCCGTGCTTCTCCTGCAACAGCTGAGGAACATCTCTCCCCGATGTGGTAACACACACACAAATATAAACCCACACACACAGATATGTATTCATAATTCTTATTTTTTTTCATATTTCCCAACAGTGTGTGGGCCGGCTGCACAAACACTGCAGCGTTTCCCAAAACAATCTCTTAATGAAGTTTTATTAGCATCCCAAGAGTTGAGTCAGCCAGCCGTCATGCTAATGAGGGGTTCCCCTCATTTTCTATCCCATTTAATTTCCCTTCTCCCGTTTGTGTGTCCATCTTTGAGCCTCCCTTTCTCTTCGACATCATCTTTCAATACACAATGCAATCATGATATTTATCTGAAAAGTGTAGTGCGATTGTGCCAGACTGTCCTCACCAGAAAACAACAGCCAATGTTTCATACTTTTTCCTTTAAAGTGACACGCTGCGGTTATGTAAGGAAGACCGTCCTTTCAAACTAGTCGTGATATTATACGGCCGAGAAACCTCTTAAAGGGGGATTTGGATAGTAGTCGATACAAAATGTCCAACTTCAATGACGGAGACTGCGGATCACATCCGCTCCCCGGCGTTGAAATTGATTCATGGGCTGATGCTTGGGTCCAAAGTGACATACAAATGAGGTACAACCCAAAGCCACAGTCAAACTACTCGAAGCCTTCAAACACATGGGTCTATTACTCTCGCCAGCTTTCTTGGATCAGATTTCGGCTCACCAATATCAAAGCATACATAGCTAAGCCAAAGCAGCCCCCGCTTTTTTGTTTTGTTTTTCAAAACACAGTGCTGTTTTCGGGTCTGAACGCCCCGCAAGGTTCGATAACTCTCTAACAAATGTAGCAGTGATACAGAAAGTCTGAACATGTCTTAGTGACAGACAGCTAGACGGAGCGTAAATGAAAACATGGCAACCAAACAAGCACCAGAGATGGTCTTTGCCGTCATTTGATCACTTGTGTATTGGAACAGAATTATTATTATTATTCATTTTTTGAAAAACAAGTCTGAAAACATCTGTGAGGCACAGCATCTCTCCTATCTGAGTGATCGATTTAAAATTTGTTTTTCATCTGGCACCATGTAACCACTGTTATTCTTCTCTGCCTGGAAGACTGTTCATTGTGTCAAAGTCAGTCATGAACTATTCATGTCTGGATCGTTGGCAGGGAATTGATCCCTCTCTATTATTACTGTCTGCTTGCACTCACTCAAAACGGTTATAGCAAACGTATTTATACACTTGTCTAATGGGGCGGAGTGATGTCACATGAAATCAAGTCCACATACCTACTTGACACACTATGTTGTGGTGATCTGATGTGCTGTGCATCGTCATGGTTTCCACTACATTTTTACCTTTAACCTCCCTTTGCGTTGCGTTTTTTCCTTGCCTGTAAATAAAACTTTACAGGGAGAGATGTTGCACAAAACAGAGCTGTGATGCCAAAATAAAATCTCATCAATCTGGAGCAGCGCTGAGCTCATAATGGCATATCTGCTGTCAGCACTTTCTAATATTCTCAATCGAAGGCAATAAATCCCAGATGGCAATTACGTTTTTTTGCAGATTAACGTATGCAAGACATAGAATGAAAACAAAAGAGACTAAGATTAATGCAGCGCTTACCAATGTGCTGACCAGTATTTGGTTAACATGATTATATTCTCCACGTGATTATTTCTATAAGCACATTATTTTTGCATCTGTGCACATGAATTCAATTTCAAATTAACCTAAAATACACAATTTTGCTGTGATTTAAGCACTAAGCGGATACAAAGGATGCCAAACTACATAATAAGGACATTTTGTAAAAAGTCTTTCTGCAAGACATCAGGCACACTTTTAAAAATGCTAGTTTTCTGAATGGAGTTCGGGTTGATCAGCTAGGCATAAATACGGCAGCGATTGTACCACAGAAAGTCTCTGGTTCACACACATAGTTTAGTTTGGTCTCTCTGCTGATGTGAGGTTTTATCGTAGAGCTCTGGGAGACCACAGACCACGAGAAAAGTTCTTTGTCTCCATTTCTGATTCAGTGATGACAGGAGGAGAATCTCAATAGGCTTTTTTGTCACAGCGTCACGGGAATTTATCGCTCAAAAAGTGTCCTGTTTGGCCTGAACACACCTTAACAAGGGCAGGAGGGCCTCTTATTGATACTCAGGACGCAATATACATATCACACAGTATTACTATTTAGTCCAACAACATGAGAGGCACGAGTCGCCGGTCCGTTTCCAATCGTAGGTAAAACATCAGTCTAAAATATCAGCAAGCCGACACTTCGGTCTCTCCCTGGCTAACAAACAGGTTCCATCAGATCCCTCAGACTCTGATCAAACACTGAATGGGCCACCATACAGCTGGGGAGCCTTCAAAGGCTCTCAGGGAGGTAGGCGAGGTGAGCTATGCTGGTTGCGGCTGGATGCTCACATCCAAAATGCCCAAACGCACACACACACACACGGCCTCACACAAGTGACACATTCCTCCTATGACATAGTGCTGCCCAAATAAGGGGCTCAGGTGTTTCTGCCTTTGTAGTTTAACGAACACCGAGAAAGATTCAGAAAGTGAGCGAGACAGAAAGAGAAAGGGAGGGGAGCGATGTGATGTTTTTCTTTTTTCCTGCCGTGCCTGTGAAACCCCATCCCTCTTTCAGTCCCTCTTTCATTGTGTCAGTGGCTCTTTTGTGTACGCTGATGATGAGGCCCCCTTGACACTGAAGAGGTTATGCAGCTGATACCTGACTCCCATTGAAGATGCTTTTTCCTCTCTCTCTCACACACACATACACACACACACACACATGCACGCATCCACTCCCCCGTTTTCTTCAGTTGTCTTACACACTCGAGCTTATGTCTCTCAATTCCTTCCTTTCTCCTTTGTCCCCTCTGCCCTTTTAATCACTCCTCCGCCATCCCAACACAGATACCCAGGTCACGCCACAAAAAGATACTGCGGGAGAAGTGTCGGAAAACACTTACATCACCGCCGTGGAGGGGAGGGAGAGGAGAGTGGGAGTACGGAGAGAGAGATATCCTTTTCTCCTCTCACATCTGCTACCATCTGTACGTTCTTCCCCCTGGTTCCTGCCTCTTGTTTGCATCACTTCTTTCTCTTCACCCTTGAGCGACGTTGCGGTATTGAAAGAGCTCTCATTTCTTTTCGGGGTTTTCTTGATTTCGACCACATTTTCTACCATTAACAGAAATGAGTAAAGTTTCATCACCTTGAAAATAGAAGGCAACTTTCTATCAACGCCCTAATGACGGGGGGGGAGAGAGAGAGAGAGGAGAGAGAGAGAGAGAGAGAGAGAGAGAGAGAGAGAGAGAGAGGAGAGAGAGAGAGAGAGACACCGCACCAGATTGATCCCGAAAAGGATTCAAGCTCCGCTCCAGAACTGGTTTTCGGGTTATTTCTTCAGTCACATTAAGCAGGGTTTGAAGTAAGATGCCTTCCTCAAAAACTGACATTGGATGATTATTAATAAGCATAATATTATTTGTAGCAACAAGTATATGAGTAAAGGGGATTATAAACCTGCAATTACACATTTTACGATATTCTCCTTCAGGTCATACAGCTCATTGCTGTAATTGAGAACTGACTTTAATACTTTTCACTACCCGGCTTTTGCAATGATATATTAAAAAAAATGTACTGGTGTTTCTTTTAATGAACCTTTTTTTCTAGGGTGCGCTGTCCTGATCTGCCCTGCCGCTAATGTGAAAGCATTCTGTTGCCAAGTACATCCCGGTCTATATCCTAAAACTGTAGGCTTAGACTTAATCCGCAGCCAGCGAAAAAAAAGGGCCCATAAAAGGGTTGAAAGTAAACATTAAGTGAACCTTCTCAAAGTGTGAAGTGATTGAGGTCATTTCTGGACAACTCCATAAGACACCCATATCAGAGCGAACAAAAAACCCATATAATGAGAAGCATCTTATTTATCATTATTGTAGCAACCAAAATCTTGAGTGTGGTCTTTCACCACGATGTAGAGTCGTTTTCTTATCAACGAGACATCTCCACACCTCCAGTATAAACTGGATATACAGGTGGGAAGCACAGGGAGAAATACAGTCTATTATGATGACAACTTCTGAGCACAACAAACAAATATCAGACACCACAGATGCATAGCAGACATGGTGTCAAGGACTTCCATCCGAGTGTGCATCTGACAGCCAAAGTGAGGCTACATCAGCTTCAAAGCCCTGTTTAATTTACATAGGTCGGGTTTCCCAACCATGTCGGTGTGAACAGTTTGTTTCTTTTTGCCCCTACGACTCTCGCCTAGCCACAAGACAATAACAAACCCATGGATCGTGGTCTGAGAAGATGTCTCAATAAACATTTTTTTGTTTCTCCGAACTTTGCGTTGCCTCCGCTTTAATGACACAAATGCACAAACAGAAACACACACACAAACTTGCAGAAACCACTTACTACATTAACCACCCCCGCCTCGTATCCCTCTTCTTTCATCCTTCCATCCCAGCCTCTCAACAATTTACATCCAGAGGTTGAGAAGCAGCTGGACAATAAAAGCAGCTTAAAAGGACACACTCTCACAATGTTTATGTTAGCCGGCCCTGGGCAGCAATGAAACTGAACAGTAAAGAGGCCAGTTGTGTTACTCACTGGCCAGGTTAGTGCGTCTACATTTATCTCCGGCTGTCGTGATGAAAACGACCGAAGGTACAGACACTGTGTGTTTGTGTGTGTGTCCGTGGGACGGTGTATCCGAGAGGCCGGGGTCCCGAGGGGCTTTTAAAACACCGCTCAATAACGCGGTTTCTCCAAACAAGCTGTTAGGAGGATCAGATTAGACATACGGGGAAGGAACACGGTGGAGATCCAGGATGAAAGAGATTCCTCTGTTGGGAACACAGACTGATGATACACCATCACTCTACCTGTAGATACAACAAGACCAGCGCTGCAGTCATAGATTAGGATGATGGATAACCCATTTGATTACAGTTTGTAACCTTTACTCAACAGATGATGGGGATTTACTTAGCGACAGTAAAATAGATTATAAAAGCGAGCCGGGCTTTATTTTCAATATAAATGTACCGTTATTATCAAACATTTATTTAATAAAAAGGAAGGCTTTTCTTCAGTTGGAGGAGACGATGGAAGGAAGGGAACGGCGGTGAGACACCAGCACGGCAATGAAAGAAAAATCAGACGAATCACATAAATGTGCATGGTACATTTCAGCCTCACTACCAGCAAATAACAAGACCGGTACAAACTACCGCTCAGAAGTTTGGGGTACTTTTCTATAAAAATGACAATATCAAGAATAAAATGACATTATAATACATTTATACAATATCTAAATGTAATATATCAGTGTTGCATGACAAGGCCGAATACTGTCACCCAAATTCCAACTTCAAATTATGAATTTGTCTCCCAGTCATGAAAAGCATAAGTGATTCTGGATGTTGCATGTCAGTTGAGTAGTACGCGGTTCATGTTCAGACTGACAACTGGTTAAAAAAAAAAAAAGACATGCTAAACAGATGCTGATCCTTGTATAGAGCCTTGTGGAGAGGTTTCATCCTGTAGCACTGGCACATACTTTGGCCTGATTTTGACAGACACACACACACACACACACACTTAATTTGCCGTGGGTGACCCAGCTACAAATCTCTCCAATCACACATAGTTTCATCTGCACGCCTTTCAACAAAGATTACTTCATGTACACAAGGCCATGCATTCTAACACACACACACACACACACACACACACACACACACACACACACACAGTTAACTAGGCTCTGTGGTATTGGAGCTGCAGATATTTTTGAGGTCTGAGGTTGGAGCTCATCACACGATCAAACACACTGCAGAGAGACTCGTGTCTGTCTGCACAGCGTTGATTGAAAATGTGTTCCTTGAACCAACAGCGCTGGAAACCGTGTGGTTCCTGTAGTGGTGAGTGAGAGGACGCATTGTTGCTGTAGCATTAAAACACCATTCATCCATAGTTTCAGGGGATTTGATTCAGAGAATGTACTGCGTGGTTATTTGGCGTCTAGGCTATGACCTCATGACTAATAGCAGACACACAGCAAGCCGAGCACAGCATTGGGGATGGTGTGTAATTAGGATGCCGTACCCCAGCATGCGATTCATTCCCAAAGACAGCACCTCCGGACATTACGGGAAATATACGATGTGAATTGAGATGGAAACATTATGTAAAAGCAACAAGCCACCTGTGCTGCAGACTAACCAGTTACACTGCAAATCCTTGGCTTAAAGTCGACACTTTAGCATGTAGACAACAGGTTATCAGATAGCAGTGCTATCCCATAAAATGGGACTGAATGCAGTTGAGTGCTGCAGCAGAAAAAGGACATCTGGAAAAAAGCCATATGGAGTGCCAATGAGCAAATCATGCAGGGGAATAAATGATATGGAAATACAACACTCACATGCCATTGTTACCATAATCTCCATAACACTGAGCCAAGAACAAGAACCATCTTTCTAGCCCTCAAAAAAGTATAAACAAATTAATTTACTCAAACTGGAGGTCAACTTCTCCAATGCACACAGCAAACATCACCCAAAACACAAGAGTTAAACCACTGCAGAGTAAACGACAGCAGCAATAGAAGCAGTTTAAACAGCAAGCACAATGCTAGCAGGAGATGTAGCAGTAACTTTTGGTACTTAGCTGGGTGACGCAGGGGGCTCGACCTCGCGCATCTCAGGCAACACGGAAGTCGTTTTTCCGAGCAGCAGCAGCAGTCCCAAAACAACTTTAGCACCAACAGTTAAACTCCAGCTGCACTTGAGTGGCGTTTGAGGCACTTTGGTTTTTCGAAACATTTTGTTTATCCACAAAGCGATAGAAAAAAAAAAACTATATAGCGCTGTTCACAGCCGAGTAATTTGCGAGCTACCTGAACGGCCAATTTAGCAGAACCGGAAACGACAGTGTGGGCGGAGCCACGAGCGTTTAAATTGACCGCCAACCTGCAACAGGGTGCGTTACATGCTGCAGACATTAAGGTTACTATATGAAGTCTTCCTTTGTACTAACATTACTGAAGGTGTTTTTGTTTATTTTGTTGTTGTTTTTGTTTGGGAGATCTTTAGAACATCTCAAAAATATAACAATATTAGAACCACTGTGTTGCATGATGGGCTGCATTTTAACTTATATTTAAAAGAATGTAGGAAGGTAAATGCACATATTTCTATGTATTTTAAGTGATGGGAAGTATATGAGTAATGCTTGAACTTACCTCTACGCCCGATGTCAAACAAGAGGTCAAAAGTTCACCGATCATTTTAGCCCCCTAACAGCTTAACTCTAATTTGTACATTTCTACTTAAGTAAAAATCATCTTAACATTTCATCTACGCCTGCATACTTTCTTCTCACACATGTGCATGCATGCTCAACGATCTTATCAGCGCATAGTACATCTCGCCATCAAATAGATTCAAAAACACTCACCAAAACAGATTCTCGTCATAAATAATTAAATACCCCCTCACGTCAAATTGCATGCAAGGCCAGGCAAAACAAACTGTGTTGTGTTTTTTCTTCTTCTTCCAGGGAGGGTGGACTATCCCTGTGGGGAGGAGGGATGGAGGCTTATTGTGGCTGGAACATGCTGGCTATCCTTCAGCACTCTGGGTAAATACTGGCGCTGTGACAATAGACCAGCTTGAGCTGAGGAGGCTGTCACCTCGGCGCTTATCGGGCCGTGGATCTTCATGTTGTCTCTCACACTCATCACTCCCTCTCTCTCACACACACACACACACACACACACACACACACACAAATAAGTTGTGGATAAAGGAATAACATTTTACTCACATGCAAGCAGGTAACAATTGATGATGATGATGATGATGCACACAAAATAAGTAATTTCTCCACCCTTTCTTTTATCATTATCATCGCATCTCGCCTCCGCTGTGGGAGTGACAGGTCTCCTTAGATCTCCTCCAGTCTGAGAGCAGATAACAACCCGTCTGAGTGCTACTTGTTACAGGATGAAGCCACCCTCATCGCTCACACATGCAATCCCCATCATCTTCATAAATCTATCTGGGGTCCAATCTATTCTATCTCTGTGGGCAGCACTCCCCTCCTAAGTACCTCCAGGCCACTCTCCGCTGATGAATGGCAATCAAGTGCCGCTTGTAGGTGAAAATGTCACACAAACTGATATTTACATTTCAGTCATTATGGCAGCCCTCATGATGGACTCATGCGATCCCGTTCTGGTGCGGAGGGACACTTTGAGGTTTCCCAACTAGCGTGTGTACAGTTCTCCCCGCTAACCCTCATCAAGGCAGAGCTGTTGTGTTCATCTCATTGCTTCAAATTTGGGAAAAGATCATCGCATGACATTAAATGAAACCACTTCCTGGCGTTTCAATGGCTTATCGTGACTGCTTTTGAGTAAAAGTTTTAGTATCTCTTCGAAAGAAAGTGTAGATATGCCGAGGTCATCAGCTGCATTCCATTTCCATTTCACTCCATGGCACACTATGCTAGTTTGTGGATAGATTCTCCCTTTTATATATTCTTTTTCCTTTCTGCAGGTTAAGTAAATTGGCAAAGTGGCAAAAGCAGTTTATTTCCCATCTTCCACACACCGTCTGTTGCCTCCACCGACTTTGAAACATCACTTATTTACTTACTTATTTACTTACTTACTTGAATTTCCTTCGGGATCAATAAAGTATCTATCTATCTATCTTATCAATACGCTGACTGACAGATTTACATACTGCTGAAATCCGTTTGCACAAAGTGTTGACAGTGTTTGGTGCATCCTCTGTAAAGCAGTGCTGCACAGGTGAAGTATGTGTGCGAGTGTGGGTACAACTCCTTCCCCTCATGATCCTTCATTCAGGTAATTGCTGCAAATATTTGCGTTTTCTACCCCACCGTACAAAAATTGGCCAGGTAGCATTACCATCAAAGCTGTGGCAGACCTCAGGGAAAACTTTGCAGATCAGCTTGTTCATTATTAAGGAATTCAATTGCACCTTTAAGAGTGTTGGAGAAGGAATGACCCCTCAGGCAACATCTAGTGTAAATATGGGTTTTATTAGGGATGAAAATGTTCCATAGCAAACAAAAGGGGCAAAACATTCACAGTACATTTCATCATTACATCTCCTCGAAACGGTGCATCAAAACTTGTACAACTTCAAAAACCTATTGTTGCTCTGCACAAACACGGTGCTTCTTTAGAAAAATACTTCCTTAAAAAGGTCATAAGGGGGCACATTGGCGAAACTATCAATATTCTCCATATTAAGCAAACATCTTGTTCTAATAGTCCCTGCATTTGTGTAAATTGACAAGGAAGAACAATAACCCCTTCATGAGCGTCAATTACGTCTGCAGCTCTACACTTGCATAACATACAGTAAACTATCCAGCGGCACACTGAGGTCTGATGGTCAAAAACACAATGTGAACACAAAACAAGAGGCAATTGGTCGGGTTCAGCATACATGAGAGCTGAGTGGTTGAATTCAGGTGTGTGGATGACAAATGACTGGTCCTTTAAGAGATCCTGTGGTAGGTCGGTCAGCTGAAGGTGCTCTGGAAGTGTATTGGTCGTTTAACGGAGAGGTAGGATAGTTGTCATGGTCAATGTATCCGGTCCCAGGATGAAACTATAACAACTCACTTCTTACAGTACTTGCATTTCGGTCTGTCACCTCACATACTCAAATCATTCTTCAAACCTTGCACTTACTCATCTACTGTATCATGACCATCAAAACTATAAAAGGAATAAAAAGGATGGCAGCATGCCAACCTTATTTACAAGTTAAACTTGATGGACTAGGTTTCTGGTGGATTTAGTCATGAGTTAGTTAGGTGTAGAGTGGGAGCTACCGTCACTGTCAATCTTTCAAGAATTACTCACATGTTTATACAGCAACCAATCCGTCTATCTCTGTGCCGTAGAATAGAATAGATTAAGTGTATAAGTGGATGTTTTGGCACCAGTTTACGTTGGCAACGGGATAAAAAAAAAGGACAATTTCAAATCTAGAACTGCTTAATAATGACGTTGACTAATGAATGCATTGTGAAATGTGGTGGTAAAATTGAATTATTTAAGTGCAATAATGCTTTAGACTCTTTGCACAACAGTCGGGTTAACATCTGGCCCTAGTTTACAAAACGGTGATCCTTCATTTGCCTTTACAAAAATAATGAGGACACACATTGGAGTGGGTGGGGCCACATTCACTTAGAAAAAACTAAAACTAAAAAAAAAAACACACACACCCTTCTTTACTGTAAAGGCCGAAGGCTACTATCACATGTACTGTAACATCAGAACCACACAGGATGATGTGATGCACCTGGTACAAAAACATCATAAAACCCATTGAGCCATCTGCGCTACAAGACTGTTTGTTTGCAGGAGTGGTACATTCTATACTAGGATTACATGACAGCTGTAAAAAGGTCAGGTCCATTTGGATGGATTTAATGCATTCAATGCCTGATAGGCTAGAACTGATGGCTCTTTAATGTTTTTGGATCCACGTGGGATTGCTGCACCAGAGGCATAGGTGGAGGTCACAAGACACGCAAGTGAAAAGAAAAAAAGCAAATAGCATGACTAGAATTTTATGACGGGCTATAGCTTCTAAAACGTGATTTTCTAGGTAAATACCAATTGCTTGCTCGAATACAAAAATCTCTCAGTATTGTATAAAACGGGAACTGAAAGACCTTTACAAAAAAGTTGCGCTATTCTGCTTTTTTTCTTTTTACCTGTACAGACAAAGAAGGTGTGACATTAGCATCGGAGCAAATAGATCTATCCATTGATGGGAACACCTTATTACCTCACGCTAATAAAAGAAAACAGGAGAAAACGTAGGGGCTCTAACATCTTAATATATCTACATTTCTGATTGTTGATATACACATAAGTGTCTATAATGAAAGCCTGTTGCTCCCCAGATTGAACACATCCAAATTGTTGACGTACCCTTCCTTTAATATCTAGAAATAAAAGACCTGTAAATCTGTTTATCAAATTAACATTACATCTAAGTACCTTACCACAGCGGGAGCACTAATAGAAAAACTACAATATCTGCTTTACTTGGCTCATAATGCTTGTGTATTTCTTTATTTTTATACAGCAAACATTGCGATTTCTTTATCTAAAGATGATAGGAAGGGTGAGCCAAGAACTTTTAAGATCATCTTTGCTCAACTGGCTGAGACACAATCGGACAAAGACCAGCTTAATGTGGAAATACGTTTGGGAAAAAAACTTTTGACTCATTGTCTCAGACACTCCTCAACTCCATGTGCTCTTGGTGGAGAGGTATCCGCCTTACTGGCTCTGGGAGTCGCGGACCTTGCCTTGCAGGGCATCGCAAGTCTTCTTGGCGTCGCCTAGCAACATGGCAGTGTTGGGCTTGTAGAAGATTGGGTTGTCAACAGCTGCGTATCCCACACCCAGGGAACGTTTCATCACAATCACCTGGAGTGGAAGGAGATACAGTCACACACGCAGACACACGCTGGTTAGCTTCTTATAGGACAATTAGATGTGACTTTACTGAAGAAGACGCTTTTTAAAGTAAACAAAACCGTTTCCTTCTCTAAAGGAAAACAAACCCCTCGGCCCAGCCATTCTCTCATCTAGAAATAGAGCTGGGATGTTTGAAATAACAGAAAAAAAACTACTTCCAGCTGCTGTATTAACCTTCATTTCACAACATTGATTTCATTAAATCATAATTGAATTAATACCTAACCTGAAACTCCTTCAGAGTTTATTTTGTACAACATTAATTCAATAAAAGATGGTCTAACGTAAAAAAGTAATTTGTCAGTGACTGATTATTTCATCAACTGATGATGATTAGTGTGTGTTGTTAAGTAGAATGTCCTCTTTGATTTCCCTGGAGGGAAGTGTGTGGAAACGAGTGGGAGCGCTGCAGAGATCAGTGCCAGCGGGATGCTCTGAATGTCGTCATTCCACAGCGACACAGTCACCACTAATGGGATCAGGATGGGACTGCACCTGGAACTGTAACAGTCTGCGTCTATGCATGTGGGCCCGAACACATGTGTGTGTGGATGGGAGTATGTTTGTGTCTTCAGATGGGGGCCCCTCTACGGGTGTGGACTCCAATATTCAGTCGTGGCGATAAAAAAAAAGCAATGCAGTCGTTGTAAAATCCTCCATTCCTCTTTATCTTTTTTAGGCTTCAGGACAACCTCATTATCACACATGCATGTACCAGATGTCTCACCTGCTTAGACTTCCAGACCTCCAACACCGGCATACCGGCAATGATAGAGTTGGGGTCTTCCTGGGAGGCCGAGTTCACTGTGTCATTGGCCCCGATCACCAGGACCAGGTCAGTTTCTGATTGGACACCAAACAAGTTAAGATCAGAAAACATCATCTCAGTCTTTCTACCTCACGTTGGCTGGATTTATCGGGACTTAAGTTCCCATGAAACCACTACCTGTCATGTTAACACTTTGATTTGTTGACAGATTGAACAAACTAGACAGAACATCTTGATTACTGAGCTTCAGAAGTGCTGGTTTCTGGATGAATCAATTAAGAAGTTCATGTTGAGTAAAAGACAGAAAGGACTGGATCTTACCAGCGAAGTCTTCATTGATCTCTTCCATTTCCAGGACAATATCGTATGGGACGCCGGCCTCAGCCAACAGCACATTGAGCTGACCAGGCATACGGCCGGCCACAGGGTGAATACCAAACCTGTGAAAACAAAGATCAATATCATCACAACATCAATGAGTCAGATTTGCTTATTGATCATCCTTTAATCAGCGGGAGGAGAGATGGGATCAGAATGAAAAGAAGATGGAGATTTCAGAAGTGGAGCAGAGAGACGTTTGTGATTATAGTCTGGTTACAGTGTGTACGCATGTGTGTGACTGGGTATACACAGCTCTCAAACTCAATTAGCCATGTCATGTAATCAGGGTAGGAAATTAACACCAGCCACTGAATGCCAGTGGCTGTGCTCTCTGACCGAACAACCATTTGGAGATTTATTTTTTATTTGTCGGGCGAGTTTAGTCGGATTCAGAGTCCACATGGCTCGTCGGCTCTGGGATCTATTAGTGACCGTGGCTGCCGATTGAAAAAGTGATTTTCTGCCCTTTATGTAATTCCTTGCAGTCTACATGCATTAGAGGACAGTGGGAAGACGCAAAGGCTTTAGTCCTGAAGAGGGAGGGGAAAGTGTATTGCTTTTCAAACTTCATACTGTCAATATACTGAAGTGTAAAAGGAGGAGGAATAAAACGGCACATGATGGATTCACACTGAGGTGAAGAGGGATTACGTAGGCAGATACCGAGTCTAAGAGAATGCCTTAGAATAAAGAACAGAGAAAAATAGCAGAGAAGGAGTAAGACATCAGGGTAAAGTTGTTTTTTTTCTGACCACCCACTTTCCTCTAATCAAGTACAAATGCTCTAAGTAGCAGCAGCTGCAACAGCCAGGATCAAACAACTGAGGCAGGACAATTACACATGCTTCCGCCGTACCTTGTCCTTCCTCTCCTTCGCATTTCCTTTTTCTCATTCTTTCTTCGCACACAGGTTTCTTCCTATCTGTCGTGTCCCATCTTCTCGTCATGAAGCCCAAAACTACAACTCTTCTTTTCTTAATCTACAGTGTTTCTATCTATAGCTATGTAGCAATCGCAGTAGACCTTTTAATGAACGTGTCTTGTACTACTTTTTTCATAGACGTTTGTCTGTAGTTACTGTAGTTTCTTTCGATTAAATCAATGTAGGCACATTTAACGATTGGATTAGTTAGTTTACCTGACTTTCTTGCCAGCAGCTTGGAGCATTTTCACCAACTCAGCGATGGGGTACTGGGCCTTCGCAGCACAGAGTCCATAACCTGAAAGGGTTCAAAATATCAACAACAGGTAACAATTAGCTGATTCATGTGCTTCATGTAATACGGCTGCTGTGTGGGACGTCGTCAAACACACAAACACACGTCACAGGGTCCAGAGGTGTTTACCAGCCCCATCACAACAAATACTCAGGGACTGTCTCGCTCCATCGCACCAGTCAAAATGACAAGGTATCAAATTCAGCCTAGAGAAAGGGGGGAAAAAAGGGTGACTGTCTGCAGTCCGGCTTTAATGTTTTGTTTTTTCCCTCTCCATCACAGTTGTTTCATTCATTGTGCCAATAGTCTCTCTGGAGTTTCTCCTGTAAGAAAAACAAGTGGGCCCAGGCCACACGGAGATGGGCCAGATGAAGCTAGGGAAACACTTATGTTTATCAGGCAGAGTCTTAACTGTTTCCACAGATGTCAATCAGCTAAAGTGACTGTGACGGCTCCAATTAGGGAAAACTAGTCAAAATGGAAACAAAGGGGGCTGACTAAAGGCCGATGCTGGGTAACAATACTAGTCAGACAGACTATTACTCTGGATGGTATGTGTGTTCAGAAGATGAGCAAAATATAACCTGAATACATCAAACGATGTGATGTATTACCTTTTTAATACATGTACTTGGTATATTGTTTAATCAATATCTTTACAACAAATAATATATAAACTTTATATATTATACTTTATTTATTATATATATATATATATATATATATATATATATATATATATTATTATATATTATTATTTGACTCGTCTTGGTGTGGTGTGGTCTGTAGACCATTTTGAGAAAAGGCTGATAAAATAAAGTTTCCATATTCACTCTCCTCCCACTCTTTACCACTTTAAATGTCTGGTCTGCTTTTGGTTTCCGTTGTTAGACGTGATCCACTTTGTCTTCTATTGGTCTCCCAAAGTAAAAAACAAAAAGAAAAAGATAAAAAAAGAGAAGAGAAAAAAGGTTTAATCTACACTGGATGGTGCGACATGGATCACTTCTTTTCCATTTGTATTCCCTTCTCAAACACGTGACCACTTTAATTCTTGTAAATTGCAGTGGTTTCCTCTGAAGAGTTAGTTTTTGTATATAGGCGCTCAGCACTGTGACTGGAATCACCAATTTGCAGGCTGGATGCCTTCAGTCTGTGTTTACATGTACCCACGTGAGTAAAACAACTCTTTGGATCTCGGAACAGTCTGGCGAAAGGACTGAAATGTCACCAGGCCACACAATGATGGTTTTAGCACAGCTGAGGCCCATCGCAACCCGCCCAAATTGGAGGTTCAGACGTGCATTTGTAGTCAAATATTGAAAACATGTGAAAGGAAGAAAAGCTTGTACCTGGAACAAAGGTCGAACCCCGCGCTCTAACCCCAAAAGAGGAACTCGTTTTGATCGTAGTGTTTGAATTGTCAACATAAACCAAGCATACCCTCATTCCATCTAATTTTCCCTTGACCTTGCATATATATGCTGCACTGTAGAATGTCTATTTACCTGGGACTGACGACCACACAGAAACCTTAGAGAGTGTGTGTGTGTGTGTGTGTGTGGCCACTCTACCATGACTTGTCAATTAGCCTAGCAAAATGGTGATGTAACATGGGCCAAGAAAAGGTTAAATAAACAGAACACACACTTTGCTAATGCTGGAAAAAAAGTGGCTGGCAAAGTCAAAGTACCATGTTTTTCCACTCACGTACAAGACCCTTTTAAGTGTGTGTGTGTGTGTGTGTGTGTGTGTGTGTGTGTGAGTGTGTACCTGGAGTGATAATAATGCTCTGGGCATCTTTAATCATCTCGACGGTCTGGTCCACGTTGACCTCTGTGTGTGTCCCAGTGATCTCCATGGGTTTTCCTGTACCGGTGGAAGAAGTGCCGTAGCCTCCCAAGATCACGTTAGCCAGTGAGCGATTCATGGCCTGAGAGGGGAAAGATATTTTCGTTTTTCGTTTTTTTTTTTTTTTACGACATTAACATTTGCGTTTATTTTATTGACTGTTTCAGCAAAACACAGCAATCAGAGGACATTTGAAAGGGAAATTTCCCCCGAAAGAAAAGATTCACAACAGAGACTACTGTGGTAAAGTTAGAGTCCCTCCTGGTGGACAGGAGAGGAACAACATCTACAGAACAACACTGAACACATCAAATGCAACAACAGTGTTGCTGAGAGTTAAGGTAACAGCACTGCAATGCGGGTCTTCAAAACCGTGCTTCACTCACCACACACATAATGTATGACAGAATGGCTCCAGATGACCCAATGAGAGCTCCGACGATGGTCAGCAGGTTGTTATTGAGGAGGAAGCCCTCGGCACACAGGGCCCAGCCCGAGTAACTGTTCAGTACGGTGATAACCACCGGCATGTCAGCACCTCCAATAGCTGCTGTCAAGGTTACGCCCTTAAGGAGAGAAGAAAAAACAATCTTTAACTGAAACTGAAAGGCTATCCATCATACTTCTCCAGAGATACACTGATCAGTGTTTCTGTCACCGTCACCTAAATTTCCCAGCAACACACGTAGATCTGCAGAGTAAGCAAAAACTCTGCACTTGTAAATTGTATATTTATTCTTATTTCTTGATTAGAAACCGTTTTCAGAAGTTGGATGACTATCAGGGGATATAAACTACTTAAGATTATCAAGATTATACTACAGAAATATTAAAAAAATGTAGAATTAAAATGTCCTTAATAAAGTGACAAACCTTCTCTAGAGGGCAAAAGTAGCTGGAGTTGCTGTTATTCTTAAAATGTTTTGCCGCCATGCAAGAGGTTATTCTGCAGACTTACTATTAAGTACTACCAAGGAGAGAATATCTTCATTGTACTGTCGACCATGTGACTACATCATGTCTGGATAGCTATGCAAGACACCTCATATTTCACTTTTAGCATTTTTCCACTTTTGCTGTCTTTTCCCCTCAAATATTACATCTGTCTTCCAGCATCACTGTTTTGACTCTTACATGCCGTTTCCCATTCCTGGTGTTTATTGAAGTCTTTTAACAACATTCTTACATGCTCTGTCTGTCAGCATGTAGTAAAATTCCAATCCGAGATTTTTCTATTGAGTGCAAAAGCAGACCCTAGACACACACACACACACACACACACACACACACACACACACACACACACACACACACACACACACACACACACACACACACACACACACACACACACACACACACACACACACACACACACACACACACACACACACACACACACACACACACACACACTACCATGACAGCAGAGAGAGCAGAGACTGATCCGAGACAGGTGATGCCTGTGGTGTAACTGGGATCCATCAAGAAGGGAACCATCCCACCAACACTGGCTGCCATGAGAGTGGCGTTCAGAGCGTGACGACCGGGGAGCATCAGGGGAGCACTGCTCAGAACACCTGTATGGAGAGGAGAGGGAGGCAGAGATGGGATTTAACAGATAATTAAAAAAAACTAAATACCACCAGTAACTGCACATAAACACGTAATTATTTATCAATCAGCTGTGAACTTAAAACGGCATGAATCAAAACAGGGGGGAAAAGAAGCTTGTATAACAGCCACCACTTGAGACTTGTCATTAAATGAATGTCATGTTCATGCATAATTTGCCCTCTGCAGTCAACATGGAAATTACAGTGTGGTTGCTAGGACTGGTGCCAGCACATGAACCTGATGAACTTATTTTTCTCTCTCTCTCTCTCTCTCTTTCCCCTTCACAGGGTATGAAGCATTAGACCAGGGGTGGAGAACCTTTTTCCTATCAAGAGGCCATTTAGATGATTATATCATCCCTCAGGGGCCAAACTAAATTATTGAACACATAACCTCTGTTGAAGTTTTTAAGACACGCAGCTCACAGTAATGGCCTTTTTAAACTTAATTGAAATAACATCAAGATCATGATGTTTTTGGCCAATTTGAAAGGTATCCATCCTATAGTTTTTAGCAGCATTTTATATTATGAAGGGTGACTGTAGCAGACTCGTGGTACGGAGGAGGATGAGGTGATAGCTTTTGGGTTTCCACCCATTAATTGTCCAAAACAATCATAAATAATAATAATAAAAAAATGTTTTGTGTGTTTATGTATTGCCTCGTGGGCCATATCAAACGGTCTTGTGGGAGGTTCACCACCTCTGCATTATACCTACATTTTTCTATTGAGTGCAAAACTACAGTGGTTTACAACTACAGTACGACCAGTTGACATAAATAACTAAAATATCATTAATCTTATTTTAATTGTAGTTCATTCAATGAAACGCAAATGTGTTCATGTTATTACCCCTAAATATTAAAGTTGTACAGCTCAGCGCTGTTGGTAGCAGGAAACATATTGATCAATGTGGAGCCCCACAGTCCATGCTCTTTTTGCCTGATTTTGCACCCTCATGGAATGCGTCGTCTCCCGTGCATCCACAGCGATATTTGCCTGAAAGTTCACCAAAGTGATGCGACAATATGTACTGACCTGCTGCGAGTTCACATCACTGTAACATAAGCTTAGCTGGGAGAATTAAACTAAATGCGTTCAGGGAACACAGTAATTGTTACCTGGAAAAGTAATAATATTACAGTAATGTGTCACACCACTCAGGTAATGAAATAACTAAGCCGTTGCAAAAAACATGAATCATAAACTGATCATTTCTAAAATCATAACATCACAAGGATGCATAACACTTGAAAACAACTGCTTTGGTTTCCAAAAACACAAAAATAACAGAGTTGAAAAGAGAGAGACATCAAAGTGTTTTCCAACATGCATCATGTAAAGAAACTCCTATAAAGAGTCTATTACCAAACGTATGATTTATCAAGTATCTTATGATAATCATAAAGTGCATATATCAAGCGTGTTCCTCTCACCTTGCAGTTTGCCGTAGGCCACCAAAGAGCCACTGAACGTGATTCCACCGATGTAGGTCCCGAGGTACGCCACTATCTTGGTGAGGTTGGCTGCAGGGTCTGTGGCGAAGTGAGGGTACTCGATCATGTACTCGGCCACACAGGTGAGCACGGCAGCGAGCCCCACCAGGCTGTGGAAGGCAGCCACCAGCTGGGGCAGGTCTGTGATCTGGATTCTCTTAGCAATGGCCAGGCCTAAAGGGGCAAGAGAGAGAGAGAGAGAGAGAGAGATAAGAGAGATAAAAACTAAGTTAAGTGCAGTGGCCCTAAAAGACCCACACACTAATAACATGCAAATCACAAGCATTTGCACACGCACACACGCACACACACCGAGGACTGCTGGGAAGCGGGTCCATCAGAGGAACCAGGTGTTGGTCATGAGGCCTGTTCGGGGAAATTCCATGTTTGTGAGTGGGTCCACACTGTGTGTGTGTGTGTGTGTCCTGCAGGAGGCATTGCAATGTTTCTGTATCTGGAAATAAATGAGGTTTACTGTCTGTGTGGATAATTTAGTCTGGGTTTCCTCTTTGTTACTGGAACAATTAGCATATAAATGACCAAACTGTCCTGAGTGAGCGAGGGAAAGTGAGTAATACGCTGCGGACCATTTCGACAGACCCCCTGAGTCTGGCTGGGAGTTAGTCATGTTGTGTTTGATGTAAACATCACAGAGATGCTCTGCACACCTGCTGCTTAATATGGCCGCTCTGGGAAGACTTGCATTCACAAACCCACAAAAACAACACAAAACTACTTTCCACGAATTGTACATCTGCCTGCAACATCATTCTGCAGGCACTTATAATAACTTCTAATAGTCCGTCAGTCTGCCCTGTTCTTCTTTTCATGTTTATACATACGGACTCACCAGTTGTACCGCCTACAGCCATGGCTGCACTCATCTGTGCCAGGAGCTCAGGACTCGGTTTGAGGGCGCCCAGAGTGGCAGCGATCCCCCCGGCGACTCCCATCATACCCAACGCGTTACCCAGACGTGATGTGGACTGGTTGGAAAGGCCAGCCAAGGCACCCACGCAGCACAGACCTGAGCCCAAGTACATCATCTGGTGAGAGAAGAGACAGACAACGGGGGGGAAAACAGGTGTTATAGACCACCAGAATTGAGGGACCACACAGGAAATAAGGTCAAATGATTTTCATGGAAGGTCCCATACTGCATCTGGGAAGAGACAGAGGAAACAGCACTATAAATATCCTTTGCACCTGTTCAATGTTGTATCCAGAATGCAGAGCAGCGGCGTAGCCACCGACAAAGACACCGCCAGGAAGCAGGTAAAGGTAGTGATGCTCTGGAGGATCAGTGGGACGCTTAAACATGTCCAACATCTTCTTCGTCACCAAGAAACCACCTGGGTGAGAGACAGAGAAAATTAATACATCTGTACAAAAGACGGTAAAGAACAGTGTAACAAGTGCTGAGGCAGGGATGTAAATGCATGGAGCCTAGGCACCTGAAATACATGAAAAATATCTATTTTTAGATGACAGGTGATTTCAAAGCCAACAGCAGAAAACGTGTTGCCAAGCCCAATAACCGATGTTAGGAATTTAATGAGTCTACTTTATGTCAATGTAAATATTTCAAGTAGAAAACCTCAAAAGCGTCAAACCGGGACCAGACGGTGCCTCATGCTTAACAGAAGGAGATCCCATTACCATGTGTATGTCTCTCTCTTTTGCCCCTGGCATGACTGCAGCAATGCGCACACACGTGCACCCATGCGTACAAAGGTGAATCGGAGGCTAGCACCTGTTTCTTACCAGTTCATGTAATTTTAGTCGTAGACTGTCCTAGCTAAAACATGTAACATAATCTGACTAATATTATTGCTGACCAATCTGAGTCAATATATTAATATGGAGGAATGTTCATGTGTTTAAACAACGCAAAGCCAGTATCAACTCGTTTCCTTTGGTTATTTTGTTTTTTTATACCCAGAAATGGCTCTGCTTACACTATATTCAGAAAGCTTGTAAGAATAGAAGCAAATCGGCAACCAAGTCATGAGGCCTCAGAGTCTACAGCCACGCTAGCAGCAGTGATCTGAGCCAAATGCTACTATTAGCAAGCTGACGTGCTCATACCGACAATGTTAAAATGCTGATGTTAAGCAAGTATGATGTGTTCAACATTTACCACCTCATTTAAACAGGCTAACATTAGCTAATTAGCATTAAAAGACAAAGTATAGTGAGTGCGATGGGAAAGACTTAAGTTTGTTCTCAACTCAAATAGTTGGATCAGATATCTGTGATCTTGGGTGCAAATCTATTCAAGTTCAACTGTATGTTTATTATTAATTGTGAGGTATACAGATTATTGATCAAGCTCTGGTATTTCATTGGTCGTCTTTGATGGCTGACACCCGAAGCCCAGGTATCGCCATCAGGACTGAAAAATTCAGATTGTTTCATCTGTAACTTGCTTATATACATTTTATTTTTCAAAAAAAATAAATGAATAAATAAATACACACTAAATTATAATGATGTCAACCTCATAGTGACACTACGGTTTAAGACGAGGGATCATTAAAGCCACAAGGATTCATCCATTGGGTGCCATGAATGACAAAGTAATCCATCCAATAGCAGTTGAGCCACACAACTACTAAAACCTTTAGAGTCTTTCAACAGATCAGCTGGTCTATTTCTGTAATTTTATTTTGAAATAAAAATGTTAAAAAAAAAAAAAAGAGTTGATTTGATGTTGCTCAATGACTCAAACGGGTGGTCTGGTGCAATAACAGGACAATATGGAATCTGATAGCGAACACTGAGATCCTCGTTGTGAGAAACTCAACATATTTAGCTGAAGATATTCAACAGGCCCAGGTCTTTTCCATGCATTCCCACATCTTCCTACGGAGGAGACACAGAGGAAACAAGAAGCTACGGCCAGGGACCTGTTCCTCCAAACAGACTGAAACATTTCAGGGTCTGTTTTATTGGAGCCAAATTTCACTATTGTGTCCATGGAATGTTTTTTTTTCTGTTCCCAGGGGTTTATGGGTAATGTGGTACACCGCTTAGAAATGTGCGTGTGGAATCAAAACCCATGTAGAAGATCAAAAATTAAACTAGGTATGTCGATAAAGGCTGTGGTATTTGAGCATGCTTTAAAAAGACTAATAGGTGGTTTGAACAGTAATGCCACATGAACCTAGAGGGCCCGCCATTTGTGGCAGGATTCGCAGCCTTGCCTTTAACTCGAAAAACATTGTGGTGCCCTTCATCTCATAGATAAACACTCAAAGAAGCTTCGGCGCATTTAAACACACAGACTGAACTGATCGATTATGCAAGTTAACGTAATTCATTCGCTCGCATCAAAGCCTCCCCTGGTGTCCAGTTGAGAGCTAACAGGAGAAATTAAAACACATTCATGGCTCAGCCCTGGAGGAACACTCTGTTTCCCAGGACTATTAGTGACTGATGAGTATTATGAATCCAGGAACATTGTGTCATTAGAAATGGAATATTAAGGGAAATAGCATGGCGAGGGGGATGCATGTGTGTGGTCTGAGCCAGAGCCACCGACTCTGGTCTATGCAGGTGAGGGCAGCTGCAAGACTTGGTTATAAAAGCATGTTATTCTACAATCAATATGAAACACTATTTTATTGGCTTAATGTTACTGTGACTGGCGGGGATCCGCTGCGAGGTGTCTGTGTGCGGGGTGACTCACCAGCAATGTTGACCGAGGAGATGAAGGCAGCCAGCACCGCCAGTGTATCAGCAGTAGTTGTTGGGGTGTAGCCACCTCCCATCAGGGACAGACCACCCACAGCCGTCAGACCTGCAGAACGAGCACATTTTAGTATTCATGAACCTCCACTTCCGTATTATACAGGACACCGAAACCGTTTGGTGAAGATGTGTCAAAAAATATACAATAACAACATGGATTCAGTCATCAAAAGTTCATCGTAACACCAGCATTGTGTAACAGCGATAGACTTTTTATAGTTGCTTCTTAAGCTCAGAATAGTCCGTCTGCCTCCCACATTGGAGAAAGACAGAAATAGGAAGATTTAGAGATAACAAGGGAGAGAGAGAGAGATGGAGAGAGGGAGAGAGAGAGCGTGTTTACCAAAAGAGGCTCAGGAAACCTTGATAACATCAGCTCTGTAATGACTTACAGGCAGTAAGATGCAACACACGGCACCCCCGGAGCCTGCATTCACACGGAATTGTGTTTGAGAACAACTTAGGTTGACTAGCAGGTAGAGAGAGAGAGAAAGAGTGTGTGTGTGTGTGTGTTTGTGTGTATGGCTGTTATCAACAACCTTTTTGTAAATGCATTTAAAACATTTCCAATTTTCATTTCCTACCACCTTCAAATGCCCCCTGCATGTGCTTCCATACATGCCTCTTAATGCTTAAATTATTAAATAGATGCTGGTAGACGGTAATAACACACAGTTTCCCAGTCAAACCCAAACAGGTGTTGTTTCATTTATGTTTGTAATACAACTAACATAGTAAGGCAGCCCCTAATGATGACGTTGAAGCAGTCTTGAATAAAGACCTTTGTTCAGCTGGATACATAGATATACTCAACTGATTGGATTAGTAACATTATGTAGACTGATAAATGGTCTCATTAAACACTATTTTGGGGCTTGCACACTGGTAATTTGTTCAGGGTCAAACTTTGGGAGCTACTCGGTCCAAAAGAAAGAAAGAAAGGAAAATATTACAGTTACAGTATTTGGCAGAGATCAAAGGTAAACCTGGCCACCACAACTAATTAGCCAGAAAGAAAACCAATAGGAATCAGAGAACACACACCAACTATGATATATGTACACACACAGACACACACGTACACACCTATATATAAAGCTAGATACGCTGGGTGGGCCAACGTCCTGGAGGTGTGTCACTGTGACAAACATCAGCTACCAGGCTACAGGCAGATTGTGACAGTGAATCAATGCTCTCAAGTAGATTAAAGCCTTTCTACCAGACACCAGATATAAAGATCTGCCTCAATGAGCCACTGGATACGAGTCGTCGGTGTCTGAAGAAGATGACCCACCAGTCACAGTCACTACTGGTGGTAACACTATAATCTCCCTGTGAAGAATATAACTGTCCCTTACTTAAACCCGAAATTCCAATACGATTCCCTAATGTCTGAGTGATTGTGTGTGCGTGTCTCTTTACGATGCCTGGCACAACAACAGGATTCTGTTGGTCTCACTGTTTCCATAACCACAGTCGGTCAGTGACGGAAATAAGTAATAATAAAAGTAATAATAAAGTAACGCCAAATATGAACGGAAAATATCTAAAAGGGGATAAAAAGGAGGACAGATGGAGGGCTGACAGAAAACCTTCAAATGAACTCTAACTTGTATTAATTTCTCTCATTTGCGCTCTCATATTCTACCGATATTCAGTGATGATCACTACCTTTTTGGAATTTGACAAACTTGACAGATAGAGAACCTCAAGAAGACATAACAGGGCCGAAAATTAAAGGACACAGACCCAGAAGAACAAGTATGATGGTGCATGAATGTGAAAATGGGGTATAGGTGTTAGTGGTAAAGTTTTAAAAGGGAAGTGAAAATGTCTCTTAGTTGTTGCACTGCTGGGCTCCACAACCGAGCTCTCATGTCCGGCTGTGTGCATGAGTCAACGAGCAAAGGACTTCCCTGACCCTCAAAGATCACCGACGGTGTGTTACTTCCTACCCCAGTGTGGGTCTGAAGAGTGATCAAAGCCACGAGAACACACACATGCACTTACCTCTCTAACCTCTTAACCCCTCTGTGTTAAGTTGCAGCCGACAATAAGGACGCAATCTTTCAAGTTTTTATTTGGACTGTGAGACGCAACAGCGTGGCTGCACAGAAACCTGCGAGACCGATATGAGCCGCGTTTGATCCTCTAGCTGGGTCTTTATTTTATGTTTGAATGTTTTTTTGCTTTGTTTTATTTATACTTTCTACTGGTGAACTATGTGTGAGAATCCAATGGTATTTTGTTACCAAATGTGTGCTGCATGCTATGCCTTGTTATGCTGTTTGAGATATAAGTTACTTGGTGTCAGCCTCTATTAAAGAAAATGATGCACTAATGTTTTATTATTAATCTCAATGAACTCCAAAGCTATAACCAAAAACTTAAACTGATCATATTGTAATTAATCCACATGCATGCAAGCATGAAAATGAACAGTGCTGCATAAATAAATATTTACATCCGTGTGTATTGTTCTGTGACTAGCAGTGGTGGTGTACTGGGCTGGATTATTCTGAAATGTGTTTGTAAAAGGCCGACTAAAACACAACCAACCTGAGATGGCGTTGGTGACGGACATGAGTGGAGAGTGCAGAGCAGGGGTGACTCCCCACACTGTGTGGTATCCCACAATGCCAGCCAGGCCGAAGGTGGTGACGATCTGAGTGAAGGCGGCGTTTGGGGCCGACAGGCCGAGACCCAACAGGGTGGCAGCGCCTGGTTAAAGAAGAAAGAAAGAAAGAAAAAGAGAGCTGCTGTTAAAACTAGAGTGAGCTTGAACGGTATATGTGGGCATTTGTTTTTTGAATAATCTGAAAGCAGTTAAGCTCATAAACATTTTGTGTTCAGTGTATTAAGAATCAGAAATTGTGGCCTCCAACCTTTTTAGCATATGACCTCATTACAGAAAAGGTTGGAGAAGGGGTGGGATTAGATAAGTGCAAACTTCTTCCCACTCCTTTTCGAACATGCTTTTCTTTTCAGCAATTCTTTGTCATTCATGTATATATTTATGCTTTCTATTTCTATTTCTGTTATTTTCTGTGACCATTTTTGTTATGTTTTTTGTTTTTTTTACATGTTCGAAATAAAATTTCAATCAAAAAATTTCAATCAAGGTTACTTCCACTTGCTACACTTTGTCCCAGGTCAAACATTATTGCATTTACAGCCCAAAAGGGAAAACTATCCAATATTCATAATATAAAATATTATGAATAAAGCCAAAAACAACTTATTTTGTGTAGCAGAAATGTTTTTCCCCTATTTCCTCTCTTGCTATCACCTGTATACCCCTGTATAACAGTAGCAGTGCTCTGGATATAGTATATTTCCCAACCATAAGCACATTTTCTTTAAATGCAAGATCGTGGTAGGCACTTGACCACCCATGATGTCCTTATTTCCTGTTAATCCCACAGACGGGTATAATTATCAATCAGAGCAATTTGTCTGGTCACATTTGCGTGACTGTCGGTGTGCGACAAACTCTGGTGTAGCCGACGAACTTATCCATGTCCATGGCAGTCAGTCTAAAATGACCCAAATGACTACATTACACGCCACACTAATAAGCACGCAACCAGCATGAAGCGAGTTCACACTCTTTAAAAAAAAAGAAGAAGAAAAAGAGCAGCTAACACCAGCAGCTGTGTGGTGGTGTTAAGGAGGAAACTACTCCAGTACCTAAACAATGTGTGAACCACATTAACTGCATGTGGCACACTTACACAGAGCGCTGTGTGGCAACATGGGAACCACTCACACCGGCGCTACTTCAAACACGCACTCAGCGTGACACTATTTTTTACAATGCACACTTCCTGACACTAACAGGGTGTCTGTGTCGCTTCTCGCCTCCTGTGCACATTCCAGCAGTGACCTAAAAAGTTGATTATTAACCTATGCTTCACCTTCTGGCAGACTTCAACCTCCCTTAAGAGCCAATGGGCTCAATTAAGAGGAATACACCTTTCCTGATTTCTCTTCTTAACTCGAAAAGTTTAATTTGATTGGCACATTCAACTAACCTCCAGTGTACACGCCAGCAGTAGTGAGTGTTTTCCTGAAGGGGGAGATTTGTGCATTCTTCTCTTTCTGCATCTCCTGGACAGACTTGGGTTTAGGAGGAGCTGCAATGGGCACATTGTTGGGCTGGGGAGCGGGAAACAGGTTCTTTCCATTCTGAAGGTGACGAGAATATAAAGAGAGAGAATGGTAATGAGGTGGAGGGGAGAGAAGGAGGAAAACAAGAACAAACAGAAAGTTCAATCTTAACCACCATATTAATGACTCGGCTTGTAGTTATCTGCACTTTATTCCCTGATCTCATCACCTGATGGTGTACAATGTCCTCCGTTGTGTTCGTTAATCTGTGGAAACATTAGACTGTGCTGTCAAGATCAAAGTAAGCAAACTAATGATCAGTAAGCAGGGTAAGTAATATCTGCATCTCAGTATCATTTATAAGATGTGGGACGATGATTGTGATGGGTTATGGGTCGAATTACCATCTGAAAATCTATTTGTTAAGTCCCAAAGCATGAACACAGCTTGATTTAAGATTAATTACAGCAAAAATAAGCCCAAAATATAATAATGGTCTATAATTTAAGACGCCCAGCTTACTTAAAAAAAATGGATACTGAAGAAAGGCCTGTAGTTGTTTTTTTTTTTTTTACATTAACACATAAACATAAAAACAAACCCATTAATAAGAATCACTTAAATGTACAGAACTGTAGCCCAAATCTGACAAATCAGGACATTTTACAGTTGAGAAATAAACTTGCTAACACCATTTGTAAATTAACAGATACAGAAAAAAGGTGGAGCCTAGAAAAGAAATTTAATCTTCTCATTATGTGCTTAAATGTGATTAAATAAAAAAAAAAAAAAACAGCAAAGGGAATGGACGAGCAGCTGTTTCAGAGATTTAAGCTTGTCTTTCTTCCTCAGGCAACATCAGATGCCCTCTTATTACTTATCAGCCTCCATATACACCGATACCAGTACATTTGTGACAATAATTATTATTCAATTATTGTCATTTGAGGCTGTGTTTTGTTCATTTGTTTTCCTTGGGGGTTCACAGTTGGACTGACAAACATAAATAATGTGTTCTGAGGGTGACATCTAGTGACTGTGAAAGGGACCTGCGGGACATAGTGGCAGACATACCTGCATGACGGTGGATCCCCTGAGGACGTGATCCATGGTGCCGTAGTCAAACGCCTCCTTGATATCCAGGTAAAAGTTCTCCTTGTCTGGGCTGATGGCCCGCATCAACTTAGTGATGTTGTTGGAGTACAGAGTGCTGGACTGTGTTGGCAAACGGCTGGGCAGGTCTGTGTAGCCGATATGGGTCACTCCCTAAGTTAAAAGAAAAGAAATTACAAACAACCCGCAAAAGAAACCAAACTACACATTTTGGTAAGGGGGTGAAGATATGCGCTGACCCTGTGTATTGACAACTCTCCAGGTACTGTGGTCTCAATGTTTCCTCCGGCCTCAGCAGCCAAGTCCACCACCACTGACCCGTCTTTCATGCTCTCTATCATCGGTTTGGTGATCAGGATGGGTGCACGCCTGCCTACAATGTTACAATGGAAACAAGGACATCAAGGCTGCATTATTACAACTTCTGTGGACACATGGCCATACTGAATGTACAAAAACTATTGAAACCAGCAGAGTAATGGAACAAATGAGGTACTGTGTAAAATATGTGACTAGCCACGGCAAAACCAGGAACAAGTCGACCTCGGGGCATTTCACAGATTCTGAAAGTGTAGTTTCTAAGCTTTCCAATGATGTCTAACACATGGAAATCTGATAGAAAGTTGTGGCCAGCTGGATGTATGCTTCTCTGAAAACCGTTCACTGAGAAAACTGGCCTGAAAGATTTGCAAATCTCACCTCACCTCACCTCACCTCACCTCACCTGGTAAGAAAGGAAACACAAAGGTGCTGATTTGCATCTCATTCTGATAAGCCCTCCCCCCTACAGATGTCCCTCAGTGATATCTGGTATCTGTTCTGTTCTGGTAAAGAAATGTTTACTGTGTATTTCACACACTCTTGCATTCTGTGATATTCCAGATACTCCATGTCCTTTCGTTTGTTTGCCTCAGCAATGTGTCCTTCACTTTTTTCATTTAGAGTCAGTGTTTACGTTGTGCATGAGTCTGTGCATACCAGGGATAAGAGCAGTGGTGACGATAATGTCGACCTCCTGACACTGTTTGGCAAACAGCTTCATCTCCGCCTCTATGAACTCCTTCGACATTTCCTTGGCGTAGCCTCCCTGACCCTCTCCCGACTCCTTGAAGTCCACCTCCAGCGGCTCAGCGCCCAGAGATTTAAACTGCTCCAAAGCTGCAGCTCTAGGAGAGGGAGGAGAGGCGATGTCTTGGTCAGAAAGAAGGGAAATATCTCTGCTTGACTGGAAATACAACAGTCACTTTATTTGTCCTTAAAATTACACACAGACGGACCTCAGTTGCTCATGGCACGATGGCGAAATTGACTTGTTTATTAAAACAATGTAAGTCATTTAAAGAGTGTTTGTTGCCCCCCGGACTGAAATCATGAGGATTATATTTTATTAAAATTCCTACTAGTATAATATCAAAAACAAACCTGGTATCAAAGCCTCTGACTATAGCTCCCATGGCCCTGGCAGAACCAGCCGCTGCCAATCCAGCCACTCCTCCTCCAATGATCAGAACCTAGTCACATACACATGCATGACATATTTAGTGATGACCAGTACAGTAACTTAGCATGTTTAAACTGACATTGATACATTCACACTGATGATAAAATTATTTGCAAATAAAAGAAACACCAACTGCAGGAACACACAAATGACTCACCTTTGCAGGGGGCACTTTTCCAGCTGCTGTGATCTGTCCGGTGAAAAAGCGGCCAAAGTTGTTAGCTGCTAGCACAACTGCCTTGTACCTGAATTGACGAAGAGGAAAACAACACAGGAAATGAAAAAAAAGAACCACCTCTCCAGCAATAGCGCAGATCTGCATTATTGCGAACACCATGTACATACCCGGCGATGTTCGCCATGGAGCTCAGTGCATCGTAACCCTGGGCGATGGTGACTCGAGGCACCTGATCCATAGCCAGGACAGTGGCATTCTTCTGGGATAGCATGTCCATCAGCTCGGGGTTCTGAGCCGGGTAGATGAAGCTGATCAAAGTGGCCGCGTCCTTCATCATCTCCACCTCATGGATACCCAAGTCTGGGTTGAAAACGGGAGCACGAACCTGGAAGCAGAGATAATTGAGGAAAAGATCAGACCAGGCGGATCATAAGAGAGAAAGTAAAGAAAAGATTCCACTGAAAGCTGTACACGTAAAAAGGTAGAATGTACTATTAAATATCTTCAACCTAGGGAGAAGCAGAAAGTGTGAAAGGACGTCCAATTTAGACAATAAAAAAAAAGCAAAAAGACAGATTGTGCATGAACATATCTGCAATAAATCCACTGACTGAGTAACCCCAACCTTATTTACTTCCTCATCTCTCTCCCTGGCCTTGGCAAACTAGCAAACACTCCACCTCTTGTTCCCTCTCGACCCTCCACTTCAATCCTACCTTAACCAGCACATCAGATGCCAAGACATCTTTAACGTCTTTAATTGTTGCTCCAGCCGCAGTGTAGTGTTCATCATTGAACTTGGAAGGCTCTCCAGCTCCGGACTCCACGACGACGTTGAAGCCCTGTTTGATGAGCGCCTGGACACCAGCGGGAGAAATCGCCACGCGGCGTTCATTCTGGAAGATTTCTTTGGGAACGCCGACTGTGAGTTTTGAGTAGGAAATACCTGCAGAGGAGAAGAGAAACAATACAGGAGTTTTATGACATAAATGATAAAAAATCAAAGTAAAATAGTCTATCAGGCAGACAAATCTCCTCAAGAAGCGGCCATAAGCGGAGTTAAAACTGTGTTTAAACTAGGGTTGTCACAAGAACCGATACTTCGGTACCAATTCGATGCCGACACGAAAAAAATAATTCGATACTTGCTTTTTTCTGGTATCGTCAGAACCGAATATACAACTTTTCACTCGGCGAGCCGTGTCGATTCTTGGCGGAACTGAGGGGGGCAGTATACGCGTGTGAGCAGCACAGAGTAGTAAGCGGCGCTGAAGAAGAACACTTGCCGTCTTCGAAAAAAATGGCTTCAGCAGATGGGAGTGAAAGCACAACACGTCGGCTCGTCGACAAGACAGGTGCGAAGAGTCGCGTGTGGAAATATTTTGCATTCGAGGGCGAGGCGGATGAATCCGGAGCAATTCTTGATTCACACAAGCCGACATGCAAAAAGTGCCTCAGAAAAATTCAGACCAAAGGAGGAAGCACGTCAAACCTGGCTATAGGCCACTGCTGTTCTTTTTTTAATGTAAAATAGTTGACTATTGTTATTTATGACCATATTTATAAGCACAGTATTGTTTGTTTTTATACTGGATGGCTATAGGTCTGTTGACAGCTGGTACTGCAATTTAAACCTTGTGCAAAAAGATCTTAAAGCACAGTGGTGTTAAATACTTGACAGTTTGAAGCAGTTAAACTGCAATAAATTAGTGAATTTAAAAGTACATGTGTCCTGTTGTTGTTTTTTTTTAAATTGTGGTATCGAATTAGTATCGAGAATCGTGGAAATTCACAGGTATTGGTATCGACTACTGAAATTCTGGTATCGTGACAACCCTAGTTTAAACACTGTACTGCATGTGGTCAGGGCTTTGTAGGCAGACACGGTCAGTGTCCAGCAACAGCAGTACCAGTCTACAGCCATGTCAGACCTATAGCTGAGGTTGATGGGAATATTTTTGTTGTAGTATTTGTAGGTATTTGGTAATAAACCAAAGTTGTAGGATTTATCCTCTTATCTAACCAAATGCCATTGTCCATCTGACTCAACATGTGTAAGAACAAAACGGAAACTTACAATGACAATAAATTTGGTAAAAGTCAGATAAGAATATAAACATTGAAACAATGAGTAGGGCAACTGCACTCAACTATTATCATGTCAGCCTGTTAATTCTGTACTCCTATTCAGGTCTAGTGCCAAAGTGACAGGCAGGTCACATGTTGCGTCACTCCTATGGAAAATTCCACTGCAGCTCTTTCCCTCCGTGTCCTTGTCTACACATAAACATGTGAGCCTCTGACGGGCTGCCTTTCCTCTCACCCTGCTGTGCCGACCCATCCTTTTGTTTTCTAAAAAAATGCCAGACATTTGATTACAGTTCTATAAATTCATAGCCATCATATTACAAAGGTGCAGTTCTGATTAGGTTCAAATTAGGAGTCAATATAAACTAGTAACCTGTAACGAACCCAGTAAAAGTGCATGGGAACAGACAGCTCTATATAGCTAGCATCTGCTAAGCACAAAGCATAATAACTATATGTCATCACACTAATAACACTAACAGAAAATTCCAGTACATCTGAGTTGACAGTGCTTGCAAGTTTGAGAATGCCCGTCTCTTCCTACAGCACAGTGAGTCCTCTTGTCCATAAATCCAGCCTCACACCAATACTGTATGTCTATAGGCTCCCTAGAGGTCAGATGTCAGAGCACAAGCACATATACATCAAGCTGCGTCTTCCTCTACGGGTCTGTAAGCTGATACTTGTGTCTCCAGAATAGACGCTGCCAGCTGTTACTGACATGCATGTGTGCAAGCATGTCAGCATGGACCAAGTCACAAGTACTCGTTACCAACACCCACCTACAGATAGAGAGAGACATCGGCACAATCGTGAACCCAGCAAACAGACACGAAGCACCTGCAACCAGCTGGTACCGGCTTGCACAGTACACACAGAGAGACAGAAACAGGAAAATAGAGACTAATGCCTGAGGGCTGCAGTGTCCTAAAGATGACCTTGGGACTCCAAGCACATGCAGGTAGCAACACTGACCACTACAGTTAATGTTTAAGGAGACTTATGTCCTCTCTTTTGTTTTATTTATCTTAACTTTGCTTAAACAGGGGGGACTACAACAAAGAAGGGATTAAAAAGCGTCCCAAAAAAAGAATGAATGAATTGGTAGGGTGTCACTCTACAGCATGTAGATGACCATGACAGATTTGTTTCACTAGTTGTCAAGGCCATTGGTGCAACAGTGCACTTCTATTGCAGAGCATTAACATTTTGACAAGTTTATATAATGAGTATGTTGCCACCTGCTATTTAGCACCTGATACACAAGTCCATGAGAATGCACACAGAAGCTACAGGTGGCTTTCATGTTGCTATCAGTAGTAGAATGTGCACCTCTAGCTTTGTCACACATGCAATCCATTTATAGCACTATTGCTATCTAGAACATTTATATCTAGGTTAAAAATGCTCGAGGCTAACATCCAACACTGTCAGGTGTATGAATATTTTCTGAGTCAGTTCAAACATGCTGTTCAACACCTGAGCAACCTGAAACCAACATTTAAATTACTAAATTCTAATCACTCAGTTACAGATGGTAGCTGTACAAGATAAAGCAAAGCAGGCATGGTCAATAAGTGCAATGTCGACAACCTGGCACAAAATGTTTTCCTGTGGAACTTTTATTTACTCAAGGTCTGGAAAAGACACTGTGACACTGGGAGAGTGTGTTACCATTACAACCCCTAGGATTTCTATGTATATTGTTGATACAAGATCCACGTTGTTATTAACCTTCTGTCACAGTGTAGTTCACAAGACCATGTGACCTCAGTGGAGATCCTTCATTACTAGTTCTATGCACTTCTCTAGGTCACTTTTTGCATCAACATTGTGTTGCTTTCTATCGATCCTTTCTGCCCAGAAACTCTTTGTCTAAATGTGTACTGTGTCTCACCTGGACTGGCACAACGTCCCAGAGCTTGATGGGTCCTGAAAAAGCGGAGGCATGATGATTTGATAGCACTGCTTCTCTGCAGCTTCCCACAGGAAACACTGCTGAACACCGGCGCCGAGCAGCTGGCCGCCACAACACGTAGGAGGCTCGCCATGGTGCACACACACCCGACACTCACACACCAGGACAGACAGCAGCTCTCCTGGGGAAGAGACAAGTGAATGATGAGGGCACCAGCAGAGAGAGGGGGGTTATGGGTAAAACAAATAACAGGAGGATGAAGGTTTGTGAATGAGAAAGGGAACATATCTGTGCATCCATTCTCTCTCTCCATCATTAACAGCCTTCAATTCAAATGAATTTACTCTCACCTTTGAAAAAGTATGCAATGTGGCCACTTTGGTTGGTGACATATGTACATTTGCCTCATTTTCAACCGTACTTTAACAACATTGAGGACTCAGCCAAGTTGCAGTGACAGTAAAAAGCACGAGGAACATGTTTACTTTAGGGGGAGATAAAAGAACTGGGATAGACTAGGATAGCTTGGCTGGTGTTGTAGGGTTTGAACTGGAATTAACTGGCAATAATGAGTAAAGAGACCATTTGAGTTGAACGGTCAAAAAAGCTTCAATCTGAGGGGGAAAACTAAATTAATAGATGACACACGACACACATACCTTTTTTATCTTCAATTATAAATTAAATGTTTGACTTTTGGACTCTTAGGAACTTGAAAAATGAAAAAATGAAAATGAAAGGTTGTCAATTAGTTCATGTCAATTATTCTTTAGCAATTTAGTTAAAATTAGTGGTTGACATAAAAATCAGAAAACAAAGAAAGGGAACACAACTATTTTTTTTTTTGTTTGAAAGAAGACTTGAACGATTTAAAAATATACAAAATATAACAAACTCTCATTTAGAGAACAACAACATAAACGAGCTGTAGAGCAAAGAGTATAAACACCAATGTTGCATTCAGGACTCTTGTTTCATGTCAGAAAAACAAAATTAAAACTACCACGTCATCAAAAAGTATCTCAGTCTTAAAATACGAGTTAGCCCAGATTCAGTTGACATTTAGCTAAAATTATAACTTATAAAAAGCATCATATTACAAACGCGCGATGATTTGACCTGAACCCAGGTCAGGACATGAACGTCTCTCAACCCCTCTAGCTCACGGGTTCTTTAACGTTCATGACCCAATAAAATGCAAATAAATCACAACGCCTTCTTTTGGGGCTACACTGACTCACAACTGGGTGTCATCCAGACCAAAATAAATTGGTAAAGCCGGCGGTTTAAACGTGCTTTCGCTGCTCAATGCCGTTTCCCTGCGAGTCACAGATAAACAATGATAATATCTGCCACTTGTCTCCCATTGTCTGCTATATCTGGAAGCTAACGGACGCTAGCTAGCGATTTAGCCCGCTAATACACACGTCTCGCGCGCGAAGGCGACCCAAAAAGCCGCCTACACGCGCACAGCGATGCAAAAGCAAACACACGCACGGTGAAAAGTGTAGAATGGGAAGGTTAGCGGCGGACAACTCTACTGACCTTTGCAAAAACAGTCCCGGCTCTGTGCAGCACCCAGGCGAACTCTCCGTCGACCCGGAAGGTGTCCGGTGAACGCGGCTGGCATCGGCATATAATTGGATCATATGTGATGATGATTTTGACGCATGGGACTTGATGACTTCTGATGTGCATTCACTGACGAGGCATAATGAAGTTACACTGCAGCCTGCACAGTATGCTTTAGTGACAGTTGTCATATTTTTTATTTTAATGTTATCCATAACATGATCAGTTACAGCTTTATTATGCACTGTCTAAAAAGTTTTGCTGGAAGCACATGCACGACTTGGTTTTCAACAAACCACGCAAATTCATATGCAAATTAAACGTATTAATTAATGAGCAGCACATATACGTGTATTCTAGTATTTCAGAAATGGCGTCCCAAAATTTAGTGACTATGCAACTCTGTAAACTCCCACAGAGGAGCGCTCTTTTACCATTTTAGATCCACCACTGTTTTTGGTCAAACGAATAATTCTGCTTCTACAAGCCACGATGTGATACATATCCTTTATACTAAATGTACAATAAAAGTATACAGATTTCACATCCAAACTGCACAGCATCCTCACCCTTTGAGACTGTCACTAGTGCAGATAATCACACTGCAATAACCTTATCAGCTATTCAGTCATTTGGATGGTGGTGTGAGATCATTTGAATCAATAGATGTTATCAGAGCATGTGTAATCTCCAGCATCACGTCATGATTAACAGATGTGGGCTGGTAGGATTTCAGACTCTTTCACAGTACTAGCAATGGCACAATTGTTCAAATATAAAACACAACACTTTATTTATGCAAAATTGTGTTCCTGTGCTTTTCCGGACACATGGAAGGTGGTTGGCTTGCTTTTAACTGTACATCTAATTAACAGGTAGCATTGGGGCAGAATCGGTGTTAACATTCATTTTACCTATGTACTGTATACAACATATACTCTCTCTCTCTCTCTCTCTCTCTCTCTCTCTCTCTCTCTCTCTCTCTCTCTCACACACACACACACACACACACACACACTGATCATCTGGTTCTATTTATCAGGCTCAGAGAGTGGAATGTATTGTTGCTACGCATGTTTCTCATTTCAGCTTTTCACCCTCAAGACAGCTCTTCTAATTATACTTTTCTTTGATTCCTAAACTCTTTTTTATTTCTCCTTCTCCCCCAGTGACATTAAAACTATAAATACAACCAAAAAATGTGATCGTAATGTCCCTCAACCTCACTCTGTTTGTATCATATCACTAGTTGCATCATATCACATCTTTTGTTTAAAATCTGTCTGTCTTTCTCTTCACACCACGTGTTTTCTTTGTTATTACTTTGAAAATCAAGGATAGAATGATTTACTTCAAAAAGGAGCAAACAATAGAAACCTGGAACCATTCTGTTCCCATATGAATTTTATTAGGACTGACTCATCTCACTGCTGTCAACTTAACTTTTTGTTTTTGCTTCATGTTTATGCTCCAACATGCTGTTTATTATTCCCTCAATTACAGAATGTACTAAAAGAGTATTGGTGTACTTTTATTTTACAGTTTAATAACTTTTATCTTTCACACACCTAAAAAGCCCTAGGTTATTTTTTGGACATCTAAATGTAATCAATATGTTACTCACAAAAAAAAAAAAAGCTGCACATCAAATAGTCACGGTTATGTTTGCAGGTTTGGGGAATCTTGTGGTTTTATGCTAATCTTAGTTGTTTAAAGGTTGGATTCTTGTGGGAATTGATGGTTGAGATGGCATTAAGTGATAATAAATAGTTTCCGGCTTTGGTTTATTGTGGCTAAGACTTAAGTTGGTGGAGGATTTATTGGGGCAGTATAGTGGGAGGGATGAATACCTTTTTCCTTGCAGAAAGCTATCAGGGTCAACTGGCTTGTGGGCACATTTGCCTCAGTTTCACAACTTGGAACAAGGAGGTGTGCTGCGTCTTTTAGCCTGTCTGGGTTATTTATGGTCCCTTCCTCCAGTTGAACAAATGACTCTAAACCTAACTGTGAGAACTCTCATCTCCCACTTTTACTCCGTCATTCTGTCCACACTCAGTTTGTCCGCCCCTCCTCCTCCTTGGGTGAGGCAGCCTGCATTAAGGCTGGATTATGCTTCCGCGTCGACACAACGCAAGGGAGCTTGCGGACCCCTTACGTCCTTGCGGACCCCCCTTGCGTCGACGCAAGGGCCTGACGTGTGCCTCCCAAAAATCCTCGACGCGCGTCGAGGCAACGCAACGCCAACGCAACACCAACGCAGCGGCATCGGCTGTGATTGGTCCGCTAACTACATCCGCTGGAGACCGCTATCCGGTTTCCATTCATAAACACCGCCATTTAAACTTTTAAAAGGCTACTTTTATTGTTTTCACCTCGTTTTATTGTTTGCACCTTGTCGCTTTTGCACAAAGAAATAAAACACCAGGTTCTGAAAAATTGTGGATGTTTAAAGCCGGAAAGTAAACAAATACGCTATAACGAGGCTACGACGATATATGTCAAGAGTCTCGGTCGGTCGGTCAGTCTTTACAAAAACCATAGCGCCCTCTACCGGTGTGGCATTGAATTGCATTTCGACACGTAAACCCAACGCAGAACCATCACGGTCTCCAAGCAACTGCGTCGCCGTTGCGTTGCCGTTGCGTGATCACTACGCGGAAGCATAATCAGGCCTTTAGTCAGCGCCCGTCTCTGATGGATAGTGACAGGTGTTAAAACACAAATCAAATACAATCAGTCTTCACCAGGTTTAATAATGCAAGTCATTTGATCTTTGCGGGGATATTGTCTCTTCACTTGCCTCACTTGGGAGGGAGGTCAGAGGTCAGGATCAGCCTCTCGGCAGCACCCCTGAAGCAGGTAAGTCTGCTGACAAAGACAAAGCAGGGCAGGTGTCCTCACTCAACAATGTGTCTGTTTTGTCACGTGAGAGATTGTTTTTCTGGTCATAATGGACTTCAGACCAGTCAGCTGTGAGACAAAGCAGCAACACACACACACACACACACACACACACACACACACACGCACACACAGGGAATGTGTGTGTGTGTGTGTGTGAGAGAGAGAGAGAGAGAGAGAGAGAGAGAGAGAGTTTTTAGCAAGAAAATGCTTTGAAGTCCCAGAAAATTCCAGGAGTTTCCTGTTAACGATCCCGGGCTGTAATGTGAACCAGGAGTGTGCGAGGAGAAGGAAGTCTCCCCGGCCAGTGTCTCTCTGCTGGTGAGAGGCAAACATCACTGCAGTCTTTGCCGTCCTTTTACCTTACACATCCACATCAGATTGGCTCCACCTGCTTTACCTTTTTTTTTTTAAGGATACAAGAATTATTCCATTCTCAATAGGGTTTTTTTGCATTTGGATTCAACGCATGGAGGTTTCTCAGATTTGACGATCTAGAGCGTCTAAACCCCTAAAATCACGTTTTAAACAGCTGGCTGGATCCATCTGTTTCAGATGCAACACTGCTGCCCGCGACCTTGCACAAATGTGTTTTTCAATCAGAGGAGGATTTGTGAGCTGCTAACCTGCTCCAGCTGAGCGACAAACCCAACCACTCGACTGTGCAAGGATGTTTCATTTCTCCAGGTCACACCGGCCTCTGCTGTTGCTTGCTGCCCTGTGGGGCCTCAGTTACCCGGGTTTGCTCAGCGCCTGGCCGGGCATCAGCCGCAGCAAGCCCAAGGATCAGCTGGTGGACCCGAATGTAAGGGACTGGGGGGACTATTCAGACCTCCCTCCGGGCATCGAGCAGGGGTTGGGGCTGGACGAAGAACATGAAGACAAAAGGGGCGTGGGAGAGTCCTCGTCCAGCCTGGCTCCGGAGCTGGACTTCCTGGCTGATTTTGCAGGCAAGAAAAAGGAACCGATCAGCTGATGTATCTACTTGTCTGTTAACCAACTTATGGTACGCCATCCCCTCTTCTCCCCTTCAGGTAAAAAGCGACTATGGGTGATAACAGCACCATCAAACAGTGACAACTACCTTCGTATGATGGAGAAACAGCTAGAAGACATGGGGCAGGTACTGTATTCATTGATTTTCTCTTCAGATACACCTTTTGAAGATTTTTTTTCACATGTGGGGAATAAAACAAAGGAATTACACTAAAAAAACAGCCCTCTTGCTTTCTCTTTTGTGTCTCTTTCCATCTCTCAGAAAGGGCTGAACTGCCATCTAGCAGAAAGAGACACATTCATCATCACCATCATCCAGAACGCCATGATGGAAGGGCGAATCCAGAAAACCACTTTCCAAGGAGACGCCACAGTAGAGAGCGTGGACCCTGACACAGTTAGCAAACTGCTGCACTACCTGGAGCTTAACAGCCAGGTAACCGGTTTGTCTCTCAACAAGATATTCACAGCCCATTTGAATTATTGATTTTATCACATATTTGACCTGAAGTTTTAATAGTTTACTAATATTTTCAGGAGCAAGGGTTCACCATGCTGGTTGTAAAGAAGAATCTTCGGGTCAGTGAGCGCTTCCCTTATCCGGTCCGCGTCGAGGCGGTGTTGGAGCTCATTGATCAGTTCCCTGTGAGGAAGCTGGAGAAGATGACCAGAAAAGGATCCAACCTGAGGTCCCACTACACCACTGTCATTCACTGTACTGATAGAGGAGGGAGGGGGAATTTTACAGTACCTTTTTAATTTAAATTGGTGCTTTTTGACCTTAATCTTACATTCTAGATGTTTATAGAAGTTGGGTGTGCATTTTGTTTGAAGTTACGTGGGAAAAATCTACACAAATCCTCTTAGACAAAATGTTTTTTTTTTCATTCAGGTGTAAAACCACTAAAAAGAAGGTTGTGATGAAAAGAAAAAGGATGAAGAAGAAGATAGTGCTGAGCCCTCAGAGGCGAGGGAATCTGACATCTGTTGTGGCGTTACAAAGGAGACCTCCCCTGGACAAAAAAGCTGCCCTGAAGAGTAAAATCCAGGACATACTGAGTGGACGCTCCAGGTTTGTCATCCGTAAGGTGCCTACCGCGGGATCCACCAGGGGAAAGGACTCGAGTCGGGCCTCTTTCAACGAACGGGCCAGAACCCACAGCCCTCCATCTGTGCCAAAGAGCAACGAACAAGTGAAGAAAGACAGGTGCCATCTTCTTATTTCACATTTTCAAACATGCTGTAGTGGATGAAAGAGTGCAGATGTTTAAGCCCTGTTTAGATTTTGTGTTCCCATCTGGTACGTCATGCTTCCTCATCCCTTTGCAGTGGACAGAGGTGTTTCTTTTAGTGCTGGATGAACATCAAAGTGAGTTTTTTTCCTCTCCTTCTGCAGACCCGACTCCCCCGTGGAAGAAGGGAAGGAAACACATGGAGGGAAAAACAGTGAAGATAAACAACAGCAGAATTTAAAGGATGACACGCAGGAGAGACAGAGCTCTAAGAAAAAGGGTAAAGGGAAAAAAGGGAAGAAAGGGAAAGGAAAAGGTAAAAAGTCCAACGGAGAGGCCAGTGAGAAGGATAAAACAGCCCTGAAGGAGTTTTTGGACAGTTTAAAAGGGACAAGAAGGTTAATGGTGAGACAATTTTTTGCATCCTATTGTTTTCCTTTTTTTTTATCTATACCAGATGGGTACGTTCCAATCCTCCATTTGGACTGATGTGTGTGTCTGTGTGTGTGTTGTCCTCGTGCTAGTTGATCTCAACGCCCAGCAGAGACGCAGCGCTGTATATCCAGCAGAAAGACGACAGCGAGAAGCAACAGTGTGACCTCGCCATTAGGAAGATCACCGTGGCAACCATTGTGGGAGAGGGAAGTGACGCCGCGCTCATGCTGCAACACCACCAGCTCGGTAGGGAATGCTTGTACACGTTTGTGTGTCTGTGTGTGTTTGTTTGAAAATTTGCATCTAAAACATTTGGTGCTATTGGATAATGGTCCAAAACTTTCGAGGCTCTTCAGCATATTTTCAAAAAATTCAGCTGCTACTTTTTGATTGTGCGTTTGAATGCTGTGGGTACTTCTGGCTTTCACGAGCAGCTGAATATTTTAATGATTGTCCATAAAACCAAAGCTGTGTTGCTCAGAGCTAAATGATAACACATCTTAGTTTAGTTATCATGCTAACATGCGCTAAATTAACGGTAATCAAGAACTAAAGCTGTGGCTGATGGGAATGTCGTTTGTTTTGTAGATATTCGGCCATAAAACCAAAGTACTGGAATCCCACACAGCAGCCATGCAATAAATACTGTCCTTGAAGGTTGTAAGGTTCATAATTGTTCAGAGCTGGTGATTCAACTTAATGGTTGTTATGAGTCACCAGTCATGCTGGTGTGGTTGTATTGGTTTGCATTACACTGAGGTTTCTATATGCAGACACATTAATTCCTGTATTTTGTTGCGTTTCAGAGTCGGAGCATCCACTCAGTGACCAATCAGAACGTTTCTCAGATCCAGGCCTGATCTCCCTGTTGAGGGCGGAGCTTGGCCTGTCATCCTCTGACCTCTTTTCTATGACAGTCACAGACTACGACATCAAGCCCAACGTAAGACAGTCTGCACCTTTTTTCAGTTTGTTATTTTATTTGGGTTTGATGAGCTCATCATCACAACTGGAAGTGTGGTCGTGTTCACAGCTGCTCCGAGTGAAGAATTGTGATGTCATTCCATGTAATACAAATACACTTGACTAGATGTGCCTCTCTGTGTGTGTTTTGTGCCTGATAAGAGAGTCTTTGAGGCTCCTCCATCAGGCTCTGCTCTGTTCGAGTACATTGACAGCTTTCCCTCAAGGCGCTCAGAAAAAGAACAAGAGAGGAGGAGTCCTCCCTCCTGCTTCAAGCAGAAGTCTGGAGCTGAGGATCCACTGCTCAGGTACTGAACTGTAATTCAAAAAGACTTGGATTATTTAACATGCCCTTATGGCAAAATTCAAACTGGCTATTTGTGTGGATGTTTAGGTTCGTGTCTAAGAGGAGACTGCTGCTCATCTCGGCTCCGTCTGAGGATGACTACTCCTTTCAGCAGCAGCTCTCTGCTCTCAGGGGACAAGAGTGTCACCTGGGTGAGTAACTCCCCACCCTTTCATCTAGTGAGCAGCACGCTGTACTGTCTGCTCTGTAGCTTTAAGAAATGTTACGACAGAGTTGGGTGTCCTCTCTGACCTTTAAACCAACGCTGTGTTTCCCTTATTGGCCAGAATTAAGTAATAACCATAAACATGATGTATGTTGCATTATTTTTTACTTCACTACATTTATTTTTCACATCTAGTGATCTGTTACTTTGCAGTTTCAGATTGATACAAAAAAAAATCCATCAATATAATATATATTAATCTGAAATGGGTCATTCTGCAAAATGAGCATTTTTACTTTTATTTAGTATATTTTTGATGCTGATACTTGTTTAGTTAAGTATTATTTTGTTATTTACTTAAGTAAAATATTTAACGCAGGACTTTAACTTGTAACACAATTTCTACCCAATGGATTTTAATGCTTTTAATTTAGTAAAACTTGAATACTTCTTACACCTCTTGCAATTTGTTGCTGACTTTAACCCAATACTCACTTTTGGGTCCTTCTTCAGGTATTCGCCACTTTGCCGTGTTGAAGCTGATTGGAACTGGAGTCAAAGCATCAGGAACTGTTGAGCTGTTTCCCCTCAATGGTAAGTCGCAGTAATTTGGGTGCTGATAATATCAATTAGGAATTTACTGTGTATATTAATGTAAATATATGGGGAACATTTTTTATTCAAGAGTGAACTGTGTTTTTCAGACCTCCAAGTTGTCTTTTTAAATCTCTTTTTATCATGTTTTATGCACCACTTCCTTTTCTCTTCTTCCAGGTCGAAGTCAGAGTGAGGTCGAGCCGTTATCCCGCGACACGGTCAACAATCTGAGAGAACAGCTGAAGATCAGTAAGGACTATTTCAGCATAGTGGTTGTGGGGAAGGATAGCGATGTCAAGGCATGGTTCCCATCCCCCATGTGGTCCTTGGATAACATCTATGACCTGGTGGACTCCATGGAGCAGCGCCTCCAGGAGGAGAAGCTGCAGAGGAGACTGGGGATCCACTGCCCTGAGGACAGAGGGAGAGGAGGCAGCGAAGGGGGGCGCTATCCCGGCTATGATGAAGACGGGGCGGACCAGACATATTTGTATCACCGGCCGGAGGAATGATGAGAAAGAAGGAGGAAGAGCTCGCAGTGGAGTGAAGAAGAGCAAGCTCACAAACAAAGATGTGAAAACCTACACAGACCCAAAGGAATAAGTTGAATATTGTATTTTTGCGAGTAATAAATGTCAAAAGCAGAGCAGAAAATATTGGAATGGTTTAATAAAAAAACAGTGAAAGCATATGGGCATCCTTTAACTGTTTTTTGTTTTTTTAAACATGGTGTTCTGTTTTTATTTATTAATTACAGCAACAGTTTTACAGATTGTGCTCTTTGGCAACGCTTCTGTCAGCTCTTTTTAAGCACAGTCACCACAAGGCCGTCTGTTGAAATATTGTGATGCTAAAATTTAAACTGTATTCTAATGAAATACGTTCTTTTCTCTGAGCTCAACATCTATTTGGTTTGTTTTTTTTTGACATTATTTACAAATCCTTTAAAGGTTAACAGCAAAAGCCTTCAGCTGTTGAATAAATGTAATACAACAAACACACCGTGTCATATAGACATCTACCAATCAGGGGCCCGCCCAGCCAGCATGTCCATGTGGGGCCCATAAGGTTTAAATTTGGGCTGCAGATAAGGGTCCCAAGTGGGTTTGTCTGCAGTTTCCATGGTGGCCCCACCTGTGTTTGCCCATATAAGGACCCATTTATGGTCCAGTCTGATCCCTCTTCATGCCCATGTGGGCAAAGATATGGGGCCTACATGGGTCCTGTGCAACTCACCAATTTGGGCCCCACCTGAAACCCAGTCAGAACCAACTTGAAACCCATATGGGCAAACACAGGTGGGGCCACCATGGCAACTGCGGACAAACCCACTTGGGACCCTTATCTGCAGCCCAAATTTAAACCTTATGGGCCCCACATGGACATGCTGGCTGGGCGGTAGCAGCATATGGCAGCATGTAAATATCCTAAACGATAGCTTAAATCTTCAGTGAAATCTTCAGGATGAGAAGAGATGAGGACTCGGTTCAGGGGCAATATATTTGTGTGACCAACAAACACCACAAGCCTGTGGGTGTTCATTTCTGCAAGTGCAACAGCATCTCACATAAAACGGAAGTAGAAGTAAAAATAGAGAGAAAAAAAGGTTTATGTGTTGGCAGGAGGGCATCAGAGTCTCAAGAGATCCTTCTGCAGAGGAGAGCAGAGAAAAAAAGGCAGGAGGAGAAATATTCTCCTAATGACTGTCAGTTAATGAAACACTACAAAATAGTTCATGCAGGGATAATGTTTGATTAGAGATTAGCTCACTTTATTGATTTACCTGATGACATGCTACTTTTATAGACTGACCAATAACCATAGAAACGAATGAAAGCGGAGCCATTCATATCAAATACTACCTCAAATAAATGAATGCTTTCCTAAATCAGTCCTCGCTATGAATAAAAGGAACTCTGAGAGCATTCTCAGTGTATTTGTCAAAGCGGTTCCTGGAGTCTATAAGATAAAAGTCACTTGAACTTTGCTTCCAAATGCACTTGAAAGTCTTAGGCTGCTTGAATTAGTGGCTTACAATTTAATTATTAACAGCAATAATGAAATCATTTTTTTTTTTTGTGTTTGGTTGTTTAATTTACTTGTGAAAGACAACCGAATGTTTGGTATTCATCAGATATAAAATGTCTACAGAAGCTTGCCTCTAATTGCAAACTATTATCTCAACCATACTGTGTAAAACGCCCGTCACAAATAAATACTGCAGCAATAAAAACACTTTACAGCCTCCAACAACAAAAAAAAACAACCTGTGACTGTCATGAGGAAGTACAGTCTAATAAACCTTGACAGCCTTATCATATACGACGATGATAGTCCCCTGACGTGTATCTAGCGCCACCATCAGGTCAAAATCCCTGCTAATAAGCACAGCTTAAGCATGTTAACAGTCTAAACTAGGATGCTGAAACCATCACGAAGCCTCGAAGACAGTTGGTCTGGTTGTCATGCCGACACATGTTCAGATTGTTTACTCTCTACAGGGGTTTCTGCATGTTATGTAAGGGATAGTGCACGCCTCCGCGTCGTCCATTAATTTTTGTTAATGAACACCTCGTCGGGCATTATCCCGCTTATACCATGGTCACCTACGAAAGAAAGAAATATTTAATCAATTAATAATACTTTAATGTGTTTTAGAGTTAAAAGTTTTTTTTTTATGTCTTGCTGTTGTGATGAATAAACTGTGAAATAACATTGACTCTCCGTTGCCATGGTTACCATCCATCGTTTGAGCCAGCGCAATAATTTAGAACTGTCATCGGGCAATTTGATGGAACGTGTTTCCTTGGTGTACATTAACACTTTTTAACCTACACCCTCCAGCCAATCAGAATCGAGTATTCACCCAGACCATGGTATAAAGGCCATATCAGTCATGTTGCATTTTTCGTTTTAAAGTTTTAAAATTTAAAGTTTTTGATATGGCTGCTATGGAACAAGCCTCACAGTGTTTTTTCTGTTGACCCGCCACCGAGTGAGCGGGGCATCAGTTGTTGAGCACAGAGGGGAACTGCTGGGAGTTTGCCAGGGATAGGCAAATCCCAGAGATCAAAACACACCGATAACAGAGGCTGAGCCACACACAACACACACACTGCACAGAGAGGAAGTAGGCGAGTAGTCTGCCTATGAAGAACTGGAGTGTACACCCCCCCTCCCCTCCACCGAATACAAACACACTTACTGCTGTGTCACACTATTTGTCATTCACTTTATCTCGGCAGCTCTCCTTCTCTCTTTCACTTCGACAGCCACAGAAACTCACACGGACACACTGAGCAAACACACTCACTTTATTCACCGGCCATTTGGACGTAGCAGAGTCCTGCGGCGTTGCAGTCCTCAGCATGGTAAGTACAACTTAACTTAACTATTTGAAGAAAAATCACTTTCTAGGCGTTAGAATTAATCTAGAGTGCCTTTGTAAGATTTAATGACAGATGGCGACTATTGTAAAACTGTGTTTAGGGCATTTTACAACAAGTGTAAAGTATTATGAAAAGATATGATGAGCATTTCTCTGCAACAACACACTCAAGAAGCCTTTCGTTCTCGTCCACATGCATTTGACAGTGGAATTTGTTTGAGCAAGTTACTGCATGTGTGATTACAGAGGATTTGCCATATATATATATATATATATATATATATATATATATATATATATATATATATATATATATATAATTTAGATTTTTGTTACAAGAGATCAATAGCGTTTTCTGGTTTTGTGTCAACTAAATTGAGCAAGAAAACTTTGGCCTCCACTTTTCATCACACTGGAAGTAGAAGTAATGGTTCCTCTTTGCTCTGACCAGACGACCTCTTTCTCTCATTCTTTTCATTTGACTGGAAATGTACTTGTGCTTAATAACGTGTACGGACAACTACATTGTTTATTTGCAATAGCAGGGAAAATAGCTAATCACCTCACCATCTAGCTTAAGTATTTTTGTTCAACACAACAATGTGTTTCTCAGTTCTTACCATGAATTTTCACACAACAAAAGTGACCCATCACTGAAACAAAAACCTGTTTACAGGCTAAACCACTCAAACTAATGCAGTCTTTCACAGCCTTGCAATCAATCCTACCTTTATATTTTTAGTGAGGATTGGACTTCATGGCCATCGTGGCTGCAGTTTGTGGTTCTCTTGTGTTGCGTTATTCTGAGAGCCGTTTCCAGGATTTATAAAGCATTTTTTTTAAATTATCTTTTCTTTTTTTTTTTTCTTTTTTTTTTACAAAAGTGCACTGCACAAACATTTAGAGAAGCAGTAATTGCAAGCGCCTTGTACAAACCATATTGGGAAATCTTAAGTTTACTGTTGTTGAGAAATGGAGGAAACTTTCCTCTAATTTCATATGAAGTCACATCCTTATGCCACCACTGCAAGATGTTAATGACACCGTCTTAAGTGGCACTCCTCACAAAGCCTTTCTTTTGAGCACCATCTGTGCATCTCTATAAACTGCTAGCTCGACTGCATTTGTAGAACATAGGAGTCGGACATTTACAACCATCTAAAAACGGCAGTTTTCGACAGTGGACTGAAAAGTATTGAAACTTAAAAAAACCAATCCTCCAACATCAATCAATCCTCCATTGTTCTTTCATAGGCCCAGTATTATTTAATATATAATGGAGCTACCGCTAGAGAAATAGCCCAGGTGTACAGTTTTTAGACATATTTTGGAAAGTTTTTTTCCCACAATATCTGCTTGATGCATGATTAACAGATTTGTGGTTATGTTGTGATTGGTTAAGATAACAAAAAAGATCAGCCTTGAATCATCTTTTTCAGTATTTAAACAAAACCTACAACTTCTACAAATTTCCTCTAAAACAAAAGTCAAAAACAATTAGCAGTGTATAAATGTTTTATTTAACAGCCTCCTGAGAGACCATGTGACTCTACTGAGATCATTCTAGTTACAATTACAAACACTAGCTGCTTCTTTTTTTTTTACTGGCAACGATTTGACATAAGCATCACTGGTCTTGCTGTGTGTTGAATATTGTTATATGATCTGTTCACTGTGGTTTAACTTCCCATTTAGCCTCATGCAGTACACTCGCCCTCAGTGCTCCGCTGTAATAGCACGCTCTTATCTCCACTTCCTGGTCAGGTGCTGACTCTAGTCAAACCTGCCTCATTAGGTGTGGCTGCTATTTGGTCAGTTCACTGTGCCACTTGACTGATACTGGACCAGCTATTGTGGGCACATTTGGATGCAACATTTGGTCGTTCTGAACACCTCAGGGTGCTTATAGGACAGCCTTTTAAGTTTGAATGGCTTATCCATTCATGCCATAGCCAAAGCAACACCATATATGTCTTTCTATAGAGTTCTTTTCAGTGTAATACATAATACACATATAGGAAATGTCCCTCCCCCTCTCCTCCAACAATCAGTGCTTGACAAAAGTACCTTTCGTTTACCTACATCGGAGAATGTGATATAATAGGGACGTCAATAAGGAAGTCAAAAGAACTGAGGTCTGAGAAGTAATAAAGATTTATAGCCGTTACCTGTGATGAGAAGTTTATCTAGCTTATAAGTACCGTATAAAAATAACATTAACATTTAACATTAAAATCTGCTCTGAAGTGTTGTTAACCTTCTGTCAACTTATGAGAACATTCTCTTTAGAAATAGCACATTTGCTTTTCACTTGAACCACATTTAAATACAATGTGAGGTAAACATCTTGGTTCCAAGTTCTCTTCATAGGCTACATTATCTAAATAATACATAATAAATAATCGTTTACTTGGTTACATGAAGAATACATGGCTTCATTTCTGTCCTATTAACAAGAGTGTTATGGGGAGCTGCTGGTTTAGGATTATTTTAAGAGTCAAGACTTTCCTGTTAAAATCAAAGGGATTATGACCGTCCTGTACCTGCAGAACCACAACAGTGTGTGAAGTTGTTGATGTGGTTTGTGAGCTGCTATGAGGAATGGGCCAATATGAGTTAAATAAGTGACCACAAGGAGAGTTTGGTAATAAGAAAAGGAAATTCCCTGTTAGGAAATATATTTTTTTTTTAGGGTTTTGCTACTTTCTGTTCCTATGTGAACTTTAATATCAGCCTTTGTGCATTTCTTTTCTCTCTTTCCTCTTTCAGTTGTCTAGCGGTTTCTGTTTTGGGGACTTTTGTTTCAAAAGTAATTTGATAGTCTGGCCTGCTCAGCATGATTTTCAGTTCTGGTTTCATATTCTGATTATTAAACTCTCTGTCTGACCCTCTTCCATACTTTCCAGGAAAACAAATCTGATGTAAAGGCCATGATGGCTCGCTTCCAATCAAGTGGGGCGAGCACCGATGAGACTTCTTCCACGCCGCCTGGACGCATCAAACAACCCCTGCACCCCACCCTCTCCTCCGGCCTGAATTCACACCCAAAGAAAGCGGTCGTGGAAAGCCTCTCCGGCGGTGCCATAAATATTCCTCCTAAACCCAATTTTCTGAAAAGCACAGCGTCAACTAAAAGTGACACAGAGATAATTGAACCACACAAAGCTAAAGCCCTTGCTAGCAGGTTTGGAAACACCCAGGATGACAACAAAAAGCCTGTGTTTAAACAGCAGGGACCCTTGAAGTCACCTTTTTCACAGGCTCCTGAAGCTAAAGGCCCTCTCCACAAGCCCGCACTCAACAAGCCGTCCCTGAACTCCACCCTGTCCGACTCCAAACCCGCCTTTCCTAAACCGGCGCCACCGCTCAACTCCAAGCCCAGCTGGGTGAAAGAAGACAGCGGCGGAGGTTTGAAACAAAAACCCAGCAGCAGCATTGTCAAATTAATGCAGCAAAATGAACAGGCAGCAGGAGCCGGCACAAACACCGTGAACAAACCTTCACCGCCGGCAAACGCCGCTTTTAAGTCCACTTCCAACTTCAAGACTGCTCAGAATACCTTCAACAAGGACTCAGAAAGCGCTGCGAAAGAGGAAAGAGCCGACAAACAGCCCGTAACTGCTACTAACTCCGTCCCTCCTCAAAAACCTCCAGCCAGTAAAAAGCCTAGCTTTAAAAAACCTTCCAAGCCTTCCCCTCAGACTAGCAGCGATGTCACTTCACACCCCAAGAGCAAACCCCTCCCGAACAGTTTGGCTTTGGGCCCCCCTCCAGCCAAACCTAACCGACCCCCCAAAGTCAACCTGGAGTCCTTTAAAAGAGGCGCTGTGGCCCCTGATCATGGTGAGTAGGACTTCATTCACAGGTTTAATAGTGACACCATATAAACACCTTAGATGAGTACAATAAATCAGTATTTACACAAATGTAACCAATCATCACTGTGTTTTGCATTTTAGACTTTAGTCTGAGGCACCACCAAAGCCATAATGGCTGAACACAAAGACGTGTGATCACAGTTTTAGCACCACAGATAAACTCTTAAGATTCAGCAGGACATCCATCCATCCATCCATCCATTTTCTACCGCTTATCCTGTATTCAGGGTCACGGGGGGCTGGAGCCGATCCCAGCTGTCATTGGGCGAAGGCAGGGTACACCCTGGACAGGACGCCAGTCTATCACAGGGCCGACATGTAGAGACAGACAACCATTCCCACTCACATTCACACGGGCAATTTAACCTATCCCCATCCTGCATGTCTTTGGACTGTGGGAGGAAGCCAGAGAACCCGGAGAGAACCCATGCTTACACGGGGAGAACATGCAAACTCCACACAGAAGGAACCCGGGCCGATCGAACCCGGGACCCTCTTGCTGTGAGGCGAGAGTGCTAACCACTACACCACCGTGCAGTCAGCAGGACAGTTTAAGTTATTTTTGTTATTGCTAGATTTATTCTTGTGAATCGTCAAACAATATAATGTTCACATCAAAAAAACATTACTACTTATTATCTTTAAGGGTGCTATTATGATCATATGAACACATCTTCAGAAAGAATTGAAAGAAAATGACAATTTAATCATTTCTTCAGAGATGGGGATGTCCTGCAGAGGGAAATATGGGCTCATGACCTCAGCCTATAATTTGTTCTCTTGGTCTCAAAGGAGATATTGATCTGAATAAAACAGCTTAAATAACGTAGCGATTAACCACCATAGCATTTCCAAATGGAATGAAAAGCATATCATAGTTTTAAGAATGATAGATTATTGCTTTTTCAGCATAAATCTGAAATGAGGTGGAAAAAAGAGTTTGGAGATCACCAGCCAGCAGGTACACACATGTGGGCCCACAGGCAATAATACTTCAACTCTATCTGGCTGCATTCAAATCATTTGTTTTCCATTATGGATGATGTGTCTTTGGCTCCTGCTTTGCAATCATTATGCAACAAATACAACAAACCAAACACGTTTTCAGCATCGTTTTGCTTCTAAATCATCCAATCAACACGCTCCCTAAACTAAACCAGGCGCCTGCGGTGGAGAATTGGATGAGTTTGCTGTTGTCTCATGCATTTCCTCTTTGTCCCTACTTTGGACAGACATTTCAGAGGTTTGAAAAGTCCTTGCTTCACCAACGTGGTGTGTTCGTGACTTTAACAATGTTCAGCCTGTAGTTGTTGACTTAACTTTGGGTTATCGGACGCAACAGCAACGCAAAGCAACTTCTGCTTGTGGGTGCTATGCTTAAAAAGTGAATTGTTCCTCACATTTTGAGATATTTTCATACAGCAGCCGAATCTGCATTTCGTCCTTTCTGTACAAAAATGACTGCAAGTGACATTAGACTGTACATTTGTTCAGAGCTTAAAATAAGACACCAAAGTCACAGAAACACACTTGGTTCCTCTATTTCCACCGGGCCAAGTTCCCTGTCCAGTTTCTCTTTCTCTCGCCCCGTCGATCTCCGCTCTGACAGCTTATTTTGTTTCACCAAATGAGGAAGTGAGTTCCAGCAAACAGGGATAGTTCAAGTGAGAGGCTCTGTTTTTAGACTCACAGGTGATCAAAGGCTGTTGGCTGCATTGTGTCACAAAAACATGGGAAAATACTGGAACACAACAAACTTTTATTATTGTTGTTGGCTTCTTCTAAACAACGTTTAGCCAGTTTGTGATTTAATTAAATGTACTCAAGTACAAGTACAATTTAAAGGTAGGCTACTTGTACGGTTTTTGCCACTTTATACTTCCACTTCCAACGTATATCAGACAAACGTTTTAAAATTATTAATATCCATCCATCTATTTATCTACACACAGGCAGACACTGAAACGCACTCGTGAAGACACTTGCAGCACATTTTCTATTTGTACATGATGTGTTTTTGTTACAGGTTCTGGCAACTCTAAGAAACCCACCATCCAAACTCCTCTGGCCTCACACCCCAGTAACCATAGCAACCAGGTGCCCCCGACTCCACCCCCTCCGACTGTAGTTCCCAGTCTGCCACCACGGCACCCAGGAGCCATGTGAGCCCCACATTCATTCACAAACATGCTTACAAACGACACAGACTGTATGCTTTCTCCAGTTTACTGAAGCTAAATGCTGATGTGTTTTTATAGGATCCAGCCAGATGAGTGCTATGATGACATCGATGACTTTAACACCGCTCCTCCACCTCTACCACCCTCTACAGGTAACCGTCACAATCTGATCAGATGTGATGTGTCATGAAGACAACCATGTTTATGTTCATAACATCACAGGAAGACGGAAGGGGACTGTGATGCGGAACCTTGTGCTACGTTTACATATCAGAAGAAACACATGAAAGGAACTGTATTAGTCAGCATATCTGTCTTACTGTTACCAACATTTAACCTATTTAGCGGTAGCTGTTTTGGTTATTTGCAAATTATTTACATACTACTCTTTTGTATGATGAAAATGATGCAGTTAGTTTAACGTAATTCAGAATCAGGAGTTAAAATGTTTGAGCAACTCTCTGTGACTTACATAATACAAATAGTCAGATCTGTCATGATGATAGCGATGCCACAAAGATCCAGTTCTCTTGTAATGTTGATTCATCCTGTCTCTTCAGGTCACCCGAGTCAGAGGGCAAAGGTGAGACATGCCATTTAAATTCACGTAAATACAGATTTGCATGCAGGTTATACGTACAGATGCAGATACAAACACACACCCAGATAAAAACATTCATGTGTGCTCATGAAGACACTGGAGGTGTTATATTTCTTCAAATGTTCAAAGTGAACTGACTGATGCTGAGCTATGCACAGACAGTGATTGATGCTGAGCTATTGACAGACAGTGATTGAGTGCAAATCTCTGAACTGAACTGAACAAATTGACTGGAATCAGCAAAGTGGTTTAGGATTTCCATCTCTAAATGTGACTGACGAAGCTAGCGGTGCGATATGTGGCAGGATGGAGTGAAAACATACAGCGGTGTGCAAGATGAGTGTTGTTTCAAATATCTATAATATATGTGCATGTAATTGTTAAAAAACAAAACAAAACAAGAATAGAGCAAATATAGAAAATGTGCATTAAATATGTCTTTACTACGGTATGCAGACGTGTGGCATGCAGACTGTATGATGCATGAGAGTGTTTTGCTGTTTTTAATTCATGTGTTCTTCAGGAGGAAGATGATGATGATGGAGAGATGTATGAGGATCTTGATGAACGATGGTAAGAGAGTGTGTGTTTATCCCACCCCTCACTGATTCTGCTTTCTCTTTAAATCCAGTTTAGTGGAGTGATTTAATCCATACTTGTTTATTTATGTATACATATGTGCGTTTATATCCATAGCTGCACTCTTTCAGCCAACCACCTCATGTTGACATTTATTTGGCTTTCCTCTTTGATAATAAGTTTGGAAATCTTAGGAACGTCAGTCTGGCAACTCAACCAGTAAGCTGTATCTTGCAAATAGATTTGTCTCTATCATCTACTGTCAACTCTGTCTCCCTCCAAAAGGGAAGCGGTTGAACAAAAACAAGAAAAGAAGAGAGAGAAAGAGGAGAAGGAGGAGAAAAAACGACTGGAGGCTGAGAAGAAGGAGCAGAAGGAACGTGAGAAGAAGGAACAAGATGCCAGAAAGAAATTCAAAGTGAGTTAACAAGATGAACTGAATTCTATTAATAAATGTAATAATCTAATTGATTTATTTTTTTAATCTGTGTGTTTGCATATATGTCTGTGTGTGGCTGTGTGTGTGTGTGTTAGTTGGTTGGGCCCCTGGAGGTCATCCACCAAGGGAAGGCTCGTGCGGATTGCCGAGCCAATAAGACAGACCTCGCTCTGAAGCAGGGAGACTGCCTGGACATCATCCGTGTCCATGGCAACCCAGAGGGACGATGGCTGGGACGGACGCAGGATGGATCCAGTAAGTTCAATCTGCAAATACAGGACAAGTCATCCGGTTACATCTCTTAACATTATTATCTTTTTATTTAATTCTCATTTTTCATTTCAAAGTCTATAGTTAAGCCAGACATTCCACCCAAAATCCCAATTAAGGTCAATAAATCAAATATTTCCCATATTTCCAACAGTTGGTTACGTGAAGACCACTTCAGTGGAAATTGACTTTAACAGTCTTAAGAAGCATCAAGCTCAGCAGCCGTACGAGCCCGAGGTCTACGATGACATTGATGTGATCTCTGCTGATAACAGGTACTGAATTAGAGATTCTACCTCTACAGCTTTTGTTAGAATAGAGATGAGTGAAACGATAGGAGCCACTGGCACCAGCAGTATTTTTTCTTCCTTATAAAAGGCCAATAAGATATGAAAACCTTTACAGCATTAAACAACAAAGAAGTTAGTTGTAAAATTTTCACATTTTTTCTTGAAAAATCAGTTTGGTATATTGATTAAATATGATGACCAGCGAGAAATTTATTAATTTTATACCAAATCCTTCTCTCTCTACAGTGGTATGAAAGGACCAGGAGGTACGCTGCAAATACAAATATTCTTACAATAATATAATTCATTTTGTTCTATTCTCTGTCTCTGCCTTCCGTTAATGCCTGTTGTTTGTTTCACTGAGATAAAACATACTGTTATATATATTTGCTGTCGCGCTGTAGTTGTCCTGCCTCCGCTGCCAAATGACGAGGGAGAAATATATGATGATGTCATTGATCCAAACCTGGAAGTCAGGTAGGAACTGATCTGTGAATTTACACAAAAAAACTATTAAAAAGAGTGTTTTAGTACAATATGCTTAAGATGTTTACACAGAAAAGATTGAAAAGAAATGCAGGTATTTTCATGCTTGGTTGGCTCTCTAGTCCCGTGGACTCCAGCCCTTCTCCTGTGAAGCCCCGTGGCTTCCTGTGGAGGTTTGACCGGCACAGACGTCCAGTCAGCACTAAAGTGTAAAATACCCTCATTAGTAAGACTGATCACAGATCTACTGTCCGCTGTCGTTAATCCCTCATCTTTCAGCCGTCGGTTTCTCTCGGATGAACTTGCTTTTGAATGTAGATTTTCTCTCCAGATCAGATCACTTCACCTCTCACTGAATAACAGGATGTTCATTTGCTGTCGTTTCAGTGATTACAATCAGTGCGGCTGAATATCTGTGATTTCACTAATCTTCTTGAGTCATTTGCCCGTCTGAAATTCATGTACATGAAATTCATGCATGTCTGAGCTAATCAGAAAATCAAGGCACCATCTGTTAACACTGTCATGTTGACACCTACTAATTAATGTGTTGCAATGCATGAATATAATTATTCATTTGGGTCACTTTGAATCATATTAACCTACTTTTAATCTGCAATACTGTAATGATATGAAATATGTAACATTTTAATAATATGTTCTTGTGTTGTGCCAGAGTGCCTCCACCCAGCCAGTTTACGGCAGAGAAAACAGGTATCACTCACTCTGATTATACTATCATGTTTTGAATTGATTATTAATGGAGTTAAAAAGATATAATATTATTTATTCTTCCTAAGTTTTCTTCTTCTCTATATAACACTTTTTTTTAACTAAAACTTTATTTAACCAGTGAACTAAAAATCTAGCTTGAGCTAAATTTTAATATGAAAACAATATCAGTTTTCAATATGAGGTTTTAAAGTAAAAGAGCAGTCAATTATGTCGTTAACAGCCTTAAGGAAAGCTGTGATTGTATCTTATTTCCAGGCTGGTTCAATGACTGTGATTATTATTCACACTCCTTTAATTGATCATTTAGAAATCCTTCAAGGACCTTTGATAATACGGTTAAGTTAGAAATAGACCTGTTAACAGACAGAGAACATTAGCAGATTTCCACATTTTTTGGAATAACATTTTTCTGAGAGAGACTAAAGATGTCCGTTAGAGCTTTAGCACTAAAATCATGTATATATTACAGTATGTATACTGTCTTCTACACTGACTTCTTCCCCTTGTTATCACAGACCAGCAAGCAATTGATGAGGAGGTATATGATGATGTCGACTCGCAAACCTCGCCTCCCCCTCCTCCCATCAGCAGGTACAAATACATACAGTATTAAAAAAACATTCCATACCATTAAGATTCATGATGTATTTTCAAAAAGTGTCACAGAACATAATTTTGCTGACAAATAAATAATAAGTAAGCAAAGAATCGTTTGATTTTGCTCTCCAGCATTCCATCCAGAGGCAAAAGCAAGAGCGATGAGATGGACCCGAAGAAGCAGAAAAAGTTTGAGAAAGAGGAGAAGGAATTCAGGAAAAAGTTTAAAGTTAGTTGCTTTATTATGTCTTTAAGCATGTTTAGTTGAGTGTTACCACGATCGCACCTGCTGACAACCTTGAAACTGCTCTTTAGTACAAAAAAATGTTAATTTAAATGCATTTATAGTTTAACTACAAATGAATGATGTCATTCTCTTTCAGTATGAAGGAGAGGTACAGGTGCTGTACCAGGTGACTGTCGCCCCGACACTGACCAATAAGAAGTGGGGTGTCAAAGAGCTGCCAGTCAAGGCGGGCGAGAAACTGGACGTCGTTGTGAAAGCCGTGGACAACAAGCTGATCTGTCGGAACGACGAGGGCAAGTGTGAGTATCTGCTGCTTGGTTCTTTGTGTTCTTATACAAGATTCAGATTTTCATTCTTCGCAAACAACCAATAAATGGGAGAATCCAAGTTCAAAATCTGCCTGTGTGTATTTTACAGTTGGCTATGTTTCAACCAACTACATCGACATGGAGTGAGTATCAAAAACATTCACACGTTCACACACGCAGTCAGAGAAAGACATGTAATAACTAAATAATCTATGTTGGTTCACAGTGATGGTGATATCTACGATGATATTGGAGATGGTATGTTTTTCAGCTGATCTTTCATCATTTCATATAAATATAATATTTTTACCATTTAAAAAAAAATCAATATATATATTTTCTTTTCAGATTGTATCTATGACAACGATTAGGAACCATCCTGCACTGGGTTTAATGTTTCACACAGATTTTGTTCATGTTATTTATTATGTTTATTGGATAATATACATTGGGAGCTGCTTAAGGTTTGCTTCAACATCAGACTGAATTGTCATTATTTATTAATCAACATTCGATTCGTTGAATCAATTGAATATGCGGGCAATGATTCAGAGACCTGCAATCAGGATGGCTTTAATTCCTTTGTACAATGCGACTGTTTTAAATATTGTTTCTTCAAAAACAACAAAACAAAACAATTGGATGGGGTCATAGGACTTGCAGCATTTCAGGAAAGTGGGAAGCGTTTCTTAGGATAACAGTATTTGCATATGTCTGTTTGTCTTTAAAAACTCCAAAGCACTGTATTTACATGTGTGCTTCTCATGTGTTTTGTAATTTTATAAGAATAGCCACGTGTTTGTTAACATTACTTGCTATTTTGTCTTTACTTAGTATGATGTAGTATGATACTGTGTTTATATTCCATTGCTATAAGACCAACTGAAATTAAAATTACTCTGGTGAGTTTGTCTCAAGTTTCAACAGACTAAACACTGTTATTGTGCCAACATTCCACTATAATACTGTACATTCTATTATGAATTTCATAAATGCAATTTTGATTTGTCTCTACACATGTTATTTTGTCCTGTTGTTAAAGTATGAGCGTATGTACTATATAGAGGCCGCTCCTGTTCCATGAGTACAATAACATACAACCGTAAACCATGTGCTGTTATTTTTATTTTATTTTTATATAACCGTTATAAAACCAGTAAAAGACTCATCCAATGTTGTGTGGCTGTGGCTGATGTGCGTGCACGTGTTTGATGTGTGTAAGGCTTAATGGAGACCATTTTAACTGTGCTTTCCCAGCAGCCATGAAATTGCAACTCACTATGCAGGCTTGTGCAATAATGGAAGCAGTGACATCTTGTGGTCGCGATCAGGAACTACAGCAATAGCGAACCGCATTGGATTTCAAATTAAAAGTTTAATTATTGTTGTCATTCAGACAACAATGTAGATATTACAGGTAAGACCTAAGAACAGCGATTATATCTACCCGGCATTAGTTTACATTTATTTCAAGTCCTGAAATGATTAGTTGATTAATCGATTGGTCATCAACAGAAAATGAATCAGCAATTATATTGATTATCCACAAATCTGTTGACTCAAAAAAGAAAACTATTTTCCGCTTTTTACGTTATAGTCAAACTAAATATATTTTCGGGTTTGGACTGTCAATTGAGAAAATAATCAGCAGGTCATTGATAATGAAAACAATGGTTGGTTGCAGCTTGATTTATATCCACGTCACCAAATAGACTCAGGTGAGTTAAAAACATGACGGGCAGCACAAAATTACGACCAAATGAGTGACAAACATCATATGAATAAATTCAATTATCTCATATAATAACTGATAACGTGCGTTTGGACAGGGATTTTTTTTGTGAGACAAATATTTTTATTTGTTTGCTATTTGAAATATTTCCCATATAATATACACTATATTGATATATATGTATAGCCGACCTAAAGTAAATTAGTTTTATCTCCTTATCATATTAAATAAATATGATAAATATGTATGTTTTAGCATTAATGTCCATTTTTGCTAATTGTCCTTTTTTAACTGCGTTTGGGCGTCATTACCTTGTGAAGCTGATGAGTCCACCCATTGTTGCAGTTTGTTACTTTAGTTCATTGTTTGCGGTGAAAAAGTTAAAAAAGCGAAGAAAAAAATGGAAATGATATATTTACAGAAAAGGCGTTTAGCTAATAGTGATATGTAGTTAGCTCTGGTGGTTTAAACTTTCCTCTCATGTCAAAAAAAATAATAAAAAAAATACACTTCCGCTCTGTCCGGAAGTCGGTCACTTATTCGTTTCACCATGGTTCCTCCGGTCGCAGTGTCACCGCTCATCAAGGTAATAACAAACATTATTCCCCCTGAAAATTGTCAAGGTTGTGATTTTGACAATTTAATGCGAACCCGCGTATTTAAAACGCCACTTTCCTCTATATGTGCATCTGTCCGCTAACTGACCGTTGACGTTAACTGCCAGTTTGTTAGCTAATGCTAGCAATGACATTGGCAGACTCGTGCATTTTTACGCACACAATTGGGTTAAAATATGGATCGTCTTCCAGGTCTGTGTGTTGTGAGTTCATAATTACCATTACCCTACGAACGTCAGTGGCAGAGCTGTACTCTTTAATCGTTTTGTAATGTAGTTAGCCTCATTCACTTGCGCAGCAGAAGAGGACAAGTGAGCCTCGCTCCTGTTATAGCCGTAACGTTGAATGAGCTAGTAGTGTTTGAAAGCAGTGAGGAGGACATCTTAAATATTGTCAAAGACAAATAACCTGACACTTATCACACAGTAAGCTGGTTAGTCACAGTCGTTTTACCAGCCTATAATTGTAAATGTTTGTTCTTTCAGACGGCAAGATGGTCTGCTCTGCTGATCGGCGTCTTCTATGGCAAACAGCGGTTCGGTAAGTTCTGCGCATGCGCGATTCCTCTATCTGTCAATGTCCAAACTTCAAGGACAACAGTTAAAAAAAAAGTTATCCAAACGTTTTCAAAGTGTCATTTAGTCCAATAAACAGTACTTTTACGGTACTTATATCACTAAATAAAACAAAAACAAAAAAAATCCTTAACACCTGGACTACCATTACTTTTACATGGGAGGCAAATTCAGATGAGTTCTCATCATTAAAACATGTACTGTTTTTCTCATGGGATATTAAGATGATTAATATTTGTTGCATATCTGCCTGGATTGAGTGGACATAGGTCTGTTTAGATCTTTAACATATATATGGTGTGAATCTATAAGTAAACTGTGACTTTTATTTCTACATGATTAGGATACTTTTCTACACCACATAAAGCTAAAATAAAGACCATCAGGGTTTGTTTACGGAATAACGACCGTTTGTTGTTGTTGTGTTGTTGTTCAGACTACCTAAAGCCCATTGCAGAGGAGGAGAAGAAGGTTGAGGCGGCGGAGAAACTGGCCAGAGAGGAGCAGGAGCGCATTTACAAACAACTGTCTGAAGGTAATACAGGACCACACACACTCTTTGTTCCTGTCAAACACAGCTTTTATTGTGGTTTTCCAAAAGGAATGCCACATTTCAACATCACTTCCCAAACTGTCTTATTTACACACTTTCCCTTTGTTCTCTTTCCAGCAAATTCTGACACCATCCTCAAATGAACGATCTCTGGACCTGCATCATAATGTTCCAAACTTAATAAAAACAAAACATATTTTTCATGTAATAATCAGTGTCTGTTTTCTATGTGTCCATCTTCATACTTAAATAGAAAATTACATCAAACTGGTTTGTCATCTAGTTAAGGAGGTTCACTCAAATTAAATTTTGAGTCTTCAGTTTGTAAGTTGCATGTAATACAAAGACATAACATACTGTAGCACACGCACTTTTTCACTAGAGTGTGTGTGTGTGTGTGTGTGTGTGTGTGTACCTGTCCTTCAGTAGGAGATGAGCATGCTTGTAATCCTGGCCTAGTTTAGCAGCAATCCCAGGATTGGGGTCAGGGACCCGTAGTAGAAAGTGCAGTGTGGACAGAAGTGTTCTCTCAATGCTCTTGTGCAATGTTGTTACCTCCATCGTGAACTCTGCATTACCTTATAGCATTATATAGTACATGCTACAGCATTGCAATTCTGATAGTATAGACAAGTGATTGCAGATGAGGTCATAGTTCTCTCTCAAATAAAATTAGTCTTCGTTGTGATTTTTAGTTTGTAAACGAGTTTCAGTTTTCATCCCCGGCAATAAATCACTCGGTTACCTCCATAAAAATACATTTGCTTTATTTGGGGCATTGTTGTACACATGGAGAGGCAAGCTTTAAAATACCGACTGTAAAGTAAGTCTATGTTAAGGGTTATTATGTCCACAGCATATTAAGGTACACGTATTGCCTAATATTACATGGTCTTCTCTGATGCACCCATACTTGTTCATTAGTAAGTTGAGGCAAGAATCGTTAAAACCACATTTTAATCATTTAAGGGAATACGAAGTGACTTAATGCCCCAATGGCCAGTGCTTACAAACCACACACTTTCACTAATTTAAAAAAAGTAGCATCTATATCTTAACTAGAAAAATATTATTTTTTTATATTTACAGGGAGGAAGGAAGTATGTACAAGTCATTACAAGAAGTTGTTCTTTTGTCTCAATCAGCTGTCGGCAGATGCATGACAGATAAGTGGTTTGTATGGTTTCCTCACAATAGTCCTGGATTCAGATCACTGACCTGATCCTTTCTGTTCAGTTTCCTCTCGCATCAAAATACATCATCGCTAGCTATTTTAAATTCATTACTGCCCTTGAACAAGACACTGGCCTCAGAAGCCGAGTTAGTCCTGGGTTTGGAGCTCTAGAGCTCCTGAACCTAGGATGGGTCCATTACAGACAATGATTTTCCCATCAGGGATTTATAAGTGGAAACTTTTTGCAGCAGTTGCATAGAGATTGCTGCACTTGCTTTCATATTGTGCTAAAAAAACACAATGGAATAACCATTGAATCCCGATCATTCAGTTCATAGCAAAGTTAGTCTCATCTGGAACCAACTCGTTTCCAGATTTAACATGTTCTTATTAAATATTATATACAAGACATTTGTAATTGTTTATTCACAAAACATAATATATTCTCAGTTCCTCTCTATGATGTATGTACAGTATGAAGGCATCATGATTAGCAACTACAGGCTGGTTTGCAGACAGTTAAGCTAAAGTTCTAAGCCATTGCCTCTATATTCATATAAAGTAATAATCTACAAAAAAAGCATAATTTACTGACACAGTCTCAAACTGGTCTATCTTTGGCTCTCTGCAATAAAGGTAAACAGACTCTCATTTGTAAATGGAATGTGACTGGAAGTAGAGAACATGGAATTATTGTGAATATATGTACAGGAGTTAAATTACATTTTTATGTACTGATTAAATTAATTTACATTCTGAATCCCTAAATAAATATTACATAATGTACAATATACAGTATGTTTGAAAAGAGCACTCCAAACATGATATACAATCTACAGCAAATAACTACTTGTGTACTTACTACACAGATGTATTTACATATTTCCTCTCATTTTTGCTGTGCTTCATAACTACATTAAAGAAACTAAAGAAGCTGATATCGTATGAGGATGAGTAAAAGCCTGAGATTCAAAAATCATTGATTCACATTTAATTAAAGCAGAAGTCGTCATGACTTTGTTGTTCGGTGATGCTTTCCAAGATGTGGTTTCCTGCTTTAGTCTGAATTCATTTTTGGCTCACCTCTCTGCGTCCTCTAAAGATGAAACTTCTCTTCTTGGTGTGGATTCTCTCCTTGAGGTTTTTCCTTTTCTGATGGGAACCTGAAGAAATACTACGGTGCTGTGATTTCACTCACATATCCGTCTTCCTGACTTTATTGCATGTTTTCCTTGGTGGTGAGTTTGACTGGCTGGCTGGCTGCGGTGCTCAGGTTATTCTGAAGTCAGTCAGCTGTGTGCACTCCCATCACATGCACGGCCTTTTGTCCTTCTAGCACACTGAGCAGGTCTTGGAGCCTCCACCGCTGGGGTTTGCAGCAGCTGGTAGACAGATGTATCAAAGAAGGAGTCAATACATTTGTGGATCAGCAACATTTATCAATTAGGCATGCTTTTGTCTTTTGGCTAATTTCAGTATTCAAAATAAACATATAAGTGTTCCTGGGATGCTGGTACTTGCTCTCCATAGAGTCACAACTTCAATGAAAGCCACCAGGTGATACACAAATGACTGAGCCTGGGCAAAGATCATGGCAACAGTTCTAATACATTTAACAGTTGTGCGATTATTCCAAAGAATCACTGCACCTTTACTGCCTGTGGCTTCCTCTTTAGCAGCCTTCTCATCCGCAATGGCTTTCATTTTAGCCTCATACTCTTCTTTTTTAGCATTCCACTCCTTCCTGTTGTTTAGAATGCCGTCCAGCATGGGCTGGATTTGTGGGTGGAAGCGAGAAAACTCCTAAAAAGAAAAGATGTTAAAAAAAAGTGAGTGAGCGCATGTGCTTTTATTTGGTCAGACCTGCCATAAAGGTTGATGAAATTACACAAATTTGCTTTAGGCAAACTAAAAAGAACCACATAATCAGTGCAGTGTTAAACATTACCTTATAGACAAATGTGCAGACGAAGTCAATGAAACCACACTGCATCTTTGGTAGTTCTGCGGCATGGTTCCTGTCCATCATGGGCTGGTGGGAGGGACAGGAAGTGCTTCAGTCACTCAAAAAACATTTTCTCCTAGTTTCTGAGAACTGGTGAGTTCATGTTTTTAACATTTTTGTGCAAAGGAGCTTAATGTGCACACTTGATCCATGTGTCACTGTGGGCTGCTTAAACACGAAAACAGACCAAATGTGTCAGTATTTCAGTATCTACACAACTTGCCGCTGTCAACAAGGCAACAGGCCACTGGATAGTAAAAAAACACAACAAAATACAACAGAAAATAAAGCAAAAGGTTTCTAATTCTTGTGTTCCATATATTCAATATTTTATTCAATCAACAGCCTCTCCAGTGTCAGTATAAAAATATAAACACATTCACAAAAGCAATATGTAAACTCACAATTGGTTGTTGCTCCAGTACTGTCTTCTCCAGGTCACCCTGCTCCCAAAACTCTGCTGCTACAGACAAGGCAACCTAAAAAAAAAGATTCACACGATCAGTTATATTTAGAAAAAGCCGGTCACAAAAACTCAGTGAGACCACTTTTTTTTTCCTGAAACAAATTGTTGTGCTTCTCACCTTGCTCTGTACCTCCCAAGGCTTTGCTATGGCTGACAAGTCACATGCGGTCATCATCATTGCCCTGAAATATAAAATAAAAGATTATAGCAATATAGAAAAGAAATATAAAAGAAAAATGAACAAAGAACATACATGCTCGTTATACTCACATGACGATTTCTTTTCTGGTCGTTTCTAGAGACATGAAATCGACCCATTTTTTCTCATCCTCATATGTGTGTGAAAGGTCCACAATCTTCTGAAACATGGTTCTTTTCCTAGTAAGGTAGAAGGAGAATAGGCATTTTACGATTTATCATTGTATTTTTTACAGTGTAAAGATAACAGAAAGTAAAAGAGGGAGTAATCAAGGATAGCGAGTCATTGAGAGACTATGCTAACTTGAAATAGAGAGCCAGGTCAGTGGCGATGATGGCGATGTCCATGAGATGAATCACATGGTCTACCTGGCGCCTGTGAAGGTTCTGGTAGATATTCAGTGACTGCAGATGAGATGACAGAGATGTGCGTCAGTCATATTCGGTGACTGGAGGATGTGTTAAGGAACAGACAGATCTAGTCGACCTCTCCTTTCTCACCTCGTCAGCCAAGAGGAACTTCCCAATCTCGAGATGGTGTCGTTCCAAGATGGAAGAGCCATGCAGCTTGGCCAGAGGGTTGCTAGATCTGTTAAACAAAAAAACAAATTCCTCAGATAGCAACAGAATTAGACATGACATTTACAACATTGACCATCCGTTCAGCTTTGACTTTATGGGCTATCATTGACGCATTAACTGCAGATTGTGGGGTAGGGTCTTTGCTCTGGTGGCTTCAGGGCAATTATTCTCCAGACTAGGGGCAACGAGGAGTCAGGTGTCCAATGAGTTTGAAAGACTAAAAACTTGCTCGAAATATCTAACTCACCACAGCAAACATTATGTCTGATTTTATTGTTATCAAAGCTGTTTTATCAGTGGACAGCCATGCGGCTGAAATGGCTTGAGATGCGTTGAAACTTAAACATTAGCTAACATTTAGATAGAAGGTGGTATAAAGTATGTGCACCTACTGAATACAGTGACTATTAAACATTATTATGGCACTACACACAGCGCTTTTATTTTTGTAGGCCAACTCTCTGGATACAAGAACGCTTACTTGACTTGGTACAAGTTGTTGGTCCCTCTGTGATCAATATCATGAAGGAAGCCAGCAGTTATCATGGCCATTACCTCCAAGTCAGTGTAGTATCGTTTCAGCACTCCTGTCTGAGCACAAAGAGGCACACGCGAAGTGGTCAGAAGAAAGAAAATACGCAACAATCTTTCAAAGAAACTGAAATGGATAATAAAGTGCTTGCAGGAAAAAGAACTACCGTTAAGAGTGTAAACATGGTCTGTCCCACATTGAAGCCATGACGCCAGTTGTGGTAGGTGATTCTCCTGTAGCCTTTACTGATTGAGTACATGAACCGAACCAGCACCTATGAGGAAAGAATCGATTAAATCATGTGGCGCTTTATTATAATGGATGACGATGTTGCATGGGTGTGTAGATCACCTCTTGAGGGATCTGGAACTTCTTGACCACCCCGACCTCATAGTACATCTGGATCCCACACTTCACCAGGTCCATCTCTGTGCAGTTAAAGTCTGAAAAGTGGAACTGGTAGATCTCAAACTTCTTAATCAGTGGAGGTAGGTCTTTTTTCTAGGAGGGAAATGAACGAAACAAAGGTTATTTTAATGAAGTGTCAATGCGCCTTAGGGTTAGTGCTACTTAGGTTGTTAGTGTTACCAAGATATCTAGGAGCTCCTCCTCTTCACACTCACTGGGTTCCATGCCATAGACTTCTCTGGTGTTCTGGGACAAATGAGACAAACAATGATGTTGTAAGTAAGAATTGACAAAAAAGCAAGCACAAGATAATCATACTGAAAAGGACTGTTTCTGTTGACTCTGAAATAATTTCTTTCAAAGAAAGAAGGGAAGGGAAAGTATACAGTACTGACCAGGACATTCTGAATCTCATCGTCCCGACATTTGACATGGTAGAGCACCATGTCTTGAGCGATTTCCTTCCGATTCTCCAGCTTGTTCATCTTGTCGTAGGTGTCTGGGTTCAAAACAGACCAGCCCAGGAACTGGGTCAAAGCCTGATAAAAAGGGATCATGTATTTCACAGATACATCCCAGATGAAATTGTTTGCTAGACTTTTCTTAACCACATCATACCAAGATGAGCCGTATCACAGTTTTTGATTTGATGCAACCTATTCATTGTATACAAAAAAAAAAATAATGATGTGACAGAATTCAGAGTTAATATACCTCCATGAGCTGCTCGTCCTGATCATCAAAAGGCTTTCCGTCTTTTCTGTTGTAAAAAGTGGCCACACCAACGATCTCTTCTTTTTTGTTGACGATTGGCAGCGAGAGAACGTTTTTAATGGTCCAACCACTGCTGTCAAGTGGCTCAGTCTGAAAACAACAAAACAACAAGCAAAAGCATGCATTTTGTTCTTCGTAAAGTCAACTTTGTTACCTTTCAGCTGAGCTTAGCCGTCTTTAATCTCTTACCTGAAACTGGAACATCTCGTCAGCAGCTGTATTCATAATGTTACAAATCTGAGGAGCAGAAATGAAACCGACTCATTGAGGTGGAAAATGTTCAAATACATTTGTTTGGTTTTCAATTGATTTAACAGCTTGTAGTAATGGAAATGTAATGAAAAGAAACTCACTAAGCCGTTCTCGGCAACATAAGTAGGCAGGCCACTACTCAAGGCCCAATGGTCTGGAGTCGGATTGCTGTGTGACAGACGGTCAAGAGGTTAGCAGATGACCAAATTGTAAATAAATATTCAGAGTAAAGCAAACAGTCGAATGAAAAAGATTTACATACGGTATGACTTTGATGTCTTCTTTTCCGTGTAAAATATAATCAATCACTTTGTAGAAAATTACTTCCTATCAGAAAAATAAAACACAGATTGGTTTAAGGGCAACATCGAGTGAAATAAGTAAGTAATAATGTTAGATCAGTGAAATAAAAAGAACGTACCCTGCCATCAGGAGTGAGAGGGCCAGAGTAGGGGGGCTGATCTCCCATCAGCACTGGCCAAATATCAAAGAACTCCTGGATGAGCAAGAATACATTCAAACCAGCAAATGCATGAACACACACCATGGGATATTACATGCAAAGACAAAGAAAGACACGCTACCTTCTCCTTTGTCATGTCTAGTAGACCGACAGAATAGCGGTCACAGTTGAGGTAGGCTCGGACTGTGTACAAGGCTTTGTGAAACTGTCGCTCAATGTCTGTCAGCTCTTCAAACACCTTGTTGGCGGACCACAGCAGCAGCTAGGGAAACACAGCACACATGCAGCATTCAGCCCAGGCAGAAGCACATGCAGTGTAAACTCGGACCTGTATCGAAACGTGTGCAGGTTAACGTCCTTCACCTGTCCTTTACGGGTCTCGCAGCTGTGGAGGTAACTCAGGTGGTAGATCTTCAAGTTCAACGTGGCAATTTTCAGATACTTTAAAAAAAGCTAGATGGACAAACAAGAGAATGATAAATACATGATATGATACAGTGTTTGGCATACACTCTGACATAAGGATCCTTTTTGGCAGAACACAGTCAATGACTAGGTTTGCTTGGATCACTCAAGGATTTTGTTAGTTTAAAATAATGTGCAAGTAAAATGAATCTGTCACTTTGATACATAACAGACTAAATGACTGATTATGTATAATAACTGTAGGTAAATTCACATCAGTGTGCAAAACAGCTACATGACTCAAAGCTCACTTATAATAATAAATAATAATAATAATAGAACATTATGACAAAACTGAGACATGCAAGATGTGTTGTGATATACAGTCATTCATACAAATCCCTAACAAACCAGGTAGCTTCATCATTGTGTCAATACTCATTTGGTTTCTATGCTCCATTACACTCTTTTTTTTAAGAATAGAATAAAGAGAGTGCTCTTAATTTAATTTCAATTATTGTCTAAAATGCAATAAATGGTCATCATTCAAGACATGTTTTAATATATTTAATGGGTTAATTTAAAAGGTATGATATTCAAGAAACGTCATGTATGTGTTATAGAAATACTATAGAGAATTCTTTCAGATAATATATATGGTACTGAAATGTTACATATTTATTTTTGCTAATGATGCCATACCCTGTCTTATGGTTACATGCTGATAATAAGATCTAAGTCCATAACTGACCTGACCACCCAAGCTTATTTCCATTCTGAAGCTTAGTTTACTACCTAATTGGGATTAATGACCTAACGTATACTGAACACACCCCGTTCCGGCTCGTAAAGACCTTGATGATATACCAGTCGGCCCGAAGGGAATTCCCTCCCTACTACAGTGAGACACGGATGGTCGTCGTCTTTAAGAGGTATCATCACAATTTATGATACTCAAAAACAATCAAAACTGTGCAGAAACAGATTCTGTACAATAGTTCATTTGACAAGGAGTCACTGCTCTGCTCCGACTTTCTATGTGCTTTAGCTGTGTGCTCTTATTGGTGCCTGTGTGATTGGGACTCACATCTTCATCCTCAGCAGTGAAATGTGGTCCTGTGGTCTTGTTTAGAGCCATGATCACAGCTACCATGTCCTTTGCCGTTGAGGATGGGCGTAGCCAGAATGTTCCGCGTCGTGTATTCCGTGAGTTCGTCTACGAATGAGCTGAAGTGCGGGTCCTAGAAGACGGATAGTACATTGTTTGAGTACATATAAATTATACTTGCAGGACGTTACATCAAAAATGCTTTACTATTACCGTCTACATTTAAAAGAGAAATAAATCTGATCCAAAGTTACATCTTTTGCTCGTATAATAAGACGTATTCCAGTTTGACAGAATATTCATGTTCAGTTAGTGTATTGTAGAATATAGTCATGAATGGATTCATTAGGCATTGACATTAATTGCTGTCAAAATAGTACTTTTATGAAGTAGAATATCACTTTTTAAATTCTGTAAGGGAGGCAAGTCATTTTATTACAATTTTGACCTTTTTTTTTTGCAAAAGCAAAATGTCCCACAATCACAGGATAACCAGCTGGTTTCCTGTGTGATTATGAAGAGGATTTCATTATGAAACTACAGTACTTAGTTAAAATCGACACAACACATTAAGGATGTAGTTTAGTCTGTAGACTAAAGAGAAGAAAATCAAATATCAGTCAACAATCACAGTTTTGACCAAATGCCTCCATATCGATATTGTAGGTTTGACTGTTGCTTTTACAAAATATATTTTGACAGTGAGATTTTTTGATAAATAATCATGACTAACTGGGTATAGGAAAATAACACCTAGAACAATCTGTTAGGTTGAAATTACATCATTTTACTGTAATGCAGCCTTTAAAATCAGGAACTTAAGGTATATTATACCATCACAATATCCAAAATCTATCACAATATTAATTAAATATTGATATATCGACATATTGCCGAGCCTTCTACGTTTGATCTGTTTTATATTCCTGCTGACTAAATGCCAGAGGCGTCTAATCCACAGCTAGAGCAGAGGCTGATGGGATCTGGAAATAAATGGATTATGTCTGACTAGGGGATTTACACACTCATAGATACGTGTCTCTAACCTTTTACTTGTCTACAACCATCATGGGTTTAATGGAATCCATGAAAACATACAGATTCAACAAGGACATATCTATTGACTATTGTAGAAACATATAACTGTCCAGTTTGAGAATATATTAATACATCAAAATATTCAGATAATATTAATTAGCTTTTACTTTAGGACTGGGTGCTGAAGGTACACAAATTATGTTTTAAATGTAGTTTTTTACAATAGAGTGTAACAAACAAATTAAAACCATAAGAGGGTAGACTATTATTCTAGATTGCATCTATTGTATTCTAACTGCTAATAGCTAATTTTCTGTAATGGGGTTTGTCGAATACATTTTCACATTTTGCATCATTGTAAATATTTAGTTCAAAGAGTTTATGGCTAGTCCCAACGAAATATCACTTGAAGATTGCTCCTTATTTGACTCTTTATTCTATGAAATTAAAACTGTGACATATGTGATACGTGTAATTATACTATAGCCCTGCTGTCTTTTTTAAATGTGAACTATCACGATTGTCCATCTGCAAAATGCTATTTTAAGGCTTGAGCTATATCTGTTAAACTGGGATTACTTTGGGGTCAAGAATATTGTCCATCATATTCCAACATGTTAGTTATTCTGAGTTTTGATCGTCATCAAAGTAATGCAAAAATATCAGACAAATCCAATATTCAAATCTAATAGCACCAGATATATTTAAGGGAAACACAATATGAAGTCTTGGCACAGCTTTTTATCACTAAGGAGTGGATTTAAAAGAAAACTTTACCTGACAAAGGCCTTAAAGCCATGCTTTGTGTTGTATGCTGATATTTTTACATACAAACTGTGCAGTGCAGTTTTAACTTGGCTATTTGTCACATTTTCAGCAGGACCTCTTCGTAAAGGGTTAGGGTTGTTAGTGTTACTTACTCACTCTTACAAGCTACAATGGCATTCAGAAACAGATTTGCTTGATGATTGAGCATCTTGAACGACACAGCAGTGTAGATATGCTCAACATCTGCACCACACACAGATGGAGCTTCATCATTCTACGTTTAGAGTTTCTGTTATTCCATCGGTTTCCCCCACTAACCTCTGTGACGTCTTTCACATTAACAGTCTTCTTGGTCAGGGCCACGTGGCCCACTATTCCCATGTCCAGCGGATAGACGATCTCAGAGTCTGGCGGCACCACGCAGTCATCCAACTCTGCCTCTGAGCTGACATTGAAGAGCCTCGTGGCGAGTTCTCCGATGCCGTTCCGCTGACGGTACATGAACAAGCTGCACCGGTCGGCGTGGATGAGTGCACCGATTCTCTTCAGGATTTTGAAGACCACCTTTTCCACGTTGATATTCTCCTGCATGTCTTTGATCAACTCGTACATGATTTGGCTTTCTTCGACCTTGAAAGATGGAACGAAATGTAGCCCAATTTGTAAAACTTGTTTTCAGGAGAGAGACTGCTCATCTAGTTTGGTCTCCACCTGACCTTTTTTCTCTTGATAAATAAGAAGTGAAAGAATTAAATTTACCTGAGTGAGCTCCTGGAACTGGCTGAAGTCAATCTGTGTGTCCGGGAGTCCTGAAGCCTTCGATATGGAGGCAGGGCTCATCTTCTTGGCAAAGTACTGTTTAGCAAATGCAGGGTTCTCCTTGAGGAACTTTTCCACATCTTCCTTTTGCACACTCATGGTTCCTTCTTCCTCCTCTTCTCCCAAACGATCCTGTCTTCTCCCTCTTCAGCTCAGTGATGGAGCTCCCGCTCTGTCCAACGCTTCCCTTTATGAGCTACTTCCAATGTCTCTGAATAGAAATTACAGAAAAAAAATAAGGCAAAACAAAACACATAGACGCAAGTTTATCCAGTTAGTCCACTTAAGAAAAACAATCATACCCAGGTATTACACACAAAGAGAGAAAACAGAAGTGGACACATTCAAAAATATATAATCCCCCCTGTTCGTGGGATGAGCGGACTGAGTGAGGGAGAGCCCTGAGGAGAGGGCAGAGGGCTGAATCCAAACAATCCATCTGTCATCAGCAGACAGTGCTGAAGGTTAGCAGGGATCTGCCTATGCTAAACTTGTCAGCTGATCATATAACCGATGTTTCCCAGCCCCCGATGCGCTTCAGTACATTCATTACATTTGTAACGGCACAGATGGGTCAAAGAAATCGGCAGGCAAGCTTCCTACAATTAGCAATTATTTTACCCCTATTTCCTAATTTCTTTCCTAATGTGCCACTTAATCAGCAAATATCAACCACTTAAGTTGGAAATAAATATACAAACAATATTAAACCCTAAAACAAAAGGTATAAATCTGGATATTACTCTCCCGGAAAGATCATTAGCTTTAATTAATTTGCATCCGCTGTAGAGGCTTGGGATTTGCTCATTGGTTCTATTTGAAATCCACATTTCCTTGCACAGATATGTGTCACTTAATAGACTCTTGATTGTATGTGCCAATCCTTGCATATGTACCTTGTGTACAATGATAACCACGTGACATATTCAATGAAAAGCTGATCACAAATAAAATTGGATCCATCTTTACACAGGAGAGAAATCAAAATAAACCCTTGTATTTCTGATGAACTTCCTATTTAATGAGTGATAGAAATACAGAAGTATGAGAACACATGTTTCGCTACTCTAGATCTTCCATATTATTTTTCAGTTTATGACTCGTCATCTACAGAATACAGTTTCTGTCTCTCTCTCACACATGCAGGTCTACCTGTAGAAGCTCTTTAAGTCCTTATTAAACAAAGCCTCCTCTGGCATAAGCCCTATTTAGTTAGGACACTAGCTGATTATCTCAGCACCCCAACTCCCCTCTTTCTCCTCAGGTCTACCTGCACTGCCCTGTTCCCTGGGTTTCCACAGTTATGACTTGGCCAATGATGTCCAGAGGAGTCTGAGGGAGGAAAGCCAGCTAGAAGACACTGATTTTACACAGTGATGTCAGGAACACACACGATGTGGAAAAACACTTTTTGTGCTTCTGTAAGAAAGTTAATCCTTTCAGGACCTCTATAATAAGGTTTCATAAACACCTTAAACGATAATCTGCCTGCACTATAATAGATTAGGACCACTGCACGCCAACGTGTGTGTGTGTGTGTGTGTGTGTGTGTGTGTGTGTACACAACAGAGTGAGAGTGATGGCAGCCACAGTGATTTAGTTTGGTTCTTCTGTGCAACAACATGCTTTCTTTCATTCGTTATTGTTGGGTTTAGAGAAATAAAGCTCAATTTTTTTGCAATTGTTATTTCGGTGCATCTAAATGGGGACGTCTAGATATGCAATAGTACCACAACTACTCACGTGACACAAGTGTAATCCCTTCCGAAAAAATGCACCTTCTCTGTCAAGCTAGCAGTTAGCCATGTTGTTGTTTGTTGTTGTGTTTTCCCTCTGTAGAACCACTCCACGTTACAGAGGTTAGGTTTACGACAATACCCCGCGTTAAGTGTTTAATCTCAAGTGTTTCTACAAAAGTCAGTCCTTCAAACGTGTGCCATAGAAAAGAGATAACCTACATTGGTCACGGCGAGGTGGTTGCTATCTTCTTGAAAACTGGTTATTTCTTTGAAGTCGACGGCAAATGGCCAATTAAAATGCGGCTAGGCAATCAGCGGCCCAACGGCTCTGGGCATGCGCACTATTGTTTCCCACACGCGCATACTTTTCCTCTTCGACAAAGGGACCTGCTTTGTCATATCGTGTCACATTGAACTTTGACCCTCTTGCTTGTCTTTCTGCTGCGCAAATGATTGTGATACTGTTATATAATTATACAAACAGTATTATATTAATTTATTTAAAAAACAAACAAACAAAAAAAAAAACTCAGTACCACTCCTGCCAGCAGGTGGGGCTAGCCTGAGTTAAAATATTCTCATACTTGTCAGGTAATATAGATTTAATGTTCTGTCGCTGTACTTAATGAAATAAATAACCTACTGGTTGCAATGTTGATGTTAACCACAAGATGGCAGCAGACACGTTGTTGCACCCACACACGAGGTCATGGAGAGATGCACTAAAATCAATAATACTTGGTTGACTGACATCCCCCAGACTTTTCATGTAGTTTATCAGTTGTTAAGCATTTTATAGCTTTAATATAGCGGTCAGTCAACGAGGCATGGCAATGCTACAAAGGACAGAAGGACAAGCTATAATATGGCATTCAGTGTTATGATATGTTCAATACAGGAAGCTATCTTTCTGACTGGATGAAGTGAAAATACATTGATTTAAAGTCAGATCTCCCTAAACCTTTCCAGCTTTTTTTTTTAACATCACAAAATACCAAACATGCCACAACCCCAAATACCAGGGAACATCTCCATGTTGTGTGAATGGGATGTACAGTACAAGCTTAATGTCCTTAAGGTCCTTAAGGTCCCCAGTCCCAGAACGTGACGGTACTAAAATAGATGTAAATACACTAACCCCGCCGGTCAGCAGAGGGTGTAATGTTAGTCTTGTCCAGGTCCATCTGGTTATCAGTTATGATGATCATGACCTGAGGCTTGGAGTATGTGCTACTGAGATCAAAAGTTAGTTCACACAAATGGTTTTACAGGATCGATAGAAGTACTTATTGTCATCAATCGCACATTTATTCACAATAAACAACCACAAGAATGGCGGCAGGGTCACAGAGTCTATTGCAGGTCAATCTCAGGCAACACATGTAAGTTAAAGTAACATTAAAGTACCGAGCAGAAGAAAAAATAGAATATGTGTCTTGATTGGCTTGTTCATCTATTAGGCTACTATATGTGTGGGCTGATTCTGCAGTTATTAACTTATTATTATATGCATAAAAGAAAACATTTTAACTAAGTAAAGCATAACAGAGGAACAATGCTCCACATGCAGGAGACTTTGGATTATAACATGCATAACCTATTACAGTGTCATGCCAGTGATCAACTCATGTGACCGGGGTTAAGCCGGGAAATGAGAGTTCATTATTTCACAGAGAAAGTGAGACACAGAGTGAAAATGTGTGTGTGTGTGTGTGTGTGTGTGTGTGTGTGTGAATACATAACTGCATGTGTGCCAAAGTTATAGTTGATTTCCACTTCTCCTTTTCTCATTACATTTTAATGTTGATTGCTGCTGTGATCTTTTCTGTGGTAAAAGCCTTCTCAGACAGACACGTGAGTGTGTGTGTGTGTGTGTGTGTGTGTGTGTGTGTCTGTGTGTATAAAACACCTTATCTAACTGTATTATGTGTGTTGATGTTATGAAGCGGCTCATCCCATTATCTGGAAAGTTTGGACAGGTTTACAGGCTACCTTTAGGAGGATTACACATCGATTGCTCAACCGCTAGAAGAGAAAATAACCAGTTCTATTTACTCTCTCAAGCGGTGTGAGATAATGTTCTTAGCCTTAAACGCTGCAGAATTTACCAAATACTTAAACCCTATGCGGTAAACAGTCAGCATGTCCTTAATTTGCATTGTTGAAAACTAATATTTAGATTCATATATTTTACATTTTGGAATTCAAAATTGAAATAAAGAAGCTTTTTTAGGTGTTAACCAGCATTTTAGTTATTTTTAGCACTCCTCGAGGATTTGTTTATTGTGGCGCTTTGAGAAAGGCATGTATTCCTGTTATGATTTTGAGGAGTGCATGTGGTGAACTTTGAACTGACTTTGAACAGTACTTTTCAGGCATGAAATATTATAATTTGGTCGTTATTGATTAAATAACTGTTTGCCATGAAATAGAAATGTTATTTTCTATTCAGCTTGTTTTCTTGTTTATCCTGCACGTGTTTGGAAGTTGAGTTTCACAAGCCGATTTGTACTTTGTGTACCAGTGTGGCACTTTGCCATAAACTCCAAAACCTCAGTGGCTTTTGTAAGAGACTCTCTCTTGGAAACGGCCTTTTCATAACAGACATTAACTTTATAAATATTTTTTTCTCTGGAGGAATGACACCATAACAAACGATCTGGTGTCAGTGGCGGTGAATATTCATATTGTGGGGTCTAAAACTTTAATTAGCAAAAAAAAAACGTTTGTTGTGATGCAGACACTTATGCATTAATATTGATTTTAAAGGCCTGTTTTGATCATATGATTTTTTTCTTAATACGACAGACATCGGAGGACAAAGCTCAAATGTTTTTGTTGGCATTTTCCTTTAAAAAAAGTAAAGATTCAACTTTTCGGAGCAGCAATTTATGTCAACTATGCTTCTTAAAATGAATACCAGTTGAGTAAACTGAAAACAATTAATGATTAATTCAGTGCCACACATGCCTTCACATTCGGTTTGCACCTACACCTGCTCAGATATGTTCCTGCTTTAGTTTGCTTCCCATCAGTTACATAAAGGTCTGATTGTTTTTATAGTAAGTCTTGGGCAGGTTTCAACATAGAAGCCAGATTACCGTAAGTATTTCAACCCAACAGGATTACCTCTAGATTTAAGCACCTTATTTAGTTCCAAGCAATGAAAAACAGCCATAAGCTTGTCTGTGCTGTGTGTATATAAAGGCTGCAAGACCCACAAGACCCCATCCGCCGGATAACCACGAACAGTCGTACATTTTCAACTCTTGTTGCTTCTTTGACTCCAAACAGGTAAGAAACTGATGTTTTTCTCATTTTTACTTCTTCTTTAGCTTGTGGATTTTCCGCCAGTTGTTTCAGAAGCGATCAGCAAACACTATGACATTGTGTTTTCTGAAAGAAGGGGAACTTTCTGTTCAGTCAGCTGTGACTGCTGAGACTTGGTCATCACTAGACTGTGTAACTTGGCGGGGCTATCATTTGAATTTGTGAAGATATTTTAACTCAGAATGCATTTTTTCCAGCATTTAGTGTCACAATAGTGGTACTACTTATCACGTATGAAATAGTGCAATATATTGTTGCATTGGTGCATTAATTAGTTTCAAAAGATGGAAAGATGGCGACTTTTTTGTCCTTTGTGTAAAATACTGACAGCAACCATGTAGGAATAATCCCCCCATCCTGACACTGTTATGTTAATTCCAGAATGGGTTCCTCTAAGCTGGCCCTGATGCTGGTCTTGCTGTCCTGTGTGGAGCGCTGCCTGTCCGCTTCCTGTGTCGTCGACAGCTTCACAGTCAAAGGGGACTTTGACCCCAAGAGGGTGAGAGGCAAATACACAGCGTGCACGTTGAAAAGGAAGTAAATGTAAAATGGTTTCTGACCGTCTTTTGTCGTTCATTTTGCATCACAGTATGCAGGGAAGTGGTATGCACTGCAGAAGAAAGACCCAGAGGGTCTGTTCCTGCAGGACAACATCTCAGCTGAGTACACCATTGATGACGACGGCTCCATGACCGCCTCCTCCAAGGGACGCGTCACTCTGTTTGGGTGAGTCACAGGGTCAGATATCATCACATCACCATGCAAAACCAATAGCAAAAGGGTCAGTTTGGTCACTTGATTGTTGAGGATAAATATGCAGCTTCCGGGGTCGGCAGTTAGGAACAGGTGTCGTTTTCTTAAAGCACATTCTGAACAGCATTAGCGACAAACTGGCTTTCTCTTGGATTATGGAGGATTAGGAAGAAATGAAGGAGTTTGGAATTTGGGATTGAATGCAAACTTAACGAAATCTGATTTAAAGTGCTTTTAACATTGAAAGAGAAATGGTCAAACCTACTGTATACCTTCAGCATAATGCGTATCTTCATGTTGCAGCTTCTGGGTTGTGTGTGCCGACATGGCTGCTCAGTACTCCGTCCCCGACCCTACCACCCCCGGCAAGATGTTCATGAATTACCAGGGACTGGCCAGCTACCTGTCCAGCGGAGGTCAGCTCACATACCTTCCTCTCCCTCACTTATCTCCTCAGTACTTTTCACACTCTCTAACCTCTTCCTTCATTTCCAAACCAGGTGACAACTACTGGGTGATCGACACCGACTACGACAACTACGCCATCACCTACGCCTGCCGCACCCTGAAGGAGGATGGCAGCTGCGAGGACGGCTACGCCATCGTCTTCTCCAGGAACCCCCGCGGCCTGCCTCCCGCCATCCAGCGCATCGTCCGTCAGAAACAGGAGGAGGTCTGCATGGCCGGAGAGTTCCAGCCCGTCCTGCAGTCAGGAGCCTGCTAAAGAGGAAGAGAGAGTGAAGCTGAGAGTCTGGCAGGCTTGAAAGCAAGAAGAGAGAGAATGAAAGTGTGTCAGAAGGCCTGTGTGTGAGAGTGATAATGTGAGTGGACGGAGACAAACGTGTTGCAAAAAAGCATGAGAGGAGGAAAGGAAAGTAGGACAGTGAAAAAAGCTGCTTATGTCCAAGTGATTCCAAGATTTGCATCTGTTTGATTTCTTAAATCTATTTCCTCCTCATCCATTGTTTGTCCAAGGAAACTGTTACTGCTGCTTTGAAAGATTCAAATAAAAGATATTTTTCTAAACAAATTTACTTAAAGTTTGTCCCTTTTTGCAAATGTAGAAAATTTCACTTGCAAAATGTATATATGTGACCGTATATAAATCCCTTGGTATTAAGCCTAAAGCATATTCAGCAAAACAACACAGAGGAACAATTGTCAGCAGTTGAGGCTTAAAAACATAAAGTGCATGTTGGCTATGTAAGTGGTTGTGATCCCTCCTGAGCTCAACAGCATGATGTTCAGAGAGGTTAGTCCTGGTTTACACCAACTCACCTGTTGGGCCACTTAGCGTGTTCCACCATCATATGTTCATCATATGTTTCTATAGCTGCTGTGTAATCCTGAAAAAAAAAATACACTGAAAACATGTTGTATTTCTTCAGTCTTTGCAGTATCTGTTTACTTGTGATGTAAAATCACACCAGAGACCCCACATAGAAGACATTATAGTGTGATGCTGACATCTACTTCACTTATTATTCCATTATAGAACAAAGAAGTATGTTAGACACCTAATGTGCAGGTCGGTGATGTATTTCTTTCTCTAATTTCCTCTAAGATGCACATACAATTTGAAATAAGTCACTGGGTGTGCTCAGTTATATATACAGGGGATAATCTAAGTGTGTAAAGTGCACTCGGAGAAAAAAAGTCTGTTAACTTAGCTTAGCTCTGATTGGATCAGCCGTTTGGCCTTACTGGATGAATGAATGAGAACATGTAAAACACGATTCAAATCAGCAAAACACAAACAACTGTTATATCAACGAACCAAAAAGGGAACTAATATTGCATAGACGTCACTTTACATGGAAAAACAAACAAAAAAAAATAATGTGGTCTCACCTGTATTAGCTCTTAAAGCCCAGAGTGTTTTCCCGTTAACAGGCTGCTTGAGGTAAGAATATAAGTGGATTTATCTGCAACTCAAACAACCCTCGTCTGGACGATGCCAGTTAGGGGTTATTGTACTTTAATGGTCTTCTCTCCAGCAAAGCTATAGGCTAAAACACAACTCTACTCATAAGAAAAGACTCTTTAGGCTGTAACTAGTGTCTTTCATCTCATACTGTCAAATGTTTTAATTATCTGAAGTTTCTGAGAGAGAAAACAGTTTTACTGTCCAAGCATTGTCTCTGCATTCAATTACACTTTGTCATTTACTATTTAAACTCACTAACTTATATAAAAGTGTAAAGGTGTGCAGCTTCTGCCTTTACTGAATGAATTGTTAATTAATTGAAACACTAAGATCTATCCACCAGAGGGCAGTCACACTACATGGAACCACGAACAACGAGCTTGAAGACCTATTATAAATCCGCTTAAAGTACTTATAGTTTAGACTAATAAATACATTTGTCATAGATTGTATTACAAGTCAGTCATTTACATTTAAATTGAAGTATTTGATCAACTTGCTGTAATGCATCACCTTGGTGACAACAAACAACGCTTGATTGTGCTCCGTTGGTGGAAGAAGGTGCATTTCAGTGCTGCTTTTGAAAGTGGGTTCATGTTGGAGGTCTGAATAAACAGGTGAATGGATGGAGGGTGTCGTGCTATTGTGTTTGCGATCGTGGGCCCAGGGTGGGGATGAGATTTGATCTGACTGAGGGGATTTTTGTGGTGCCTTTAAAATGTCACCCTGTTCTTGTTCCCATGCCCATTAAAGGAGCAACACAAGCAAACAGAAAGGAAAAATATGACTCAAGGTTTCATTTGAAACGTGGTATTGTGTTGGGATTTGCTATTGTAATGCAAAGTCTGAGCTCTGGAGGTGTGCTTGCTTTTGAAACATAACCAGACTAGTTAATCCAATGATCCGTCTGTCTCCTACTCACCATGTCGTCATTATCTCTCCGTCTCTGGAGAAAACAGAGGAAGTAGAGGCCGTGACTGCCTGTGTACTCTACCTGCCATCTCAAAGAGTCCTGCAATCACACCACACATAAAATCACACTTATATTTTCAATGTGAGACATTCGTTCAATGTGGTACTAGTTTCCCTCCTTGACTTTTGCTCCTGAGGACTTCTAGAGCCCAGTGACAGTAGGTCACAAAGGTCATGACCATTAATTATATGGTTGATGCAAATAGACCTTTATTTCATGCCAAATGCTCATTAAGTGATATATTAGAGCCTTACAAGTAGAGCGGAGTGAAAACAAACCTGCACCTACAAGAACCTAACACGTAGACAACAACAGAGTAATTCTGGGTAATTTGTCTCATTATCACATTGCCTGCCACCGTATTATTTTATTTTACAACTCTGGCTGAGACGTTACTTCACACCTCAAGTGTAACAGATGTGTCAACCCTCAACTGTGGGGGGAAAACCGCACCAACACCACTAATTACAAGGCTTCTCTCCTTTTTTGGGTCTGTTTTCTTTTGGCATCATCTTCTATCCCTAATTTATTAAACTTTAATCTTCCCCCTGGAAAATATGATGGATAGAGATCATTTCTGTAGCTTTTGTTTTGAAAGTTTACAGTCATTACAGGAATTCCCAATGATAATAATCAAGTAATCAAGGAACAAAACATGACAAAAACAAACAAAATAAATGTTTTGCTTGTATGAGATTTTTATGCAACAACAAGTGGGAAAAAATAACAGCAGGATAACATGACGTGGATTAAAGAAACTTTATTCAGACAGAGTACAAACACTTAAACAGTAAAGACAATTAAATGATGTTCTTGCAAAAAGTAGTAAGGGTGTGTATTACATTTAATAGAGTAAACATTTCAACACTAGAAGTAATAAATATGTTTAAGTACACAGCATTGTATTAGTAAAACAGTATGAAGGTTATTAGTTAGTTGCCCTCACACAGAGACACAGACATCTCTAACTAAAATGGTATAAGCATGCAGCTACAGCAGTACTGGACCTATACTGTATGTTGGTGGCATTTTCTCCACAAACAAATTGATCAAAGTGTCACCGATAAGTCAACTCTGCAACATTTCCTCCAAATTCCCTCTTCAAAAATAAATGATGTTCCACAGCCCATGTGTAATAATCTGACACTCTCTCAGTATTTCTTCTCTCTTTTCTTTCATTTTCGGCTACTTTCTGCTCAGACCTCTCCTCCTTTATTTCTTGGTCTCCTCGATCTGCTCCACCTCGCTGGATTCGTCCACCACCTTGCCGTTGACCATCGTCTGAGTCACCACCTTCACTATCTTCCTGGTGCGAACATCAGGCTCCTCTGCAGACAGGGATGAGATGAGGTGAGATTCGAATGAGATGATGGGGGGGGGGGGATGAGATGGAGAAGAGATGAGGAATGAGATTCGATTAAAAAAAGAGGTTGAAAGGATGTACAGTAAAACAAGGTTTTTAAAAGGGATCACGTGAGACTTACACAGGTGAGAAAGTAAGCTGTGAACAAAAGAGACCACACGACATGAGGAGAAGAAGAAAATATAAAACAATTTGGATTTAGATGATGAGAGGAAGAATGCCATTTGATGAGATGAGATGAGGTGAGAGAGGAGAGAAAAGAAAGCAGAGAGATGAGTCATTTTAATCTCATATTCCTCTGTAATTTTGTTGAATCATGTGCCTGAGTATTGCCTCACTGCTCTACTGCCGTTTTATTTCCCTTAATGTGTTTCACATTACGTGCTTACGGTGTCACATTCTTGATTCTTCTGATGTTGAAAATCACCAAAGCACCATGCAGTTTGCTACTCTTGCTAATCCAGCGGCATGAGTCAGTCGGATTAAGACAAGTTGTGGGTGTGAAAAGAAAATGTTTTCACACCCACACATCTGTTGCTATAGGAGCCGAGCGGTTAGTGGCGCTTGCATTGTTTTGAGGTGGATAAAACAGTCGTTAATCCTGGCGTGCTCGGGTGTGTGAAGGAATATATGTTTGTGTCTGTCTGCGAGCCTCCCTTCACCGCTGTCAAATTACAACATAAACATCTGTGAACAGTTTGCTCTACTTATCGCCTTCATTGTTTTCGCCTCTAGTCGCTCTTTACCTCCCTGGTGTTTCCTTCAGGTGGTGATAAGGTGCATGCAGGATAAATGAATGAACGGCGCGTCACTTTTTGCTGTGCTTGATGTGCCGTTATATAAGAAATGTGATTGGAAAGTCTTTCTGTTCGGAAATACGAAAGAAATGAAAAGTGAAGCGCTCACTTTTTGGAGGAGCGGGAACTTCCTTGACTCTGAGGGGGGCAGAGAGGATAACATGTTAGCATTAGCAGCTTTGGACTTGAACTAAACAACAAAATAAACACATTAAAGTGAACTTTCTTGCTGAGGGTTCATTGAAAAGATCTATACCACTTTCATGCCCGTGGAGTTAGCTTAGCTTAGCATTAACACTGGATACAACGGAAAACAGGTTTACAGGTCACTTCCAGTCCTTAATGCTAAGCTAAGCTAACAGCTTGCTGAGCGGTATTGAACTCACGCCTCCTCCCCCTCCAGCAGGCGCCTGTAGGTGGCGATCTCCATCTCCAGGTTCTGCTTGATGCGGAGGAGCTGCTCGTAGTCGGTCTTGGTGCGCTGCATGTCCAGCCGGAGCTGGGAGAGGTCGTCCTCCAGCTGGCTCAGGGTGGCCTGCAGCCGCTCCATCTCCGTGGAGTACTTCTGACCCGTCTCACCCAGGTTGCCTTCCAGAGCTGCTATCTGAGATGGGGAAGGGGAAATGATAAGATGCTTTATCCAAACCCTCCTCAAATGTCTTCATCCGCCTAATTCTGTAATGTTGGTTGGTATTGAAAGTTTTTGGCTCCTAACATTTCCTCAAACCTCAGTGTCTCCTGATTCTGAAACTACTTCCCAAGCCATTATCAACAAAATACCTGAGCTGACAAGGCCTTGGCATCCAAAACAAACTCGCTGCTCAGACACGATTACCCATCTCACCACTGAAACTCACGACCCGTGCGATTTAGCAACCGAACACGCCGCGTCTTCGTGTGACTCGCCAGCGTGGGAGAGCGTGTTTACTGTCAACACGGGATTAGGAGAGCAGAAAAAAAAAATCGTTCTCAGGCGCTGATAAAAAAGAGAAAGAAACCTGTCTAACAGACTCAATCTGAACTTCTGTAAGGATTTTCTGTGCTTGGTATTCAACAAATCCCTTTTAATCCCGGTCTATCTCCAACACAAAGCCGTGTCTCACCGTGACTTTGGGAAAAGGCAACATTATTTTAAAATCATGGTCGTGGTATTTGCATGGCTTCATGTGCATTAGGTGTTGTTTGCACTGCTCCAAATGTAGACGTATCACTTGCACGATTTTTTTAAAACTAAAAACACAACCATGTCAGGCTTCTGCTCTCAGAAAGGAGGAACATGCAGAGGTTTCGGGAATAAAATCCCCCCTGTTATGTGGCTTGTGTGTGTTGGTGGGATAATTGGACCCTCCCTCCTCGGGCGTAGCAGCTCACCTGTTTGTGCAGACTCTCCAGCTCCACCTCCAGGTTCTGCAGGAAGCGCTGCCTCTCGACCAGCTCGCTCTGAGCTCCTCTCAGAGCCTCGTTGCTCTCCTTCACGTCATTCTGCACCGTCTCCAGCTGGAAGAGACACAAAAACGTGAGCTTATAGCATTTATTTCTATTTTTATTTTCAAGATTTTGGCGAACATAGTCAGGTGTAACTATGAAATCCTCATCTATCATTTTGACGAAATCATCAGAATCAAAAACTGAAGAATAGTCAAATATTCTCATGCTCAAGCTTCTCAAATGGAAGGATTTGCTGCTTTTTATTAATATTTTTGGGTGTTGGACACTCACACTGAGGTAACCTTGGCCTCTATAGGTGTTATTGGACAGTTACACTAAATGGAACTATCAACAAAATCCCATTTCAATGAATCGCCCGATGAAAGAAAACGTTCCCGTCATGAGAGAGAACTTCCTCCCCTCACCTTCTTGCGGTACCACTGATCTGTTTGGTCCTTGTTCTTCTTGACGATCCCCTCGTACTGCGAACGCAGGTCAGACAGAACGGTGCCCAGCTCCGGCCCGCTGGCCGAGTCCACTTCCACATTCACCTCATCTCTGGCAATACGACCCTTCATCTGCTCCAGTTCCTGTTATAATAACAATAATAATAATGCTTTAGGTTGCATATGTCCGCTATTGGAATAAAAAGAATGGTTTTAATCATGGTTGCATTGCAACATATGGAACAAGGAATAATTAATTGTTAATTCTACACAGCAGGGTGGCAGAGAGGACATCTTCATAATTTAGATGTTCTCCATGAATAGTTGATGTTGCAGAGCTCACCTTACACACACACACACACACACACAACTATTCATGCATGTTCGCTGGATCTCTTTCACTCTTGTTTCTTCATGATGTTGTTGTTTTTTTTGTGATTTGGTTTTAATGCACGTGATATTTATATTCATGCACAACTGTGCAGCCTTGATCTAGGTTCCCTGCAGCGGGACAGGGTCAAAGCTTTAACATGTAGTCAAAAAAGGCAAACATGCATGTTAAATAAGTATACATAGATGATAGCCATGTAGGATGCATGTGCATGGAGCATTCTAGGACTCAGAAATGCCGAACATAATCCAGTCTCAGTGAGTCAAATTCCTTCTTGATATCTGCAGTATGGGTTATGAATTGGATCAGTTTCATTTACATCTTGTTTCAGTGATCGATCCTTCTCTTGGACAGTAGTCTGGACGCTTTCGGATCAGCTGATTGGGCTGAAAGCCGGTTTGGGAAACCAGATCTCCCTGCTCCTTTTGTCTATAGTAACCAGAGGACCACCACTCTCTCGCCCCCCCCCCCTCCCTGTTTAGGCTAAAGGGGACCTCTTGAGTCGACCAATCTGGGTCAGCCTGATATCAAACAACTTGTTGTTCGTGGTAGCAGGTTGGAGAATCAGAGAGAAGGGCCAAAATGAAAATGAGATGAGGCAAAAGTTGAGTAATGGAGAAGTAAATGTGATAAACAGCGTGTTAAAAGACCTGCATGCCATAGAAATGTGGACAAAGGAGAAAAGAAGGGATAAGAAAACGAGTACAGAATGTCTCACCTCCTCATGGTTTTTCTTGAGGAAGTACAGTTCTTCTTTCAGGCTGTCCAGGTCTCCCCTCAGGGAGGAGATGATCTGCTCATGGTCGGTCTTGGCCTTTTTCAGAGCGATACAATCTCGCTCCACGGACTGACCCATGACCAGCTCAGTCTCCCACCTAGATCAGTCCAGATAAATAGAGAGAAAGATGTTTCATTCATGAAACAGATGCAGTAAAACCTCAACCAAAGACACAAATTAAACCAAAAGTAATGCGATTATTAATCACTCACTTGATTCTAAAGTCATCAGCAGCCAGTTTAGCATTGTCGATCTCCAACATGAGACGAGCGTTTTCCAAGGTCCTCTTCCTCACCTGACGAATACCACCGTGGAGAAACGACAGCCTTTAAAGTCGGTCTTCACAGAGACGTCGCATGCTTTCAGTGCTTCTTGTTATATTTACATGTTTATACTGTATTTGGTACACTGGAAGGAACCAACGTTACAAAAGGACACTCGAAAAAGGAACCTTTGTCCAATAAGGAAACACATTCCTTCTTCATTAAAATGTAACTTCTTCTGTTTTCTGTCAAAAATAATGATTAACTTCACGCTCAGCTTGGTTTGGTTAAGTTAACTCAAAGACCAAGTCTGGGTCAGATTCTTCCTCGGATTGGACGAGGTGATGCAGCTCCAAATAAAAGCCAACGCACGCTTCTACATTTGCATGAAGGTTTTGTCTATGTAAAATAACCAACGCCATGATAACCTTGAGCTTTGTGCGTTGACAGAAAACTTAGAATCTGTATAATGTGCGTGTAATGTGTAATGTTGCTAACCTCTTGCTCAACGGCGTGAGCTTGGGCCATCATGGAATCAAGGTCATGACCTTTGGGAATGCGGTCGAGCATCAGCTGCTTAATCCTCATCTCCAGGTCTGCGTTGGAGCGCTCCAGTGAACGCACCTGCAGGACGACAGAGAGAGTTTAGTGATGATTGTTACAGCTGGCTAATGGTACCATTTCCTTGTTTGCACAGTGGAAACACACAAACACCCGTCACCCAACAGCTCAACAGTGTTCAGGTATCAGACCTTGTCCAGGTAGTTGGCCAGACGGTTGTTCAGACTCTGCATGGCTTCCTTATCGTTGATGCTGTTGCCGTGGACGCCGTTCAGCTGCAGGCTGGTCGGCCCGTTGAGGTCCTGGCCGATGGAGGCTGAACGGCTCAGAGGGCTGGCGGCGACAAAGGACACCGAAGCGCGGGAGCGAGCACGGCCGGTGTCCATCAGAGAGCGACTGGAGAAGGAGGGCTGACGGTTCATAGAGAAGCTCCTCACTGATATGCTGGAGGACATGATGGCTGGCTGTGAGGGAGACAAAGCGGAAGCAACACATGCAGAGAAAAGAGCACAATAAGATGTTACATCTGTCACGGCTCAGATCAGGGATGGATATTTCAATTACAGATTTTAAAAGGAAAATAGATAACTTAAAATGCCAGACCTACTGCAACCATTTATAGCGATAGTGTTTCATCTGAATGTGGAAAAGTTATTTTGTGGCACTAGAGCGAATAAGTTTTACACAAGCATTTGGCTACAAATGCAAGTAGCAGCTTATATTCAAGATGCACGAACACCCCAGGAGAACGATGGAAGGAGTACTTCAAGGAGTGTTCGGCCGGCTAGTGGCTTTTCAAATGAACCATCTATATGGAAGACATTTAGCCTCTTCAGTCTGTCCGTCTCGGTTCAACACACAGTTTCAACTCAAGTCAGTGTAAAATCAAAATGCAAATGAGTAAAGCTGGGTGGAAGGAGAGCCTCTCTACCAGGACTGAGAATGCTCTCATGAAGTCTATTACTATGATAATAAGGTGCATTCAAGAGAATAATGGAGGATTCATTAAAAAAAAAACAGACAGACAGAAAAAAAGTGAGGCGAAGAAAAGTGGCTTCAAAAAAACCACAAGCTTTCCTAAGGGTGAGGAATACTGAGATGTTGCTAAATGTTACACAAAATGTGAGTAAAAAGCTTATGTTTCTCTTTAGATGACTACGTTGTAACCTAATTTGATAGACAGTTTAACAGGTGTTCACATTACTTCCTGGACTTTCAAGCGTGACCAGTGGGTGTGTGGACAGTCTATCTTTGTCTGTGTGCGTTTCTGTAGATTAGCGGTCCAGGGAACCTCTCTGTCTCTCTGTCACTTGATCCTTGCAACACCGTTCCCACAACACTACAAAGGAGCCAGCAGGAGACAGGCCGTCCTTGTTCAGATGAAAGATAGAGCTTGGGAAAATGATCGGGAAAATATTCAGAGTGAATTCCAGTGGAACAAGGAAACACTTTGTTTAGAGGGAAATGGACTTTGATTGATATAGAAATAAAAAAAATAAACAGGTGCGTTGACAACTGCTGAATGAAAGGGAACACGAGGATAAGATTAATTTGCATGAAAGTGGAAGAAGCCTTTCCTTGTAATTAGAATTTTGATTGAGATTGATGCTTCATTTGAACAAAACTCACAAAAATAACCAAGTGGAATCATTGAAAACAATTATCATTCATTCTAATACATATAATTGCTAAGAAATAAAACTTCTTTTAAAAACTCACCAGGATTTTCTTCAGATAGGAGGCACGGTGGGATCCAGAGGAATAGCGGCGGATCTGTGCTGCTGATGGTCCAGGTGAGCTTATATGCAGGTGTGGAGTGGGAGGAGCCAGCCCTGAACAGGAGGTGCATTTACTGCACCTGAAGATTGTGAGAAAGGAAGTCTCGTTATTCAACACACGTTTCCATTACACCTGCTGAATGTGGTGGAAATCGGTTTATGATTACCTGATGAGAAATAAGAATACAACTCTTAACAGAGCTTTTAGTAATTTACTCTATAAAGAGTCCAAAAACAGGCTAGCAGTCGCTACAGACAGACTGTAAACAGACAACGTCTTATAAGTCAAAGCCCTCGCAAACAGGGTGTCCAAGCGGACCGCATCACCGACATACAGCTTCAGAGCAAACTATCTGGCCAGGTAGGGACAGAGTCTGACCAAGTCTTCAGTCTTGAGAAGGGCAGTTGTTTGTGATGTCATCAGAGAAGCATTGTTTCGTTGTTTGTGTAGAAGGAGAACTTTGTCCAGAATGTGGTGTTTGAACCACTCATCTACTGTCCATAGATCCATATTGACTTGCCAGCTGTGCTGGTGTCACAAGATGCATTTTATCACATGACACATGACATGACATAAGTGCAGAATAGAGGTTACCTCATGACACATGGAATAGTACGAGTTAAAACTACTCAAACTACCAATTATACTATAATAAACTACTAAATGAAAAATTCCCATCACACTGAGTACTGAGGCTATATATTTTCAGAATGTCAGATCAGGATATTTGTTTCCCAGTATGATCAGTTCTGTAGAATTGAACTTGTCCTCAATCATCTATTTGTTTAAACATCTTCCCTTTGTCTACATAAACATCCCTACCAGGATGTGTCGAGACAAAATCCCTCTTTACACATTCATTCAGAGTTGTGTTTGTGTCAACCTGGTGAATGAAACTTCAATATTGACTCTCCTTTTAGCTCTGTTTTTGGTCTCCACCAGCTCCTGATGGAAATAGTACAAAACAACATTCTGTCCACAGATATTCAGTCAGTGTTCAGCATCAATGTTCACACTAAAGCATGCCTTCTGCATCTGTGGTATTAAATGTCTCATCACCATCCCTTTACCATCACCATCCCTTTACCATCACCATCCCTTTACTATCACCATCCCTTTACTATCACCATCCCTTTACCATCACCATCCCTTTACCATCACCATCCCTTTACTATCACCATCCCTTTACCATCACCATCCCTTTACTATCACCATCCCTTTACTATCACCATCCCTTTACCATCACTATCCCTTTACCATCACCATCCCTTTACCATCACCATCTTTTTACCATCACCATCCCTTTACCATCACCATCCCTTTACCATCACCATCCCTTTACTATCACCATCCCTTTACCATCACCATCCCTTTACTATCACCATCCCTTTACCATCACCATCCCTTTACTATCACCATCCCTTTACCATCACCATCCCTTTACCATCACTATCCCTTTACCATGACCATCTTTTTACCATCACCATCCCTTTACCATCACCATCTTTTTACCATCACCATCCCTTTACCCTCACCATCCCTTTACCATCACCATCCCTTTACTATCACCATCCCTTTACCATCACCATCCCTTTACCATCACCATCCCTTTACCATCACCATCCCTTTACTATCACCATCCCTTTACTATCACCATCCCTTTACCATCACTATCCCTTTACCATCACCATCCCTTTACTATCACCATCCCTTTACCATCACTATCCCTTTACCATCACCATCCCTTTACCATCACCATCTTTTTTACCATCACCATCCCTTTACCATCACCATCTTTTTACCATCACCATCCCTTTACCATCACATCCCTTTACCATCACAACCCTTTATCCTCACCATCCCTTTACCCTCACCATCCCTTTACCATCCCCCCTGCCTGCAGCTCCCTGCAGGCCTCCCGTCCTGCAGTCAGTCATCTTGCTGGAACCCGACCCTCCTGCCTGTCGGAGATAAAATATTCAGCAAGTCGCTCACAAAAGGAAACCTGCTGGAAACAAACATGGCAAACAAGGTTTACGTGCAGGCACAAAATAAATAAAAGCTCACATTGTGCACCCTGTAATTGCTCATAAAGTTGCGACTTTATCAATAAAGCTGCACTGTCTGAAGGTTTCTTGTTATTCAGCCAACAGAGTGTGAATGGTAACCCTGACTGTAGATTTGAGAAATATGTTGTGCTTTTGGATTTCTATTGTGTAAATTCTATTGTGTAACTTTCAAAAATCATTTTGCAGTATGTAGAACATAAGATATCCAGCATAAAAGCTGAAAAATGTTTGAGAGGCTAATCAATTCATTTTAGAAAGTAATTTTAAGCATACAAGTAAAAAATAATTTAAAAAAAAGCATAATTTTAAAAACATTTGTATTTCATTATTGCAAATCTTGGTTCAAATTTTTCCAGTGCCTTCAGCGTATATGTTCCCATCAGACCACTCATCATTCACCAGTCAGTGATCTGCAGCCTTACAGCTATAATCTATCTCCACTCTGTGGTGAAGGCTGGTCAATACAAGTGGAGTGCACATAGCAGGTAGCAGTGTTTCCCAAAAGAGGGCAGCAACACGCTGCAATAGTGCTGGTTTTAGCCTCCTGATCCCAACACAGTCTAAATTGAGTTTTCTACGTTTATAATAGATGCTAATTTAAACGTAATGTAATATATTCTTTAACTGCCAATATTTAGTTTTCACTTTCAGTTGCTTTAAAGCTGTTCACTGACGATAAATTATGTTCACGCTGTGTAAAAATTACACCAAGTGCGAGTGTATGAGCGCTGTGCTGATGGCCAGAAGCTTGGACAGGTGAGGCTGGCACAGTCGATGTTGGTTTTATCTAGAAAATAAATGATGAACGTACCATTTTTTATCACCATACGCTACATTTAGTGCAAATACCTTGCTGCTCTATTAACATTAATCAATAAATCAGTAAAGCATGAATGTACTGAGAGCAGGGAAACTCACCTTTTCACTCAGACAAACGATACTCTCACACCTGAACTCAATCCCACATTGGGCTCCTCCCACTTCCTGCTCCTCCTCAGACAGCTCCGCCCTCCAGAAATATTCAAGCCAATTCCAAGACTACATTTTCCCCGCAATCCATGTTCAATTCCAGAGACATTTGGCAACTTTTGGATCTCTCTCCCAGTTCAGTTGATCTGACCAGTCTAAGAGCTAACGTTAAATAATGGGACAACTCTTTTTTTGTATCATTTAACCTGCCAAATATGAGATGAACCTCCCTACATGAGATCAGCAACGATCGTCTTACTGTCACTTTCTGCCCCTCTCTTTCTCCTCTCCCTCGGCCAGTGTAGATCAGAGTTTGGTTGTTGAAAAAATAAACAGGTGATTAGACTGGCAGGATGTCAGGATACTACTCATGACCCCACTTGATCCCTCATGACCCCTGTCACAAGCGATCATGTGACCACACCAGCGAAATGCACACACCGGCAGAGAAGAGCGCTAAGACTGTGGCGCGCTGAAGACCTCCAGGTCGGGTCATCCTTTTTCAGAACGTTGAAATGATGTGGTTTATTTGGATGACGAAAAAAAATGTGGAAATTCACTCTGAAATCGGCACGACAGTTTAGGTCATGACACGAAAAACAAAATCCATTTGTGATTTGCATTTTTCTTTTAAAAACTGGCAATCACTTTGCAGGGAAAACAATGAACCTTAAGTTGCTGACACAACATGGGAGAGGGATGCAACAACAAAATCATAACAAAGCAACAAATGCTCACAAGTGACAGCCAGAGCAAATTTAAATGGATTTTAAACCCAAGACATCCTGTGGAAACAGATTTATTTATTTCATTCACACGGATCAGGTTATGTCTTGGATCTGGATATGTCCTGGATTCCTTGCAAAAACTGATTTGAAAGTGTCTTCAGCTTCAAGCTGTGCAACATCCTTGCTGCTCTGGCCATGAACATGACTGACTCCTCTCAATAGTCATTTTGCTGCTGAAGTGATTACTTCCTGTTACGATTCTGCTGCTGGCATGACTCACTTGTGTTCACGTTGGCCGGCTGACAGACAGACCAACAAACAGACACACAGAGAGGCTGACAGATAAACAACCAGACAGACAGACCGAGCCACAGATGATCAAGAGGGCAACGAAGGATCGGCCCATTCCAGACCCTTCTATTATGAACAGTCAGTTGGTGGTATTTGAAGTTAAAGTTAGCTTTTCTGATAAAAAACGAGCAATAATTCAAGTTTGAGTTCAAAATCACAGATTTTAGGAGCCGATGTAATTTAAACAGTAGATACATAAAGCCACCACTAAATATATCTCCAAAATATCAAAAAAAATTATGAGCTAAGTCAAAATGTCTGCTGTGAAAAAGGGCCCAAGTGATGATGTTGGTATTAACATCTGTACATCTTCTGTATGAATTACCAACTGAATGCTGTCTGTAAGCCAAATGAGCCTTCAGGGACGTTAAAGCTTTATTCTGCTCCATATGTCGGCCCGTGTACGCTATCATCTACATTTTATTAAGGAAATGTGAATCGGATCACCGCAGATTACAAGAACTATGATATCATATCATGAAGTTTGTCTGTTGGCTGACCTAGTCATCCAAAATGGCTCCATCCGTCTTGTGACTCCTTCGGATCGGATGGAGCCTAACATCTCTCGGAGTGCGATTCAACTCTGGAAATCCAAGGCGGATTGAGTTATGCATAAAGCTATCTGTTGTTTACAATCGCTGAAGTATTTTATTGAGAGAAGCTTGCGGTAAATCCTTCGAGGCGCGTTGCAAATGCAAACTAATCACGGGCTCAACTGTGGGCTGTTTTTTTTTCAATATTTCTGCACTTTTTCCTCTGCTTCCTTACTAAGTTTCCCATCAAAAGTTTAAATCTGAGGGAACAATTGGAAGTAGATTCTTAACCAATTCAAAGCACCGCTCCAACTCCAGACACTGATTGATGCAATTTGGGCCCTGAGTCACCGTTTGATGGGCGGACGTCAGTTCGCCGGCCGTTCGCTGATGGCGAGATAAGAATCAATTACACACTGATAACAACATATGTGAGCAACTCTAGAGGTCAGCACCTACACTTGCTCTTTCTTTGCCTTTTGCTTTATGTAAGATTTGTTTTCCACCTCCCTACATTTGCCCCCCCCCCCCCCCCCAGACCAGGTTTCTTTTGTGTGACGGAAACACGTCAGACAGCTCAGTATGTGTGTGGAGATTATTATCGGGAGGGTTGGTAATATTTAAGATATGGATCTATATGCATAAGTGGTGAGTGTATGAAAAGTTGAAAGGGAAAGACGTGTATGTGTGTGTGTGTGTGTGTGTGTGTGTGTGTGTGTGTGTGTGTGTTAACCCTCTCTAAGAGCCCACTCTTATCCCGTTCACAGCCAGGCGAAGCAGCAGCAGGGTGGGGGGCTGCACCCTTGGGAGCTGCTTAGTGGTGCAACTACAGTCCTGTTGACAGCTGAGCCGCTGGAACACTCCAGTTAGTTTGGTGCCTTGCTCGGTGGCACCTCTGCAGTTGTTTCTCACAAACTGTGAGGGGTTTAAACGGCCGAGACTCAGGTTTCAACCCGCAGCAGCTAAGTGCACCATCCACTAACACCGACCCTGTATTATTAGGTAAATCTGTGGCCCTGACTTGTACAGTACAGGTCATGTTACAACATTGAATTTAAGGCCTTAAAAACCCATTTCCTCAATTAGCTTCTTACTATGAGCTATGGGGTCCTACATAAACATAAAACTTTCTGCCAAAATTGGTAGTTTATCGATGGGGGATTTCTGTATTCTATGTTTTTCTCACTGGTTTGAAGTGGGCGGGAAGGAGTTGAAAAGGTTAGCACCAATGAGGATAAGCAACATTTGAATCAAAATCTGATGACAGGTTTTCCAAGCTTAGATTTTGAGTGAATTATTTAGTAACAAATATATTATGTCATTGAGATATACTTAAGATGCACACCAGACGTTTACTATTATAGTTAAAAACAACAACAAATACATTTTACTTAATGTGCGACTATAAATCAGGTTTTAAGTTGCTCCTTAGTCGAATGAATGCTATATAAATATTTACTGTGGACTTTAGTGACCCGTTGGATCTCTGCCCAGTAAACATAAAAAATGTGTCTGGGACAAGAAATATAAATCATTTTGAAAATTTGACTCACCAGAAAGGAAGTTTTTGTCATCTCAATCGTTTTTAAATGTGTAAGTCACTGAACAGGCACTTAACAAGACACACAAGACAATAATGACACAGCTCTGTGATCCATTGCTAATGCGATCATTGGATGTTTGTTTTGAGGGGGAGAGCTCAAAATCCGATGTTGCTCAGCTTTCCTTCATTTGGTCCCATTAACCGCTGGCAGCACTCTTGTTTTTCCGTTGTTGTTGTTGAAAGAAGCCCTTTCATATTCATATTCCATGTTCTGAAGTCTGCAGTGTGTGTGTGTGTGTGTGTGTGTGTGTGTGTGTGTGTTTGACTCCACAAAAAGTATGCTTAAATGGACAAAAATGAACCGCAACAGGAAAACTTCAGTTGTCGGTGCCGAGGGTTAAATAGTGACCGGCTGAGTGTAGGTGCTTGTTAGCAGTATGAAAACAGAAAAAAAAGACTTGTCATTGTAACACAGTCCCTAATGAACTGCTATTAGTATAATGACATAATTCAGACTTTGCAAAGACCTATGATTCACGTTAACAATAAATGAAACAGAACCAGTCTTTAATGAGCGTATGTGGTGTAAAAGTAAATTTGAAAATGTTGTCACTAAAGACTAAATTTAAAGCTGCATGTCATCATTGGGGGCAGTGAACTTTAAGTGAAGTTAATTGAATAAAGTTCAAGCAGGAATTAATATTTGAATGAAGAATATTTTTGAACGAATGGCATTTCTTCACTTCTTCTTGAATGTGACATTAGCATAATATTAGCCTAGCCCCAAGCCTGATTAAAATAAATCCTCCCTACATGGCTAAAGGGCTTGTTCTGCTAGATGTTTGTGTCAATTTTGACAAGAGAATAGAGTATAGAGATAAAGTATATATCTATATATACTATATCTGAGTGGCATGATGCATTTCAGAGCTAGCTTGAAGCAAGTTGTTGATCAATATGCCCAGCAGGCGCGATGAATATGCACGAGGCGTCCGCCGCGGCGGCCCGGTAATTGCCGGTCGTCAGGGGTGGCGGGCGCGGTAATTTGCATCTTGGGGATCCTGCAATCAGCGTTCTATTCATTAGCGCGCCAGCCGCTTCATCTGCTGGCCACTCAGAGCTGCCAATCTCCCCTCGGCAGCCAAAGCATTGGGAAAAAACTGAATGGAAAAGTTTCAATTACAAGCCTGCGGGTAGTGGTGTAACAAGTCTTAGACCCTATATTTAAGCTGTTTTTTTTTTCTGTGCAGGTGATTGACTGTTACTGCATTGTGAAAGAGAAAAGGGGGGGGGAGAGAAAAAGCTCAATAAAACAGCCATAATCTCATGCATTTTATATCACGGTTACTCGGGGTCTGCATTCACAGGGGAGGGTTGTGTCTCTAGTGGGCTGCCAGCGCTTCCACTGAAACAGAGGGGAGTTGCATGAAAGAAAGCTTATAATACCTCTTTAAGTGAACACTGGCACTCAAGGTTATTGTCTGGTGAACAATAGGCTCCATCATTTTCTTTGCAACAATAATGCAGTGATTTCCAGTCCGACAGCAGCGTATGGCTGCATATATGACATAGTTTATCAAAGCAGGAAAGGACAGTGGCTGATTTATGGCGACACACACGCGTTTCTCTTTATCTCCTCACATCCATAACCCCATAAATAAATGTGACAGTTCGTACGTGGCCGCACAAGACTTCTCACTTTTATTTCCTGTATCCTGTCTGTGTTGTTTCCCTCGAGTTTTATTTCTTATTTTTCCACCTCTTACTTTCAAAAAGAGGATGCTCAACTGTTAAGCCTTATCCTGAGGGCTCGTGGGCACAGGGGATGCGTCACTCTGTGTGTGTGTGTGGCACAGGGGATGCGTCACTGTGTGTGTGTGTGTGTGTGTGTGTGTGTGTGTGTGTGTGCGCTAGCATTGCAGCAGGAAGGGAGTTCCTTGTGTTCCTTGTGGTCGTAGCGAAGAGGACTCAGAAGAATAGGAGAGCCAAAAAAGTGCATGTGATTGTGTGTGTGTGTGTGTGTGTGTGTGTGTGTGTGTGTGTATTTGCAGTAGTGCTTGAATCTTCTATTGTTTTACAGTGACATAGTCACTTTTTCCTGCATCATAAATCTACATGAACACACAATATAATTTATAAACAACATACCGTAGTTACAAGAAACCTACAAAAACAAAAGAAGAGATGATTCACATACAGATGCTCCCAATAACTAATACAACACCCAAACCGATGATTTGCAACAAGCACAACACACACCTCTCTGTGCACACACACAGTTCCTTTGCCCTGCCATTGTCTTGCAGAGGAAGCCTGTGAGTGGAAGAGGAGGTCGGATCTTGTCCTCAGCCTGAAGGAGAGTCAGGGCAAGAGGGGACGGATGGAGAGAAAACACCAGGATGGAGGGACGAGGCCGAGAGAACACGAAGAGGAAGAGGAAGAGGAAAAAGGGGAGGGGACAAGATGTTGTCTCCAAAAATGTGGATCTTTTCTGACAGGGACTTGAACCAGCTGTTTGAGTCTGAGGAGAGGTTAAGAATAAACATGCGGATATATGAGGTTCTTTTGTATCACGCAAAAACTGAGCTATTTCATTTGTGGTCTACATTAAAAAGAAATGTCAATTGATATCTTACACAGCTTCATGATGTCTCTCTCTCTCTCTCTCTCTCGCTCCTCTCTCTCTCTCACACACACACACACGATCATCAACTGACTGATGACTTTATAATGGTGTCTGCTAACTGGATAGAAATACTTTTAATTGGCATGGAGCCATTTAACTGATTAAAGCAACCACATCAATCTGTGTGTGTGTGTGTGTGTGTGTGTGTGTGTGTGATTGATACATTATTTATATGGTTATAAAGAACTTACAGCTTTCATGATTGATATGCAAAGACTGAAACATAGCAGGCAGTAGCCTAATTAAAAGAATGTTACATTTTTTTTAAGGTTTTAAGTATTTTAGGGGTAAAAAGATCTAATCTTTTCTGGATTAAGGGTCTGAAGAAGGAAGGGGGTACGTATTAAAGTGTATTAAAGTGTAAATATGTTCCTTATGTACGCAGGTGAGAGAAATGTTTTTAATGCTAGAGTTGGCCAGGATATATTGGTCGGGATATATTGATAATTTAGACAAAAACAACAAAAAAGCTTCTGAAAAAGATTCCTGACCTCAGCTTTAATACCAAGAAAGGTTGATGGGGGGGGGGGGGGGGGGGCAGCCTGTCATTGAGAGATGACCAAAGGAAGTTGGGCTGGAAATTAACATCTTTGACTGCTTCTGAATGCTTGATCTCAATACCAACTCATAAACTCAGACATAAGACCTTAAATCCTAACATTCAGACGTTATATGGTCATAAGTAGACAGATGTCTGCCACTCATTCATAACAGTAAGAGCCACTCCTCTGTTGTCTTTGCACCGCACCCCTATACTGTATCACTGGACCTCAGACCTGAAAGCAGACTAGTTCTGTAATCACTGAAACAACATCATTGATTTTAGCTTTATCAAATTATAATACATAGCGCCTCTCCCAACTCTGCTTCAATGCAGATTTTTATGGCTATTTTAACTGGACTCTCTCTTTCTATCACACACACACACACACACACACACACACACACGGTAACTCCCTTTCTCCAAATGACTGAAATAACACTATTACTCTTGCCATCATCATGTCAAAACCCTTTTCAGTGTCAGCCTGTCTTGCCCAGCATGGATGACCAGACCTGCAGCTGTCAAAATTCCACAAAAAATAATAATGACTCCTCAAGACCCAGGAAGAAGAAGAAGAAGAAGAAGAAGAAGAAGAAGAAGAAGAAGAAAAAGAAGAGGAAGACGAGAGGAGAAGTTGAAAGGTAAGGTGAATTCCAGGGGAGTAAAAACTCTGGGAATTTATGAAGCTCCTTGTCTGATTTAGAACAACAACTTTTTTTTACTTTTTTTTTGCTGAAAGGTGTGAGCGGCACGCCAGCACCGTCGCGCCTTCCTTCACCTGAAAAGAAAGAAAGCCTGCAGAGTCCTCAAAAACCCAAGGCAACCCCACGGCCCGGCCCACAGACACACCTCGACACGCACCTGTCAAAGACGTCGATACGGTTTTTGTGTGCACGTGCACGAGAGGGCGAGACTGGGGGGGAGGGGGCAGAAAGTGTGAGTGAGTGTGCAGTGCAGCTCTGTGGGTGGCAAAGGAGAGGGATCGCTGGATCTGACAGGAGCTATTTGACTAATCCAAAACAACAGCTGTAAGGTAGGGATGAGGGGATGAGGAGGGGGGGGAGTACAGGAGGAGAAGGGGGTGAGCAGGGCTGTCAGTTAAGGAGGAGCATTCAGGGAGAGGGGGAATTATGGAAAGGGAATATGAAAATGAATTCCGCATGTAAGCCCTGAGGAGGAAAAGAAGCGAAAACAGAAAGAAAAAGGTTGGAGAAAAAAGGAAAAGAGGAGGGTGATGTGCACAATTGTGAGTAGAGAAGAGGTGATAGAAGGAAAAGGGAGACAGGCAGAAACTTGGTCAGACCTAACAGGGTACCGCTGGGGGGGTTGCATCCATTAACCTCTACACAGGGGGTTGTATCAGCACACACGGCAACACAGGTGAGAATGATTACACTCACACATACACACGGCGTCCTCACGGCCTTCATTACACATCTGGTTGAGTTTTGTTGAGGGAAGCAGCGTTGGGGTGGTCCTTGCTCCTCTAACAAGTCTGTCCTGTTAACACAGCGGGCCACGGAGAGTCCATCACCCCGCGGGGCAGCATCTTAATATCTTAACATCTCCATCAGCAGCACACGCAGTGTGGTGGAGCAAACCTAAGCAACCAAAAGGTTGGCATCCAATGTGGCGGCGGGTGGGAGGATCGTCGTAGTAACCAACAATCTGAACTCCAAAAAGTAGTCCTGCAAATAATTCCCCATTAAAGCACATTTTATAGAGGCGTCATTTCTTTTTGACTTTTATTGGATAGAAAACAGTAGATCCTGACAGGAGGCATAAAATAAGAGAGAGGAGAGTGACATCTGAAGTCACTCGCCAAAACCAAGACAGCATCTGAGACCGCCGGCCCACCAGGACCCCCCATTGGTTCCACTTCGGCTGCCAGAACCAAACAACGACCAGCACAGTTCGACGCCAAAGTGTGAAAAGTGTCTTCAGCTGCAGTTTCATCATCACTGAAGGCAAATAACTCATCATGCGTAATATTTTTAACAGTCATGCTTTTAGTTGTGCAGACATTTTTATAATGCAACACTTGATGAACATATTGAAATGTGATGATGGTTAGTGTGTTTAATACACAAGGTTTCTCATATAATAATGTTGTTTTGCAGTCCCATGACTGTAAACACTGCTTTATTTTCAAAATAAAATACATGAGAATAATGCATGATATACCCGAGAGTGTCAGATAAAATTCAAACCATCTGGGCACTGTAGGTTTCACTTAACTTCACCGAAACACAAGTGATCGGTGCATTCGTACTGGTGAGGAGGAGGTTATTTAGAACAGCAGAACGCCGTGCACTGACTTAAAGCGACCGTACAGTCATGTGACCCAGTGCGACGGTGTGGCTCACTATGTGATAGAGATGTCCTGTGATTCTGCATCCACAGGTGAAAAGTGGTGCACTGCATTATGTTTGTGTTGAATTATCAAGTAGATTCACTTCATTTAAGTACGTACGTTTTCATCTTTGCTTCGCATAAATGTGCAAAAAAAACTCAACATGAGGTTTAACTGGAATCCAGACCTCGCTGCATACCGAGACAGAGGTCTGCGATCTGTGGTTCTGGGTTCTGGGTTCTGCTCAGGGACTTGGCTGTGAAGCCCAGTTTTTGTGGCTTCAAACCAAACCGAGAACAGAAACCATTTTTTACTTAAAGATCTTTCTTTAAATGTCTGGCTTCTCTCATCTCCCTCCTCAGTGTCTAGAAACCGTGAGAGCCAAATGGGGACTTCTTCTCCTCCGATACATCGCTGCGGTATCGCCGAAGTATCTGAGGGTATTTCGCTGAGGTGAACTGAAGCATCACTCTGATGGGATCAGGCCATGTTTGGTCATGAATGCGGTTTTGGGCGAAGAGATGTGAATGAAAGGGAATGAAAACTGACAGGGCAAAACAGTTGAGGGCAACGGGCCGATGCATTGATGGCTTTGGCCGGACCAATGCAGCCGATATAACCATCCAGGTGTTCCGGTCGCTTTGGCCGGAGCTCTGAGAAAGTGAGCAACCATCTCCATGTCAGTAATGTGGTATGTAAAGAAGAAACACACAAACTGTACAGGCAGATGTGCGTAGAAGAAGACAAGACAGCATGAAGTGATTTGAGAAACCTTCAGCTCTAAGAAAACACCAGAAAGTCTGAATTTCTCATTTTATTGCATCTACTGTCTATAATGTAAAAAAAAAATAATTTTATACTTCTAATTTAGACCCCTTAAAATAATGATCCATTTCCTTCACATACACCCCTTTACCCAAACTGTGAAACCTGGACGTCTAGACCTGGGCTCCCTAACCCTAACCCTCTTTAAAGTCACTTTGGGAACTTTAAACACGCCTTCATGTCTGATTGGGTCTCGGTTCTTCAGTAACTTATACAAAGCAGCTCCTGCACCATGCATGTGTGTGTGTGTGTGTGTGTGTGTGTGTGTGTGTGCAAGTGCTCATGACTGCATCTTGGACCTAAGTAGCAACAGATGCTGCGCTGACCTCAGAGGCTTCCTGGAAACGCAAATTTGTCAAAATGAAGCAGGAAAAAGAGAGAGCAGCAGTTTAGGTAAATGTAACATATAGGACACAGATACACACAACACAGATACACACACACACACACACACACAATTCCATGCACACCCACAAACGCAGCACGGACACACTCGTACATGTGCAACTTCAGAAAGTGAAGGAACTCCAAATTTAGAGTCGAGTACTGTTACATGGGATACACATGAATAATACACACACACACACACACACACACACACACACACACACACACACACACACACACGCACACACACCTTCCTGTGAGTAAACTGCTTATGTGAATTTAAATGAATATACCAAATAATGAAGAGCTGAGGATGAGTGCAAATCAATCTTGAGTTTTTCACTTGCAAATAAAACAAAACACTAACAGGAGCCAGTGATGAATTTTCAGACCAATTTTTAAAGATATTACAACTGAAATCGTGAAAAAAAAAAAAAGTATTCTAGCTGAACAGATTAAAAAGGAAAAAGAGAAAAAAGATCACCTCACCTAACCCTTCATTTCAGTTTGTCGGGAAAGGAAAACAACAAAATAAATGTGTGCAGCTGAAATGCTTTCTCCAGAGGAGATAAAATTAAGCAGCCTAGTGTAGATTTTGATGAAGGACAATTTCCTGCTGATGTAATGACAGAGCATTTGAACACAGCTTGTAAAACAAATTGTTTTCTTTCTCTGGCTTTGTTCCGGGGGGCAGTTTTTTTAAACAGATAACACCAAATTATTCGATGTGTGATTTAATGCCGCCGCGCCTCACCGAGAACCATTTTGCCCTCTCAAACGTCTCTCCCCTTTTTCCCCCCCCCATTTCTTTTCTTTCTCTAAGCACCGGAAGCAATCACGCTATCTCGGTGACGAACAAGCGGCCTGACCGCATGATATCACCTCTTCAGGAAAACAAGAGGAAACGCGTGCCAGTTGCTCTCACATGTGATCAATTATTTTACGGTGAAGTAGGGCTGGGGGGGGGGGGAAATTCAACCATTAGCCCCTTAGTGCAGGGATCATACTGAGGGTAATAGTGACTAAACACTGAATAAACACATTTGGCTAATAGGTCATTCAGACCCGGAGCGGCGAAGGTGAGCCTGCTGATTGGCCACGAGGTTGTTTGAGCGCTGGCGATATGTGCATGAACAGCAATGGACAAAACAACACTTTATAATATAATAACTCATGGTGTTTTTTGTCAAGACTGTCAATTTTAAAAGGAAACAGACTACAGGACCGTCATGCAGCTGCAATTAGTGGTGTGCGTGTCAGCTTTGATAGAGATTTTTTATTAGAAAAACAAGTTTATTTGTCAAATTCATAAAGAATTATGGCACGCTGCTGGTCTCAAAAACGTGTCATGGATTATGTCAATTTATTTCATTGCAAACTATGGATCCTTTATTTTTAACTTTATTTTTCTTTTCTTTTTTTTTAGGATAAAATGTCACACATGCGCATCATCCGCACAACATAATATCAAAAACTAGTGGAAGAAGTATCCATTTGTTTACGTAAAAGAAGTGGTGATACAGCATAAAAGTATTTTATTACAAGTAAAGGTTCTCAAGCAAACGTGCATAAATAATATAACTAATTAGTGATAGATAAAGATAGTATAAGGTAATAAATAGTGAGAAATAATAATCATAGATAACTAATTAGTTATTGATTGATAATATTGTGTTGTTATTGATTGTCAAATAGAAAAAGTATTCAATTAAAGTAGAGGAACATGTTACGTTTTTAGATATTTCTATTATTTTGTTCACCTTATGTATGTACAGACACACACACACACACACACAGCTTCAGGCGCTACATGAACATAGTGAAACTCTCCTAATTTACACAAGCTGAAGGTTCCCCCTCTAATTCCAGCACCTTTAACCTCAACATAAGAACCAGGTACTCACAGGAAAACCCTTGTCCCTGGTGCTCCCTGCAGCAAATACACTGCAACCATATTCATCTACTCAAACACAGTCTTATTTGTATTTTTTAATGGATGACTCACTTAGGCACTCGTCTTAATTCAAGATTTATTTTGCAGCAGAATGTGATTCTACTTTTTTAATATGCCTTTGGTTTTTAGTGGAATAGCTTCGGAGCACACTGGCCGTGCTCTCTGTCTCTCTCTTCCCATCGCCCTCTCCTCCCCTCCCACTGTTTATCCCTCTGGCGGTGCAACAGGCCCCAGAGCCCAGAGGCAAGTCGTGTTCTCAGGGAAACGGCAACTCTCCACAGAGCCGATATCAAAATAGTTTAAAATGTGAATTGTCTGATAGTTCCCAGTGAGCGCCGAGCCGAGCCAAACACTTCCAGATCCCCCTGCCAGCAGAATGTAAACAGAGCCGGGGGGGGGGGGGGCTGGAAGCCAGCAAGTGAACCTGTTGTGTTCTCGTTGGTTTGCTTGGTTGGACCAAAGTTTTATTTGAATTTATTTCTTTTCCCTACAGTAAAGGAGCGTGTTGTTTTTGCTCCAAAAGTCAAGAGCGTGCAGGTGGTGACTCTTGATGAGGAAATATTTTGTCAGAGCTAGAATACTGAGATGAACCAGACGAAAGCAGAGTTATTTCTTCAGGTCTAAAATTAACAACAGTGAGAAAACAATGTTGGAATTTTTATACAATGTTGTATAAAATTTGCTTAGTCTGCTCACCTCGGGCTAGAAGATGCTGCCCATGTGATCCAGTGTCTCCAACGGGATACTCTCTCCCCTCATTTATCTGTCTGATATACAGTATTAAAGGTCATAACAGGTCATTAAAGTTTCTTTTGAGAATCATCTGCTGCACATCATATAAACAGAAAGGAGAAGATCATTCGTGGTGGAGGGTTTCTAAGATAATGGACATGAAAACACTTCTTGTTTGTTATTGCCCGATTGAGTGTGTCTTTACTTTAACTCCCCCAGTTTAGCATTTATAAGCATACTGGCCACATTTTAATGAGTGATAAATAACATACTATAGTGTAGTTGTATGTGTTGTTATGATCCTCTGTAACTGCCCTCCTTTTATTAATAACATCAGCTTGTTTATTTATTTTTGAATCTATTTCAGGGAATGTCTAATGCAAATGTTTGCAACTCTAAGCACATTTTTGAGTGTTTATTATTATTATTATTATTAGTCACCAAGAAGCCTATAAAGTCATAAATAACATATTGCTTCTGTGTTTGACTGTCACTGTTTTTTTTAACACCTGCCGCCACTTGCTGCACAGATGAGTTATAGCTGTGGACAAATACATGGAACCACTTACTGCTTATGAATGTAAATAGAGGGACATAAAGTAAAGTGTTGCCCAAAATGGTAATGATATGATATAATCAGGAATGTTTAACAGAAAAGTTGTGCACATAAAACAAATAATCAGAAGTTAAGTTGGTACGGCGTCCAAAGTTGAATGTGTCTATGTTTATATAACAAACATATTTATTGAATGTTTCTTTCTCTGCTTTCTTTGCAGTAATTCCCCTTCAAAACATGGGATTCTCTGTTGGTACTACACAAGGTGTGTTCTTAGAAAGTCCACATTTGCCTCTTAGAGCATATTAAAGTTATTATAAATGATTGCTCCCTACAGCTCTTGAAAAGTGCCTTGAACAGCTTATGTAATAGTAACTCTGGTGAGGTTGTTGGACTGTTGGTGAGGGGAAATATAGGGAACACATTATCGAGAGGGGGGAAAAAATGGTTATGACTTTTTATTAAATGTGTTAAAAAGGAAAATTGAATTTACATGACGAGTCTGATGACAGCTGCGCATTGGGAGGGAAATGTCACGACCTCGGGGCGCAAATACAAAATCCTGTATGTGTGAAATCCCGGCTTCGTTTTTCAAACCACAGATGATCCGTGCTGAAAATCTAAACTCCCCTGAACATGGAAAATTCAATTATCTTCACTCGTTTGCCAAAAACACATAATTTGATGTACTCTGTGTGTTTGTATGCAGACACTCTCTGAATGTGTATATTTTCAGTGCATTTGGGATTTGTGGATTTTAAGATTTAATATTTGTGCAAGCACGCCTGCATGCCGAAAGAAAAATAAATATTGCGTAATTTTTGATTTGTTTGCTCACATGTTTGTTTCCACTGGCTTTCAGAATATTTTTTGGGGGTGATTTTTTATTATTATTATTATTTTGTTCATTTATTCAATGCTTTAAATGTACTCTTATCATTAAAAGCATCACCGTTGCTCATTAACCAATCATAATATTATTACCTTGTCACTATGTGAGTCACTTAAATGTCACAAATGCATCATTTCCATGGATGCAACATCTCTCATGTTTGACTCTCAATGCAACTACATGAATATTACGTTTAAGAAGCCTAACTGCAAATTCAAATTCAAATGTTCGTGATGTCCTGCTGGTTTGGGAGAGTTGGCTGAATAAGCACTGGAACTTTCCAGCATTTCTTTTCCTTTTTATTTATTTTTTGTCTGTGTTGTTTTCTCAGTATTGCAATGCATCACTTGACATTACCCAAGCAAGTTTGAGCTGCAGCGCATCAGCTGAAAGCAATTTGGTCCAGAGTGCAGCTGCCAGGCGGATAAGACTTTCCTTCTTTCGTTTACTTTGAAATGTTCCTTTTTTTTTTCCAACATCCAAAATACACAAGGCAGCCAAATTGCTGACATGTGTGAGAGGGGCAGCGAGACTCCTGCATTCTTTCATGCCCCACTATGCAAAACTCCACATTGTTTATTTAAAGAACACTGAACACTTTAGCACTATTAAGAAACATGTCATATAGTAAACTAAAGGTTTCCTCTCAGGAAAAATCCCTGTCAGTTTATTTTTCTTTTGCAAAACGTTATTTTAGTTTTGACTCACAAACTGCCTGCATTCACAACGAAGCAACAGTGTTGCAGCGCGGGGCACGCTAACACGCTTGGTAAACCTGGAAGTGGTGTGATTATGTGTGTTGAGGCGTGGACGTGTGACACAGGAGGACTGGACTGTCTCTTTCTCACCACCTTACAGTGACCCAAACGAGACAAATGCTGTAGAGCCAAGAAACCCCCGATTCCTTTATTTCTGCTTGGCTTATTGGCCAAATCTAAATTAAATTCACACGATTCAAATACATTCAAAATAAACCGCCTCTGAAAGGATGTGTTCATCAAGCAAATATGAAAAAAAAGCTTCAATATGGCCTCAACACCTACAGCAAATTAAATTTTGTTCTCGGCTTGTTGTGGACTGCAGGCAATTAGAGAACAGCATGCTTTTAATACATGATGGGGTTGAGAGCAAAATGAAAGATGACAAGTGAGGACCAAACTCTGACACGCCGTGATCCGAGTGGAAAGAAAATAGCAAGGCAGAAGGGATGTAAGGTCTGAGAGACACAGACAAGGAAAAAAAGGGCAAAAAACTTGACGTGTAGCCTAAACGTGGGATGACAGCCAGAAGACAGGCTGTGCGTCAGCGTATAGGCGAGGCGGTGGGTGGGAGAAGGGCGTGGAGGGAGAGAGAGAGACCGTTGTGACTGATAGCCCACCGGGGCCTCGGAGCGGCCCGACGCCGGGGAACAGCTAACCTACCTTGACATGCGTAGGAAACCCAAGACCCTCTGAGCCCTCTGTCAGATAGGAGCCACCCAGTGGAGCCCTGCCACAACTGTGTAGCCCGAGCCCCTATGTGTCCTCTTTAACTAGCTTTGTTTAGATGAGCGCACGGCGGAGGAATGCTTCAGTATACCTTGCAGAAACCGCAAGCACAACAGCATTAGGGCGACATCGGCTTCCCAGTGCATGGGAATAAGTCAACTCTGGCTACTAGAGGGGTTTTAACTGGCTGGAGTCCAATGTGCACGTGTGTGTGTGTGTGTGTGAATGCACGTCAGCTGGTCTGGGCGCTACGAATGCTGGATGTATATCCAGTAAAAGTGCCTTTGATGCTGCTGTGCTGTCAGAGAGATGAGGGTCGACAGGAGTAAAGTGACTCCTCAGCAGAGTGGACCGGAGAGTAGAGACTTGGACTCGTCCTCTTGCGAGACATGACTCACTTGAGACTTGGCTGCCAGAGATGATTTGATCCAAGACATAAAAACAAAATGTGTAAATAAGACACTATCAGATGGGGCCTTGTATAGCTGCATTGAAAAAACTTGCTGTGTAAAAGAGTAGGAGGTCAAAGCACAGGTGTAATATTAAAAAAAAAATGTAAATGTTTTATTCAAATGGATGATTGCACTTCACTGCATAAATAAATCAAAGCAAAGAATAAGTGAAGGGCGGATGTCCATGTACAATCCAATTGGACTAGCTTCAACCTATTTGGCTGACAAGAAGAGTGAGACGTAGACTGGGTTTTTTTTTTTTCTGAGGGAGAACACTGAAACGCACTCTGCCATAAAGCAAATGACGACAGTGCGAAGGAGAGGAGAGGGAAGAAAAAGGATTGGATGTTGGCACGCAGGGAAAGGCAGTCTGCGGTAGACTTGTAAATAGCCGGAGGGACAGAGGGATGGAGGAATGGAGCTATCAGCAGAGAAGTGATGAAGGTCTGGGATCAGGCCAAGATAAACACAGGCCGGCCCAGAAGGAGCTGCAGCGCACACACACGCACACACACACACAGCACACACACACACACACACACAAATGTTACTCACACATACATGTGCAAATGCACAAACATACCAACACTTAAAGCCTGCGCGGAGCACTTCATACTCCTCATACACACACAGAACAAACACAAATAGTGTTTAGATTACTGTACGGCTCCCAGACCACAACTTCTAGAGTGTTAATCTGCGTGACAACAGCCCGAGCTGTCATTTAGACCTCTCGTTCCATCACACACTTCACATTAGTCCATTTGCTAAGGTACCGCAGAATAAACACGCAGAGAAATGAAAAGACTTGGGGTTTTTTAGTTCTAAACATATGGAATAAGCAGAGTTAGCTGAGCCCTCAGGAAATCCCTCTTAATGTCTTCGGGGAGTCATTGAAACTTACCCTTAATGTCACAATGTCGGCGGCCAAATGCAGAAACTAGCAGTGAGGCCAGGGAGCCGAATAGATGGACGAGCAGGCGGGGAGAGCGCCTCTGGAGGACAGTGTTGGAGGCAGGGCGGCTCTGGAGAATGATCGAAACCCTCTCAAGGAACCCCTCTGGAGGCCGATGTCGATGGCTGATCCCCAATAAGAGCCAGCATGGATACTTGAGATGGGGATAGTTGGCTGCCACCAGAAGATACAGCTCTGGCATGAGGCAGGCTGCTGCACTGGATGCAGACTCAGGACCAGGAGAGTGGACCGGATTGGAGGCTGGTAGCTAGCAGGCTGAGACGTAGGAGTGAAATGAAGTCCTCTGCCCATTCTTTCCTCACCCTGAGACTTAGAAGATACCTTTTCCACATTCCTGGAGGCATATCTCCAGTCATTCTGCAGGCACCGGAGGGTATAAGTGACCTCATACAAAAGGTCCTGCTGGGTTCATGATGGCCAGGTTCATTTCAACAGAGGAGCCAAATGCAGAAACGAGGCCAGCAGGTTAAATGAAACAGAAGGTGAGCAGGGTGATTAGACACAGGTGGAACAAACGAGGGCGGGGCAAATAATTACAAAGGTGAGAAAGTCATAAAGACAGGATGTAAAACAAGACAAGACACAAGAGGAGAGGACTTTCAAACTAAAACAGGAAAAAAGAAACTATAAGAAAAACCATATGACCATGACATACAATGAGAAAACACTTTTACTTTATAAATATCATAAATTCAACAAAGATTTCAACTTATCTTTAGATGTAATCATAATTCCGTGGGAAGATATGTCTAACTACCATCAATGTGTTTGCATGTGTCTTTTTCCGCATCTGTCCAAGTGTGTGTGTCTGCATGTAGACGTGTCAGTGTGCTTCGCCGCTCCGTGTGTGACCGAGCTTCATTAGTGTGCTGTGAAGCGAGAGCTCTCCTGCTCCGTCTTGTCTTTGAACGACCAACACCTTGAGTGAAACCTTAACATTTGCTAAATGTTATCTTAAGCGCTGCATTGCGAGGCGTTCGGCAAAACTGCGGCGTGAAAGAGTGGCGGTGAAGCGTGTCTGCTGGAATGCAAAACACAGGTTCTTGGCCATCGCTCTGTCACCACACAGATATAGCACCTGTGTGTGTGTTTGTGTGTGTGTGTGATTTTTTGCTATGTGAACATGTTGTTAGTGTGAAGCAGGATTATTGATGAAGAGAATCCATCCTCAACAAAGATGAGTTAATATCGAGGTTATTGAAAGAAGTAATCTGTATTTTTTATAATAACAATAGATGACTCAGTATATATAGTACCACAGGGGTCACTCATAGTGCCCCTGCAGATATTTATGACCCAAAGTAACGTTTCTTCGCTGTATAATCACCTGAAAATAAAAATGTTTGTGTTTTCGTTGACTTGAATTATGTGTTTATATCTACATACGGCCGTCTTTAGTAGCTCAGAACAGAAATACTGACTCTACTATAATGGCTGTTTTGCGTCTACGTACTCGTGCACTTTGGAGAAGTTTCAGTTGGTTGCAACCTACGACCTCACCTCTCGATGCCTCTAAATCCTACACAAGGCTCCTTTAAACGATTCCATAAATATTCCCCTTAAACGTGATATTTACAATATACCTCTATTATTATTAGACAACAATGTTCAGTCTCATGTAAATGTGCCTTCTCTGAAAGCCCAAATATTAAAAACAATGTTTGCTGTGTGAGCGAGTACATGTGCACGCGTGTTTACCCTTTTGAAACGCTCACATTATTAATCTCCATGAGTGGTGGCCGTCCTTGTGTTGTTTTATACATAGAGCACCCTGCATGGCAGTTCAAAGCCACCCTGTGAAGTATGACGGGATGAGAGAAAACATAAAAGCAGCACTCAGCCACATGTAGTCTGAAGATCACAGAGCCAAATGGCAAAGTAGACGCACCGACATAAACAAATCAAACACATTTTAGAGTTTGGGGAATGAAGCGCGCCACATGTAGGGGCTCTTAAGGGCACGGATGAAAAGTGTACCGTGGTGTTGGATGGTAATAAAGTAATGCATTTCTTATTTATTCTATCTTCTATCTTCTTCTGTCTTTATTGAAATAGATGCATTTATCACACATTTCCTCTGGGAAATAAACAATGTAGATGTTGAACATTAGAAATGAGTTCCTCAGCCTGGACACAGGTGAACTGATAGAAAAGGAAAAAAAAAAAAAAAAAGAGTACGTACCCGCTATGACTGCTGATGCTCATCACCACCTCAAATATCACTTTTATTATGTCGAACCCCTCGGAGAACAATGGGAATATTGACAGTTGTGTGTTATGAACAAGCCGGGTTGTTTGAGTATTTTAGCGCGTTGGGGCTCCCGGGCGGGCTGTCGCTTTGTGAGAGCGCTGTATTGTATTTCTTTCCTGTGCCAGAGCCCGTTTCCTGTGGCGGTGCCGTGTCAAACGATGACCCTCCGCTTCCTGCAAGTCGCATGGAGACGGGCCTGCCACGAGCCCCGGGGCCTCACCGCCAGCCACTGAACAACCTCTGAGACCCCCACTCCGTCTGTCTGCTTTCAAGTCATTACCCACCTTGACCCTTTAGTTGGATCTCACTTTACCTTCCCCCCTCGTCTCGTTTCCCTTGATTCTTTACGTCCTTCTTTTATTTAACTTTTCTATTTTCTTTCCCTCCTTGACTATTTTCATATTTGCTCCCTGTCCGTCCTCGCCCCCTTCTCCTCTATGTTTCCCTCCGTCCACACCTCCTTTTCCTCTTTGCATCCCTTCTTCCCTCCTCCCTTTGTCCCACCGTCCAGGTCATAAGAGGGTCTGTCAGGCGTTTCCTGTGCACGCCGCAGGTCCAGACCACACCTTGCGAGGGGATTTCTGCCCCGGAGAAACAAGGAGACGTGCACACTCACGTCTGCGTAGGCACGCGGAGCTACTGTACACACCAAAACTATATTTGTTGTTTTTGGTAATGCGCTGTGCATATGTTGAAATGCCTTCTTTGGGATAAAAGAAAAGTTGTGGGAAAAAATGTTGAAGACATACGGTACGGAAAACCCTTTCAACAGGAATTATATCAACGCTCCATCTAGAATAAGCAAAAAAAAAATGAGAAAAGCTCAAAGTTTATTTTTACATATTCCGAATAAAATCACAGTGACCGACAGCAAATAGCCGTCGACCTCTCGGAGCAAGAAGTCAAGTCTCTGTGTTTTTGTGCACTGAAACAATATGTTTTTACATCATGTGCAAACACCCCCGGGCCACATCTCCGCTTTTTGAGTATGAGAAAGCTGTCAAATCCTACATTACTACTGGTCCCCGAAGAAATCAACCACATGGCACATGGGTTAACGCTGGCTGACATTCGTAGCGGAGCAAATCAAATCATGCCTACTGCTGGTATAGTTTTTAAACAGCTCGTGTGTACGCAGGAACAAAATCTGAGCTTTCATGGTAACATACACTTTAACTTTGATCTTGAACAGCGTCCCGGTGGTACGTGTGTGTGTGTGTGTGTGTGTGTGTGTTGGCATGGTGCACCATGCTCCATAGGCCCGGCGTGACTTCGAATTGGTTTCTCATCTCCTTCGATTCAAGGTCACTAACACACACACACACGTGCCGGCAGCAATAACACACGTTGCTGTAGATCTCTCCTGTAGTCTTGTTCCAGTCCAGGTCAGAGGCAGGAAGTGAGCTAGGAGAAAAGGAGGAAGCTGAAGCAGCTCTCTCTGGCTGCAGGTAGTGACCCTGAACCTTGACCTCCAACCTCACCCTCCATCAGTCTGACAATACACACTCTGACAAAACACAGATGTGCAAACAAGAGGTGGTTGCCTACAATTTGCAGATATTGAAGGAACCGTGTCTGGCAACATAAAGGGTCGAAATAGTTGACCTTTCTGATGTTTAAAACCGTATAAATCCTTTTTACTGTTTTAAGGCAACCGAGTATTTAACGGATCAATTAAGGCATTAAAGTCGAGAATTATAATGTATATTTTTATTATTTGACAACAATAACAGCATGTTGCATTTGTTCACTCGTTACATTTACAGAGGTGGTCAGGAAATGTGGATTCATGGACTTTGCTCACACAACCATCCATGCTTCCTTCCTTTATCGAACTGTTTGATGATGCTGGAGGTACAGCTGATGAAGAGACTTTTAGACATGAGCCCTGTCCAAAGTGCAGACCTTGCACCTTTAAAAAAGGTGCCATCACTGATGTATCAATGATCACACGTAGTCTGGATGTTTTTGGACAGGGCCCATGGCTTTGGAAAGTGACTTTCTGGAGCTGCCTCACCAGCTCCAGAAGAATAATCTGCTGCCATATTTGGAAGGCTCCAGTTTACCCTCGATGGCTGGGTTGGCCTCAGGACGTGGTCTAGAATGGTAGGGGTTCTCAGGGAGGGCACGCTGGGTATCCACTTTGGTCACCTACGGATAAAGAAAAGGAACATGCATTGCATGCCGTGACTCGTCAGACATACATTTGTGCGAAACACATAACAGTGTCCGGTCCGTGAGGACGTGCTCAGGTTTAGTGATGCAAAAAAAAGGCTCGATTCATCTTCAAATTGTGAGTAATAACTGACTTGAAACCAATGAGCAACGGATCACAAAAGTTAGATTTTATAATAAAATAGAGATAGCTGATCATCAATGAGACATATCGGCCGATACAGATATTGTTGTTTGTCGTTTTGGTTCCGCGGTGGTTATTTTATTATCTCACGAAGCTCTTCCCTTAAATCATGATTTACATCCTCTTCGCTCGTGTTTATCCACTTCATCTCTCCTGCTTATTCCTTCCTTGTCACTTTCTGTGTAACGTCTGGGTCGGGTCTGTCTTGCCTCGACTCTCTCCCTCTGTTCCTGCAGGCTCTTGTCTTTCTCCAACACTGGAAATCTCCAAACTAACTAACTCTCTTTCAACCCTTTGCAAATGAAGTTAATCTCAAACACAAAGTTGTTTCATTTGTTATATAACTCAGCAACCAGAGAAAAGCAGCCAGTGACAGGACAGGCAACATGGACGTTTTTCAAAGTGATCTGTTATTTTGTCTCACACTGCAGGTGAAAAAAGAAACTTGATTATAACCATTTACATGCTCCCAGATTTGTCCATGTCTCTTTTCAAAGACTACAGAAATAAGAGTCCAAAGAGCTATTCAGTTTTTGGTTTAGATTGCTGCAACCAAATTAGTGGTCGCCATCATGTTATGCAAGCCCCTTAAAAGTGGCAATTTTAAGAAAAGAAAAACCAAAGCAACATAAAATGCATGATTTGCCCGCTCTATATAGCGGATTGATGATACTATAGCTGAATGAGACTAGAACGCAGATGCAATCAGAGCCTGTTGCACAGCCCATAATCAGCCACAATAGAGTCCATCGACCAAGCTGCTCACATTGGGTGCTTCTCAATATGCTAACGTGTGTTCTCCATTCCTTTCCTGGCCTCCAAATTAAGTCAATCCTGCATAAGACTCACCTTAGACAGGTCCCCCAGCTCGGTCTCTGCCACCCCAGCTTATCAAGGACGCAGCCGTCGAAGGCTTGCTGCTGCTTACGGCATTGGCGCAGTTCCGCCAAGTTTGAATAATCCAGGCAGGTCCAGTACTCCGTGAAAGACTCGGCACAGTTTCCCTTGATTTGCCTACAAGGGAGAGTGCAAACACAAATTTGAATAAAGAATCAAATATGCAAGAAAAAATAAAACAAGGTTTATTTATATTATGTTTAAAAAGATATCGTGACAAACACGATATTTGAAAATATATTGTATAAGAGTTGAGAAGATTACATCAACCATGTAAAAAAAAAAAAAAAAAAAATCTGAAGTTTCCATAACAAGCATTGTGGCTGACAGCTGCCAGAAAGACCTAAGAATCAAACCAGGTCCCGAGTGCAATTACAGCTTTTCTCAAATCTTTCCTCATTATCATAATTACAGGTAATGCTCTTTCACAACTCTCAAGTTATCTTTGGGGGTCAGAGTGTTGGTTGTTTGTTTCGCACCAAAGGGACAATCTGTTTCAGACAGACATACACACAAAAGCACCTTAGTTGCTTGCTTAGTTAACAGCGGGGTATAACCAAGGCTTTGTCTAAAACCTTTAGTAAACACAGACACAGCAGTTAAGAGTGAAAAACCCCAGACCACGTCCCCAAATAGCTCCCAAGGGCAGTTTTACAGACACAATAAACTCTGAACTTCAGGTTTAAAAATGAACAACTCTTTTCTACAGGTCATTGTTTAAAAAAATAGCTCAGATACATGACATAAAGGTGTTCCCTACATCATACTTTAGTCACCACCAGTTGATTTATTTTTTTTCTATTTCAAAACAACCATTTATTGAGAGGCTGAATCTTAAATAACAGGAAAATATTTTTTTATTAAATTAAAATATAGTATAAATATTTATAATATATATAATAAAAAGCAAAGTGAAAATAATAACTTACAAAAAGCTGTGCAGGAATAAATACTGACAAATGATCCAAAGCTGTAGGATAAGCACTATGACACAGTACCAACACAATGGAAAATAAATGTTGGCAACATCCCAGGAAAGTTATTGAGAGTTTGACCAAACATGGTGTGGCTATTTTAGTTTCCTTGGTGGCATGGAGTATAAACGCACATAAAAAGTGCAAGAGTATGTCCTTACTATCATACCCTCATACGGTAAGTCTGGGTTGACCCATAGCCTAAGTATTAATTTTACTTTTTTTTTTTTTTTTTAAGAAGTTATACTCAACACTACTCTTTTTTCTGTAAATTCTGTTTTCTCACCTCCAAATCAGATTATGAACTGACTGGAACATAATTGTCTTTCTTTCCTACCCTTACATAGTGTTAAATCATTACACTTGGCCAGGGAAGACTGGTATCTGCATCTACATCCAACTTCTGCCAAAGTTCAATAGAATTACAGCTTATTAATCGGACAAGTTACAGGATGTGAACTGTAAACTTAACATCTGTAACCCCTGGAAGAACAACTGTCCAACAGCATTATTTGCAACCTCAGAGCTCATTTTCTGCCCACATGTCAATCACATAGGGGGAAAAAATGCAAAAACTCTTGACTGCAAATCTCTTTTGACCAAGGTTTCCAATTAAGTCTCCAAGTCTGCACCCTCCAGCTGGCTCCAGAGTTCAACCACATCTTCAATCACTCGCTGACCGGACGTTTTGGCCACTGTGGTAGCCTTTTTCAAGATATATACACTCTTCCCTTATCATTAGGTTTATTCACTGTTACCTACATGTCTGATGAATTAACTATTTATCCTGAACCTCTGGAAGAAACACATAATGTGTGAACCTTCTGAAAGTTTCATACATCGTGTCTAATATGTATACCAGGAGTATTTGCTGCCGAAAAGATTGAAAATCCTCATTGCAAGTTACCTGAAAAAGTTGAGTGCACACTCGTTGACTTTCCTCCCTTCTTCTAGACACTTTCTGGGGTCCTTCTCTTCCCAGCGACAGAGCATGAACTCCTTGTTGGGTTTGTCACATTGGGAGCCATAATGGTGGGCAGCAGCCTTCAGCACTGCAGATGAGACATTGATCTGGACAGAAAAAGGATAATTGTTTACCAATAAGTAGATAAACTAAGACATTTTCGTTGTGAGACAGGATTATTTTATGGATCCTGGCACTTGTTGGTATTGATGACCTTATTAAGAGAGCTGGAAGAATGTGTTTGATCAAATATGAGAGATCAATTTTATAATCGTCCAGTGCAAAGACACAATCACTACATGGGAAGCCTAACTGGGAGCTAACGGCAAGGCTAGTTCTAATTGTAAAAAGGACAGCTTCAAGCCCTCTTCAGTTGTTGTTTTCAGCCTACATGTTGTATTTATTTACTAAAGTCGTGCATTAAAAAAAGAAAAGAAAAATAGACTTGATGACTTTAAATGAAGTCAGATATTCTAATTCAACAAATAAAATAAAATGAACTAAATTCAGCAAATATCTAGTCACAGTCCTATGTAGCACTAGCTTTGTATGCCCAGTTTTTTTAAATTCATGTTAATGTGTGAATACAATTTTGTATATTCAATCAAGTCTAATTGTCTTTATAAGAAAATAAAATCAATATTTATGAGGTAATTGGCAATACAGCCAACAGTTGTTCTTCAAATAACGAGGTAAAGGCATTGATCATTACAGTACAATCCTTAACATATTAAACAAATGATTTCATTTAAAAGAAACGTGTACCTGTATGCATGTTGTTTATTAGATCCCTGATTATGCCATATTAGTGTTGGAAAAACACAACAAGCTGCTTCTGGATAACACCTGACTTCCAAGGACAAATGCAATGTGCCAAACAACACTGCAACGGACACTTTCACTGTCACCACATTTACCTGAAGAAGTAAGGCGCACTTTGAGGAGTGTGAAACAGAGATAACGATGTCTGGGATTAATAAAATAATTCTATTCTATTCTAAACGTCAGTTAACTCTGGCATATTGTGGTTCCTCCAACGTCCGTTACCACGGTGGGTATCTTAAAGATGCCGGAACATTCACCATTTTAAGTTGCATTCAGAAATATTTGCTGGTGGATTTATTATCAAACTGAATAAGGGAACTAACTTTCAGCATTGTAAAGGACGGTAACTCCAAGCTACTGAGCATTATGTTGAACCCTACAGCAGCTAGGGTCGGCTAGCGGCTAGCTAGCTAGCATGTTCTGTCTTACTATGATTTGCATTCAAGCTAAACAAATAACCGCTGCTCACCTCATCCACCTTCAGCTCCTGCAGCGAGGGGACGTCCAGCTGCGTGGGCATGGCTCTGTGTCTTCACAATAAAACAAGGATCAAATGAAAAACATTCAAGGTCCTCGTCTAGCTCCAGGACGAGAGACAGACGAGGCCGCGGAGAAGGTCAGTTTGGTTTGCTGCGCCTGCTGCTGCTGTCAGCCGGGAGGCGCGTTCTGATGACGTAAGCGAGACAGCGACCAACGCCGGAATCACTTGCGCATGCGCACTTAATGAGTTTAAGGAAATACTAAACAAAATAACGTGTTTCTCCAGCTTTGGATCGACTTTTCATTTGTTTTATATAGTTTGCTTCAATTCGAACTTGTAGAGATGATAACATTGTGACAAACGATCCATTGCTGTTCACGCTGACCACTTTAAGCTGAAGCCTCTGTTGCAACGTTACCATGGTAACGATAGCAAGGCAATTCTGCTGTCTTGCCCGGTTTTAATTCATGGTTTGTGTGCTTGTTTGTTTATTTTGAGAAGAGGGTGTGCTAGCAAGTCAATGTCATAATGGAGACCAACGGAAGCATTTACAAAGAAGACACAAACAATGGCAGGTAAATGTCCAAAGACAGCAGGATAATGAAATGAATGAAACAACACCGTTGATTCAGGTAAGAGCAAACAACACTGTGTGACCACCTCTTGTCTGCCTCAGGGTGGATGGAGTAGGAGAGTACACGTTTCCCACAGAGACCAAGTATGCGGGAGAGATGAAAGATGGGATGTTCCATGGCAAAGGAGTGCTACACTTTCCAAATGGAAGTAAATATGAGGCCACCTGGGAAAACGGCATAGCTAAACAGGTGAGGAGTAGTGTGTGTGACTGTGTGTGTGTGTGTGTGTGTGTGTCCTTGCATGCATGTCAGAATATATGCATCCACATGCATGACTGCGTGTTTCACATTGGTTATAGTCGATATTACATCTGGTCCCTTTTAGCAATCACTCACCATTATTGTCGTAGTTATTAGGTTTCGCTGCTTTTTTCCCCCCCTGCATGAAGCTACAGTCTCTTCTGCTCTGATGCAATCTTTCATGGGCTTTTGCCACAACAGCGATCACTCCAATTATTATCATCATTTTGTCTGCGGCTCATTTGAAATGATAGCTCTAAACCATGACTAACCGTGGCCAAGACTACCCTGCACCTGCATCCATGCCAGCCAAAAAAAAAAAAAAACTACTTTCATTCTAAACAGAATGGAAATTATATATGTTAGTGTAAAGCTCACTTTTTACTTTTAAAGATCCACTGTGAATGTGTATGTATAAAACACTTGAAACTAAAATTATTCTAATATAAATATTTCTATTAGAAATATTGTGGTTGGGATGTTAATCTCACTACAACTGGATTCAATCAAAAAGTGCACTGAAATAAAATGGACAATAATAACTAACACAAGACAAATGGATGCCAGAACTTTTTTTACTGACATTTTGTACTCTCAAGTATAGAAGAAAAGCACAGGTGTAATCAATAACATTGATCCCTCTTGCCATACACAAAGTGTGGCAGGTCACCCGACAGACATATTTTTCCACTTTTCGCTTGTGGTTTAGATCTATGCAGACAGTTTGGGTTTTATCTGCTGAGGTTTTGAGATATCCATCTCTAAGATTTCCGCCTTAACCCAAAAATAATGGAAAAAAAATTAAATTCTTTTGTGGGCTTTAGAGCACTGAAAAGTGACATTCAAAAACCTCAACAGCAACTTATCTCTCCAAAAACCATGTCTGGGGTACGTAGGACAGGATAACCCCCAGACCTCACTTTCAACAGTTTTCACTGGAACTACTTTCTGCCAAAGAAGCAGCCCCGAGGCAAACTGCCAACATTGAGGTCTGTGGATTATCTTGACTAACATTGTTTCTGCTGTTCAGCTTTTCCTTGAAGCACAAATGAAACTGCACTCTGTAAGAGTGGTGGACAATGTGAATATCAAATACATGTTGGGACATAAAATTGAAACGTCCTCCATGACCAGACACCACTAGAGATAAATGTTTGATTTTGTTGTATTGACCCATTGAAATGTATAACTGAACAATGAAGACCATTTCACCGTTGTGCTTCCTCACAAGGGGTCATTCACCTTTGCTGACGGTCTGCAGTTCCTGGAGAAGGACTGGGACTACTGCGATGGTTACGACAGGCGCTTCTACAGTGAGAGGTGCAATGGGCTCAGACCTGCAGGTGGGAATTCATTTATTTGCTCATGTATTCTCTCATTTGGTCAGAGGACAAACACATTTTTATAATTTAGCTTGAAAATCGAGTGAACTGTGCCTTGAATTAAAACACTGTTTATACATAAAGATCGGGAGCATGTAACACAACCCCAAAGCCATTAACTTGCATACATTCTACAGACTAAAAAAGGACATTTCAAAAAGCTGCTTAGTCTGTTCATGGATTCACTTCTATTGCTGTGTGGCTCATGAAAGATAACTCAGCTTGATATCTTCTCGAGTTAAAACTGGACTTTTTTTTTTATTTCAGTCTATGTTCAAGATGTTAGAAGAACTCGAACATTTAAATGTTTACTGCTTAATGAGGATCTATGTCCATTCTGCACTGGCCTAACATAGAAAAACGTTGTGCCACTTTACATTCATGAGCAACCAACATGACACTCTTTAACATTAGAAAGCGCAGATTTCAACAAAACGTCATGAGGACTCAAATTTGTAGTTGCAAACCACCATAAGCTGGCAGTTTAATACAAAACAGCTGTTTTGTTCACACAGGAAAATCTCAGTTGTCTGATCTGCATCCGCCTCGTGTGATTCCTGATGGATGCTACGATTGTGGAGATGGTTTCTATGACCCCAATACCAGAATCGTCACTTCCCACAGTGGCAGATTCCTCCGGAATGCAGGTGAGGCAGAAAATATGCTCCTATTTTCACTGTTGTAGCCCCATGAAACCAACGATGACTGGCTTATAGATATATCTCCTAACAGATTCATAATAACAATCCTTTGCTTCTGAATAATAGACATCTTCAAACCTGGGCATATTTGGGACTAAACTTACAGTGAGGTGAACAAAAAATACCACAATCCAGATATGAAATATTTTCACAACATCTCTATCATAACCAAAATTGTACCACTTTTTCCTCACTGCTGGTTCACTCTAGTTTGTGCATAATTTTTTCCAACTAATTTGAGGCCAAATTGGCTCCATCTGAGTATTGAGTAATATCCAGGCATCTTAGCTCGTGGTGCCAAAGAAAATGAGAAAGATGAAAGTCAAGCGCAAACACAAATTCCCATTTCAAATGAAGTACACACAGTTTTATGTCCAATGAAGCCCCATGTCAGTGATAGATTGCTGTATGCTAAATGTATTTTTACAGTCATTTATTAAAGCAGTGCCACAGATTCCAGTATATTTTTCGAGAAGCCTGCTTCAGTGTGTGCTGTAGTATGCACATATGGTCAACCTAATGGTTTGTTTGAGTGCTTAAAGAGGCAAATATATAAATGTGAACAGGCATATGGACAGTGTTTTGGGGTTGTTTTGTTTGCACGTCCATCAGATACATAAGCAAAGCCTTCCAGTTCCTCAGTGGAGACTCCTTATGCAGGTGCCCCAAACAATGTGTGATATAATTATTCAAGGAAAGAAATGGCCTATATACTCCAATAAGATTTAAAAGCCATACAATCAGCCAAATTAGTGCCGAGGCAGCTGTTGTTGCTGCCTTGTCATACATGATAGCAGCTCCGTGCAAACATTTTGTCTTCTTTTCAACAACTCTACGTTTCTGAGAACAGGCCACTGGAAATACTTCGAAACATACCAAAGCTCTGGTATTGAATTGGTCTCAAGCAGGACCCTCTTTTTAAATAACTGCACCTCTGAAAGCGCACGGCCATATGGGAAGGATTTGATAGCAATGAACCTACGGAGTGATGTTAAATGGATTATCCCTGGATTCTCTGGTGGAAGATTATTGCTACAAGTCATCTGATAAGCATGCTCCTATAGGTTGTTGCAGTCATTTCTGAACTTTTTTTTTGCTCCTTTTGTTATTTGTCAAAAGTGGAAAATTCAAGACACATTTTTCCACTGAACAGATGCCCAGTTTTGGAGCTCCAGATTTGAAGTGAATGTGATCTGTCAGGTGTCCAGATAGGAATTCCCAAATTCTGACATCCTCTGCTCGTCATGTCTCCTACGCTTTTACATCACTAGACAATGTTATGAATCTCTATCAGCTAGTAGAGTAGTTTCTTAATACATAGCTTTTTGCTCACTGGGGTTCGGTGTAGTTGCTGTTGCATGACTGTTTTTAACACGTGTTGTACCTCAACAGCTTTAATCAGAGGTACATGCATGGCGGTGTTGTACAATCCTGCAGGACTCTTGTGTGAAATGTAGGAAGCATTCACTCAGACATTTTTTTTTCATAATTTTGGTATTTCATTTTCAAATAAAGCCAACCCACCGTATAATTCAGAAATGTGTCAAGGTGTACGATTTCTGGCAGAAGTTAAAGGTATGACTCACAAGCTCCGTGAGGCAGAAATGTATTTTGGGACAAAATATTTCTATTCAGATGAGCGAGCTGGAACGCAATACAGATCAAGTTTCCACGAGCACACACGTCTCATTTACATATTTGGAGAGACAGGAGGAAACATTCACATCCTCGCCAGATGTTATCGGCGTGTGTAAGAAGACAAAAATATGTTTTTGGATTCTTTCCGTGATGCGGGTTGTTCATCATCATTAAAGCTCTGGTATTGATCAGTGGAGTGACGGAGAGAGAGAGAGACGGGGTACAAGAGGAAATAATTCTTTTGGAAGTTGAGATGAAAAAGAAGAGGAACTGAACACTTCCCAACAATACTCTGAATCTCTGGAGTCAAACAGGAACTATTTCATTGATGCACATGCCAGTTTATGTGGAAATGTGTGTGTGTGTGGCTTGTGCTATATATCAAGTATGCTACCCATGTGTGCTCTCTCCCTCTTGTCTCTGCAATTCTGGAGAAAAAATGCCCCTGTATCCTGTATGGATTTATTTTTCAACCCTGGGAGGTGAAGGCACATTTGTCAGAGTGGGTGTGAAGACAGAATTTATTGCCTCACGACTTCCGCCCAGGATGGAGACTGCCGGGGATGATGGGACACAGGGAAGACCCACTCTCCCAGAGGGGACGAGGAAAGAGGAAGGAGCTCCCCATGTAGCGGTTACAACCGAAGGATGTAGGACAAGGGAGGCCTGCGAAGACAAAGCCTCATATCTAGAGAAGTTTTGAAAAAGTGATGACGTATGGAACTGTTTTAAACTGACACATGATTTAAGTCTCACCCCCTGAACTGGACGTCGTTCCGAGGATATATTAGGCTCAACTTTAGTCATTGGCTAAAATGGACCAATAGCGAAGTCCTGGCCTCTTTGGTTACTGTTGCTAACTTGGACAAACAGTCCTTCTTGGCAAAGTGCCAGGTAGCAAAACAATAGGATCCGCTGCTAATATTCCCCAGGAGGTTCTAGATTATTTTTGGAGTTGAAGCGATTTCTCGTCATCAAGGAGCTGCCATGCCGACGGCATGTACGGAGGGACGTGTGCAGAACGCTGGAACGCCGTGTCGAAACGTAGCATGATGGAGGAAATGGGAGGGTGGAGAGGGTAAGTGTGTCAGTAAGGATTATGAAGTGGGAACCTTCCGTCACAGACAAGACCAGAGGATTCAAATGTTAGAAGCAACACACCTGAAACACATCCATGCACAGGGTTGATGGTTTCTTCTACATGTGGGAGTATTCTCGGGTAAAATGCTGCAGTCTCGACTTGGTTTGGATAAAAGAATGTGATGTAAACAATGCCAACAGAAATGAGATGGACCCTTTTTATGGCCGGCTCAGCACTAGAAAAAGTACATTAATGGAGCGAATCTTAACGGTCCACCCAGCAAGTCCTGCAAAAACACATCGGAAATTTCACTTCGCTCATCAATTTTGGGAAAGGACCAGGAAGCATTTCTCGGATTAGAGCTGTCATCACTGGGCGTTGACCAAAATTACTCTTCGAGAAAATAGTGCAACCGATCAATGATGACAAACGCCCTCCTTTACTGACACGTAGAGCCGGCTGGGCTCACATTGGATGGTTATGGTGCTTCCCATCTTCTTGTTTGGGAGGAAATCGTCTTAAAAAAGTAGTAATTTTAAGGAAAGACATGCCATTCACTCACAGAAGCATGCTTTGTATCATAGCTACAATTAAGTTGGGTTTGCAGCCTTTGATTGGTTGGGTCGATGGACTTGATTTAATGAGAATGTAGTCAGAAGTATTAGTTAGACAGGTCATTTGGATACAAAGACATCTTCTGCAGCACAGAAGGCGGAAAGAAAGGAATGTCTGGGTGTGTGTGTCGAGTGATTGCAGGTGGTGAAAGATGAACATTGAAGGATCGCAGCTTGTCTGGCTGATGTTGGTCCCCACCTTCCTCACAAAGTGTCCAACCTCTACTACCACAGCGATGGCAGGTCGATCTGTAATTCTGCTCGTCAAGCAACTCATGAAGTTTTTTTTATTTTGTTTTTCTGAAGTTAATTCAAATGTGTGCCTTTCTCGTGACATCAGATAAATCAAGAAGCATGTGCTTCCACTTTCTGCCACCTAACTGTGTCTTAGCAGACCAGACCGGCTCGAATAAAGCCAACAGACTTCCAACACAATGAAATGATTAACTGTTAAACTTGAAAAACAAATCGCATAATCAACAAACAACTCTAAAAGGGTATTTTTACTTGATTTTTTAAACTTGAAACATTACTTGATAAAATTGTCATTTAAAAAAGAAGTATGAGGAGGGGGGGTACATAGGCCACATCTGTACAATCAAATCTCCACCACTGACTGATTGAGCGTGTTCTGTTATTACAAACAAACACACACACGGTCGGTTGTGTATATTCTCTCTTGGCAACGGTTGCCGGCGGTGCAGGAGGTAGCGGCAGCTCCAGCAGGGGCCATGTGTGGCCATATTGTTTGTAGCACTTTCCTGTTTCTGGAATAACCCTTCCCTTTGAAAACTCCGCACAGAAAGAGTTCCACACTGAAAACATTCCACAGCCCAAGGAAAACACCTCTGGTGACCAAGCCACGGCCCCTCCCTTTGTCCCCATGCAGCCAAGGTGTTTCACAGACAGATAACATCAGCCGGGGCCCTGGGGAGTGGAACATATCCTCGCGCTGCCTTTCCTGAAAACTCTCATTTTATCATACATCTTAGGGACGAGAAAAATCACCATGAAACAGGATTCACATGTTAATCATGTGAGCTGTGACAGATGGATTAATCATTTTTGAAGATCAGTATCTCCCTTTTGGAAACTAGAAAACTGAAAACTGTTTTCTGGGGCTGCTCGGCTTGCAGCGAATTGGAGACATTTGAATATTTGTTTGAGATTTTCACACTTTTGATATCTTTGATGTCGCTGTGGTGAACCACAAACTTATTGACTCGAGAGTTTGACAGCGTGGTGGCTCTTGAGTTTCCCTGGACACTGACGCTAAATCCAGCTGAATTACAAGGTTTTTTTTTTGGTTTTTGCTAATTAAGCCAGTGTGTCTTCCTCGTGCGAATGTGTTTGTGTGCATTGTAGCCATTAGGCTGGAAGGAAACACTTTTCCTTCTGAGTGTATTTTAAGGATTAAGATAAACAGACTTTAACAGGGTGCCATTATCGCTTCCCCTCTCTCTCTCTCTCTCAACCACAAAAAGGGTTTCACAAACAAGGGTGTCCATTGAAGATTGGTGCATCATTTTTCTTGATATTTGCCTCACAATTTTGACAATATCATATTTGACGGATCATCATTTTTTTAAATCAGTCTATAACTGCAATACCCCAAAAATCACAGAAAGGATGAAAATAGTCATTTATCAGGTCAAATGTATTTACTTATAAAACCTGGTGCATCACATGTCCTGCTGTCCTCAAATTTGAGGAAATCACCCACATACACTAGCCAGCCACCTGTGCCCTCAAATAACCCAAGGTGCCAATTACGTAGGATTTAAATCCCGAGATAAACGTCGCTATACAATCTCAAGAGGGCAGAATTACAGCAAATATGAAAATGTCCCTATCTAATTATCATTAAGGCAGGTTGTGGTGTGTGGCTAATTGAGGTCAGACTAAACGTAACGATGTATAGGCTTCGGTAATTACCTTCTCCGCTAACAAATGCGTCACAAAAGGCCGCTTGCGTGGCAGCTGTCCGCGTGTCCGGTGCGTTCAGGGACCAGGTAGAGAGCAGAGACGGGCCCAGCAAAAAAAAAAAAAGGAAAAAAAAGACTGCAGCGGGGTGTTTCGTACTTGAAGTGGCTGTCAGTGTTGACGCCGGGCAATTACACACAATCAGTCCGAGAGCTGCAGACCTGCTCCCCCGGTTACAATGGAGCCCCGCGCGCAGTGGAACCTGGGGGTTGAGGCCCGCGTGCCGTTCAAGTGCGTGCAGCTGCGAGCGCTCCAGAGAAAGCTCACTTCCCCTGCAATTAGCTCCTCATTTCAGTTGTAACAATGAATAAAAAACTGGTTTACTATCAGCTCCTCTGGCTGTCGTTTCGTTTTTTTTTTTTTAAAGAAAATAAAATTGGCGATTATTCATTGGTGTCTGAAGTGGCGCTGAGAAGTTATTTTCCTCCTAATTGTCAGGCTTATCTTGATTTGAGAAATTTACCCCGAGACGTGAATGCCACTTCACTGTCGCAGCCTCACACGCAAAATGACCTGTGGCGTAATTATGCATCTGCTGGTTATAGTTTGGATTTAAACGCTTTACCTTTACACCTAAATACGCGGTTTGTATTTTTTATTTATTTATTTTTTGTCATGGGTCAAACGTTTTAAAAACGCCTTAACTCCAGGCTTTGTTTCTAATGCTATTAACTTCTATATTTTTAATAATTCAAAATGAACTCTTCCCAACAGATGACTCCGAGCATGAGTGGATTGTGCGGACCTGTCGCAAAGCCTGGGATGAGGTTGTTGGCGTTGCAACCAGACCTGAAGAGACCAGCAATATCAAATGAAATGTTTATTGCCTGTTAAATCTACAGCAAATGTCTTCATTTTTTTTGTCTTGAGTTGTTTATTTTTGGCTGAAGACATCTTTTTTTATATTATATTATTATATTTTTTATTATTATTTTATTATTATTTAAATCCTTATATTGGAGTTGTAACAACTGTCTGACAATGAGCTTTCCTATACATTCTAAAAATATTGTAATGGGGACATTAGTCTACAATAATTTAGGCTTCATGTCATAATGAAATGTTCAATAGTCAAAGTCATGTTCTGATAGTAAATGTGACCCTTGCATTTCCCCCAAAACAACATAATAAATGGTATGTATTAAGTGTATAGTAGCATTAACACAGCAGCAGTTCTGTACTCCCTTTAAAATGACACCACTATAGCCTGTTTGTAGGGTACGGAAGCCCTGCAGTGACCTAAACAGTTTCACACGTTGTAAGGTCAAAATAAATAAGATGACTAAGACATAAAGTATTTCAAGCAGCACACAAAGGGGATGATGCAGCCTTCCTGCTTCATGGCAAATACATACTCAGGAAAAAATGCTCACACACGCACACACACACACACACACATACACACACACACATGCAACTGCAACCAAACAACTAAACATGTATAATTATAAAACACATAAAACAAATAATTACTTCATATTTATTTATTTTATTTGTAGGTTCATCATGTGTAAAACCTTATCTGGTGGAGTCTAATTTAATCTTGGTGCCAAATTCCTCACAGGTGTTAAAATAAATGTGAAGCATTGTTTCGTTAATTTATCCTCACAAATGATCCAAAACCACAAAAATATCACATTCTATTTTATTGCATTTTAGTACACAAAACATTTATGATGCACAGTCTATCAAATCAACTTTTTTTTGTTGAATTCATTTCATGTTTTTTTAAACAAAACAAAACAATTTCAGAGGGGGGGAAAAGGTGCTTTACAGGGAATTACCATCTCAATAAATACAAGGACATTGAGGTCTTGTTGGATCCTGTTCTTCACACAATGGCCATGGCACTTAAATACAGATGCACACTCTCTACCCCTGCCAACACACACACACACACGCACACACACACTCACACACACGTCTTACTATGTACAACCCCAGTCCGTGTCATATTGTACCAAGACATCAAACACTCCATTTCCCTCTTTGTGTGGAAAACACACACAGAAGCCCAACAAGCAACCTTAGAAATGATAAATTAGTGACACTCGTTTGTGAAAATATGTACCTTGTGACAGATTGTGTAGGAATGTGTAGTTTGACTAGTATGCTTCTCTCAGACTGTCCCTCTGTTTCTCTCAGTTTAAAAGAATGTAACAGGATTTTTGGCGGCCTTAAAAATCCGTGGGCTTCTAATGTTACAGCCATAATTTAATAACGCATAAACCTGGATATTATGCATTGTGGTTTCCCTTCATGAATGAATCATGCAGATTTTCTACCATTTAGATTTAAATTCACCATAATTTGTTCTAAAGAATACAAATCTTTGCTTGAGACGAATAATAGCGATTCAATTCACTGCTCAAGTTTCCTTGTATAACGGTAGAGATAAGGCACACCATTTTTTTTTCAAGTAAAACAAAAATCTAATTCTACACTATTTCAGTGAAAAGTAACCAAAACTAGGGCATTACTGTTTTTTGAGAGGTCATTAAGTCACTATGTCATTCCTAAAGGCAATATTTCAGTATAATAACAGTCAACTAATTCAATTTACATTTATGTTTCCTTCATGGTTGCTTGGAGAGAAAAGAGTGAGGAGTCTTACCTCTAATGTGGTCTACTGCGTGTGCAGGGCCCTCCAGCCACAAAGACAGTTCCCCCTTAAGTTTTCTGTTAATCTTCCGTATTCTGACAGCACTCAAGAGGCTTCACTTCTGCTTCTTTGGTCAGTTTCATCCCTTTAAAACCCCCTTCCTCCTTCAAGTCAAGGATGGACGGGTAGAGTGGAGGATGCTGTACGTATGAAGCAAAATGGGTCCTTCAGGTGGTGTGAAATACAGTCAGTGAGTTCCTTGCTAATGGTAAATGCTTCACGGCCATTTCTAACAGAGCTGCAGGTGGGATATTCCTGTCCTCAGAAAGCAAAAAGAGCATAATGACGGATGTATCTTAGTTTTTCCTCGTTCATCGGTTTCTTTTTTCCGTTTCCGAGTGGGCAGGGCTCCCCTAAGATGTGTCTTTTCTCCAAGCTGACTCCCGCGTGACCTCCGGCTCAGGTCTGCAGACGTCACTGATGGGAGATCAAGGGTTAGGATCCGGAGGTTTAGGGGTCGTAGAGGTCATAATGGTGGAGCGCTAGCGGCTGAGAGGGAGCTGGGGCAGTGACATGGCCTGGTGAGGGTGACTCTGGGAGGTCAGCATGGAGAAGGGATGACCTGCAGAGCAAAAAGCACAGAAAACATATCTTAAAACAGCGGAAATTAGGAATAGTCTGCTTTACGAGTGCTAACAAAAGGCTGAGCGGTTTATTGCACCAAAATAACTCACTGTCGATATACCCGTGGAGGGCCACCATGTGTGCCCGCTCAGGGCTGCCAAAGGGGGAGTAATGCAGCTCATCGGGCAGGGACGAGGGTATCCTGGACTGGGGATGACCTGGGGGAACCCCACTGTGCTGGGGCGTGTGCTTTTTGTGTCTTGCTCTGCAGTTTTGAAACCACACCTATGAGGACGCAATGTAACCAGACATCATGTAGCTATATTCTTAAAATCCAATAAGTTGATGTAAGAATCATAAACGACAGACAAAACAAAACATTGTAAATATATTATTTAATATGAATGTACATTTTACTATTATATATCGTCTGTTAACATAATTTGACCTTTACTACTATAACATTACTACAAGTACATTCATTAGTAGCAGAAGGAAGTGGAGTTCTGTGTGCTGACCTGTATAACTCTCCTGCTGAGGCCCGTCATGTCGGCTAGCTTCTGTAGTGTTTGGGCGTCTGGATTGTTGTCCTGGGCAAACTGAGCCTGCATGATCTGCATATCGAGGCAAAGCATGACATCAAACACAGCTGATCATTACATATTGGGTTTTAATGTACTTGAGAGGGCTGCACATTTACAAAATAAAGCCATAAACTGTATTGGTTTGGGTCTGACCTGTAGCTGTTCTGCTGTGAAGGACGTCCGCGCCCTTTTGGCCGGTTTGGGCTGACTGTCTTGTTCTGTTGGGACGGCTCCTTCTAACGTGATACCGTTGCCTGGAAAACACAAGATACGTGAGATGAGAGAAAAATGTGTTGAGTAAGAATTTGAAATGAATACGATAGCCCCCAGGAGACGTATTTGAACCAGAGCGCTTGGAAACCATGTCATAAAGGGACGTCCTTTCACATTTGAGGGATTTGACCACCAAGAAATAAGAAGATCAATGACATAGGTAAAAATTAATTATACAAAAGGTGAATTAGTTTTGCTCGCAAATTCATGTAACCTCGGTTTTCGAGAGGCCTTTTAAAGCGAACATCTGGTCAGCCACAGGGAACCATTTCCCAGAAGCACTACTCACCACTCTCAGCCGCTCTTTTGAGGTTCTCCACCATGGTGTCGTAGTGGATCCTGCAAAGCACCTTCTCCTCCACCAAGCCAAACTCCTCTCCCGTGGACAACTGCCTCTTGCAAGAGTAACACGCGAAACATGCCAAGTGGTATGCGTTTCCCCTCGCACGACGCACCCAGTCGCTGGCGTAGATCTGCCGCCCGCAGCGGGCACACTTAGTACCGAACCTACTGTGAACGAGAGGGGAAAAGAGAACAGAGGCAGAGGAGGAGAAACAGAATGAGGAATTAGTGGTTCATTGATGGGGTAAACGCAGAGAAAATTACAGCGGTAGATCTTCTAAATCTAATCTCACGGCAATTCCACATTATGAACCATAATGAAATAAACATGCAAAGACGTGCTTTTTTTCGCTGAGAATATTTTTGAGAGAGCTGAAGTTGAAAATTAATATATTTTAAAACTTGAAGTTTTGGTAGAACTCAAAGGGTTTAAGGAAGAAACCTTGGAGGAGGATGTGGCCTTCAGGAGAAAAAAGCCTCCTGACTGTGGCTGCAAGCTGAGCCTTGAACGCAAACAAACCAACACCTGCAATTTCCTGGCTGATGCATGAAGGCCCTGACATGTACACACACACACGCACACACACACACCGGGGAACAAACCAGCACACATGTAAACCGGGGTGGTTTTGCACACAGTGGAGGATGGAGGGAGACTTGGATGACATCACTCTAGATTGCCCCGCTGTAACTGATAGCAACAGTGAGGTCAGGCGGCATATAAACCTAAACCACCTGACTTACTGTTCTGAATGGGTGGGTGGATGAAAGATAAATGCACCGACAGTTATGGAAAGAGAGAGAGGCCAGCCAGGGAACGGATTATGGACGTTCATTTGTTAAGTCAGCGAATGCTCAAGAGCTCAAAACAAGATATGAATGTCTCAACTAACATGCTATATTCATTTGAATCGTTTATATGTGACTTGACCGAATGAGACAAATACAAGGATGAAAGGGCATAAGGACTGAGGCAAAACAAGCACTGCCATCATTTAAGTACCCTTACATTCATAAAGTATGGAGAAAAGATCATTTTTAAAATGGGTCACAAATATATAGGTAATTTAAACAAAAAAAGCTGAATAGTTACCTGAAAAAAAGCCGGACACTATATATTTTTGCAAACATTATTCAACAAGAGTGAGCAATGCATTTGATGGGGACTATTTTCAGCTGCGGATCAGTACATATTTATGGTTAAGCGAGAATTGACAGCAGCAGGACAGTGTATAACTGCCTCTAAATAAACTAATAATAATAAACTAATAATACCCATGATCATCATGTCACATTAATGTGTTTATAGTGGTACAACAGAGAGCAATAAGATACATCAGGCTTTGGCTACACAGTTTGTTTTCTGTCTTTTAATATATATTATATTTGTAAAATACAAAAAAATATAGAATATCAGCAGCCTTCTCCTTTAACTGAGCTAGGGTTCACTGAGCAGCTGGCACGAAGGAAAAAACTCGAAACTGAAATATTACACAAATGTCCTCTTTTACACCACAATCAAAAGACATTAAGCTCCTAATTTAGGGAGAACATTGTGGGTTTAATGGGTATAAAACGCTTTACGTTTGAGATCATGCTGAGGTTAAGAGCCATTGTCCGGGTGAGCAGCTGCCAATACTGTTGAAGGAAGAAGGATTTGTAAGCAGCACTGCGAGAAAGTGCTACCTCATGTAAAACTGGGGACAAGATGGGATTTAGCTCAAATTAGAAACATCTCCATACTGATGGGATTGTTCTGTGAAACAGGAACTGACACGGATATTAAGAGCCGATGGCTGACTCCACATTTTTTTGCATTCTTACATGTAGCCGTTTCTTCTTTGCTCTGCTTCAGTGTTTTTTTTTTTTTTTTACACAACGATAATGAGCACGGCATCACAGACCTGAACCTAATTCAAAGAGCCGTCGGCGGTTGAAAGGTAGGAAGGAGGCAAGAGCGGGTGAGGGCAGGATGAAAAGAAGAGACGTGGAGAGAGGAAATGAGTGGCTGAGGGAAACAGCGATGCAAAGAGCGTCGATGGCAGACAGACAGCAGGGGGACGGAGAGCACGGGGGTTGCCAAGTGAGTGGATTTGGCAGTGTATCAGTGCACTCGAGTCCACTCTATCTGGGATGAAAGCATACTATAGCCCTGACATGTAACAGTGTCATACCCCTCCTCATGTACACAAGCTCGTTGGCCAAAAGATTCATTTCTCTGCATGTAGTACGGTGGAGAATATTTATAGGACGACATTAAATGCCTCCCATTTGAGGGTCTAATTCTGCTTCTGTCTGTCATCCTAGTTTTGCACTGTTAAATAAATAAAGCATCTACAGTACCGGGGCCTGGCATTCCTCACAACAAACAAATTCAGTTCAGCATCGGAGCACTGAGACTACGGGGTTATTGTGGTGACCTTGAAATAAAAATGTGCTGGCATGGCACTTACAGAGCGCTTAAGTTGTCAAAGAGCCGTGCAACTTGACCAAAAAAACCTCTTAAAACCCAATAAAGCCATTCCGGAGACAAATCGACTCCATGGCTTACTGTACTGTGCGTCTGCAGCGCTTCAGATTCTTATGGAGAATTTCAGGCTGTTTCTACAGTAAAAGAGGAAAACATTGTGAAACGTTGTGGCTAATCGAGCATGACAGCTTGTCAGTTTCATGCTCCGAGACAGAACCCAGAAAAGCTGCAAATCATCCCATGTTTAACCCCCTCCTCCTCCTCCTCTTCCATCTTCATCTCCTCGGAACCCCCACCCTCACTCTACCCCGTCTTTTTTTTTTTTCTATCTCATTTTGTCTCTGTACCAAAAACCTGGTGTTTATTTTGGAGCGATGTCAATCCTCATGCCCCCTCCCGTATCACTCACAAGGGAAAATCCTACACCACAAAACTCCCTTTACCCCCAAACCTCTTCTATTTGCTCCACTTCTTTCGTCTAATCTTTACTCTTTTTCTTTTTTTTTTTAACAGTAATTCACCTGCTGCTGAAAGAGTGGCTTGAGGAGTTACACGTTTTGGGGATTATTTCTGATGGGCTATGAGAATAGTCTAATCTCTATTAGATTTCTCCTCAGAGAGTTCTTGCTTGACTGTGTGGTTTCTACGACGCAATGTTCATGTTAGAAATGTTGTATGAATCGAAATGATTTACAGACATAGCAGATTAACATTTGTATCGGGCTTTACACTATTAACCCTGCTCAAGAGCAACCTTGACATTTGGATTCTGTTCTTTGAGACCGCAGCAACACGGGCAGCTTTCTTCATAATCTGCGTTACAAAGTGAATAATATATTTCATCGCTTTGACTGAGCAGCTTTTATTTAAATGATTAGCATTGTGTGACAGATGTCTTATTATGATTTCACTCGCTCCGTACCCATTACTTCTCTTTGTTGCTATGGAGACCTAATCAGCAAATCAGAGGTGGTGTGATGAATAATTATTATTACAACACACACACACACACACCACACGCACACATCTCACCCACAAAGTTCCCTGCATGCGTGGACTCTGGTTACACTGTCAGTATCCCACGGTGCCCCTGATTAGTGCGGCAATGCAACTTCCTGTGTGGCCTGCAGCTCACGGACGAGGATGATGTTTCTACAGAGTGAGGCGAGGGAGGGTTTCAGGGAGGCGAGGGGGGTTAAGAGGAGGCTGATAAAGAAATGGTTTGCGTGTGTGTGTGTGTGTGTGTGTGTGTGTGTGTGAGCAAGCCCCTGAGGCCTGACATGGCTTTGAGAGGCACAGCATGGGCTCTGTCCTGCACCCCCAATCCTGACATACACACACCACCTTCCTCCCCCTTATACCCGTGCATGCACACACAAACGCACACACATATGTGCACGTGCACACACACACACACACGTATGTGGAGGGAAACCCACTCTGATTTCCTGCTATTACGCCCCATTAAAGCAGCTGTCAGTCCAAAGCCAGATGAGAGGCTGACACAGATGAGGAAATATCTCCAGAGGTTTGAAACCAGCCCAGAGGATCTGGACTTGCAGTGGTGTTTAGCCTAGTATAAATCTGGCCTAAACCCAGATTACAGTTTATATTTACAGAGGTTACCATTGTAGGCTACAGGCCCTCAAGCCCTGCAGCAAAGCTGTTGCTGCAAGATTTTCTAAATATTCTTTTTCATTATCCTGTGTGGCCAAGGGAATCTACTCTAAACCTACAAACAGTATTATGCAAATGAGGGTTTTTCTCCAGAGAGTGAAGCCATATTGAGAAGGAAATTTGCAAAATGTGTAACAGTTTGATCTTCAGTGTATCCAGACTATCAAGTCAAATATATCATGACCTTGCTTGTCAAGAGTCACTCTAAACATAGTGTTCAGCTTTTCCACTGATGGGAATGAAACTGACTTGACCTGCGGTGTTTTTGTCTTGTCTTGTCTCTGAACCATTTGAACTAGCCGATTACTAGTTTTACATCTTGTGAAGGTGTATGGAAGTCGTGATGTAGGAAATGTCTACAGTGGGCTATGCGGAAAAACATTTCGTTTGTTCATTCATACATTCATCAAAAAAAATATGGCTAAACTGCCTTACAAATAGACAGCGCAGTAACACAACCTGGGAAGTTGAAATAAAAATAATTGTGTATGCCAACAACAATAACAGCCACTCTCAATGTCGACAGACAAATAATGTTCTTAAGATCTGTTTGTCCATTTGAACGAATGAATCTTTAGATTTGAATGTAGTTTACTTAAAACCAAATGAATTTAACTGGAACTGCTTAGATACTCTGTTAAGATAGGCTAGGCTATTAAGATGCAGCAGGCCTCATTTCCTCATCTGGTGATACGTTTGTTCTCCACTGTGATTAAAATACTGCTTATTAATGTGGCAACAATTCTTTCACTAAGTTGTTGGAGCATTAAATGACCTTTGAATTACATAAAAGAGGTGAGGACTTTACCGAAGGTTAGCTGTGGCTCACCAGGTCGCTAGAGTTAGCTAGAGTTAGCCAGAGCTAACTCTAGCTAACTGTGGTCTGCCTCTGTTTTGTGGATTAGTCCCTGCACATTTCACATGTTGTCTTATTTAGAAAATTATGCAATAATAATTGGCATTATTTGGTTAAAACCTGTCATGTCAAACAACCAAAACAAACATGCACTGTGTTATGGCTATATGCATATAGCTAGCAGCCAGGCTAAAGCAGAAATTGAAATTCCAGGTTCAAAAACAAGCTTCAACCTCAGAAATATGGGTTTAAATAATGACATGTGCAATAACTTTATATGTGTAATAATATATTTACAAGTGGAATAGTAGCTGCCACTGATTGTTTGATTGATATGCCGCTTCTATTTTTTGATACGCCAATTCTACTACTTTTTTCAAATGTTTTCTTCGTATCACTATGGCAGGTGTGCATGTGTGCACGTGTTCAAGTGTGTGCGTGTGTGTGTGTGCGCGTGTGTGTGTGTGTGTGTGTGTGTGTGTGTGTTGGGGATTAACATGCGTGCATATGAGGAATGTTAAACCAGTTTAAGAGCTGCAAAGCAAATTAAGTCCTAAAATCCTGAAAGAATGTGAAACTGTTTTGTGCTTTTTTTTAAGGTTACTTTTACTTTCTTTATAATCAAGAAGCAAAATAGATCCATAATTTGAGCCAAAAAGGGGAAACTATGCCTTTCACAATCTATGCGGACAGCTTTGCAGTACATGTAAGGCTGCTGCTGAACACCGGTTGACATAAAACTGCTGTATGAATTTGTGTCCTGTGGAGTCCGTCTTTACATGTAATTCTTTAGAAACTTCTGTAATCCTTATCCTGGTGGGTCAAAACATTTATCGCTTCTATATTCAGGCCCGTTTTTTTATCATAATTACTGTGTTTCATATAATTACAGTGTTGGATTTCCTCTGATGACTACATAACATGATCCCAGTGACAGCTACACCTGCACCACCATTACAGTTCTCTAATGCTCCGACATACTTTAAATCCTCTCCGTGTTTGATGCTGGCTCAGCGTCCACAGAGCAGCGATGAGGGGGCGAGAGGGGTGACTGGTGAAGGAGCACTTAAATGGAGACGGGTCAGGTAAAATATTATTATGATGTGGCAGAGCAAACACAGAAAAATCTCTATTTTGTGCAAAAAAAATAGCAAAATGACTGGCAGCTGCTGGACGTGCATAAATAAACAGAGATCTCAGTGTATGTCTGAGTGAGTGTGTGTGTGTGTGTGTGTGTGTGTGTGTGGCTATGTCTGCATGCAAGCTTGTGTGTGTCTGTGTGAGCATGTTTTTTCAAGTCCTTAAAGGAGGCAATGTGTACAGTGCATTCTGATTCATATTCATGTTTTCATATTTAGGTGTGTATATTGTGTGTGCGTGCGTGTGTTCATGTGTGTTCATGTGTGTGTGTGTGTGTGTGTGTGTAGTTAGGATAGGAGTTACATTCAGAAACAGAAACATGCTGACCAGGCACTCGGGGCGGTCTAATTGCTGGTCTGGAGGCCTGAGGGTCTGGGGTGGAGGACGACTAATTGCTGGTGATTATAAACCTCAGAACGGCGACTTGGTGTCAGCTTTCAATCAGACAAACAGCGAAGCTCACTCACAGCTCCGAGCAATCACACATGTGCACACACAAACTGATGTGTGCACAATGCATGCGTATCCATTCCATACATCCACCAGCTTCAGGCTACAAAACAGAATTTCACTATGAACTACTGCTGCTGGTGTGAACCCCATTTCACCTCAGATACCACACACACAAATAGGATCTGCACACACGTGGTCAAAAAGTTAATTTAAATCTGATTAACTTCCTCTTCCTCTGCTGCATGTATTCACAAATGCATGCATTGAATGAATGCAACTGATGAATTACACTGCAGTTTTTTTTTTTTTTTTTTACAGTCTGTTTCACTCTTTGTCTATATACTGTATCACCTTTCAATCATAAATGAACATTTAAGAGAAATGCCCAGCAAAATGTATGTGGCAGAATATGATATGAGTATATGGCACAGAAACACTATGAGATTTATTGTACTGGAGCATGAAGACAGAATTAATTGAATTATTATGTTTTTTTTTTAATGTCATTTTGCTTTGTTTGGTTCTCTGAAAATGAACAAGGATGTGATATGTTTAATTATTTCAAGACAAATCCTTCTATTTTTCGCCTCTATAGAATAGAATAGAATGGAACAATATTTTCCTCTATGTTGCATATTTTCCAGTTTCGTTTCACCTAACGCTTTGTTTGCCTATGGGGGCCGACTAAACACAGATAGCTGCACACTCAAAAGGGCATTTCCGGCGATTTCCGTTTTGTTTCACGTGCCCCTCTTGAGGTGATAAAACAGCCACGGCGCGCTTCGTGGCGCGTGTCCTTTAACTGTGTGTTGATAAGTTAAAGACTGTGTGTGTGTGTGTGTGGTCGTTAACGAACATGTTAACACATATTTTTTTTTTAATCTGAAATGATCTGAACGGTAGAATGTGATGAAACGTGGTCAAAACATTGTCCCACAAAACGCAGCCACCAACAGGCCTGATCCATTCAAGCTTTTAGGAGAATGTAGGCTGGATATTCTTTTTTGTAGCTGCTGGAAATGTTGTTTTTTTCGATAGCCATAACAAAACGGTGGATCTTTCAACTAGACTTTTTATTTTGTTACAGAACTGGAGAGACGTTTTTTGAAAAGGTCTTTCAAGAACACATGAGGCAACCCGCATCCATCTCAAAAGGGAGAGAGAGAGAGAGAGAGAGAGAGAGAGAGAGAGAGAGAGAGAGAGAGAGAGAGAGAGAGAGAGAGAGAGAGAAAGGGCCTGTGTTGGCTGAGTAGACGTGGTATTTTGAAAACACGGTCATAAACTTACCCTACCTGAAATAATCCATTTTACAGAAGATCTCTTTGTTTTTGATGTAGCAGCTGCTGTGCTGACGTAGCGACGTCCTGCAGACGGAACACTCCAGACAGCGCACGTGCCAGATCAGGTTGTTCACCTGCGAACAGACAACGGTGTCAAACTGATGACAGACCAATGGATTACAACGTCTCTATGAAGCTATCATAGCAACAACATTGTTCAGTACATGTCCAATTCAGCTTTTGACGTAGCCTCGTAATAGCCTACGTCAAACACGTCAAATTACGCAAGAGAAATCCTATGCACAGTAATGAATGTACAGTGTTATCATTCATCATTTTTAGATTCAATTATAGGGGTTTTAGTGAGTGTGTTGAGACTTTGTGGAGAAGCTGTTTTATAGATGTTTTCTGATATAGCAACACTGTAATTTTTTAATACCAACACTTGGGGGTTTTGCTTAGAAATTTGAATGTAAAACGTAAAAGTAATATTTGCTGCTGAAGTGCATGCATGATTGATATTGTGAAATATCGAATCCAGAGCATCCTGCTTATAAGCCCTGCTAACATTTTCTGAAGTGTAATATTTTCGTTCAACAGCAATTATGATTGCTTTTGTTTTAAAAGGGAAAATAAATAAATGCAAAGTATTATTGGGCGTGAGCAATCCTTTATGAAGATTGAAAATAATGATTTGAATAATTTCTTAGGTTTACAGATATCAAAGCCATCACGCTACCTAAACAATTGCCCATTTAATATGTTTCAGAATATTATTACTCTAGCGAGAGAGGTGATTAAGGCTGAGCTGCAGCCTACAATAATCTGTTTTAAAAAAAAGCAAAAAATGTAAATACAGTTCAGAATATTCGTTTTTATAGAAGGCAATTCTATCTAACAAAGCATATTTTTAAATAACAATTTTAGGACATTCCAAATTAAATAGAAAATTATTTATTTACCAAGGAGAAAAAAGGCCTATTATTAAATACTACTAAGACTACTTCTTCTGCTACCACTAATAATAATAATATTTTAGAGAGAGAGGTCAGGACTTCCATTAATGCAGACCAAATAAATAATAAATAAATTCTGCTCACAATAGATTTTGATCTTTTATGAGTTACCAAATATTATATGTATTTATTTACAGCTACATTAAATACGTGTTTTTTTTTATAGCATTTAAACGAGTATACGATACAACAACAAAAGTAAACTCACACTTCCTAACCAACACACCCATTTGTGCGCGAGTGAAGAGTGTTTTGGTTGGAAGCACGCGGGCGCACGCGACAAGACAGGGCGTATAGACAGTGAGGCTGAAAAACAGGAGAGAGAAAATCTAAACACCCCTGTTGTATTTGCGCTCCCCAAATCACCGCCTATCGCATTAGCGTGGATTCCACAATATAATAATAATAATAATAATAATAATAATAATAATAATAATAACAATAATAACAATAATAATAACAATAATAATACGAAGCAGATAAATGCTGCACCGCAATACAACTGCATACACCCAGAGATGGTTCATGTCACGTGTATGTTACAATCAGGAATAATTATTAAAATTAGTTATAATAAGCTATTTCTCTGTGCCAGTTGCATGTAACGTCTGGTCATTATGGGTTCTGTCTTATTGCTGTTTTTATTTCTACCTGATTTTTATTCCGTGTAAATTCTACTACACAAACGCATGGTTTCTGTTCATCCAGTCCATTAAGACGTGAGCAGGCCTGTCCGAACCCACCATGGCGCCCTGCTTCATTCGCTCCCCGCTCGTCTTGTGTGGAAAAGTCAACAACAAAAAAAGAGAATGCTAAACAAACAAACAAGGACGCCCTGAGGAGAAAACGATTCGGTTCAAGCTCGGCCTCTCACCTTCAGCAAGTATCTGTCCAGGATCTCCTGGCCGCAGCTGGTGCACACGTTCTTCCCGGTGGACGGCACCGAGCTGGTGGTCGAGGTCGGCGAGCACACGGACGGCGTGGACGGAGTGCTGGGGGACGAGCGGGTGTCCTCCCGCTCCATGTTGGACCGCTGGGATTCTCCGTCCGAGTGAGACTGCAAGAGGTCATCAGCACAGCTCAGTAACACACACACACACACACACAACACACACACAGTGAACCCCGCAGTGCCAGTGCGCGTAATTCACCCAGAAGATGCAAGAGACGCACTGAACGATTCAGACATGTAAGAGGCACAAATGGGCAATAAAGCTCTCTCTCACCATTGGCGCGTGCTTAGAGTCCACACTGCAGCGCGAGGCTCCCGTATGTGTACTCTGGTGCTCGGCGGAGATCACCTACAAGACAACGGTCGGTAAACGGCGAGTCTTAATCACTTTCCCCGTCTCATCCTCAGCCGAGAAATCCTCGGGAGACATTTGCAGACTAGCTCTCCAGGGCCACTCCTCTATATAAAGTGGTTAAAAACGGTTAAAAGGAGCCCCGCAACAAAAGGCACATTTTAATGAAGCTATTTCAATTTGGATTGATTTTTCCCTGCCCTTAACCTCGCGCCTCTCAGAATAATAGTATTTTCCTCGCAATCCAGGACACGCGAGTGGAGGGGGGAAGAGAGAGAGGGAGAGAGAGAGAGAAAAAAAACTACCTGTAATTACAAATAGCTTGAAACGCCGCGGATAAGAGGGAGCCGGAGTGTCAATTTCAACTGTCAATCAGGGAGAGGCAACGGGTCACCCAAAGAATTGCAAATTTGATTTTTAATGGCTGTAATTAAAATCTAATTCTTCTCGGGCGCGTTGGCAGCGATGGAGAGGCTCGCGGACCGCAAATCACGCTATTCATAACAGAGAGGCGCGTGCCTCTTCACGGCGGCTGGCGCGTGCAGCCGATCTCAGTACACAAGCGGTGATTCTTGTGACATCACGGAGAGACAAAACCAAACAAAACAAAAACAAAACAAAAAAACGCGCACGGGCTGCGAATAAACTGCGCGCGTGTGTGTGTTTGCAACTGCAGTTCAATACAGAAGATAAACAAATTCTAAATTTTAAATTATTTCGCGTTGAGGCAACTTATTGCATCGTTGTAGCCACATGTTACGTGCTGTGTGTCATCGCGTTAAAAAAGCTAATTGAATCTAAAGCAAACAGTGAAGGCCCGCACAATGCGTATAAGTGGAATCTGAACCTTTTACACACACAAAGTTGAAGCCCAGACAAGTGTTTTCCAAAGTGTTAGTACCTTCTTTGTGGGGATTCCTTCGGACAGAATATTATTTCCCTCTGAAAGAGGGGACAAAACTTCATTTTTCCAGTACATGAACCCCCCGGAGCCTCGCGGCGTTCAGCGTCTCCAAACTCGGTGCGTGGAAACCGGGAGAAGAGTCGGCGATGGGCGTCAAAACTTGTACCATCCGTACGGGCTCGCGTTGTGAATGTCCGCACCGGTTTTTATTATTATTATTACTTTTACGCAAAACGCTGTTTCTTCACAACGCCGCCGTGACGCGACGACCCGACTGCTGCTGAACCCCCAACTATAGAAGTTATGAAGCTATGCAGAGGCGAGGAGTTGCATCGCCGCAGAAAGAGTTCCTCCTTTTCCCCGTTTCCCCCCTCTCTCCTCTTTTTTTGGGGGAAGCCAGTCTTGACTACAGGAAGTGAATCAAATGGAAGGGCTGGCAGCGTTTACTCCAAGGCTTCATAGGCTGCAGGGGAGAGTGCGGAGTCGACGGGAGCGCAGGGAACCCGAGCGTCTCTGCAGAGGTGTAGTGAAAGTTTGCGCGGCTCGCTGGCCTGCCTTGCAGTTAAAGAGGGGGGAGGGCAAGAAAGAGTTTCATATGCGTGAGAAGGGTGGACACACTCTGGAACAGTTATGACAGAAGCTTACTCAAACTCTGCTGGCCATGTTATGATATCTCAGGCATATATAGCTGCTGCCAGACCCCCAAAAAACCCAATTTAAATTATAGTTATTTCGATAATTGCCATTTATTTACCACGAAAAATACACAACTAGACTAACTTAATAATTAACATATACTCGGGTGTATACAGACCTTTTTATACACAGTGTCTGCATATATGTTGAGTTATACTGTATATTCAGGGTCAAATAAAATAATGATCCCTATATTAGAATAGAATCACAATGCATTTAGGCCTACTCAAATGCAATACTGTAAAAATGTAATTAATTCCAATGGTAATTTGCTCCTCGCTCCCACATTAATGCCTTTTAACCTCATGATATATAGCTTCGCTTTTTAAAGCTATTAAATGATATTAATTCCAAATATTTAAGTTGCTCGTGTTGTGTGAAATTAAGGTGAAACACAGAAAAATAAAAACAATCACATATAGTAGAATATTAAAAGGGGTAGGGTTGTATTTGAATCCACGCACTTCTATTTTGACAGTCGTTTTAGGCTACATGACGCAAACAAAGCAACAAAAACAATTGTGGGCTAAAAAGTAAGAGTTATTCGGCCAAATCGTGTAGGAGGAGAACGGCTGATGCAGATGTAACAAAAACTCACCGGGTGTTTTGAAGAAAGGGAAGGCCGATGATTACAGGATGTGCGAGCCCACACACCGGCTCCGCGCGCCCCACGTGTCAATCAGGATGTCCGCGAGGATCCAGCAATTATCTGTAAATCCAATCCATCCAAATAAACCAGGCCGTCTTCACTCCTCCCGAGGACAAACGAATTTGAAATATGTAATCAATTTGAAAAATATATTTTAACGAATATGATTGTTTTTTTGTTTTTTTTTTTATTTAAAAGAGATAAATACACACATTGTAAAGAAAACAATAATTTGATCTAATGGCCATCAGAAAGATACTGCAAGACATTTTTTTAAAGGGCTGACTTTTGTCAAGAGGTAGGGTTTGATTTGTTCGGCGTGCACGCTCTTTCATTTCATCACTTGCAATTATGTCTGCCGACGCCATCCTTGCTGCAGGGTTATAATGTCGGACTTAGAAAACTTTTATAAACATTGCTTCTGCAAAACACCTTTGGTTAGCAAATTCATTCTTCTCGCAAACCAACTCAGACTATAATTCCGCCCACACATTTTTTTTTCTTTTTTTTTTGCATAAAGGATTTTTACAGCCTCACACTGCAAGTCACACCTGCAAGAAACACAGCTCACAAGTATACTGCTTCACACAATAAACAGATTTTAAAATAAACCCATATGCAAACGAGCTACAAAATATTAAAATGATTTACACCGACGTTCGTCAGACTGCACTAACATGACAAGAAAACGGTCAATATGCACCACGTCTAGGGAATAAAAAAGTGGGACTCGAAATATAATAGACACTTTAATAAACAGAATGATCAGTTATTACAGAAAACACTGGGACATTTGTCAGTACTGACAATTGTGGCAGTCTTCCTGGTTCTTAAAAATTCTGTACTGATTCAGGACTGCAGCTTTTAACCCCATGGTGGAGTAATGGGTCTAATTTCTTGTTCTCGAAAGTCCCCCATTAATGAGATGCAGGTGGTTTATCAAATTTCTTACAAAAACAACACCATATCAGCACAAGCGCGTGAGAGTACTCAAATGTTGCAAGAGTGGTTCCTGTATTTTATGAGCAATGTAGAAAATCTATTTAATTGGTAGATAAAATAAAGAGATTGTGGCAGGGGAAATAACACAAAAGGAGAGAGTCAAATAGTCTGACTGCAGTCGTATAAAAATTGGATCAAAGAGAGAAAAAAAAAGTAAACTATTAGGTAAAGAGCAACATCACACATAAATACTACAACTTACACTGAGTGGCTTATCATTTGAATACAAACCTGTTACAAATCGGTGTATTTCTTCCTCTTCATTGAAGTCTTGAAACAAAGAATTGTACCTTTAAATAATATGATCTGAAACTAAATACACTAAAACAATGAGAGAATTGGCAGTTAGACTCTTCAATAATATTTCTCTTTCCTGGCAGCTGTGCATCACGTGACTCACAGCTGTACGATTCACCTGCATTAAATCTCTGCAAAAGTGAGAAAGCAGAATGATAAAGGACCCAACCTGCAACACAGACAGGTATGGGGCATATGTTTTAAGACTAAGTCATAATTGATAATGTAACCCAAAACAACTAAAACCATTTCCGGGACTTGTCCGTGATTGCTGCGATTACTCCCATAGAGTCCGGGTTCTCAAAGTATTGCCAAAACCTTTTATTCCCACGTAGGATGTGTATAGTCTTTTCTTTATAGTATCTAGTGTAGAGTCTCTTTGTGTGTCGGTGGGGGCTGATGTGTGTAAAGGGGGTCTCTCCAGAATGAGTGGGAGGATGGGTCATCTCCGAAACTTGCGGAAGGGCCTGCTCTGGTTATTGTGGTGTGATTTAGAGTAGGGCTCCCAGCGTTTCCTCTCTGGCGGTTTATTGTAAACGTAGGCCGACGGGCCCGAGTAGTCGTCATCTGGATTCTCGTCCATCATCTGGAGCTTGGCCTCGATGGCGCGGATTTTAGCACTAGTACTAGAGGTGAAAAGAGAGAAAGAGAGAGAGGGGATGTTAGCAGCGAGGATGAGAGGGAAATACCAGTGCTGGTGCTGAGAGGGCAAACTGAGTGATGGACAGGTCTTGGCTCTTGGCTGAGGGGAGAAGAAGAGGAGGTATTAGCACTCTTAGCAGTGGGAGGGACAGATGCATTGGGGGGGTGGGAGCACAACTTGCATTTGGGAAACAGTGAAAGCGAATTTCAACGAACAAGTGAGAAAAATTACAGTGTGGGTGAGGAGAAGAGCGGGTGAGGGAAAGGGTGTAAGAGGTATCTAAACGCAGGAGAGAGAGTCTAAAGGGAGCATCGCAGCGGTGAGGAGGAAAAGAACGTTTATAGCTTCTCTCTTGTGCTGTGTGGAGAGATTGTTGTGAAGTTTACACTACAAGTGAAGTGCGGATACTTTTCTGAATCCCTGATGGCTGACAAGTTGCTACACACTGGATTGTCTCTGTAAGAGTCGATACTGTGAGCACAAGAGGCCTTTTAGCGATTTAAGCTCACGTTGGACTGGCATAGTTAGTGTGTTTGTGTGCGAGTGTAGCCACAATAATGGAATATGGACCATGTGAGAAGTTGCTTTAATGGGACATCAGTGTTTTTGGAGCCAAAACATCATTCAGATGAACTTGAATTGCCATTTAGTGGTGAAAGCAACAAGTCCACAAGCTCTCCTATAATAACTTCAGCACCAAGCAAGGGATGATTTGTTAGCGAAGCAGAAGTTCATGACAGCGGGGCTTTGATGAAGCTGACTTAGTGGATTCTGAGGGATAAAAAGGATGGTGCAGCTGTGCGTTTGGTACCAACCTGAGGTGGTTGGTAGGAAGGGCCCCGCCCTCTGCTGCCCCGCTGCATGACGGTTCCAGGCTCGGTGGCATCGTCTTGTCATTGCGGAAACCTTCAAACCTCTGTCGATGAGACACGTGGCCAAAAACAAAATGACACACAAACAGTGATGGAAACATGGATGGACAGACAGATGGAGAGAGAGAAAGGGGTAAAATAACAGGTGGAAGCAAGAAAAGAACCCCGTGAAAGGAGACGGAGACACATGGATAGTCGCAGCTTGACCCCCCCAGGAAATGAGCTCAGTGCCTCATGTATTTCTCAAGATTTGGTCAAAATCAAGATAATACTGTCAATGTGATTAGATAGTAAGGGGTTCTCACATTTGAGTACAATCACACCTGCATTAGAAACACTTAAGTGCCCAGGTGGAGCAGGAGAAGAAGACAGAGAAGAAGAAAAAAATTCACATTTAGAAACCATTGGACCTCCAAATGAACACTGACAGCAGTTCTCTGAAGAGTCAACTCCAGCTTCCTCCCACAAACATCAACATTATTAAACTGAAGTATTGATTTTGTTTGTGTCTGCTCAAACAGACAGGAGGGGGGGGGGGGGGGGGGGTAAAGAGGGAGAAGCCGTAGAGCAAAAAACCAACGTCTGCACGCATTCCTCTCAAAAACCACCTTCCAAACATCTCCACCAGCCAACACAGAACTCTTGAAACCTGTGAAGCAGAAAAGACAAAAAAAACAAAGCAACGGTCACATGATGGGCGAGAGAAAACCCCGGCGCTTGGTGCAGAAGCAGCCATTCGCAGGAATATGATGCTTCAGATTAGTGGCACTGAATCAAGTTACGTGACATTAATGCACAAAAGCACACACATGGTCTTACATACTGTCCAGAGAAATAAATAACACATATAGCCAAGAATAGGTCTAAAACAATGACCATTCCACCAGCCAGGACCCTTCCCTTCCACCTATTCCTAAAGGCATGTAGCTAGAACGTATATAGATCTACAACACGTATGCAATCAGGCCATACTCACTCTGTACACAAGTCAAAGCTTAAGTTAGTTCAATGTTTGTTGTGGCTGAAATATCTGCACTTTGGATATTATATAGCCTACACTGGAACAGGCACACAGTAAGTCAAGCAGTATTTTGTGATAGATGGTTAGTGATGATGGGAATTTAATGTACCAAGAATGTTAACATGCATAACACACAAGCACACCTTGGCTAAACTGAGAATTGCCGAGTAGAGAATAACAGAGCTCTGAGGTAAAAAGCCATGGATGTTTGTGAAGGGTTTTGGGCAACACTTCAATAAACGTTCATCAACGTGTATTTCCTCTCTTTCAAAGCCATATAATGAAGTCAAGATGTAAGCCTGGAAATGAGAAACGCCAACGCCAACTGTCTCTGACTCACTTATGCCAGCATGTCACTTCTGGGTCGGAAAGACAGGCTTGCTAAATAAATAAATAAATATATATATATATATATATATATATATATATATATAAATATATATATATATATATATATATATATATATATATATCTCACATCCAAACTTGTGAAATACAGATTACACTGTGAAATCCTGTTTTTATACCCTGAAGGAGAACAATCACAGACTATGTGAGACAATGTGAGGAAGATTTTAATTTGTATATTCATCTGAAAGCAAGTCATAGGGTGAAATTATGCATCTTGCAATTCCTCTTTGTCCGCTGACCAGAAAGGTTGGTCCGCAGCGAGCAGCTTGACAGAAACAAATGGCTGTGTTGCAGCTTTGCTCATACCTGGTGGATGTGTTTGCAACATCATAACCATGTGTTGCATGTGAGCATGCTTTAGAATTAAAGATGAGAAAGACTTCACACCAGCATCAATTTCTCCAAATAAAAATGCATTTAAATCAAACGTGCTGCTTAACTAGTTCGGCGATGCAGCAAAATCTCTTCTGGCTGATGACTTACTAAAAAAAATGTATAAAATCCAGATGTTGGTGACACATGGACATGTTGGTGAGCTGTGTTACTATAGTTTTGAGAAAACGTTCACAGTAGAAATGAACAGAGGCCACTGGCAAGTGTAAGGGAAGGGCATGCAGAAGGTGTTGACAGACACACAGTGGTAACAGTTTCTTTGCTTTTGAGTCGCCTAATGACACAGACTGACAGACAGACACTGACAGACAGACAGGTATTAACTCTGGTATATAAAGAGCTAAAACATTAGGTTGATAATGCTGCAAATAACCAAAACTATTTTTGGTTGGAATGGTGGATTTATCTTACTACGTGTTGTCTCAGAAGCGGCAGCATTGACCTTGACCTCCCTCTACTGTGTGTGTGTCTGTGTGTGTGTGTGTGTGTGTGTGTGTGTGTGTGTGTAGGGCGTGATTCGTCTCTATACAGGATATCCCTTCACCCAATGCCAGTAGGCGGTCTATTGTTAAGAGACAGGCATAGGTTGTGCTGCGATCCCACTGCTGACCATGATCCAACCACTGCTGTAGTAATGTGAAATTGTAAACCTTTTACCACTCAGACTGAAACTCCCTTCATCTTAAGAATTATTGGTTATGTCTCTATTCTTTTCAGCCTCGTTTTGGACTATGATAACAGGAACCAGGTACCTTGACTGTTTTTTAATCTGTTCGATGATGAGCTTTTTGGAAATAATGCACAGACGTGTATTTTGTCAAACTGTCACAATCACAGTGCCATACAAAATAAGCGTTGTGCCTTAATCCACTGAACCAATCAGGCTGTATGCAATTGTCAGATTTATAAAAAGGGAACCGAGTTTGACACTTACCCTCACCTGTGCATGCGCCCAGCGCACTACCAGCTTCTTGGACAAAGCTAGCTTCCCATTTAAACACTGGATCGCCCTCTCTGCCTCCTGCAGACGGACAGGGTTGAAAAACACACAAGTCCTCAAATGATTAGTCTTCACAATAGAGAGATGAGAGAAACAAGAACAGGTGATGACATACGACTCTGCAGATAGACCATAAGTTCTATGTGTTTGAGAGGCAGTGTGAGAAAATGTAGTTTTGGTTAATATAATGAATAATTGGCGTTGATACTAAATCTTATTAATTAAGCACTTCTGTGTGTGTGTGTGTGTGTGTGTGTGTGTGTGTGTGTGTGTGTGTGTGTGTGTGTGTAAGATAAACACACACTTCCTCTGTATAATCCTTTTGGGACGGCTTCATATCCCACTGATAGACACTAGCTGTGAAATGAGATGCTTATCACAAACCCCAGGCTCACTCCAAACCAAATACAGCCGCTGACCTGTGAAGCTGAGCGGCTCCTTTTAAAGTGCTTCTTTTAGAACCACGGTTCGCATCGGTGAGACACATAATCAGGTCCCGACTGTGTGAAGAAATCTAATAGAGCTTTCTTAAGCCTCAACCCCGAGTTTGTACCATCAGTAGTGGCAGAATAAAAACAATAATGCAATAATGCACATTAAAATCAAATATAAATCATCTTAAATATAAATCTTGCACGTACCTCCCTGGTGTTGAAATTGACAAAGCAGTAGCCTCGGGGCTGTCCCTCCAAAGGCCCAGACTTATGAAACAGGAAGTCAAACTGCTTCACATTCCCAAACTTCTCCAACAACTTCACCAGGTTGTACCTGTCAATAGAGGAAGTGAAAGAGGGCAGGAAAAGACAGAAAAATGATAACTTGTATCTACTCTATACACAATATCTGGTAGTTCAACCCTGTGAACTAGCAACGCAGATCTGCTCCACACTGTATTTGCAGCCCTACAGTCTGTGAATCTGTCAAGTGGGGCTAATGAGAATGACAGCTTTCTCTCCCCGACACCTTTTTAGCAGCAGGCCAGCTGGTGTGGCGGCCCACTGACAGTAAATCTCTCATTGAGACAATGCTGAGGATACAGTAGCAGCACAATGAGGGAATAAAAAAGAGGAAGCCTCAAATCTCCCCTGAGCAACGAGCTCTGCACAAACAACATCCACTCACTGTGTGGAGCTGCCTGGGACCGCCGGAATACGCACAAACATAGATATGTTGTCATTGAAGAGCTATGCGGTGTGTGTGAGGACTTGGAGGCTTGCGTGTCACTGACCACTGGCAAGCATGGGAAAAAGATTCCTTCTGACAGTTTGGAAATGAGTTCAGGGCCACCTGTAAACTGCATTCACTCCTATATTACTGCAAATTACCCAGGAGCTGATTAAGTGTTGTCAATGCACGCTGAGCAGCAGGTGCTTTTCCATATCATGACTCGTCAAGGATCATATATGGTATGATTTATTTGTACAATAAAAGAAAGAATAAGGAATTGTCTGGGAATTGTTCTTCCATTTGATATACAATATGGTACTTTAACTTTAACCCAGTAAGCCATGGCAGAGAGACAGTGAGCCAGCATGCACAATAACAGGACCTTGAAGAAGCTAAAAGGAAGTCCTTCGTTATTCATTTCATCATTTAAACCTGAGCTTTTCCTACTGTGACATGTCAACATGTCTTCTACGAAGGAGAGGTCCACCAATCGATAAAAAAAAACCCAAACAAAAACAAAACTGAAAATGCACAAACAAAGGAACTCAACAAAAACCTTCCTGTGTTTTTGTTTCTGTGCCTTTATCTTGTGTGACTGTCCAGGCCTCAGAGTGACCCCATGTGTTTTATATAACCGAAGAATTAAAGAGGAATTAATGCTTCAGCCTTTTATTGTTGAGCTGACGGTTATTTTTATTCCTGAAGTGGTTTGTGTGTGTGCCACCGAGGAGATTACTGTATGACGTTAATGTGCGAGCATGCATTGATGTGTATGAATGGGACTCAATGTGGGATACGGAGGGTGAATTGTGCATCCAAGTTACAGGTTGTACTAATGTCTTCCATCTACGACTCCCTGGAGGGCTTAAGGCCAAACAGAATTCCTGCTTTTCCCAGACAACACCCTGCGAGCCTCCCATGTGAAGGGGGCTCCTCCAGCAGTACTAGGCTCATTTACAAAGAAAAGCTGATATTATTTAAATGTATTTTTTAAATGGCACACTCTTTTTTCACTGACATTCTGCACCTTTGCAATACTAACTGAGAAAGGCAGTCATTTACGTAAAATGCAAAAATAAAAAATGCGATAATACACTAAATATGACCTTCAATACTTCTATATATTCAGATAAATGCATACCACATATTTGCACATATGTGTAATTGTGAGAGAGACTGGATGGCTGACACTAACATCATTTTTGGATGCTCGCAAGCTGAACCACAATGGGCCGCTCCTCCTGGGGGCTGTAAAACCCACCGGAGGAAGAGGAGGAGAGGGGGAGGAAAGGGAGGGAAAGGTGGGGAGACTGGGAGACTAAAGTTCATAGAGGGGATGTTGACGGCAAGGTGAAAGGTGGAGGAAGAGGAGGAGGAGCCAAAAGAAGAGATGGGGTGAGGAGGCAGGTAGGAGAGACACAAGAGCTCAAGGCAAAGAAGAGGAAGGAAATGAAACGGGGGATGCGAGTCCAGTCCAGATAAAGATAAGACAAAAGGTCCGATGCTGAATAGGTCAGAGGGGGGAAAGGTAAGAGAGGAGGAGGGGTAAGTGTTTACTTTCTGGCAGAGCAGTATCTGCAATTTCTTCACATTTTCATAAAAATCTAGGAGTGCAGTATGAATAGGATTATGGTTATCAGTTCTTTAATAAAACATCATGACAACTTCCACGTACACAACTTAGAATTTAACAAGAGGGTCAGATAGGGAGAACAAAGAAGCAGACGGTGATGGATTACCATTAACGATAAATTCCCTCTCCGAGCAGCCAAAAGCACAAAACATGAATATGTGCTGAAAGAGTTACACCTGCTGTGTCTCTGCTGTGTGTGCAGGGCAAGAAAATGCGATTTATTATGTTGGATGCTCATCTAAGCTCCAAGAAGAGTTTAGAGAATGTGACTTTTTACTGGTCCTTTAATTTTTATTGAGCATTTAAAGGGGCAGTAGTTAGGAAGACTACAGTTTTCTCATAACATTGTTGCTACAGCACAGAAACTGGAGAAAACTGCAAGACAGAGATTTTTTGATTCATTTTTCAGATGTTTGTAAGATATGAGCCCCACAGGAATCGTATACCCTAAGAAAACTCTGAGATCAGTAATAACCACAGCTACACACATGCCAAAATCTTTCTTTTTCAGTAGACACTATTCGCCGACAGCCTTCATGTCATAATCGATCTAACATTTCACCCAGAACCAAGTAGAGTGCATCTGTACTCTGATCAGCAAATAAGGTCAAGAACTACAATATAATTACTCTAGAATAGTGCTACTATATTAAAACATGCAATTTAAAGGTGAGGTAGGCTGTTTATTTTCACCATAATTGGGCGACAATTAGATTGTTTTTCAAGTTGTACCCACAGCTAGGCAGAAAAATGCCAAACAAAAAATAAAATAAAGTGTTTACCCCAAGTGTAATACTCCTACATGTTAAAATGAACCACTTCTGCATAAAAACAGGAAAATACTCTTTTAAAAAAAAAATAGTTGTAGTGTAGTACACAATTTGATATCTTTGGGGAAAAAAAGTTGTTGCAGAATAAGCAACGTCTTATTAACTATTCATGGCCTCATGTACTCATAATCAGCACCTTGCATTTCAGGTCTGCATTCCTCTTCTGCACTGAGTTTTGCTTCGGCTTACCGGGACAAACAGAGGGAGTACTGCGTATGCTACCCAGGAGCTAATTAATCTTCCCAATCAGCACCAGGGGCCACGGGCATTTCTCTTGTTTTCCCTCCATACTGTGGAGTAGTGAGCTGGTTAAGGAGAGGTAGAGCAGAGCAGGGAAAGGGGAAGGAAACGCCTGTCTAGACGCCCATACATTCTCCAGCAGCCCCCACAGGCGCACAAACACACCCCTCACCCCCAAAATACTACCTTCTCTCCATCACAATATATAAGGGTCCTCTCCACAGTCACATTTGGAGTTTGGCACATTCAACGTGACAATGGAAGGCTTGCATTTTACATACAATGTTGTGTAAATGAGACACACTTATAGTGTACACAGCCACCTTAGTATGTTACACCACTACCAGCAGCTGCCACCCAAACATCAACTGTGTACTTAAACGTACACACACACACACACACACACACACACGCACACGGTTGACACAGAGAGAGTAAACAGGGCAGGTGAGTGAGGAATGATGGCTGCTCCTTAGCAGAGCAGGTCTCCACGCCTCGATGCCTCTCTTTCACACACCCAGCCCTGTCTGCTCAGTCTCAGCCTGTGTGACACACACACACACACACACACACACACACACAGCTAATCAATCATATATGCACACACAATGCATTGCCTCTCTACGAGGGAGAGCCTGGTAAGTTGGAAAGCAATGCCTCAGATTCATAACACAGTCCACTTTACAGGAACCTCTAATCCAACACTTGCTACTAAAATCAAAAACTAACCTTGTTTTTCATTCAGCTGTCTGGATCAGGTTTGAGTCAGGAGATGTGCACCATTGTAGTGAGCTTGATCTGTTTTCAATTCCAATAACTTTCAATCTCTTAAATGTAATGTTGTACTTTTGTAGTTTCAGCTCTGATCAAATCTGAAGCAAGAGACTGTCATGGTGAACACTTTTCCAAATAGTGAGGAGCAAATTCTGAAACTCGTGGTGGATTTACTTACTCTGTAATTTTGGGATCAATGTTGCCTATCCACAAGCGGTTTCCATCATGGGCCACACTCTCTGACACGATGGAGGCATTTTTCACTGTCTCTGCTGCAGACGACATGTGTACTCTGTGGGAGGCAGGAATAGAAAACGGAGTAATAATGTTTACAAAAGAAAAGGCAGCGGAAAGTTAACTTGTTTTGCATTTTTGTCAGATATTCAGCAGTTATTAACATGCAGAAAGGGTGAGGTGTCTATTGGAAGACTAAAATATTGTCTCACAGAGTGACTATATTACACTATACAATACTAACTATATCTCTCTGAGCACCGGGACTTACCAAACATCTTTTTGACCTACCGTTCAACCACATTCAACTCCCAGACCGTAATAATTAATTTGTGCTTTAAAATAAGAAGCTCCCTGGATAGGTCAAATAAATAAGTCTACATAAATAAGTGGTGTTAATAACATGTAGGCAGTGCTTACATCAACTGCAAGTACAGTGCCTATTCACATCGAAAAATGGCAGGTGATCTGATTTATTTCATTTCAATAAATTAAAAAGACAATCATTTGTCTGTTCACTTCATTGGTTGAACAATGTCAGCAATGTCTAGATCATTTTTTTTATTGTCATTTATAGTTTAGATATCTAGCATTCTCAGGTAATACTTTTATTCTCAGAGTCAGGACATTGTGTAGGTGTGTTACTTTTATTCGCCGTGTGTCAATAATAATAGGTTCTTATGTTCCCCCATTAATGAAATAGGGGTTTCTCTTAGTAAACGTCAACTACTCGCTAACGTTAGCTTAGCTCACCGCAGGTTGGTCGATGGACTACTATCCGCGCGTTATAAATGTGCGCTGGTTAAAAACGATTGTATAACGTTAACGTTAAACTAACCCCCGTCATGCAGGTAGAGATATGTTGAAGATTATCAAAACCACTAAACAGTTAACAGTCCGTTTTGGACGAGCAGTTGATTGCTAGCAGTTAGATAGCTTAGATAGCATCACGTTACCTCCTCGGTCTGTCGAACTTCCTCTTTGATGGCGACTAAATTTTCGAACTTACTTTACGAGAAATCCCACTTCGGGACGATTCAGTCACGTCAAAACGTAATGCTAATCATTTCAAGCGTTTTTTACGTCTTCCTCCTATAAAACTGACCAGGTTGGCTAGCTCGAAGGATAGTCGCCTTGCTATCGTCTCACAACAAAGGCGCTGGGTGATGTCGTACTTTGTTTAACCGTCTGTGGAGTCGAGAGGAGGCGCTTGTTTTAATGTTTGGCACCGCCCGCATCCCTGTCCTCGGGACCCGAGTCATCTCGGTCTGCCGTTTCAGGCAGGAACCCCGCCCATTCTGTACACGCCATGAAGATTTCAAACGCAAAAACTGGAAGTCCCAACGCTTCGGGCGCGTGATGATGACGACATAGATGTCAAATGTGGCTTTTCCTCAGCTAGCATGCTTCTGAAAATGCTGTAAACTTGAAAGTAAGTAACGCCTTCCTGTTGAAAGTTGCCTTTTGCCGTGTCGTAAGTTAACGACAGTGTTATGTTAAGCAACTACGTGTTTGAGGTTTACGTTTAGTTTGTTGTTAAGAAGTGCGGTATGCACGCCCCCCATCACACCGACCTTCACACCGCTTCATGTCAGCTTACATAAAGGGTTAGAACCTGGCATTTATCTTAAATGTGTACGTTACTATCGTATCTTCCTGCTTTACTCGAGAATCAATTAAAAAAACCCAGTAGTGAAACAACCTGGTGGTGCCACTCGCACGAGCTGAAAGGCATAATAACTCAGTAATGATAACCAAAATTGCGATATTAACGAGGGCGGATTCAAAGGTCTGAACCCGGGATATATGCCTAGTGCCGAGCTAGACATGCATGACGAGGTCATTTTACAACATTTCTAGCACCATAGAGTTAATAAATTACCATAAAATAATTGGTGTTCATTTATATTTCAAATAATCGTGAGTTGCAGTCCTTGTCTGAAGATGTTTGCTTGCGTGGTCATAATCAGATACTCTGCTGTGTTATTATCTGCTCAAACTGTAAAGTGTGCAGAGGAGAGATCATGCGGGTCGACCAGCTGGCTTCTGCCAGTAGAAGAAGGAGCTGTGTGTCTGCAGCTGCTGCTGCTGCTGTGTGCAATCTACAGGATATGAGGCTACAGTATCCCACTGAACACCTGTGCTTCCCCTTTTCTGCTCGACTGCCACTCTAAAGAGATCCATCACCGTCCCACATCTGAGCCTATCTCTGCTCTGCCACTGTGCGCCCTATCACATCAGCTTGTCAGGAAACCTGCCAGCCAAGGGTGCCTGGTTTGGATTTGTATTGTTGGTGGTGGTCCACAGCCTTAATGTTGCCCTGGACTATGTTTGGATTTTGGTCGATATCTAAGTGAGTCATAAGTGAATGTTGGATCAACACCGGGGACTTGTGGCTTGGCCAACAACCATTAAAGTGATTTAATTAAGTGATTTAGTATCATAGTCCTACCTTTTTAAATGGCAAATCAAATATGTTTTCAGAGTGGTGAATTGCTTTTTTATTCAAACAAAATTAATATCCAGTGAAGAAAAATACATTTTATAATACAGTTGAGTGCATTTGATCTTCCACGTTTTCAGTCATTAGTCGAGTGTAGTTTGTTTGTACTTTTTTGCATTTTACTTATAATATTTCTGACTTTTTAACATTTTTACAGAACAAATATATCTCTGCAATACGGTGCATTTGGAACGTTTTTCTCACTTGTTACCAAATTGTCTTTTAATGCAGCGGCTTGTTTTTCCTCACAGCTACCAGTTATAAATACACACCAGACAATAGAGGACGTCAGGCAGCAATTCACTGTGAGCTCTTCACAGTCGCTGACTGTGAAAGACCGGCTTTCGTGTGCGTTTGTGTCTGTGGGCTTAGATATGTCAGAGTTTGTCTGTGCTTGCATGCACTCCGAGGTTCAGTGACACAGTTTGTAGTCGGGAGCCAGTTTGCGAGGTGGGAGGTGGTTATTCCGTAGAAAAGGAGTGGTTGGTCTCATATTGTTGTGTGATTTTTGAACAGGAGGTTCCCCCCCCTTCAGGAATGCCCAAACAACTGTGCCTGAGCTGAGTGTAGACTTTGTGTTGGCCCATGGATTTGTGTGTGTAAGAGGAAGGGAACAAGCATGTATTTGAATGTAATGTACAGCTGAGAACAGAAAGTTCTTCAAGAGCAGCGATTTTGACTTTTCATAGCGACAAAAGCACAGGTGAAATTTCACCCACTAATTTCATTAATGCTTGGCTCGATTCTTTGAAGTGTTGTAGTTAGTCAGGTCAGTGAGCCTTTTCACAGTTCATGAACTGTAACGCAGGATGATATTTTAGATGATGATTTAAATTTGTTACTTGAGTAACTTGTGACGATGGTGCTGTAATGTCAGTACAAGATGTAGGCCTACCTCCTACTGGCTGATTTGAGCTATTACTTCATTTTAATTCTTATTACTTGCGGTGCCTATAATGATTTGACGGTTAGTATCTATTTCTTTTTAAATTTGAACAAACTCGGTAGAATTTTATTTGAATAATTCCTTGAAAATATATATTTTTTAAATCTTACTTTTTGTTTCAGGTATGGCTATGAATCGCCTGTGTCTGCTGCGACCTCTGCTGTGTCAGTCCCTGGTGCGGCATGTCAGGTCTCCCCTCGTGGCCACCTCTAGGATCAGTGGACCACTGCTACACCCCAACACCACCTGCTACCCCGTTGCATGCGCTCGGCTCTATGCCACGAAGAAGGCAAAAGGTCAGTGAGGAGATTGCAGGGACTGTAGTTCACATGTGCAACCTCTGTAGGCATGAATGCGGGTTTACATGATTAGATATGAGTCTCCACTCTTACCTCAGTGCTCCTTTGCTCCTTTCCCTCTCTTCATCCTTCAAGCCAAGGCAAAGGGCCAGTCCACGAAGGTGAATATTAATGCCGCTCTGGTGGAAGACATCATCAGTCTGGACGAAGTGAAGGGGGACATGACAGCTGTTCTCAATGTGCTCAAAGAGGACTTCACACGCAACCTCAGCATCCGAACCTCGCCAGGTATTCAGCTTATCAGCGTTTCTTTCTTGGACTCCCTCTTATGTCTGTCTGGGTCTCTCAAACTTTCTCAAAGTTTACGCAAGACAAGAAAAACAATATCAGCTGACATGAATATGAAGAAAACGTGCTAGAATATAAGAACAAATGCAATAAACTGAATATCATACCGCATAAAGAGGTTAAACCCATATTTGTATATAATTTTCATCAGCAGCTTTTATCTGTAAAGGTATGTCTGTGATCTCACGGTTGTCTGCAGGGATGGATTTCTATTTTACTGATTTGGACACGATATACATGCATGCGTTGTTTATTGATTGTTCCAGTGCAGTTTTATTTTTCAGCTGCTCATTGTTTCTCAGCTTGCATCTACCTGACAGAGCGCCTAAAGGCTGAGAGTGTGCCCCGTCGTGACCTTACCTTGACCTCACTTTGACCTCAGTTTCCCCAACTACATCCAGGTCTTGACCCTTTTGCCTGTGGGCTCTTAACAAATGTGTGCTGGGCTCGGGGGAGTCAGAGGTGGGGTGTATAATGGAAGCTCCCGAGGGAGGAGGCAGCCGCTAGAATCAGACTTCAAATTTAAAGTGTCTGTGCTTTTCCTGCTTTTCCTGCTCCGATCAAAGTGTTTTTTTCTCTGACATTTGAGCTGCAACATGTGCAGTATTTTTGCATGTAGGAGAGTTAAACAACAGAGGCATAAACATAACCTTGATTTTTATGATTTACACCTCAATATCTTGCGTAGATATCCTCCAACTGTTTCATTATTATGTTATTATTCATTCTTTATTAATTTATCTGTCCATTCTTCATCCTGTTCCCATCATCTTTTTTTCTTTCTCCCTTCATTACTCAGAATGTTTTTGGTCTGAGTCACTTTCTATCTTTGGCCCCTTTCTTTATATCCCTCCATTACTCACTTTTCTCTTTTTTCCCCAACAGTTTCCCCCACTTTCATTTCAGCTTCTGCTCATGTGATATTTTCACTTTGCATTTCATACTCTTTGAATTCAGATGTATTCTTGACCTAGGGGGAAACATTTGCTCCCACCATCTCTTTAGTCCTCCTGTTTCTCTTGTCATTTGTGTCTCCATCCCGTCATCCCCGCCCCATCGCTCTATCCACTCTCCTCCATCCGTCCTCGTCTATTCTGTCCAGCTGCACAGTAATCCATGGAGGCAGCAGGATTTAGAGCTGACAGGAGAGATGAGATGGTGGAATGGAATGACGTCAGTTGTCCGAATCTGTGTGTGCGTCTCCTGCGAGTGTGTGTGTGTCTGTGTGTGTGTTTGTTCCATGAACCTCTCATCTGGCTCTCATTACGCTTACAGTGTGTGTGTGTGTGTGTGTGTGTGTGTGTGTGTGTGTAAAACCGTATGTGTGTTGTATGTTGCCATGAGTTAAGACTGTGCATGTATTGGCACATGTGTAGCAGAAAGTCATATCAAGTTGCAGAGAGAGGGGATCAATGCTGTGACCACCGTATTGTGGTTAGTCACTGATGGGTAAAGATGGCCCAAAAACAAGCTCTGTTTCCATGGAGACCATTGATGTTTTCTTTGTTGAGACTGGGTGGACTAAGACGTCGAACAACAGTAGTGGACCATAAATGCCTTGAAATACTTTAAAATTCCTTTAGGTTCGAGATCAAGGATCACACTCACCTTATTCTGGTAAATATAAAGTTACATCTGGTTAGCTTAGCCTAGCATGAAGCCTGGAAGCAAGGGGGAACTGGCATCTACCAGCACCTCTAAATATGACTGATTTACACATTATATCTCCTTTCTATAATCTGTACAATAATCCAAATTTTATAATGCGTTGCTCGAACAATTTTTGTTGCATCTCCACTGACTCCCTGACACTTCTCGGCAATGATAGTGTACCTATAAGAGTATAGTGTGCATATTTATTAAATGTAACATATGATGAGCATTTTTAATATTTTGATGAAGAACAATTTGACTTTCTCGGCCATCCTTCACCATTCTCCACCCCCATATCCCTCCTCACCCTCCAGCTTTGCAGTTATGCCCGTCTGTCTGTATGCCCTTCGAAAGTATTAGCAGATGTGTAGGTGCTCATTGTCGAGCCGCAGGTTACAAAGACGGACAGGCAGAAGGTCACAGATATGGATGTTTACGGTCTGCATGTACGCAGACAGGAACCGTGAGACGGGCAGGCAGGTTTAGAGCTGCACACAAACCAATGTTTGAAGTCAAAAAGGGAGACAGAATAATTGGCAGGCAGGTAGACGGCATGTCAGTGATCCAGTTGAGCTGCGGCCCTTAAATAAAAGTTATCCATTTCATCACATCAAACCAACCGTTAATTTTTACTTTCTTCTTCTGCGTCTAATAACTATTACATCTATGTTTTTTTGATAAACGGATTTTTAAACCTGCATCATTGGCTCACCCCCCGCACCCCCGACCCCACCCCCCTTCCACACACACCAATAATGGGTGAGCAGGGAGCGAGTGATGTAAGGCAGAGGTGGAGAAGGAGGAAACAACTGCGTCTGAGGTTAGCCAGATGGGGGAGAGGGAGAGGGATGGATGGATGGAGAGAGGGAGGAAGGGACCGAACAGAAGTCAACTCATGTTGGCAATTACTTTTGTTCCTCAGTGTTGACAGTGAGGAGAGACGGTAGATCATGGAAAGTCTTAACACTATAACAGTGGTCTCTAATTTCTTTTTCATACTCACGCAGCTTCTGCTGCACATTGATCCCTCTGTCTGTTCGTTAATCTGTCTGGATAAATATAAAAGAAAACATGCAGTCAATCATTCATTCTGCATGGTAACCGTATTACCAAAGAAAAGCTACCATATTGACCACAGCCTGAACAACACTGGATTTTTGGTGCAAACACAATATTGATCCACGTGAATATAACAAATTGGATAACAACATATTGGTTAATATTCATACATTTTACATAAACATATGACTTAAGCATTTTGTGTGAAAGAGAGTGCAGATGTTTTACAGATAAACAATAAACTTTATATCGCAAATGATTGCAAAGGATAGATTTGATACAGTAAATTTGAGTACATTACAGATGTGTAGGGGGACTGTATTGTACACACATGGCAACATTAAAATCATGCTTTGAATTGTCTAAAAATTGTAATTAATTGCGTCAATAAACAGTCGCATTTATCTCTATTTGTTAAGGAGCTCTGGATCACATTGTGGTGACGACTCAAGATGGGAAGTTCCCTCTCAACCAGCTGGGACAAGTCTCCATGAAATCACCTCAGCTCATTATGGTCAACATGAGCAGCTTCCCAGAGGTAAGACGATCACACACACACACACACACACACACACACAGATTCTTCCTCCTGGTGTCTGTGTGTCTCACACCGACAAGCACACAGTAACTAAAAGCTTTATGAAAACAATCCAAAAAGAGTGGACAGATAGACGGTCCTCACAGAAGGAGAAGTGAGCAAGACCAGAACTCCGAGCCCACATCTCTGTATAAATGAAACCTGACCCGCCTCTCTCTCTCTCTCTCTCTCCAACTGTGTCTCAGATGCTAATTGATTGATCACTCGGGGAGCCCTTTGTTCTGGGGTGAAAGATAGCAACATGAACCCAAACTCCGTGTGTGCGTTCACTGAGATGTGGTTATGTCTGCGTGCGAATTGTCACAGAATAGGAAATTACCTCATTTTACCCCCAGGTTAGGAAGGAATGGATTATTTTTCTTATTTTTTTTTTTTTTTTAACTCCTCGTTCTTTCCCCCTTTCCCTTCTTAGATGATACAACACTCTGCTAATCAGAGCTTCAGAAAGACATTTTGTCCACAGGGGCACCTTGTGGCTAGACTTTCTGGTGGTCTGGAAAATCAAAATGTGCTTTTTTTGTCTTAGCATTTAACACACAATCATGCAATCATAAATACATAGACAGGCATGGCTGAAGATTTAGTTGTTTTTTTTACTTACACAGTTATACATGTATAATGTAGTTGAGGTGATGAATTGCCATGCAATAAGCACGCATTTAATAGCTTTGTATGCTAAAAATGTGAAAACATGAGGAATCATAGATGATTTAATGATCACAGTAATACAACAAATGCATACAATTGCAAGAATTAAAAAACAGAGAGTATATAGGATTTATTAGGGTTGGTAGAGAACAGTTTACAGCTGTGCTTTAATCTAAATGTCAACATGCTAACATGCTCACAATGACAAAGCTAACATTCTAAGTAGCAGACTGACCTATCAGCTGACCTTCACACCCTGCTAGCATGGCTGAAAACACAAGTGGGTCACAATAAAATAAGTGGGGGAGACGATATAAAAAGATTAATATCTTATGGACAATATAAGGGAGTTTCCGAAAAGTCAAAACCAGCCTTGGTTCCATTTTTGGTAGCTTGCTTTAACTAGATCCTTCAAGCACGGATGCCATTCAAAGGCAGTCGGTTCCATTCGGGAACCACCTGTCCGTTAGGACAGAACATCTTCCACCTCCTTGTATTTTCCTCCCACTTCACCTTGTGAACCTGAACAGTGCGGTTCACCTCTTTGTTCTCTATTGTACGGCTATCACAAAACAGCATGCATGTCTATTATGTATCAGTATCTTCAATCTGTAAATTCAGACTGAATGGTCTTTCAGTGGGTCTATCTCCTTCCCAGAAAACGCCACCACAGACCACACACACACACATATTCATGCACACACACATTTATATCCTGTCGTGCCCTACGTTACCCATGTCCCACACAGAGGTGATTCCTCAGTACCCAGAGCTAATAGGCTTATAATGATGCCTATCCATTACCAAGGCACTCCAGAGGCCCAACCATTGTTTTCCATTCATTCATTAGGAGCAGCCTGGGAAGGCACAGTGGAACTAACAACAACGACCAGCATGCTCAGATCAGGAGGCAATTTGGTTTGTGTATGTGCATGTTAAAGCATCCCATCACTTTGTTCACAAAGTGTTTTTTTTCTCCAGAACTCCCTGTTAAAACATGGCGCACACGCAGACCCTTGTACACATTCCTGTCTGCTTGCCTCTTTGCTTTGAAGCAGGCCATCAACCCGTTTGATGTGAAACTTCAGTGTAATTTCTCTTCCCCTCCAACATATTAACCAGAACCGGCCCGGGCCTTTCCAGAAATTCCCCTCGGTTTTCCGTAACCACCGGCGTGGTCATCGGGAGAGGGGAAACGATGATGAATTTGACGCGGGGAACAATCAAACATAGGTATGGGCTGAATCTATCACCCCACACTCAAAGAGAGCAACCAAAGGCCTGCGCTCCGTATGATTTTGACAAAGGAAACGAAAAGAAACCTCATGAATTAATTTAATGCACACTAATACATTCCTTTTATCTCACTGCCATTTCTTTCCCCCAGTGGATAAGGCCAGAAGGAGCTGTCGAGAGTAGGGTAGGGTAGAAAGCGGTTTAAAAAAAAAGAGGAAATGATATGCTCTTTTCCTCGCATTTCACATTTGCACACTTTGTAAAGATCAGCTAAGGGAATTGTCATGCGGTTACAGAATTGGTTTGAGGAGTGTGACTTTGTTTTCGGTAATTCAAAGGATTTGGCTTCCTCCCCCTTTCCTGTATGTGCTGTTTAACTGTGACTGTCTGGTTCTAATGTAGTGTCTGCTGGGCCGAAGGATTGCGTTGTGTACGGTGGATCAAGTTTTATTATATGTGAATGCTGTTTTACCATTGGGTCACATCTTTCTGCCTGCTGTCCTGCGTTTCTGCCTAACAAATATAAATGCACGTAAAAATAAAATTCCTTAAGAAGCCGCCAAATTAATGAACTGATCATATTGAAGTATTGTGTGACTGTAGACTAAGTGTTCTCCTCTGTGTTGAGGCATTATCCATCATTTACAGCACAGCTGCCTCTCCAGCCAGCATCCACATTGACGCTGGATCACTTGTTTCCTCACAAAACACACAATGCTCCTTCCTTTCATCTCTTTCTGATTATCTCCATCCTTTAAAAAAAGGAAGACAGATGGTGGTTGGGAAATATTCCTTGCATTTATTATTATTTTTTTTTTCAGTAAGTCATTTTAGGCAACAGCTGAGAAGGAAAATGTCTGCAGATGTTTTCATATCTAGGAATAGTTTCATCCCAACTCCGTCACTGTCCTCATCATTTATTTCTGTTCCCTAATGAAAGATTTTAATTCCATTACACCGCATACATTGTCATGGATGATGAAGTCAGATGTTAAGGGAATATAATGTACATTTTCACTGATATGCAGCTGGTGTTCGCAAAAATGAATTACAATAATGACTGTATTTGCAGACAGTGAGTTTTGGCAGTGAAATGAATTATCTCAACATGAGGCTTTTCAAGGAAAAGCATACTCTGTTGTATTCAAATGTCCCAGAAAGTCATGACAGGGTGACAGTGAGCCGGCATGCAAATACCAGGACCCCGAAACAATAGCACAAATGCCTCGTGTCTATTTATCCTTAATTTCAAAAGTCCTAATAACACTACTGCTGGCATCGCTGAATTGGATTGTTCATCATTGTTGCAATGGGAGGCTTTATTACCTAAAAAATAACTGTATAATCAAAGATTATACCGGTTTTGACTTTTTATTTCTGCTGTGCACGGTCTTCATTGCTTTTCAGTGGATGGAAATAAATTGAATGGATAGAAATGGGTTCGTGGGATTGTACAAATAAATTGCCTAAAGAACATAAGATATCAATGTCTTTAACATGTGTATCCTGGATGCCTCCAACCTCCAAATGTGTTGACTTCTGCCCTCTGCCAAATTGGTTAAACCCAGTAGAGTTAAGACCTCCCTTCCCAACCCACATTAGCTGGCCTCGTGCAAAATCTGACCACAATACAAGAGAAGTGTTTACCTCTCCCAGTTAAAGTGAATATACATACATGTGTTCACCTCCAGATAATTACCCTTTCCCATCTTCATAAACAAGCTGCCTTTATATTCGCAAATAGAGATTTTGAAAAGGGAAATGCACACAAACTCAAAAGCACATCTGTGTGTGTGTGTGTGTGTGTGTGTGTGTGTGTGTGTGTGTGTGTGTGTGTGTGTGTGTGTATAGTACACACACACACAAGCAGACTGTGCTGTGAGATCACCCTGGGTCAACGCCCTGCCCTGCAACCTCTCAGTCCTGTCCCACAGGGCCAAGCGCTGACAGTGGCCCAAGGCACTTCCACACACACACACACACACACACACACACACACACACACACACACACACACACACACACCCACACACACACACAGACACACACACACACACACACTACAAACACACCACAACACCTTAATGATTGCCAGCTGGAGCTGGGCCACTACCTGCAGCCTGTAGTTGTAGTGCTGCTTTTCCATTGACACCAGTGCTCGAAGCCAGCACACATTCATATATCTGTGTGTGTGTGTGTGTGTGTGTGTGTGTGTGTGTGTGTGTGTGTGTGTGCGCGCGCGCGCGCCCCAGGCTACAGCGGCTGCCACCCGTGCCCTGAGAGAGAGTAGCATGAACCTTAACCCTGAGCTGGACGGGACGATCATCAAGGTGCCCGTTCCCAAGTGAGTACACACACACACACACACACTTTTTTTTTAAACATCTGTTTTTATGCTCTGTTAAGCTGTGATATGCATTTGACGTTTCTAAGTTTTTATAGCCTAAATAAGTGATTAATACATAGATGGATATAATCAATACATAATGTTAATTATCATAAATCTAAACCTCGCAGTAAGTCTCATCTGTGATTTTGAAAGTCTTCACAATAATAAATCCCTGTGACTGACAGATATATGGACTTTTGTTTGTAGATTTATAGAGACCCCCCTTGTGTTGATGTGAGGGTTGGGTCACTCTCTCTCTCTCTCAATTCTGACCCGACCTCTCTCACTCACTCACTCACTCACTCACTCTCTCTTTTTCCTTCCTGCCAAGTCAAACAACCACGCAAAAAACAATCCTTCCATCACTCACTAAACCACTCTGTGTGTATATACAGTATTGTTTTTTACATATACACACACATGTGCATGTAAGTATAAATGTATGAATGCTGGCCTGTGTGTGTGTGTGTGTGTGTGTGTGTGTGTGTGTGTGTGTGTGTGTGTGTGTGTGTGTGTGTGTGTGTGTGTGTGTGTGTGTGTGTGTGTGTGTGTGTGTGTGTGTGTGTGTGTGTGTGCGTGCGTGCGTGCGTGCGTGCGTGCGTGTGTGGAGCAGCAGCAGGTGTTAGTCTGGCAGAGGAGGGACACACGAGTCAGACTGCTTTCCCCCTGCAATCAGTCTCAGCACGCTCCAAGCCTCCATTTGCATCTCCAAAGAGAAGGCGCTCCGTGATTGGCCCTGGAATCAGTAATTAGGCCGTATTGTTTGTGGTAAATAGACGCTGCACTCGGATTGTTTGCAAATAGTCCCGAGGCAAAAACAAGGGGGAGAAAAAGCCAATTAAGTACAAAGAGGGAGAGTGAAATGGGAAGTAGGATTTTCTAAGTGATTAACAAATGCAAAGTGAATACAAAGTTGTTGTGATGACGGATGTTTCAACTGTGGTCTGAGGCCACGGCAAGTGATTGTTTTTTCCGTTTTCCTAGGAGTCTGAACTAAAATGACTAGTCTTCACGCTTACAAGCGTGTTACTTTTAAAATCACACAAGTGAGGATATTATTTTTGTCCGTGCACAGTTATGTGTTTTACCGGAAGCCCGACTTAACTCTTTCTTTTAGTTCTCTGATTGAAAGTATGTCGACTTTTATTTCCTGTCACAACTCAAGTAGCAAGTACACTTGAAAATCTTAACTACCTTTTTAATAATCAATTTATTTTTTTGCGTTTAAAATCAGTTTGTACAGTGCATTGCCCTGCTTTCATGATGAGCTGCTACTTGAACTTGACACTTGACTGCTCCATATCACCCTTTTACCTGTTTCCGAGTCTCTGTTATCATATTGTCTTCACTCTTATCCCATCCTTCCCTCCTCTTCCCTGCAGAGTCACACGGGAGCACAGGGAGAACCTCACCAAGCTGGCCAAACAGTTCAGCAACAAGGCCAAAGACTCGCTGAGGAAAGTGCGATCTAATGCCGTCACACAGGTCAAGAAGATGAAGGATGGACACTCGGAGGACACCTTACGACTGGTGGAAAAGCAGGTAGGAGACGAGGAGAAGATAAAGGACAACAGTGAATTACATATAATGCTTCTTAATTCAGACCGAGGAAGTTTAAAGTCACAAGACAGGAAGGAGTCAAGGAGGTCACTGATAATTAGAGCCTACCACAGACCAAACCGTCCAATTATTCATCAGTCCAGTCTCATAATGTCATCCGTTACCAGACATACACTCGACTGAGGTGAAAAAAGATGAAGGTGTCTTCAAAGTCTCTTTCCCTCTGCCTTCACAGATTCAGCAGATGGCGGACAACATTGCAGTGGACATTGACAAACAGCTTGCAGCCAAGACCAAGGAGCTGTTAGGCTGACTGTGACGATGACAAGGTCTTATTTGTATATTTTGGTTGTAGTTACAGGTGGACACGCAGAACAGAAGCAACACGTCTCCCCGCTGTCACGTTCACAATAGACTCAATCCGTAGTTCTCAAGTCCTGTTCACACAGTCCGAAACAAGCGTCACACAGACTGTTGAGTCTCAGTCCCGGTCCATGTTTAGCAGAACCTGGGCTTTGGTTCCTTCCCACATAACTGGCAAAGATCTGCTCCTGGGTGATATCTGGGTTTAACCATCGGTGCATAAAAATAAATTGGCATGGAAACAACAACAACGACAGACTGCCAGTCACCTCCCTCCTCCCTTGTTACTCTTCCCGTCTTCAAACAAACACCCAGCAAAGGGACGAATGGACTTTTAATAGGATTTGTGGGCCTCCTCCTAATCAAACTCCTTGCCACAAGGGCTGTCTGTTTACACAAAACAAGCGCACCCGAGAGTGTAAACTGGCTGCGGGTTTGTCTCGGTGGCGAGAGCGAAATAGAGAGAGAGAGGTTTTTTTTTTCCAGGGACGAGGATATGATTAGCGCGTTGCCAAACATTTGTTTCGCATTGATTCAAAGTCTGATTCAAAAGCCTTTAATTTCGGCCCATGTCTAGGATTGATAATGTGGCTACTCTCTCAACAATAAAGTCGGGAAGTAAGATTATTGATGGACTCTATTAAAGAAACACTGCTTTGTACCATGTGCGTCATCTTTCTCTTGTTTTCTTTTTCTTTTGGTTTGAAGTCGCCCCCTCCTCCATTAGGCAGAGTGATAATGGACTTTTCCTGTGTACAGACCTCCGGGCCCTGGCTGCTGGCACCACGCTTGTCCATTAGGGAAAGGGGCTTTTAATGTTGCGCACTTGGCCCTCTTTGTCTTTCAATAACTGCGCTTTTAAAGCAGTCGGGGAAATTGTAGCGCGAGTAGTTGTTCCAAGTGGATCAATAACAAGAGACCTACTGCTCAGCGTCACACACATGCTCTGCTTTCATTTATCTGCTGTTTACACCAGCGAGAGGCTTTCCGTACTATTATGTGGTCGTTGTCTTCATCTTTATCATGTTGTTTTTTTGCTTCCTCTGCTACTGGTCGGCCCACATGGCAGACAGGTTTAATTTTAAAAGTTTGCCCACACACTTGCTCTTATAACTACCCAGTCATTTGATGATTACAGCGCTGCAACATTGCAAACTACTAATTAAATCTTAATCAAAATGCTGTCCGATCTGGTTTAAATTGAGGAAGGGTGACGCTGCAGATTCCACGGTGGGGTTTTTGTCTTTCTTGCTGTAAGGTGGTAGCAGCGCTTAGTTGCACGCTACAGATTGTGGCTTTATTACGTTTTGCCTTGGCCCTCCGTCTCCCCGAATGGCTTTGCCTTAATGGCCTAAACAGACCAGAGTTGTTGGATAAACAAGAGTTTAGCAGAGGAGTGGCTGAGTTGGGACCGAGGAGGGGTGGGGTGGAAATGGCAGGTTTCTGTGGTGATTCTGGGTCCATATGTCAGCAATTTGAGGGCATTGTGTACCTTGGCCTAAAACAGAGGCTTCATGATCGATGGAGGGGTGAAAATCTCCCCAGTCCCTGGCGCAGAACACAGGCAAGCACGAGGAAATTGCTTTCAGCTGATAGCTTCATTTCGGTTGACATTTATCAAGTGAATTACCCTGTTCCTTTTAAATGTTTACTACTACTAGCACCGCCTTTTGGCGTGTGTGTGTCTTTGTGTGTCTGTGGACGTCGTGGTGTGTCCTTTGGCGATTCCTCACAAAAATATACAAGTCTGAATTAGTTCAGTAAACGTTTGATTTAATAGTCTGGACTTCTATTCGTCGCTGGTGCATCTAAGGAAAGATAACCACTTACACATTTTGAACTTGCAGCTTTATAATGCTGTGTTTTTACAAAAAAAAAAGCACCCATGTCTGATTCATGCATGAAGAAAATGCAATGTGATGTTCAAAACAGAATTTTCAGGACATAAAGTATCATTAGCAAATTAAATTAACAATTAAACGATAATTGGTAACTTTTGCTGTTTAGCGACAAAGGTCACATTTTAGCATTTACCAGTTTTAATGCTCAAATGTAAGTAGAAGGGTCATACATCAGTGGAATCATCACTGACTTGGTAATGTCATTATACAAAATAATCAATATAAGATCAGAATAATCCAAATCCCTTGAGTGTATCTCAGTCCCTCCATCCTCTCTTACTTTAGTCTTCCCCTCTCAGCATACCTCGACTTTTCATGCAGATTTCTGCATTGCATAATTCATATCTTTGGAGTGAATGTCGATACCATGGTCTCATTCATTTTTATATATATATATATATAACAGATTCCCCCCTGCTTTCTGCCGTCCCTTTGTGCCGCCTGTGATTACACTCTGAGCATCAAGCGGCGGTGCTCCTGCAGCAGCTGAACCGCTGAGGAGGCCGTGGAGCCGGGTGGCGACGGAGTCGGCCACTTAAGCGGAGACAGAATTGGACAGAAACCCACGCACCTCTTATTCTCTCCCACTCCCCCTCCTCTCATCACCTCTGGAGTGTAAAGGGCATCAGAGTGAGTGAAGCCACCCTGAAGATCTCATCAAGGATCCAATCAGTGGCTGAATATGAAATGAACCCTCCTTTTGCGATGTGATGATTTTGGGGGAGGGGGGGGGGGGCATTGAGAGGGCCTGTCTGAAGCAAAAAAACCTCTGCATATGCAAATTGAAGAAAGAAATTTAATGGATTTGATGTCCGTAAGAGTATCTCTGACCCCTTCAGGGATGTATTACAAGGCTCGCAGGAAAAGACTATGTGAAGATTAGCCTATTAATATTTATAGATGTAATTGGTTGAGATGTGTGGCATGAGGCCTTGCTGTGCCTGGTGTTATGCAGACCACGTTCCAGGTGGGCGCCCTCACTGCCTCTAACAGGGAAATGGCCGGCCATTTTAGGAGGAAGCTGGATATCCTAATAATCAGGTGAACTAATACCGGGCGGCGAGAGTGTTTCCTTCCGGAGCTCTTGGCACGTCAGTCATTCACAGAATTGCTCCTGTCTGGCCTGCGAACCATTTTAACTCAATGGAACGTGCACTTTATCCCCCCCCCCCCCCCAATGTGCATTTAGAGAGGACCGCACGGGCCCCTTTGGATAGGCTCTATACCCACGAGGAGGCTCCCCGACCATCGTATGGAGCAACCAGACGCTCCAGCACACACACCTCCTGCTTCTCAAATCTGAACAAAGCGTTCCTCAGTCTAAAGTGGTTAAACTGTCATTTCAAATCGTCTGGACATCGTGATTACCGGCATGGGAGGAATTATATATTTAGCTTTATGTCCGTCGCCATTTCCTCCCCCCGCCCTGATCTGAAGTGACTAGGCAGTAGTGCCCTCGATATTACTATCTCTGAGGAGTTTAAACCTTCCCCCAGGAGACAAGTGTAATCAAGGACTGCCAGCAGGAGAGAGGGAGAAAGAGAGAGGGACGTAGGGAGGGAGGAGGGCCAGAGGTGGGTGGTGGGTGGTGTTGGAGCTCTGAAGTGTTGGGATGGTGGAGGGACTTACAATGGACACAATTTACAAATATATATCGGTTGATAAGTACTCGGACCTATTTAAAGAAAATGACAGAGAATAAGTGAAAATCTGTCTGGCATGACCTCTTTTTATTCAAATATTTAACATTTTGTACAATATTTTCAGAAGAAAATGCCCTCATGTCATAAAAAAATCTAAACTATAAGGATACAAGAAATAATAAACTTTCAGTCCATGCAAAATTAATTGTATTGTTTTTTTTATTCAGGCCTAAATTGATGTTTTTTGTCAAAGCCATTTTAAAAATCTGCTCTTGCAGATGGATGATATATACTTAGCAGAGTCTACATGAGTTTTTGAATCTGTAGTTGGAGATCTCCCCACACTGGCATATTTAATTTGACTTGCTTTATGAAAATAAGACATCAAGGGCTCAATAATAGACAACAATGAGTTGGTCAGATGGAATATTTTGGAAGCACAAAAACAGCTTCAAGAAAATCCATCTGCCATGTGCTGTAGAAGAGAAACAAATGCACGCATACACAACGAGATGAGTAAACACTCCCTTCTATCAGATTTGTTTATGGAGTCATTGTTTCAGAAAAATGTTTTTCCTAAATTCTTTCCACGGTACACTCCTTAAAAACATTGTCCCCCAGTAAATCCACGACCCCCTCCAGGATCTCATCCATCCTGAAGAGACTCATTCACCCTCAATAACGTCAGCGCGTGGTCATAAATAAAAGTGACCGCTAGGAAAGCAGATGAACGCAGCCAACGGATTGGACAGGAAGCCAGTTAATCTGCAATCCAATCCGGCCCGAGTCTAGTGAAACCCGGCTCAGCTTTGGCTGACTGAGGCCTGGGAGGAAGGAAGTGAAGGACTCAGGAAGCAGTGTTCAGAGCTTTCACCAGTCATATCCATCACAGTGCACGGTGATGGAAGCATGTGTGTTCATGTGTGTGTGTGTCCCTGTTTCACCAGTCGTATCCATCACAGGCCTCTGTCTCCAGGCCTGGGCAAGAAAGTCGGAGAGTCATTAGAGGGGCTGGGCTGCAGCGCTGCGCTTTAACTAAACATCTTTTCCATAAAATAAATGCTTCCAGGTTAGTGCGGGTCCTGGAGAACCCAGGTCGCCTCGCTTTTGCTGCCACTCATCTGATCCCAATTACCAGGCAGACTCGCTCAGAGCCGGCGGAGGACTATGTGGATGCAGACCCGAGTCGTGTGTGTGTGAGACAACAGGGACAATCCAAGTGTGGCATCCTTTTCGGCTTTGATCGACACATGGCCACCCCTACCATGCCCCATCCTCCCCACCATGGTGCAGTACTACTCTGTAGGAGAGAAATGACATTTCATTCAAGCCATAGCACTTATACTATGGCTTATACAGTTGCAATCTTGTCTTTATAGTGCCAAACAAATGTTATGCATTTATTAATTTCACCTGGGTAACTGGGACACATAATGTAATCACTGCACCTGGTCAAAGGTGATTTCTGATGCATTTGAATAGGAATAAACAGAGGATTGTGTCTGAAGACAAGATATTCCAACTTTATAGGCAACAGTGTATAAAGCTTTATAAAACTTTCATGTCATGTCCACTTATTTAACATTATAAAATGATTCTTATATATTGTTATTATGTCTATAATGCTTTTATTTTATTATTTTAATAACCTATCTTTAACTTGTCATATTACATGGGTTTAGTAATTTAGTAACATACTCTGGAGCAAACATTCAGTCAGAATAAAGAACACAACAGAATATTACAAATGCAAGATCTCACCCTCAGTCCAGCACATCCACTACATTCACTCCAGTTGGGTTTCCGTGTCTGAGAGTAACCTGATCCTGGACGAGAGGAAGAGTCGATCATGGTGATATATATGTGCTTGTGCGTGCATGTGCTTTTTTTGTGTGTGTGTGTGTGTGTGTGTGTGCATTTACATCCATACGTTATTGAATAATTGTTTCCCGATGCTCTCCGCTTCCCCAGAATATTAATTACCAAATGATGAAACCGCCTCTTTGGTCTGGGAGGTTGAGGTTGAAGGAGGAAATGGGGGCCGCGCATGGTGGAGACCATCCTTTTTGATGGGGTTAACTCTCATTTGGTGTGTGTGTGTGCGTGTGTGTGTGTGTGTGTGTGTGTGTGTGTGTCAATATTGGGAGGTAAGAGTGGGTGGAGGGGGTGGGGGGGGGGGGGTACAGCGTCAGCTATGTTGGGGAGTTGAGTTTCAGGGGGAAGCATTTCTCTGGATGGTGAGAATATATGGGACAGCAGAGTATTTTGGGCACAGATTCACTCATTAATAATTGATCTTGTCCCCAAAGAAAATTATCTATAAGCTGGAGGGAAAAAATTACAATAAAGAGAAAAACATTAAAAGCAAAGGTTTGTGTTCATGTTGCTGCTACTTTGGCCTAGAAATGTATGTAAAAGAGTGAGATATATGAGTTTTCACATATAAAAGTAATACAATAGATGAAATAATAAAATAACAAAGCTTAGACGGTGAAATAGAAGAGCAAGCTTTTTGTTTGTTTATGTCTTAATTATTCTGAGTCTTTAAACATAACTCCATATTGAACCGTTATTTCTCTCTCTCACTGAGGCTGCATGGAAAGGAGGATGGCTCCATCTAGTGAGAGAAGTAGGGAGTGATAGAAACCACACCATGTACTGTATGTTGTCATAATGACAGACATGTAGTGCTTGAAGATACAGAGAAGAATGACAATGTATTGTTTAGACTGTGGAGGTTTTCTGCCTTAGTATGCTTCATAACATTTTCTCTCTCGGCTTAAATCAAGTTTCACCCACAAACACACATTTCATTATAATGCCACATAATCACAAATGTTAGAGATTAGTTCATCCAGGAAAAAACTGTACTGTACATTCTAGAATGAATAGAACAGATGAATTACTGTAAGAAATCATAGTCATGGGGAATATTGGAGGTGTTGTGATATTTTGGAAATACGCTGACAGAAGGGAAGTGGTTTATGCAAGGGTTTACAGGCATCTCCTGGAGGATCATTTCTTTTTTATCCAAAATGAGAATTGATCACAGCTGCTGTTTTCTATCAGTGGGGAAACAACCAACTTCAAACACCTTATGAGCTTGTTGGAGGAGAATGTTTGATATTGTGTGTACTGATACAGCTGTGTATCAACTATTAATGAATAGTTGATATTTATGTTGTTGTTTATTTGAACCAATGGCTATGAGACTGTTTCTGTTCCTCTTCACATATATGACTTATACCTAATGACACCCGCTCACATGAACAAACCCAAAGTGCAGATGGTGTATTAGTCACAGCTGTGACTGCAGATTAAAGTGCATGTAATTGCTTTTATGACCTAAATTTACTCTTCCTTTTTGCAGGAAAATATAATTGTTGTTTTTTAAAAGTCTAGCAAACTTTCAAGTTAACTTATTTTCACCTCTCTTTTTGGTCTCCGCCAACTCCTGAAGTAAATATACTAATATTTTTGCATCTAAATGCTCCACTAGGTTCACCAAGGTTAACTTTTTGGTGCCGTTTGCTGTTTTTTATAACTGAAAACAGCAGCCTGCTGTGGCTGAAACCAAGGTTGATGAGAGCGGTGAGACTCAAACAACACAGTAAAGTAGCAGACCTCAAAATAAATGAGCTGTGAGACTCCCGAGAAGCTCGGTCTAGAGCTGAGAGGAATCGCAGGACTGGGTGATGGTCCTCTGTGGACTCATCGCTACCAGGAATACCTTCCATCTTTTCACCCAATGCATTACAGAAATATAGACTAGTGCAGCTTTAAGTAACCCTGTTACAGTTAAATGTGAAGAGAACAGCAATAACAACTTGATGATGATGATTTTCAGTAGAAAAGAAGAAACCCAAAATTAGGTTCCGTTAAACCTCTAAAAGGCTGATGCTGCAGTTATTGGAGGTGAACACTGTAATACATTTTTTGCATGGGGGGGGAAATATGAGTCAAACATCATTCAAAACCACAGGACAACATAATGAGTGAGTGAAAATCAGATTAACTCATAGATTCGGTGAGAGAAGGGATGATGCATTACTGGATATTGGAGAATGAAACAGAAAACTATCACCAAACGTTACTGGAACCGGTGAACCGTCTTGCCAGGAACGCTCATGATGTCACTTCCCTTTTTCACCAACAGCAAATAGCATCAGTTTCTGCTTTTCTTGCAAATGACCCTAATAAAGCGTTTCTTTTTGACACAGAAACAAAAGTGATCGGTCTCAGATCTGCTGAAGACGGAGGGTTACTTGGCGTAGACGAAACCACTTTCAGGAGTTTTACGAAAAAGCGCAAACAAAGCTACAGTGGATTGTAATACATTACCCTATTAAAATCAAGACTGTCTATAAAGATACATGCATTTAATGCATATATTGAATTCAACCTATTATGCAGCATATCTGGGCTCATACAAAATCAAACCACGCAGTTATTATAACATTTACATGTAACAAGTGCTTAATGTCTTTGTGTCCTCAGACTGATACTGTCTGGAGCTGCAGCACCCTTTCTGGCTCAACCGTGCCCTTGAGTGTGGGGCAGTGTCCCGGGCGGGCCATGACCAGCACGCTGCACCCCCCTTTTTGCCTTAAAAACTTCCTCACGGACTCGTCCAACAATTGGTTGCCTTCTCTGTAGTCATCCAACAGCAGCAGAACCTCACCGGGCCCGGTCAACACCGTCCTCAGCTCGTCCTCCTTTTCTCCCCCGAGAGAAAGTTGAGTCACTATTTCCTGGAACAAGTCGCCCTTCGCTTTGCTGCAGTCCACATATAAGAGCAGTGGAAGGGTGCCAAGGTCTGGGAGGTTTGAGAGGGCTTGCATGGGCCTGTCTGTCCAACAAGAGACCAGGATGTGGGCTATGGTTGTCTTCCCGCTTCCCGGAGGGCCCTCAAGAAAAAGTGTCTCTCCAGCTTCTGGGAGTAAAGCGAGAAGACTCACAGACTGGCCCTTACTGGAGAAAAAGAAGCATAATTTAGATTGTAAGCTGCACAGGCCCATACAAACAATAAATGCTGTGGATCTGGAATATCCTCCACCATTGGTTAACTGACAGTTAAGCTAGATATAGACCAAAGACAATTAAAGTAACATTTTCTCACTGGGTTTGTAAGTCAGTGTGTTGCTCCTACTGATGACTAATCATGAAGTGGAAATTTGGCTTTGTGACTCACTGGTTTTGCAGAGTCAGCTCTCCCAGAGCATCCCGGCGGCGCCCCACCTCTCGGCTGAGGTCGGAATAATGGCGTCTCAGAAACTCCCCCAGATTCTCCTCCGTGGAACCTGCAGACAATAAAACAGACCTGATCATAATCACATCCACGTCATTTCATGAATCACTTCATCTCGCACAGAAAAGTACTTGTATGGCAATACAGGCTGATATTTGTACAAGTTAGTGTGGTTCAGGATCATAACGCTGTTTTCTAAGTAGTCTTCCTGAATTAACAGAAAATTAACAGCTCAATTGATAGCATTTGCTGCTTTTCCATTTCTCATGTCGTAATAAACTGAAAATCTTCTGGGCTTCTGATTGGACAAAACACGACATTCGGTTACAAACTGAGGAGCTTCTACCAACTATAGTCAGCAGAGACAAACTCAACAACAGGCAATTGTGACTCAACTGAAAAACAAACAAAAAAAATAACGTAAAGAGGAGTTTTTAAGAGTCACGTACCTTCATTAGTACTAAACATTTGTTCCTCTTTGTCTCTGTCGCGACCTTTTTCTGGGTCTGATGGAAGGTGACAGCGCTGGAACACTAACACAGAGGAGAGTAACATTTAGTGTTATTAATTAGTGGGTAATTCAATCATTGCTGCTCTACAAAACACAACCTCACAGAAAAGGGGATCGTTATGGTAATTTATTGAACAGTTATGTTTCAGTCAGGCCAGCTTCATTGAGCATTTCACATGTACAGCTTTAACCGTGGCTTTTAGACTTCTCACAGTTAGGCCACACTTGCCAATTCAATTTTTTTTTCACAGCTGATGCAGTGAAAGATGACTTGGAAATGAGCGTGATATTCACAGCATGACATCCAATCAAGTGGAGAGGGAATGATATCGATAGTAGAGTCATCACTGTGGAGGAGGAAATTTGATCAGAGCTTCAGGTTCCCCTGAAATACTCGTTCTCAACCTTCTTCGTGGAGCGTAGCAGAAAGCGTGGGCGTATTATTCTGGCAAATGTTTTACAAATGCAGCGTCAGCAATTTGACTAAATTTGGACCGATTTGTTGCAGAACACACTTTTTCTTTTTAGATAAAATGATGTCCAGTCATTGTTTGAGACCATACAAACATCCAAACAACTGCATGCTAGTTAACATAGTTCAACTGTGGTTTGTGGCTTGCTGAGTTTGTTTTCTGCTTACTATTCTATTCATTCAGTTGCATTTTCCCTCAATCACATATGTTTTTCGCTCTTGTACACTACTGTAAGTAAGACTTTATGGAGTGCAAGAACTTTTTTTGAAATTGCGGCACCATCCTATTAATACCATAATTAGGTTTCCAGACCCGTAGCTGAAGTTAGAGTTCTTATCGCGTTCACATATTCATATACGGAGAAAAAAAGTCAAATAGGTCTACTATTAAACTGATGGAGGCGTTTGATTTGGGGGATTGTCCAAACATCAAACGTGCTGTACTAAAAAAAACACCCACGCATTAACAAACAGCCTCAAATTCCCCTGTCACACACACCAATACTGGGATGGGTGTTTTCCACACGGGTAGTGACACGTGTCCAAAAAAGCCAAGTCATGGTGACCTGTAATCATGTATGATGAGTCACATGTCACAGGTGACAAATATATAGACCGAATGCCATAACGTTTCTCAAAAACTTCCTCTTTTCACCAGAAAAAAATAACTAAAATAATAAATGTGTCACCGTCTGGTCGGGAGCTCGCCACGGCTTTTCCGTTGAAATGACACGTTTGTTTTTAAGACAGCAAAGCAAGTTCCTCTGCCAAATTGAAGAACACAAAGTAAACACAGCTCAGCTGCAATGACTGGGAAACAGGAACGGCAGATGTTTTGGATGCTGATTAATGCATTTAGCACCGCTGTGCTTTGTTTGAGGGGCAATAAAGTTCAATCCATTCTTAAATATTGCAGAATTTTATGTTTTTCCAATCTGCACTCACTGTCTCCCCTGCACACAATGCACTTGTTGTCCACCACACATCCTGATTCTACTGTACAAATAAAGAATGGAAAGACTGGTTACCTTTTTGTTGCCGGCACATGAGCACAGCAACGATGATGGGGATCATTATCACTCCTATGCACAATACAACGATGGCGGCATCGTTTTGTACAGGAGGAACGGGTATTTCATCTGTGAAAAAGAGTGAAGAAGTTTATTGTTAAAATGTGACAAAAAAACAGTATAATTCGAGTGTGGTTTGATATTTATTACCACTGTGGAAATCACCAAATGTACCAAAGACGAACCGCTGTGAACTTCTCCTTACTGGTGAAGACCAAAAAGAGACCTAAACATTGTAGCAATAGAAGTGAACCGTGCTTGTGTACTATTCTTTTCGACTGGCTGTGCATGCGATCTTCTTCCACTTTTTTTTTTTTTGAGAACACGTTTGCATGCTTTATAAGCAGAAACATGAGCAGCCTACACTCACACACAAGCCACATTTTCCATATTTAGCAAAATCTCAGCTTCATCTCACATCTCACAGCGTCACTGAAAACCAGGGTCAGATCCTGTAACTCTGGAAAAACTGTGAGCAAGAGCCAAAAGTCTCACATATCACCTCTTTGAACAGTGATCATATTTGATGTGGGTTGACAGCAGATATAATTTGATCAAAAAGAGAATGTGAACATAACAGGAAACAGCAGTACAAGGTGATAACTACACAAAATGATGACAACTTTCCTGTTCGTGTCGGTGCAATGAGGCACACTAAATGTCAAGGGTGATAGAAGTTATGTAACAGTACCACAGAGAGAGAAGAAAACTACTGTTAGTTAAGTAAACTACTAGTAAAAAATATACAAACAACTATGCATCTAAAAAATCTATAATCTATTAGTTGACTTTGTATTAGTGAACTGAAATAACTAATAAAGTTATCAAGTGAATGTAGTGGGATAAAAAGTACAATATCTCTCTCTGACATTGAGTGGAGTAAAAGTACAAGAAGCATAATGTATGAAATATTCCACCGCTGACACAGACTCACTCTAACCTGACTGCTTGCTTCTCATTTGATGATATCTTGTTGTAACTAAAGCAGACAAGAGCTGACAAGAAACAGGGGGAGAGACAGATGGCGTAACGTTCACTGGCTGGGCGTGACCTGGAGGTGCTTTTCTCTCCAGCTTGATATATTTTTTCTTGGAGCAAAAGCCTTATGGGAACATTTGAAAATAGTACCTGGAATATGAAATGTCGCCGAGTGGCCATCGTTTGTGAAGAGACACGTGTAGTTGTTTGTGTCTGATGAGCTGACGTGTATCTGACTGGTGACTCTAAATAGCTGGTCTGGCGTGGACACCGCATTGGTGTCGGCACTGAGTCTCTGCTGGCCTCCGTCCCGCCACGTGACGGAGGACTCGGGGAATCCCTCGGACTGGCAGGTCAGCAGCGCATCATCCTCCTCTGCAGCCTTCTCAATGCGTTTGGTCACCACTTTATAAGGTGCTGTGGGGGAGATCCAGACAGGAAGAACAAATAATAACTATGTTGCTTTAACTATAAATCTACTATGATAATCATTTTATGTTTATGCTCCAGAGATCTTGCATGATAAGGGATTCTTTACCAGATTGAGTTAATATTGACCTTAGTTTCACTTTCGTTGTGAGTTCTGCTGTGACTGCCCAGAAATGACCACTCGCTATGGACAGCCCAAAAGCCCCTGAATTCTCTGCCCAAAGACCTGAAACGTGACACCGTCACAGAGTGGGTACTTACATACAACGGACAGAGTGATCACTTTATAATCGGCTCCTTCTCCTGTCTGTACCATACACTGGTAGGTCCCAGAGTCATTGATCCTGAGGCTTGAGATCTGTAAAGAGACAAAAGAAGACAAGCAGGGTCCTTAGATGTACTGGAGGTCATATTACACACTATGCAGCTTAGATTCATCACTTTGACAGGAAATAACCCATCGCCTGCCCAAGAAATTTGATCTGAACACATCAATGCCCGTATTGACCTGTAACTTGGCCCAGCCTCCCTGCAGCTCATCGGTGAGAAGCTTCACTCGGCCCCGATAGTCCGGATCCTGGGTCGCCAAGTCCTCCTTCCAGTTATCCATGCGGTACACGTGCCGCAGGGAAGGAGGGCTGGTCCAGTGCCAGGTCACCTTCAGGTTAGCGCGAGGACTCGAGAGCCTCGGCTGAAAGCTGCAGCCCATCACAACATCTCCTCCGAACGGTGCCTCGTACGTGGCCTGCTCTGTCTCAACAGTGAACAACACTGCAGGGAAATAATGCGATGATTATGCTTTGTGAATTGGCTTGTGTGTCAAATAGAACTACAAATGATTAATGTCAATGCAATTTGTGTCTCTTATAGTCTTTGCCTGAGAGAGGTTATAACTACCCACCTGAGAGAGATGGCTGAAGTATGACTTGTAAAACTACAATAAGGGCCCAGTCCATTGAGACCTAAGAGAGAAAACCAAGCAGAAATGAACACATGATGAAATCTTTTGGCCGCGTTACTGAGAAAGTCAGACTGAGGTCTGAGGAAGACCAGATGTGAATTCCACAGCCACAACTGGTTTCATCTAGTTTGCTCTGTTACTCTGCCAAAGTAAATGGCATTACAGTGGATTTAACAGACACAGCAGCAACACACACATCACATGCTGTCAAGACGTACTTTGTTTACAGCTCTGCAAAACAAATGACTTCCTCTTTGGTTTATTCTTGATAAAGAAATGAATGGGGACACACACACACACACACACACACACACAGAGCAGTTTTTCTCTTTGTAAAATACAAATTTCACTTTATTTGGGAACGTTAACATGCAAATCATGCTTCAGTGGAAAATATTTAGTCAATTTTTAAGTAATTAGCTCAAAAATTAATTATATAGGTGCCTTACATGAACATGAGTGTGCACTTTTCTGTGCAAATTTCCTGGAAAAAGGAAATAACTGTAGTTCTGCAGAACAGCCTTTGACTGTGTGTGTGTGTGTGTGTGTGTGTGTGTGTGTGTGTGTGTGTGTGTGTGTGTGTGTGTGTGTCCCATCATTGATCACTGACATCAGTTAATTATTAAGATGACTTATTGGTCTTCAGGCTACAGTTAGATTCAAACACCTGGCAAAAGGTGATGAATGGCAATAAATCATCAAATTATGAAATAAAAAATAAAGAGTAAACAGATTATCATTATTACTATAAGAATATAAACAAAAATACTAATAATCATTTTCAAAATAAGATTGAGAATAATTTAAAAAGTTTAAACCGAACCGTGGTTTATCAGTCAGTAATAGTCTTACCTGTAGGTCTGGCAGCAACGAGCTCTATTTTCATCTGGTGTCTGCTTCTCCCTTGAAACGCTCACTGATCTGATCTGAAGTTCGTCGCCCTCCGCTGTAAGATTTAAGCAGGAATGTTCCTCGACAGACAGACACGTGAGAAATCCCAACACGCCCACGAGACAACTTTTTGTATCGCTACCTTACTCGTCCGAACTTATTCTGGTTGACGGTTCGAGAGAAATGAATAACAACTACAAGAGGACGCGTCGATTTGACAACTGTAACTGCGAGGAGACAAGTAGTGTGCAGTTGTAGTTGTGCAGCAGGAAACGTGTTCAGCAAACACGGTAGTTATCGCGCAGTTACTGGAAGGAAAGTGGGCAGCGGCAACGGAACATAAAAAAAGTCATAAAACCGCTGAGACGCTATAAATTATCAGAAACTGACACAACATTATTATTATTATAACAGGTTATATAGCGCGGGTCAGTCAGACGGCATGTATAGATGTTCGGTGATTTTCCCTGTGGGCTTTCTTTTTCTGTCTCTGTATGATTACTTCTCGCTCATGGGTCCCCGTGACGTCACGTGTACAGTACAGTACGCCGTCATTGAGTGTCGAACTCAAATGAGCATTTACTGTAACAGTGCGTATCCTGTACGTAAATGGATAGCATCAATGTATGCAAACATGCTCTATTACATCGATTGATTGATTGATTGATTGATTGATTGATTGATTGATTGATTGGTTGATTGGTTGATTGATTGATTGATTGATTTCAGCCCTCAAGATTTTTATTCCATTAGAAAATGACAGGTTATTTTGCCAGCTTGGTCTTAAAATAAAAATATTACGCCTCCACTCCCGGGCTCGCAACAAGGAAGGTCTCTTCCTGTAGCACATCTCAAGTTTTGCATAGTCAGATCAATGGCCTTTTTACAAAAGGGGGCATCTCTCATGTCCCTTATGTTAGTAAAACATAAATGCACTTCATTCCCCACTTCACCTATAACTCTAGGGTGAATTGTAATGAAGTCATACTTCACTTAAGTAAAAGTTACGCATTTAAAATATTACTTAATTAATCATTTCTGATGTTGTGTCTGACGGAGATGGAGTAAGTTGTAATCGCTTTAGAGACTGGGTTTAGTTGGTTTAATCAGTATAGACATATTTTATAAATTCACCAAATGTTCTGTATATGTCAAATTCTATCCTGCAAAGGAACAGCTAACTGTCACATAGTGGCCTAAATACATATACTTGCCTCTGAAATGTAATGGAATATAAACATAAAGTACAATTACCACAGCATTGCACACAGACCTTGAGTCGATGTAGCCTACATGGTTTCATGCCACCGCTTATAATATAAAATACTCCACTACAGTACAGCAAGTAAACTGGGATTTTCTGTGCTTCGGACAACAAAGAGATTCGTGTTATGCGAGTTAACACGTGTAATTTGTGAAAGCTGGAAATTTGAATGGATTCAATTTTCATGGAGAGAAGTTTTAGTGACCAGCCCGGTGGAATTCCCACACCCAAGCAGCAAGCATCCAATCATTTTACCTGGCTGGCAGAGATCCCTCTGGGTCTCATCTTCAGTACATTATGACTGTAGGAAAGTTTTGTGGGCTCCCATAGACGGTGTGTTCTCACACCATGTTTTGTTACAATCTGATCTTATCAATGTTTTTTGTCACAAGGGAGTTTATTTTTGTCACAATTGCCATCGTGTCGGGGAAATTACTTTTCAATCCAGGTCACTAATAGACCAAACATGAAAAAAAAAACTTCATTGCAGGAAAGGTGTGTGATACAGATATTGTATAAACAAACTTTTTTTCTATGAAATCCATCATTTGTTACTGTGGAAGAGGGTTAAGGTGTTAAATGAAAAAGTTTACAATTTAGTACGGTTCTTGAGAGAAAGAAAGAAAAACATGTGACTGACTGCACGACTCATTTATGTCGAGTTGGTTGTGAACCTAAGGAGGTGGAATATCTGGTATTATTTGTGCAGGAAGGTGAACGTTTGTCAGGAGTCCCCAAGTCTGTTCTCACACTAGATGAAAAATGATAGCTTGGCTTGATGTGGATCACTGCAGCATGGCGATTTTTTCACACATCAAGTCAGAACTAAACAAAAAGCAGCTTGGGATGTGAAACCTCTCATGAAATGATTGTACTACCCTCCCACCTGTTGAAGGCCATATCTATCTATCTATCTATCTATCTATCTATCTATCTATCTATCTATCTATCTATCTATCTATCTATCTATCTATCTATCTATCTATCTATCTATCTATCTATCTATCTATCTATCTATCTATCTATCTATCTATCTATCTATATATATATAAGTAGAGTAAATAAAATGTATATTATTTTATTATATTTACTTTATTTTGAAAAGTTTGACCAGAAGTGCGGTGTCTATTTATAGCCACAGACGGTAGACAGGAAGTTAGCGGTGCGTGCTCGCGTATTGTTTTGCCCTTGAATAACTCGTAGGACTTGCTTCATGACGAGTGTCATTACCTTGTTTTGCCCATCGTCTTCATATTCTATTAGGTATGTAAAGCTTTGTCTGTTTCCTTTTCTAGCCAATCGAGCTACGACCACCAACGGTTAAAACAGAAGCTAACCAGGTGAAGCACAGGGAGCAGTTTCATGGAGAATATAGCATATAGTTAGCCAAATTAACTGACAGGAGAGCCCCCCAAAAAAAGTCGCCCGCTAACGTTATTGCACCTGGGATAAGTCGCAGCGACATTTGTGTACGTGTACGGTGTTAGCATCACTGGAGAGAAGCAATGAAAACACCGGCGCCATATTGCACGTTGAAGTTAATAAAGTTGTAACGTTGTTCGTGTGTCTCTTTACACGTCGACTATCTGTAAGTTTGAGTGGTTGTGTCTTTGTATCAGGACCAGAGCAGCAGCGCCATGGGGTTTCTACTGTCTAAATCCATGGACGCTAACTTCAAAAAGCAGCAGGAGTTCATGCTCCACAACGCCCGGCTGCAGGTGAGTCGAGGTGCACCCAACTGGCGAGACATTAAAACACCCAACATGCTATGCACCTACGGTGTACTCCATGCACCCGGAAACATGTGGAAGTTCCGTCAGGTGGAACAGGGAAGTAGCGTTATGTTTGACCTGCTGTGGCTTTGATTGTATTTAATTTTTGGTACGTTGTCTTGGAAAAAACAGCTGCAGACTGAATGTACCATGAACATGTTGCACCTGTCAATCAAGCCAGTTAGGACCTTAAATTAGGTCAAAGAGGGTAAAAAAAAAACCTGCTGATTAAAAACTTTATTATTGCTTACACGTAATAAAATCTGTTAAATATAATGACAGGAAATGTGAAACATGAAATTATATCTTTTTAATGTTATTACTACACCGCAAACAGTAATATCTCAGCCCACGTAGACAGGCCATCGTTCTTTACATCACATTCATTTATTTTTCTATATGTCATCTTTCTTTCTTGAACTGCACAGCGTTAACACGAGGGTTAAGCTGCACTTAGAATTTCCATTTAGATGCCACATGTTTTATTGCGCTCATTATCCTTTTTAAACAAAGGATTGTGTTTTTCTTCTACTTTTGGGGGCCAATTTGTTGTGATTTATTTATGCCTGTAAGCTGCCGGTGGGCAGCAGGTGGGATGTGTTGCTGTCATAACACCAATGACATTATCCAATAGCACCCAAAAGGCTTGTTGTTTTCTGTCCCGTAATTTTCTCCCGCTGTAAACGTGGTGGAGGATGACAAATATTATTATTCAGTGAGGGCAAAGGTTTGGAAATTGGGTTTCAGAGCGCGGCCCCCGTTTGGGTCGTGACAATGAGTCATGGTGAATATTAGGTACGTGATGTTTAAGCATTGCTGTAGTGGATCTACATTGTGTCATTAATACAGATAGTTTCATATTTATAATTCACACCTTAAAAAGACATTTCTAAGATTTCATTAATGTAGATTAATTCATCTTCCCAGCATTTGGCTGAACAAAACGCACTGAGATGTCAAACAAAAATCTTCAGTGTCTCTAATAGTGGAATTGCATCTTTTCATCAGATTCAATTGATAAAATTGACCCTGGCAATTTGAGAATATTGGCGAAGCAATGCCGTTGCCTCCCCGTGCATTAAGCTGTCAAAGATGATTGCTTCCCAGTGTTTTCAAGTCACGTCATTTGATCGTTAATTGTTCCTTTCTGCGCTTTTGCCCTCATGGATTCTCAAGTCATCGGGGCTTTGTGTTTGAATCACGGTGGATACTGATGTGTTTGTATGACGCATGGCCAGAGGATGAATGGCAGCTGTGAAATTATCTCAATGTCGCTTTTGTTCATTTTAAATATTTTAAAGCCATTTTGGCCACTAATAGTAGGTTTGTGCTTTTCCTTCACAGAACGTGAGTGGGTTTGAATGTGAGTGAGAGGTACGACCTCCCCACAAGCGATTGGATTTATTTGATTTCACTGGTTTTTGATCGCTGTGATCCTCACTTTCTAAAGATAATGGGGTCATTGTTATGACTGGATATCGAGCCTTGATATCAATCTGGTATCAACGTTTTAAATGATACCCGACATTCATAGTTACATTTTGTGTAACCAGCATCAGACTGCGCTTATGTGCACATCAGACATGTTGTTTATACTAACTACACAGTTATTTGGTAGTTAATCAACAGGCGTGTTTCACATTCACACAGCTCCGTGACACATTTGTGAATTAACTTTTTAACAATGAGGATCACCAACATTTTAATCACAAGACAGGCAGGTGTGTGGCTAGAGTTAGCTACATGATAAGATGGCGATGGTTCGGGTTCAAAACTGATGGTTAAAAAAAAACTTCCCAAAGCATCGCAAACTCATGACCCCCAGAGCTCAGCCAGTCATGACACACCGACGGTCATCAAGTTGTTGGCTTATGTTTTCACACATTATGCTGATTATACTCTGATTACACCTCCATCTCTTTTTGCTTTTTTTTTTTTATCTCCAATGGAATATTCTACACGTGCAACTTTAAAATACATTTACATGCATGTGACTTAAGGGACAAAATGATGATCCTCAAGAAGTACTTTTTTTTTTCTCCCCTTTTTACATCAAACATCCAGTATCTCTGGTGTACTTTCTGTTTTGGGACCCAGATGAGAGAAGAGAGATGACGTCTCTTTCACCAGGTCACCAGAAACCCATCATTACACATTTCCTGCTGCTGAGGAATATAACAATGGGTCACTTCCCCTGCTGTCCTTGTAAAGGGGTCTGTTCAAAACATGACATGACTCATTAACGATGGATCTTTAAGTTTGCCGTTGACCACTCATTGAGCTCTGCCGACTCCGTAATTAGGGAACAAGCACTGTTGATTGCATTCCTGTAGTTTCCCATGACACATTACTCACCCAGTATGACATCGTCACCCCTTTGGCTCTAAAACGTTTGTAGCCTCTTCTTTCCTGGAGAGGGTAGCAGTTGTAGTCAGACTGGTTACAATAATTGATTCCAAGGTTTTTTCCCAGTGAACTGTTTTCATTTCATCTCTCGGGTGTACACAGAATCTTTCCCGTGTTCCTAGCAGACGATTGCTTCATATTACATACACAAGTGATGTAGGGCCGAAACTACTTAATGTTTTCATTTGTTATTAATCTGACATTTCTTTTTTTCTTTTATTTAATTTGCTCGCAAACACCTCATTTCACCTCCTTAAATGATTGATTTGTAATTGTAACGAAAAGGGACAGGAAAGAAACTTAAATTTTGCTGTTCACAAAGTGATTGAACTCACCACAGTCGGTCTAACAGCATGCTTAAAAAACATATGAACATTAACAGAAGTGGCTTTTACAGTATTTCTTTTAACTGCTAATGTCTCGGCTGAGTGATTACAGCCTTACCCTCCTGAGCTGCAAACGGCAACTTGAAAGCATACAGCCACCGAGCAGAAAATAATTATTAGTCTTAATTTTACATTTCTCCTTCTCCTCTTGTGACTTTTATTAGGCAAATACTCCATGGTCACAGCGGGGAAAACTTTTGGCCGCGACCTAGCTAACTATGGTGTTTGATTAGCGCTTGTTAGAGTTTTTGTTAAAAGAATTGCTGTTATAAGTAAAGCTGGATAAACACGAGAGGCAGCATTATCTCCGTTTGACTTCCGAATGTTGCAAACTTGAGCTTTCTGGGCAAAGCTTTGTCATTATGTAGAAAATGTTAAACCATTTCAAACAACTATTTTGAGTGTAGAATTATGAAATATATGCGTCCATCAATGAATAGCATCAATAAGTTTCTGCCTCCCAATTAAAAAAAAAAAAAGTATATAAATATGCATGCAAGTGTGAGCTTTGGCTTCAATGCAATGAAATGTTCAGCCATTAACACAAATATACAGAATTTTTGGTGAATATGGGCAGAAAGTCAGAAATCACAGCCTTTTCCAACATGTTGTAATTTGTCACTCGCTTGCTTCATCACGCTGCTTTTAAAAAAAAAAAAATGTTTTAACATTTGCGTCATCAGCGAGTTGATATCACATTCCTTAAGTGGATCTTTGACAAATTAACTTTTTTTAATGGTTGACATCTTTTTAATTGAACATGTCACTCAGTTTGCTCAATAGCAGTCATCACGCAGGAAGCATGAATATGTGTGTAGATGTGAGTGAACGTCAAACAGGAAGCTGCAGACAAAAGACTCATCTGACTGAGGTTCAGCAGCAAGGACAGGTGTCTCTGAGACTGGACTGTTGTCTCTCGTTGCTTTGACCCTGTCTTTGTCCCTCTGACTGCCTGTCTATCTCACTGCTTCAATAACAATGGTTATATAGACTAATATAAAAAAAAAAACATTTCAGATAAACACATACCTTGGACAAAAATGTTTTTTCACCCTTAAAATTACCATCAATTACTCACTGTGTTCCCTTGAGTTCTTGAAGATTTTTTTTTCTCATGCATCCACACTGATGGGTGAATCCAGAAGCATCTGAAAATGGAGTAAATCCCTGTTGAACTGAAAAAAAAAAAAAAAAAAAACGGTGTACAAACTCGCACAACTTGCCAGTATAATCTAAGTCTGATATATCCAGTCACAATACACAAGGATTTTCACCTACATCTTACAATTTAAATCACTTCCTCCACTACCGTCTCCTGCACAGACTTGCATAGCAACATGATGCGGTAGTGGAGGAAGATTCTCCGTTCACAGAGGAGGCATGCAAGAAAAACTGTGTTTTCTATAAGAATCCAAGGACCTTTGCTGCATGTCATTTTCTCTCTCCCTTGCTGTTTCTCTCTGTCTCTTTCACTATCAAAAAAAGCAGAAATGCAAAAAAATTGTTTTTTAAATAATGTAATAAAAATATATATATCTGGAGATACTGTTACTAAATCTAATCTTTGACATTTGCAGTATTAATGTATTTTGGTTGGCATAAATGCTGTAGTCGTTTTATCTGTGGTAATTTCATTAGTTAATTGTTTTTTTTTCTGAATTCATAAAACAATTATCATTACATAGTTAATGTTACAAGTTGTACATTGAGAGGCACTCAGAGCGTCCATATTTGGTTTTAAAGATCTGTTCAGCCTGATGATGTTTTCTGTCTTTCTTTCTCCTATGTTGTACATTGAGATGTGCACTGAGCTGTCCATGTTGTGTGTTGTGTAAAGTCTGTGTGCCTGATGACGTGTGTGTTGTCGTGTGTGTGTTTGTGTATGGTGTGTGTGTGTGTGTGTGGGGTTGTGTGTGCGTAGATGGAGCGTCAGATCCTGATGCAGAACCAGATGAGAGAGAGGCAGATGGCCATGCAGGTCGCCTGGTCCAGAGAGTTTATCAAATACTTTGGGACTTTCTTTTCAGTGACTACACTTGGACTCACTGTAGGGTGAGTGTTGCATATGACGGCTCATAGAGGAAATTAGATCCTAGGTGTTTCGCTTCACGTTTAGGATTCACCCAAAGGTGATCTCTGGTTTCTAACACTCATAGGAAGAAACCAGTCATAATGCAGAGCGAGAGAACAACTTTATCAGCTTGTGTGGCAGCTGTAAGTCTTCACGGCTTCAGTGTTAGCGTAGTCACAGTCTAGTAGTCTTTACTGGTGCTGCTCCATGTATGACGTTTGTCAGGGTAGTCACATCGAGTTTGACTGTGTGAAAATCCACCAGTAGGTTGTGCTACAGAGAAACTACACATGAAAACTGAGTCACCGCTCGTCTGATTCACTAGACATTTTCCACAATTTCATCTTCTATATTCCTAGGAAGTATTTGTAAAAATTCCACAAAGTCAACATAATGGCCTACTGCATAACTATGTGTATGCCAATCACAGATGAAATGTTCTTAAATCAAATATAAGTGTGTAGCCTAAATATTCTTATAAAAATTCTAAGATGTTCTTCTCTTTGTCCATAAATTTCTTCAGTGCACTTAAAGGAAAGAAACCATTCCTATTGGCTCCCATCGTCCCTCTCAGCTTCATATTAGCCTACCAGATGGACAGTGCCTATGGGACACTTATTTATCGCATGAGAGGTAGGACGAAGCTGTTATTATTATTATTATTATCGTCACACAATCAATGCTTTATGCTGGCAGAAAAAAAATGTTATATTTCTCTTCTCAAGATCCACTGAATTTCAGCCATATTTGCTTCAACATTTATGAGAGCTGTTACATAGACATCCACAATGACCAACATTTATTACACAAAAATGCCTTTATTACAAAAGTGCAGGCCTAATGCAATCAATTTGACATTATTATTATATGTACTATTTGAACATCTGTGTATTCACAAAATATACCCACATGCCACTGCCATTTTAAGTAATTTTAGCTGTTTTCCATTAATTTAATTTATGTCTATACCTCCCATGCCCAAAAGTTTCGGCGGGTATCAACAACATATGCAAATATATCAAGTCTGGTCTCCAATCATCTGTTTTATTTTTCTGACATTAGTGCTCACCTGTAAAGGGAGAAACCCAATAATTAGTTACTCAGAAATACTTACTTGTTGGTTTCACAGACAGCCACTGACCACAGTATCACCATTTTTTCCCTCATTGTACCTTCAGGGGAGGCTGAGAGTATTATGACGTCTGAACATGACCGTCTGGACTTGCCTCATGGGACGCCAACGTTCGATAGCATAGAGAAAGCCCGGCGTGCGAGAAGCAGCCTCGCCTCCTTCTTGGAGAAATGACGTGTTGGTTTGTTTGAGACAAAATCATAACCGTCCAGGCAATGCATTTACCCATTACGCTTTTGTTTAGAAAGAAAAACTGCCTTTTTGACATTATTGAGTCTATGGTTTGCACTAATTCTTCATCATGGATCTTGAGTCAAATTAGTCTATACATTAATGGATATAAACCATAACGGTGCTTTGGTTCTTATTGTTATTAGAGGTGCATCAGTAGCCAAACACATATACTTAAGCCAAACAAAATACTAATCGTATTTAGTAATACACTGTCGGTAGTATATCATGGAATGATATGAATATTTAAATGAATTACATTCAACCATTGTTACTATATTCACTCAGAGGTTTTTGTACACTGAGACTACAGTTATGTCCCACATCCAGACTTCATTACTACATACTAATCTATTACTAACATACTAGCCTTAATATACTAACAGGGAATGATACAACTTTGGAAAGCTGCTGCCTGTGTGTTAAACATCACAGAGAGACATTCAAATGTCCAGCATTGCTGTAGTATTTAAAGATAATATAATATAATATAATATAATATATATGTGAATAATTGTTTGTTTTTCAAGATTTGATCTTTATAACCACAATTTATTAAACCAGCTGCCGCCTCTGTATTTCCTTTGTGCACTGCATAGTGGGGGAATAGTGTGCATCAACAGCCCATCTGACAATCAAACAACAGCTTAGCAGTAGTTTGTAGCATGGAAGTGGGATGTGGCGCATCTCTCACCAGGTTGTGTTTATGCTCGTTTGTTATGTTCTTAGTTAAAGCTGCATTGGTTGATTTCGACCACTAGGGGGCAAAAAGACTTTTAAACACACTCACAGTAACATAACGGTACAAAGTGTGAGGTTATCAAGGCCATGTGGCTGATGTTTTAGTAAACAGTTGCCTACTTGCACATCAGGCAGACACAAAACTACAAGAACATCTCACCTGACATGAAGAAATGCAATATTCACATGCTAGTTTGGCTCACAATCTCTGTGCTTTCACGTGTTCGATGCTTAACTTGTGGGTTTTACATTAGATAGATGTATCCTGCTAGTCAGGCAACTGGTACACTGGCTGTCAAAGCAATAATCAAAGCAGCAACAGAGTGATCAAGGTTTCATATAAAAAATAATGGACACTGCAGACATTCGTCCTGACAGCAGAAGATTGTGATGACTCCAAACTGTATCACTAAAACTAATGGTTATTTTTACTGAAACAGCTAATATGTCGAACGAGTGCCAAGGAGCTTTAAACCATTGGTGCACCTGTAAGTTTTTTTTATAATCACCGTTCTATTCAGTGGATGTAATAAATTCTAAGGTGCTAATATTAATGCATTGTTTATTTACATTTTTTTATTCATGTTTGACATCATGGAAACTATATTTGAAAATTGAATAAAAAGAAATATTGCCAACACTTTCTCTTCTCCAAACATATTTTTTAACATTGTAGTTTGATGCAAAGCTCTAAAGCCAATTATTGTATATAATATATATTTATGCTTTCCTACTGTTTGTCTCAAAATTATAACCGCAACTAGTGTATGAGTAATGTGCGCACTCACGCTTTACGTTCAACATATTCTCCTAATATCATTACAATAAAGAAATAACTCCCAAGTACGTCATTGTCATCAATCTAAATGACGTGAGTGTGTGTGAGGGAGGGAGGGAAAGCGAGGGAGGGGGTGGGGTTGAACGCATAGGTTGATGAGTGAACCAGTGACTAGGTTTATAGAGAGAACAAAAAGAGGGAATCAAAGCCTCCTCTTCAACACAAGACAGACAAACAGGAGCATCTTGTGCAACTCCAGCATTTAGCAGAAACAAAACTCTCCTAACAGGGAAAAAAAAAGCAACAACAAGGAAACTTAACGGGATTCGAAACCCTGATCAGACCTGAGGTGGAGCTCAGCTTGACCCTCCTGCACAACGCAAACCAGCCCACTGGTCCTGTTAATTTCAAGTGAAAATGCTCTGGAGATTGAGTCTTGGCGTGGCTGTGCTGTGCGTCAGTGGCATATGCAACTGTATGAAGGCTGATGTGATGAGCAGGTTGATCACGCAGAGGGACTATGGGGTGAAGCTGTGCGGGAGAGAGTTCATCAGAGCAGTCATTTTCACGTGCGGCGGCTCCCGGTGGAAACGCTCCACAGAGGGAGACAAAGGTGAGTCGATATTACTGCTGCTTTATTAATGCTTAATTTGTGCACACAAAAAAGGTGTATATCTGAAAATAGCGATACCAAAAACGTGTGTTTAAAAACATAATGGCTTGTTGTAAAATCTACTTTTTATCATATGTTGAAACATGTGTGAATACCATTTTTGGGTAGACAATATAACCTATAAGAAATAGATTTTCACATTAATTCTGGATTAATAAGGGAAGATAAAAGGGTCCACATGTGAGGAACTGTCACTATTTTCTTCTTTCTTCTAGCAAGTGCATATTACTGTAAATGGTGAGTTAGGCTGCCGAAGCGTGAATCAGCCAACAGTGGACATTTGGTAGATAGACTGTTATTTCAGCACCATGGTCAGCTCATGTTTATCGATTGGACTTAAGTGATACCCATCATTCCCATGGTGCTATTTCTCCAAAAAAACATTTTTATTAACGCTGTGATCCATTCATTATTTTTTTTCTATTGATAAAGGTGAATTTGATAAATGATTTAATGTAAGCTCTATATTCAACTTGTTATATATGCATCCTTTTCTCCAGATTCCTACCAGTGGGGTTCCCTCAATGACGTTACAATGGAGGACAACCAGCACACCTGGCACTCTGGGGCAGAGCTCACAGCAGCCGACCTTTCTCCTCTCTATACCGGCTCCTCGTACTCCCTGGCAGACCTCCTGGTCCATTACGCCACCAGAGGAGACAGGCAGCAGCAGCAGCAGTCGCCAAGTGACTCGGCTCCTCAGTCGTCCACAGTTTTAGGCAAGCAAGTCAGGAACCCGGCTGCAGCTGACTGGCCCGTACCGAGCAAGAAGAAGAGAAACTTCTCTCTGGGTGTGGCGGGGAAGTGCTGTAACCAGGGCTGTACCAAGAATGATATCGGACGCTTGTGCTGAGACGGGGAGGAGGAGGGATGGGTGATGGCAGAGCGGTTGTGGCAGGAATATGGTGTAGACCGTTACAGGTTTAATATGGATCAGAGTTCACATCTGCTCTTTAATAGGCTGTAGTTAGCCATATAATATTTTTATTTATTCTGCTCACTTGACATTTTGTTAAAAGAAAAATCATGTTCTGTATGTTCGGTGTGTCACCTTTTCAACATAATTGGAAATAAATTTTAAATACTGTGTTAATATGAAATGTTGAGCCGTAATATATGTTTATACTAGCACTGGCCAATATTGCGCATTAATGTCATTTAGGCTGTTGTGAACTTATTGCTGGCCTCTGTTCATAACATTACGTCTGCATGATCATTTTCTGTTGACCCCCTGAGGACACTACTGCAAAAGAACAGACGAGACAATAGTAATAAATACATTTACACCCCTTGCACAAAATTAATTTTTGGTCTAAATGCAGAAATCATGTACAAAAGCTGGTTGACTGTGGGTGGAATATGAGGAGGCTTTGCGAAAAGCAAACCACATTTAGATTTAAAAGTATAATTTTCATGTCCATATTACTACAATATGTTTTGTTAAGTATAAACACATGGAATATACCACATATCCATCTTATTCTTATTATTCAACTAAACATTTACATCTGTCTAGAGTAAAGTAAATCAGTGGAACCAGGCTTCATGCCGTTCACAACAAAACTCGACTGAAACAAGTGGAAAGAACGACCAGTTAAATCTGGTTTAATGTGCTCTTTTTTCTTAATGACATTAAAATAACTGGAATGTGTGGTTTTGATTTTCAAAATGGAAAAAAAAAAAGATGATGATCCACAAGTTGGATTCTGTTCAGCGACTGAGTTTCCTGAGGTACAAATACATGACAAATCCCCTCCAGTCAGTAACATTTGGTGCAGTTTAAAACATTTAAATAAAAATAATAAAACCCATTTGTGGCTGACACACATACTCAACATATACACACGCTCTTCAACAACTTTAAATGGGTGGAAAAGTGATCAAAAGTCAAAAAACTTTTGAATAAAACAATCACTTGTAACAACAAACAAGCAAGCAAGCTAGAAAATAAAAGCGTCTCCCTTTATTCCTTTTTTCTCCACCAAAACCTTCACAGTGGGTATCTACAGTCATATAGTATAGCTAAGGCAGGATACTGTATTTGTAAAAAAAAAAAAAACTTTTACTTTTTACAAAGGCAACAGCATAATTTCCCATTTCATTCATATCTTAATGACACAACACTGGATCCCTTCAGTTCCGGTTCTTAAAAGTCCGCCTGCACCAGAGCAGTGCAGTGAGGCCACTTTGGTTAAACAAAATCAGCTGCCGCTCATTTTACAACAACTAAAGTATAAACTCAAAGACTGAGCATGAACAGACAAAATGCTGGCTGTTGGTGATTTATACATTTTTGGCGCTGATATTTTAAGGCTTAAACATTCAACACAAGTTCAAGATAATTATGTAAAGAAAACAATGCATCCTGTAATTAAATGTTTTTGAAGGCATCTGAAATATGTTGTTTGGTGACTTGAGTCAGATGTAGTGTACCAATTAATACAATCATTTGTATACATCAGAGAAAGAAGTGGGTAACCTGCTAAGACAGTGGATGTCACTGTTCGTCATCCTTATTTGAGTAAATAGTTAAGTAGGCTGATGGACGCCGAAAGGGAGCAAGTGCACGTCGGACTAGCGGTGAAGAGGAGACTTTTATTGTTCTTGTGACGATCTGTGAGGAACAACTCCTGCGAGTCGACGCCTAAAGGTCAAAGGTTGAGGGATGGACACAGCTCATCTGTCCTTGCTGTCTCGTACGTTCTCCACGCTGTGGATTAATGTCTTGAAAGTGGGCCGCTGTGTCGGTTCACTGCTCCAGCACTCTGTCATGATCTTCTGAATCTGAAAGAAACGTTAGCACGGACATTAACAATGACAATTTTTTTTTTACCTTATTTACTCGAATAACTAAGCTAGTTTGGAATATAATATTTTTGCAATCGTTTATCAGATGAATGTGCACTAAAATAACAGCAAGCAACTATTTGTTATTATTTGTCTACAAGTGGTGGAATTATTTCATCCTCAGCGTGTTTGAGCTTCTCCTTGCTTTGTTTACGCATGATTTTTTTAGGATTGTTGGGTTTTTAAGGAGTTACTGACCTCCTTTGGACAGTTACTGGGAGCAGGCAGCCTATATCCCTGTTTCAGCAGGTCTATTAGATGGTAGACAATCATCTGGCCCTGCTTCTCATTTCCCATCTTGTCCATAAACACCTGCAACAGAAAAAAGCGTAGTCCTTGTTTGGCATCGGTGAAAACAGCGTGGTAAGACATTAAAACCTGCCGAAACAGATTTCTTTAACAACACTTCAGACTAATCACACCAGACATAGTTTCCTCGCTCTGTTGGTTGAGCCAGACATTAAGGGTTCAATACGGACAAAGGTTAAGTGAAAGAGCTAGAAGAGAAAAGTCCAAAGCAGTACCGCAGGCGGGCTGCTGTTCTTGTCGCTAAAAGTGAAGAGTTCGTAGAGGACGACACCGAAACTCCACACGTCTGATCCCACAGAGAACTTGCTCTCCGTCAGCGACTCTGGAGCGTACCTGGAAGATAACACAACACGGTGTATATACAGTACATAACATATACATGATGATGACAAACACTTATCCCACATTACAAGCAGACATGAAGGCATGAAAGAAACGAAACTCTCTCAACCCACACAAATGCATGCAGTGTGTCTTCCTCACCAAAAGATGGGGCTTTCCCCAGGCTCTCTGACGGTGTAGTACTCTTTGTCCTGCGGCAGCACCTTGGTCAGGCCGAAATCACCGATTTTCACTCTCATCTCACTCTCCACCAGGATGTTCCTGGTGGCCAGGTCTCTGTGGATGTATCGCTTAGTGGCGAGGTAGTCCATGCCCTGAGGGGTGAAGATGATCACACAGAAAGAGAGCTGGTTTATATGTGTACTTTTGCTGTTACACAATGTCATATGTATGCATATATGTGTGTATATATGTATATACACTGAACAAAAATATAAACGCAACACTTTTGTTTTTGCTCCCATTTTTCATGAGATGGACTTAAAGATCTAAAATTCATTCCAGATACACAATATTACCATTTCTCTCAAACATTGTTCACAAATCTGTCTAAATGTGTGATAGTGAGCACTTCTGCTTTGCTGAGATAATCCATCCCACCTCACAGGTGTGCCACATCAAGATGCTGATCTGACATCATGATTAGTGCACAGGTGTGCCTTATACTGCCCACAATAAAAGGCCACTCTGAAATGTGCAGTTTTGTCCATCCATCCATCCATTTTCCTCCGCTTATCCGGGACCGGGTCGCGGGGGCAGCTGCCTGAGCAGGGACGCCCAGACTTCCCTCTCCCCGGACACTTCCCCCAGCTCCTCCGGGAGGACCCCAAGGCGTTCCCAGGCCAGCCGGGTGACATAGTCACTCCAGCGTGTCCTGGGTCTTCCTCGGGGTCTCCTCCCGGTGGGGCATGCCTGGAACACCTCCCGAGGGAGGCGTCCAGGGGGCATCCGATACAGATGCCCGAGCCACCTCAACTGGCTCCTCTCGATGTGGAGGAGCAGCGGCTCTACTCCGAGCTCCCCCCGTGTGACGGAGCTCCTCACCCTATCTCTAAGGGAGCGCCCCACAGATGCCACAAGCATTGAGGGAGCGTGCAATTGGCATGCTGACAGCAGGAATGTCAACCAGATCTGTTGCTCTTGCATTGAATGTTCATTTCTCCACCATAAGCCGTCTCCAAAGGCGTTTCAGAGAATATTGCAGTACATCCAACCGGCCTCACAACCGCAGACCACGTGTAACCACACCAGCCCAGGACCTCCACATCCAGCAGGTTCACCTCCAAGATCGTCTGAGACCAGCCACTCAGACAGCTGCTGAAACAATTGGTTTGCATAACCAAACAATTTCTGCACAAACTGTCAGAAACCGTCTCAGGGAAGCTCAACTGCATGCTCGTCGTCCTCATCGGGGTCTTGACCTGACTCCAGATCGTTGCCGTAACAGACTTGAGTGGGCAAATGCTCACATTCGATGGCGTCTGGCACGTTGGAGAGGTGTTCTCTTCACGGATGAATCTCGGTTTACATTGTTCAGGGCAGATGGCAGACAGCGTGTGTGGCGTTATGTGGGTGAGCGCTTTGCTGATGTCAATGTTGTGGATCGAGTGGCCCATGGTGGTGGTGGTGTTATGGTATGGGCAGACATCTGTTATGGACGATGAACATTTTATTGATGGCATTTTGAATGCACAGAGATACCGTGATGAGATCCTGAGGCCCATTGTTGTGCCATACATCCATGAACATCACCTCATGTTTCAGCAAGATAATGCACGGCCCCATGTTGCAAGGATCTGTACACAATTCTTGGAAGCTGAAAATGTCCCAGTTCTTGCATGGCCAGCATACTCACCGACATGTCACCCATTGAGCATGTTTGGGATGTGCTTGACCGGCGTATACGACAGCGTGTACCAGTTCCCACTAATATCCAGCAACTTCGCACAGCCATTGAAGAGGAGTGGACCAACATTCCACAGGCCACAATTGACAATCTGATAAACTCTATGCGAAGAAGATGTGTTGCACTGCATGAGGCAAATGGTCGTCACACCAGATACTGACTGGTTCTGAGTCCCCAGACCCCCAATAAAGCAAAAAAATGCACATTTCAGGGTGGCCTTTTATTGTGGACAGTCTAAGGCACACCTGTGCACTAATCATGATGTCAGATCAGCATCTTGATGTGGCACACCTGTGAGGTGGGATGGATTATCTCAGCAAAGTAGAAGTGCTCACTATCACACATTTAGACTGATTTGTGAACAATGTTTGAGAGAAATGGTAATATTGTGTATCTGGAATGAATTTTAGATCTTTAAGTCCATCTCATGAAAAATCGGAGCAAAAACAAAAGTGTTGCGTTTATATTTTTGTTGAGTGTATATGGGTCCCATCCATCAGCAGCTCCTTCATGGAGTGCAGTTTGTGTCTTGGATCATTTCAAGGGCCTGGTGCTGTCCAGCTGTTACTTCGATGTCTACCATTGTTATGGTTACCGGGTCCTGGTCCTGATCCTGGGAGGATGCTGTTATCTGCACTCAGATCCACTAGCCACTGAGCAGTGGTGTTGCCTCATTTTCTCATATAGTTCTCCAGTATTGGTCAGTCTCCGCCCTGGGTGAATTTGTTCTCCTGCTATTCCCCTGACCCTGGGAGTACACTTTGGATGGTTTCGGTGGAGAACAATGTGTTTATTCTGTTCTAGGTTCTAGGTTACCTCTTCAGGCGGGTAGCCAGAGTTTTTGTTTGGGAGTATGTTTGGTGTACGTGCATGTATGTTTATATATATTTGTAAGTATGTAAAATGTACCACTTAACAAGCTGCTATGCTGCATTACCTTGCAAATCTGTGATGCATAGTGCATTAGTTTGTTGAAATCAAAGCGGTCCTTGTGTTTGATGAGATAATCCCTCAAGCTGCCGTAGGGGAGGTACTCCATGATCAGCCGTAGGTTCCTTCGACCTGCAGAAACAACAAGTTAAGAGTCATATTTAAGAGAGAATATATGACAAATGGTTAGAGAAAATCAAGATTTGTTTGTTTAACGGGCATGGTCAGTGATGCCCTAGCCACCAAATGTGGGAATTACAAAGAATTCAAAAATTACAAAAAAATAATACACATAGAATATAACATATATATAATACATATAACAAAATCTGCCGAGGTGGTCATTTTAATATTATATTATTAACAGTTGTAGGATGAGCATGGTGATCAGGAAGGTTTGCTTTGTCACTAGATTTAACTCCTCTCATCTACTGTTGCAAATCAAATCTGTGGAAAAGGATGGGATATTTAATTGTTTATTCATCTTTGAACCACTCATGTATAACTTGTACAGCTATGATTTATATAAAGAATATGGGACACAGAAGCTGACAGCATCCACTGGGATTACTGTGTCAAATATAAATAATAAACAGTTACTACAGATACTCCCAGTATATTGCCCATATAGGTATTTAACAGTGTGCTCATACCTGCACTGTAGCAGACCCCTTTGTATTTCACAATGTTTTCATGCTGGAGGGATTTCAGGATCTCGATTTCCCGCTCAAAGTCCCTGAGGTGCTCCGCTGTGCTGTGCTGTAGTTTCTTCACCGCCACCACCTCCCCCGTGCTGTCCTGCAGGGGGTCGTATCTGCACATCTCCACGCTACCAAAGTTTCCCTGCAGCGAGACATTAAAGAAGCATAGAACGTCTAAAGTTTGCTACTGTACATCATAGTTTATCTGAAAGATGCATTTCCCACACCCATATAAGGAAAACGTAGAAAAACTGTAGAACAAAACATTCAAGAGAGCGTGACGCTTTGAGGAAGTTTGAACAGATGATCTCACTCTGGAACTCTTTGTCATGCAAAGAACGCAGTTATTCAAAATATTCACACTTACAGACAATATCTAAATATGCCGGAAGGTGTTAAAAGTGAGTCACGCTTAAAAGTGTGTGTGTGTGTGGGTGTGCATGTCTCACCTTGCCCAGCTGCTTGAGAAAGATGAGGTGTCTCTCCTCGAACTGGGCGGGCTCCTGGCTCTCGGAGGCCCACGGGAAGCCGAAGCCCCTTGTCCTGTTGGGAACCATGTCGCTCTCCACCAGCAGCTCATAGTCTACGTGCGCAAAAAAAAAAGATGGAAGGTTTTATAAAAAAATAACTGATAAAACCTTAGTTGAAGAGTGTACATTAATTTCCCCCTCTCCTACCTGGCGTGAAGAGGCTGTTGAGATCTCTTATTATGGCCCTGAAGGAGGGTCTGTGTGAGGGCTCATAGTCCATACAGCTGTTAATCAGATTGGCCAGCTCTGTCCATTTGGGAGCCGGCAGCTGGTGCCTGTCCTCGTAGAACAAGTTCTTCTGCAGAGCAAAAGAGCAAATAATCACAACCTGCGTGTTTGAAAAAAAAAGGGGGGAAACGATTGAGACACAAAGTGGGCCGACATCCGTAAAATAATCAGGATGTGTTTTAAATAACCTAGTTATTGTCACATCAAAACTCATTGTGTGAGTTAAAGGAATAGTTCGACATTTTAGGGAAATAGTTATTTTTTTCTTGTCGAGCTTAGCTTACACAACTATTTCTTGCCGAGCGCAGTGACTTCCTGGAGTGATTGAGGCAAGAAGGCGACCAAATGATTACAACATTTCCCAAAACGTCAGACCATCCCTTCGATACAGATACTTTTCAGTGAACGCGTCCTCTGTTTTTGTGACCTTTGAGCAGTCCAAAGTGCTGAGGGGTTTGTCTCCGCCACTGCAGATCTCCCAAAGGGTGGTGCCGAAGCCCCACTTGTCTGTGGCTAGACTTAGGTTTTGGGGGTTTTCGATGCATTCGGGCGGCACCCATGGGATACGCTCCACCAGAACTGATGAATGGAATAGAAGAAAGAACTGAGATTATCACACCAAAGAAAAAAATGCGTCGAACACCATGATTCTCCCGTGACTGGTGCTTCCACACGGGTGTGAGGTTTATCATGACCGCATGTATCTGACCTTCTTTGGGCAGCACGGTGATGCTGATTCCCGGGTCACTGAGTTTGATGAAGGGCAGGCTGCCCGTTGTCCGATCCTCCTTTCGAATCAAGAGGACATTCTTGGCACAAACATTTCCATGTATGAGGTTCTTATCCTCCTGCGTGCAGACATGACAGGGACAACGTTCATTCCCTTTGCTTTAACAACTGGATTTATCAACATGATGTTGCTCGTCTTACCAGGTAGTGCATAGCCCAGGATAGCTGCTTGGCCACTTCTAGCTTCCAGGTGATGTTAACACAGCTTTTGTTCTTTTTCAGGTAGGTGTCCAGTGAACCAAATTTACCATACTCCTGCACCATCATGTCTGTGAGGGAGATCCTTTTATTAGACTGGATCCTCTCCAGCTACCGCCGCCCCAGTTTATTATACATGCATTACCAAAAAAAAATCCTAACTAAAAGGTTTGTCCACATTATTCATTATGCATCAATATGAATTATTAGAAGCTATTCTCAGATGGATTGCGCTGTGTTTTTTTTTTTTACCATTTTGTTTCAATAAATAGCGATATCCTTGATGTCCAATCTTTTGTTTTCATCTCACAATAGATAATAATTAGATATTCTCAAATATTTCCCACTGAAGCTTCGATGCCTAACCCCAACACGTTAACAATACAACCCCTTGTGTCAGTGTTGCTCTGTTCCTTCATTGTATTCCTTGTTTTTATTTTTCAGCCTGCTCTCCTCTGGAAGGGTCAGGGCACAGCAGAGAGCCGGGTGTGTGCGTGTGTGTGTGTTTTGTTGACTCACTTTCATTGCCACAGACACACACGCCATAGTTGAGCAGTAAATGCTTGTGGGACAGCTGGCTCATCATACTGGCTGCTTCAAAGAAGGACTGTGAGGAAGAAAATGAGAGAAGAGATCCTCAGTTCATAGAGTTTATTTAATCGGATCTACTCACTCACTCACTCACTCACTCACTCAGCCAACCTCTGAGTAGTTGCGGTGAGCCTTGTCCAGGATCTTGATGACGACGTCTATCTGACGTATCTCTCCATAATCTCCCAGGTCCTTCCTCACACCGCAGAAGATCTTGGTGAATGTTCCTTGGCCCAGACTCTCGTTCTAAAAACACATGTATGTTGTTGTATGTTGAAAACCTAGTTTCACCACGTTCTCACAACATTGGCTCAGGAAGTCGAAGGGTGGATTCCACATCAGATAAAATACAATATAAGACATACTGTATAACATGACATATTAAACACATAAGGTAAGCTACACATTTCCTCAACTGATTAAAGCCCCCCCCCCCCCCCCCCCCCCCCAATATTGAGTGTGAAGACAATATTGCAATACAGAAAAGCCCCTGAGCTCTCCAGTGGAACGGCTTCTGTGCTTTTCCTGTGACAGACCAGCTGTCCAGTTGAGCCAATGCTCTGTATAACGGAAGAACCGGGGAGGTGGAGGACGAGCAGTCAACGAGGTGAGAGCTGCACTTACACATGTCCACAGGGACAACCATTGACACTGGGTTACAACAGGTGGATCAATTGAGGAAGTATTTATTTGTTAACCGTAGTGAACTCACTGACCGCCACAGTCTTTCTTCCTTTAAGTGTTCAATGGAAACGTTTCTCTAAAGGCACTGGTCACCCAATTTGGTACAGATCACCTTTGTAAATCTAGAACATATCTGCCATATAATCATATCCACTAATACAACATACTACCACCACAGAAATGGCCTAATTATGAATTTGTTTTTATGTCTGTATGCCTTTTTTCAGACGAGTGGAAAAGCCAAATGAAGGGTTATCTTACGATGACGAGGTCCTCTTTTCGGATCTTGTGGAAGACCATCTGGCTGATGTTATGTTTGTTGAGCGATAGAGACAGTGTGACATCCGCCCCTTGATTATTTCTACATACCACCAGGTTGGATTTATCTGATGAAAAAGGTAAACATAGGCAGGCATTAGACACACGCCTCAGTTCAAATATGGGAACAAGTCAATGGAGAGCTCTAAAACTACTATAAGGACTCAAAAAATATTCTGTTGAAGATTATAGGTGCAATACATGGGATTCAGAGCATTAATACCAGCTGTTATGGACAACGTCATGACTGCTTTGTTTTTCACTCTTTGTGCTGTTAGCGTGTTAGAGAGCAAATAGGAATGCACCCTATCTCTCAATCTCTCTGTCAATTTGGGATAATTTAGCTGAACAAAACACCAAAATACCAGTGGGAAAAACGCTATAAGGAATTGCTGGGACTCTCAACAAAGGGGTAATTCAAGCAGGATGTTGAACTGGGACCATTCTTGCGACATTAATCTTATATCGTCTCATTATTGCTATTTTTTATAACTTCTACTGTCATTCTTTCTAGCTTAAGCATGATTTATAACCCAGCAAAAAAGGTCTGCTTGCATTATAATTGTTCCAAACTAGCTTCAATAATTAATTTGAAAAATGGTGTATGATTGATCCAAGATAAAATATGAGTTCCTCTATATTTGATGGAAAGGATGCTGTTTCCTATTTTTGCAGCCTTGTGGACAAAGAAACACTTTCAGTGAAAAGGTCTTTACTATTCTGAGGAATATTTTAGCTGCATGAAATGTATACAAACTGTGTTGTTATTGGCGTGTCTGTGTGTTCACCTTTGAGGCTGGGTGCGCAGCACCGGGTCAGCTGGAATGTGTATCCATCGGTGCGGAGCGCCTCCTTTTGGTAGCAATGCAGTAGCTCCTTGAGTGAGCCGAAGCTCCTCTTGGCACCGCTCAGAATGTACTCCCCCGACTCCATCTTCACAATCTGACAGTGTTTATAGTCCACCATAGCTTCATACTGAAAATAAAAATGTTAAGAATTACAGTCAAGTTGTGCTGAACATGCCAACATCTCGACGTCTCCGTCTAACACATAACAGCTGGGGGGAAAGGTCACATCGTCTTTCTTTAAACAACAGCCTCTTTCTCATCCTCCCTCTGCTCGAATATAAATTACTTATTTTATCAGAAGAGATTGAGTATACATATATACCGATATAGTATTTAAAAAGACTTTGGAAGACACCCCCTTAATGTTAGGCTGCTGAGCCTCATATGATCCTCAGAGAAACTTTGGAATGCATCTGTATACAGAAGGGTGAGCCAACAATAACAGCTTACCCCCACCACAAAGGACATGAAGTATTTGTCGTAGTCCCTGGGGCTGCAGCGGAGGATGTACAGGCCTTGGTGGTTACCAGAGCGACGCAGCTTACCGATCGTAAACTCCATCCTGTGATCAAAGAGACAGAGTTTTTGCGCGTCTGTGTGTGCGTACGGCTCTGTGGTTGTGGGCGCACGAGTGACGCGCCACGCCTGCGCATGTGTGTGGCACTCACGAGACGGGGCCGTGGCAGTAGCTCTGAATGCACTCCAGAAGTCTCGGCGGAGCCACCTCTTTGCACAGATAATGGTGGGCGTCGGCAACCAGTCTGTAATAGCCGTCGACTAACGAGACGAATGAGAGAGCCTCGGGGAGGGAGTGAAACTCCAGCTCCTGTGTGGTCAGACAGGGATGCAGAAGAGGGCAAAAATACATCATTCAGGGGTTATTTATACATGAAAACAAACAATGTTACATAGGGATGTTTTCATTTAAGCCCATCGCAGGGTAGAGCTTTAATGCCCCAAAGGGGCCATATGGTTTACAGACTGTAATGAAGCAAAGTAGATAAATGATTCATTTGAAATTGAAACGGAGCAGTGTGTACTCTACCTGTGTCAGGTTGTCCTGTCTGGTGAGGGTGACTATGCGACTCTCCACTGAGCCTTCCTTATTGCCCTGTTTGATGCTGATGTCGATCACCTGTGGGAAGTCACAGTATGTCTGTAGCTCCTGGTAGACACACAAAAAAAGAGCACATTGTTATTGGCCATTTCAACCAACTGCTAGAGCTCCGCCACACTGTGACCCATCCCATGGCCCCCTCACCTCCTCTTCTCCCTCCTCTTTCCTTTTCAACCACTGGATGCCCCCGTCGCCCGTGACAACGATGGTGACCTCTTGCGTGGAGAGGTCGGTGACTCGGAAGCGCTCGGCATAGAAGGAGGGCAGCAGCGTCTCCAGGTTTATCAGGTATTTCATCTTGAGGTTGCACACCGTGGCCTTGCATTCGATGAACTGATGGATGAACTTCTTAAAGCGGTAGCGGATCCTCTTGCGAGTCAACATGTTGTACTCCTGGATGTGGCTCCGCATGCATCTTGGCAGGAAGGCCTTGTAGCTGGAGGGGAAGATCAGAATGTAGAGGAAACGATGAACAAACAACCGGATGGGAGCGGGTGGGACCGAGGAAACACAGCTCAGCCACTGTACATGCTGAGTCCACCCTCGGGTCAATCAATCAGTGAATAATTTCAAGCATGGACACAGCACATGAGGAGGATCAGACACCTTTTGAACTGAAACATTAGCTCATACAAAGTGATAATTCATTCAGCTGCATGAATACACATAATAAGACTATCTTGATGCTCACTGTGTTCCGAGAAGCACACCGCACTGCTCTGAAATGGTTATTCATGAGCTGGACCACTGGCGCTGAGCATGACGGCGAGCGTTTCACACCATGATTTCGTTGTTTCAAAGGGATGCTTTATACTTTAAATAATGTGTGAAAGTGGCGACAGTCCAAAATTATGATGTAACATCTGAGCGCATCACCTGGTCTCGTTGTAAATGTCCACGGGTGACTGACCGCACTCTTTGGCGACCCTCATTATGTCCAGCACCGCCATGCCCAAGCACTCCTCCTGGGCCTCGTGGCTCACCGGGATATTAGCCCCGTCGTTGAGGAAGTCACAACGCCTCTGAAATCACATGGTGCAAAAATGGAAATGACATGACACGTCAGTCATGTCGGTCAGAGAGATTTTATCTCCTCCGCCCCATTGATGATATGAGTTACTTATAAGTCATGAAGACTAACCTGAAAAAATAGGTATGCCATGACACAATCATCCATCACAGGGCTCTCCGTCCCCTTGGAAACGCCATAGCGATGGGCGTACAACGAATTGCCGCTGTTATACCAGCCAGAAAAGTAGTATCTGGGCAGAAAAAAATACGAGACGCATGTAAAAGTCTGAAACGCATGAAGGAAATGAGGAAAAAAACATCAAAAATATCTACCTGATTCTGAAGTGCAGGGTCTCACTGGCTGGCTGGTGCAGTTTGAAGACGTGATTAGGAGGGAACCATATCCTGTCGCTTTTCCTCATCAGGCCAAACAAGCTGCAGTACACTGGCGCAATCCCTGGAAAACAATCCTCTGTTTACTTAAATTACAGCGCAGACTGTTTGATTCTGGAACCGGGACAGTGGGGAACCTCACACCTGTATTTCAAATTAAAAGTGTCCACTTAACGTTCCCATTAACAGTATTGTTTGGAACAAATGGGTTACGACTTCATCACTCAGCCACGTCAGTTCCGCATTTCTGCGTTTTTGTTCCGTTCTTCAAAACACCCGTGGCTACGACCACAAACTCAGCTTCCAGTCGATTTTGGAAATGAGAGACTGGCATTGGCAAATATCTGTGGGAGACTGTGATTAGCAATTCTGTGTTGTTCAGGCCAATCTTAATCCACGCCCATCATCAGCTGTCCTGACATTTTACAATTCATGTTAAATTCCAGACCTCCGAGGAACTAATTTGTGTAAGTATTTTTTTTTAATGACAAGTGGGTGAGCAGACAAAACATTTCACCACACAGCAGGAAGCACTCGCACACTCACCGAGTGGAGCAATAGTACGAGGGCGCGTTAGAGGAAGTATGCTCGACCACAAAAGGGGAAGTGGAGTCAAAGTACTGTGAAGTTGAATGTGTGTCCTACCTTTGTGTTCTTTATTACATTAGCAAATAATAAAGTCAACTTCAAACTTTATTTCGGCCATCACCTGCATTGCATGCATGAAATCTGTCCTCTGCTTTAAACCCATCCTTTTAGGAGGAGCCCTGGGAGCCACTTGGATTTCAGAGTCTCACTGGAGCACACTTTGAGGACAGGAGGAGCTGGGGAATCGAACCGTCAACCTTGTGATTGAAGGGTGACTCACAAGTCTCTCACTTGATATCTCCTCGCTCCTGTGTTGAACCGGAAGTCGTGCCCCCATCTTGAAGGCGTCCCAAAGGTCTTATTTCTGCTCCGAGGAGTGAGGATTGAGGAGAGATCTCTTTTATCCTCTCATTGGATATTGGATCCAATTGGACGCTGCAGCTGATCGGAACTGATCTAGTATATCTCAAGTGAACCAGGACAAGTTTTATATTCTATTTCTTTTCTGATTCCCCTGTCTAGTTCAAAAGCTGCATCATTGTAGGTCTGAACAACAGAAGGACCGCAAATAAGAATATTATTTATAAGAAATTTTGTTTGATTTACAATTTTCCCCCCAGCCAGGAAAACATTTTCGTGAATTTCTATCCAGTCACATGAGGCTGATTCCTGAGTTTGGCTTTGATATGAGGTAGATAATCCCTATCTTCCCCGGAACATTTATACTAATAAATAATCCAGCGTTCAAAGGAAACTCTAATCACAATCTGGGTCATTAAATATTGAATTTGCATTCAGAAAAGCAACAAATTCCAATGGGAATTCCAAAGGAATAACAGAAAGGCATCCTGCCACTAGAAATGGAGAACGTAGGTTGGTATTCATGTGTGGATGTTTGTTACTGGTAACTGGGACTACGGAGAGAAAACACTGCTGCTCTGCCAGTGAGAAATGTGTGCCTTCATTAGAATGTGTACAGTGCAAATGTGTTTAGACTGTACAGACACTCCATAAAAAGTCTCTACATGTGGGAGACAGCTGACCCAGCTGTGGGAAAGCTGACCCAGCAGTGATCAGCTTTCAATTTCATCAGAAATAGAAACGTAACTCCTCGTTTGCTATTAAGGCATTCCTGCGGGGAGGGGCTGAGACACAAGGGAAAGACACGAGGGAGGAAACAGTCTAGCTCCTAACCCACCGCCGGCCAAAAGCTTCTCCTATCAAATCAATCATATCAGGTCTGACTGACCACGTTTAGACTTCATTCTGTGACATCCTCACCTGATCCTACCAGTTTCTAAAAAGTGGAGGTTGATTTTGATTAGCTGGTAAGGGGACAGAGCAAGGAGTGGTGGAGAGAGATAAAGCTGAGGGGCCGACAACTTCCTGATTTGTGTTTGCAAGGAAGAGTGTGGGGGGGGCAAGACAAAAACACAACAATTGTCCCCCTAAAATAAGTCTCTGAAGTCTAATAGGATAAACAACATTCTTCCAAAAGAGATTCCCTTATTTAGTTATAGTACGTTACTGATTTAGTTTTTTCCAAAAGGATCTGCACACATCTTCCCATGGGTGTTGTCGACATGGAAATACCCTTATAATTTAGTCCTACCCAGGCTCCCTACTTTTTTGCCCTTCTTGGCAAAGATGGCAGCATGTATGAAACGTAAATAGAAGCATTTCCCCCTCTTTTTGTCATGTATTTGACACGTGTTTCGTTTTTAAGCATCATGTAAAGTCCATAATAAACTGAATTGAAATCCTCTCGTAACTCACCACACGCTTTCGCTGCACTGATGCACAGTTCCTCTGCGACGTACTCCCCGGCTGGGAACCGAAGAGCGCTTTCTGAACCGTTAACCTCTCCTCCGGCCTTCCCCAGGTAGTACAGGTGGACGGTGAGGCAGGTGGCGTCCACGTCCTGCTTGGGGTCGACTCCGGTGACTGGGTGGAGGTCGGGGAGGACGCCATTTGGATGCGCTGTGGGACTGGAAACGGGCGTGTCCATGTCCATACGTCGCTAAAAACAAACATCCACCTGTCAGCGGACAATGGAAAAAGATGGAGAAAGGAACACAAGTAAGAATGAGACTGATGATGGCAAAGTTGAGATGTTTTGTAGATATAATGACGTTGAAGTGTTAGCTTGCTAACATTTGCTAATTGGCAAAAAGTTGCTGATGGGAATGACATTGTTTTTTGCAGGTGATGATGAAAAGTTGCTACAGTCCTGAATGAATGTCTGAGCCAAGACATTTCACTCAAAAAAATCCCTCAAGGGATTAATATAAAGAACAATTAAAGAACTTTTGCCATCTGGTTTTGCTCCATGTTATCTTCTTGTAGACCTCTTGTAAACAAATAAAAACTATCCCTTTGGGATTAAGAGAAAAACCTCACTTTCACATGTATCTTAATGTGTGTCCATTAAACAAAAATGAATGAATAAAGTGCAGAACTTTAACTTAACTAAAAAATGTTCACGTTTGTAACATTGTCCGAACTACATAATCGCGATCACGATTTAAAATCGATTAATCGAACAGGCCAAGTCTCTATCAGTCACAAACATAGTCTTATGGAGGATCGTTTTAGTGGAGAAACAGCTCATCTAAGAGATTTCTACCTGTTTGATGAATAGAGTCAGATTCAGACTGATATAAAGACATGTTTCTTTGTTTTTACCAGAGCAATGTTATTAGGGTCACAAATGTTTAATCTGCCATTAATTAAGGACATAATGGGGATGAGTATGTGAGTGGTTTTATAGATTCCGGTCATTCTTCACCAAACATCATTATCCTCATTATCCGCTGTTTTTATATACAGTGTATGTTGTTTCTTCACTCTCAACTACACTCATGAGCTACAAAAACAATTCCCATGCAGTGGGATTAGTGCTCTGTTTTTCTCAAATGGAGCATCACAGTGGCTGGAGACCAAGGTTAAGACCTAGTTACAGTTTAGACTTTAATGGCTCCGTGGAGTGCATTACGTTCTTGGTGTTGAGACAACAAAAAGGATAGAAAAGCCAAGAAAAAAGAGAGTCAACGACTCAATCTTGTTGCTATAAAATGGTTGTTAAAACACAGTGGGATTGTTGGAACATATTCACCATGAACACAAACAAAGGCACTACCAGTGAAATCTATTAGCTAAGATCCATCCATTGTTGACCGCTTATCCTGTATTTAGGGTAGCTGACATTGGGCGAAGGCGGGGTTCACCCTGACCCTAGAGACAGACAACCATTCCACACCTACGGGCAATTTAGACTCAATGAACCCATCCTGCATGTCTTGGGACTGTGGGAGGAAGCCGGAGAACCCGGAGAGAACCCACACTAACACGGGAGAACATGCAAACTCTGACACTGGACAAACTGCTGGACATTATCGACAATGCCACCCGCTGCACACCGTCATCAGCAACCAGAGGAGCCTTTTCAGGGGAAGGCTGCTCCTTCCCAAGTGTAGGACCAACAGACTCGAGAACTCCTTTTGTCCCTCATGTCATCATACTCTACAACTCCTCACTGGGGGGAGGAGGAAATAGGGTAAAGAGGACTTAAATGCAATCATTTAATTTAATTTAACTGCTAATTGCCGCTAATGTCATTTATTTTATGTACAAAAAAACATATACAGTCCTATATATTTTATCTCTATTTATTTATGTCCATCCTCTATACAGTTCTGTACACTTAACTTATTTTTATTTTACTACGTTTTTTATCTCTACTTTATATATATTTAGCTAAGAGTTTATTGTTTACAGTTTATTGTTACTAATTTATTTAGCTAAGTTTTGCTGAAAATCCAATTTCCAAAATCCAAAGGGATCAATAAAGATAAGTCTATGTCTACGTCTAAAATGAATCCATCACACGCACGTACACGAACTATTGTTTGTGTCTCCAGGGCCCTCAGCAGACGAGACAGACCAGTATTTAGAGGACAGGAAACGCGGCTCTTTAACTTGGTGTCAGTGTGTTTACACACCCAAAACGTTTATCATGTCGCAGACAGGCAGAGAGTTGGACAAGTTCCTTATCTGGGCCTCGGTGCTGGTTGTGGTCGGCGCTATCAGCTTGGACATACTTTGCCCTTAAGTGGCTGCTCTGCTTTGACGTCGGCCATCAACAATGACACATCTTGAATCGGCCTCTGGACACTTAGCTCTAAAAGAAAAAACTAAAACGGATGGCCTACTAGATCCAACGTGTTACGGCATTGTCTAAGCCCCCCAGCAAGCCAAGTCTACAACTAGAAAACAAAGCTTCTGGCAGATCACATCAGCCATTTATCACGTTCCTTTTGTCTAAAGCAGCGTGACACTGAAATGATGTCCAAACAAAGGGATGACTTGGCCTCTGGTGGCCCGACACATTAGTTGAACAAATAGGTCAAATAAATCCAACAGTGGAGCCACTTCAAGCAGGAATAAAAAAGCCAGATGACAAAGAGTCTTCATGAAAACAAATTATTCATTTTGATATCCGGCTGTGACATCACAAAATACTCAATGTACCCTTGGCTTTGCCCTCTTCCCTCCTACTCTATGCCAGGTAATGATTATTATCCACATCTTACTGCAAAGCAAGAATACATTTTAAAACTACACTACTTGCTATCCTGAACAATGTGAAAAAATGACTGATTATTTTGAGTAAACATGACAAATTTAAACATTCTTTTTCTCAATGAATCGAGAACATAACATCTGATTCATGTATAAAACAGTGAGAGGGTTACTAAGAAGGGAGGCTTCCATAGTAGCTTTCCAAACACAATATGGGTAGGGAGACGCCCTGAGGACCAACATGTAGCGACAGACAACCACTCAAACTCACATTCATACCTACGGGCCATTCATAATGGAGCTTGAAGATGTACGGACAAAAATAAAAACAGGAGAATTAACATGGATTTTTGGGGCTGGATCTACCGGTAAGCTCTAATCAAATCAGATGACAGAAGCTTGAAAAAGTTTACCGAAGCATTTGTTTGACAGTATGTAATCTGCACCAAGCAAACAGCAAGAGAGTTATGTTATGTAAAGTTCATATTGTCCTTGGCTTTGCTGCTCTCCCACGGCTCAAATCAGTGTTTGGGCAAGTTACTTTCAAAATGTAATATTTGACATATTACTTTCATTTGGAACCCTTACTTTACACTATTACTGTCAAACTTTTTGTTGTTGCTTTTTCTAAAATAAATAACCAGCAGAACGTACTTCTGGCATTTTATAATGGAAGAGGACGACGTTAATGTTGTTTGATAGCAGGTAATCAAAGCATCACTTTGTATTAAAATGTGTATTAAAGTGGAGCAGTGGGATTGAACGAGAACATAAGAACAATAAACACTTACTTCCAGATGCTCAAACATTACTTTAATGGTATGTGTAATAATGAAATCCTATTAGTAACGTGTCATATTACTTTAAAGTAACAATGTTACTGTATGTTATATGTTCCGTTTCCCACGTGAAAACCCAACACATTGACGCAACACTGATTGCTTCACGTTTCATGAAATCCACAACGGCAAAAAAGTGTAGGATGTTTTCACTCGTTAGGGTTCAGACCTGCGAGCGTCTCTAAGATCTGCCACTCTCTAAAGATCATGAACCGAACATTATTCCGGCAAAAAAACGTGCAACTGTAACTTTGCTGTCACAGCTGTTGCATTTGAAATCAGCCAACACACGTTTTCTCCATGACAGCAGCTGACGGCGCAGTTCTTTCTGTGTGACCCGAATAAAAACTGGCAAGAATAATGTACTTTCCCCGTCGCCGTCTCACCGTCTGTCATGTTCTTGCAGTAAAGCCCTAGATAAAAAAAAAAAAGCTAAATCATTCGCCTGGTGCCAGTAATAAACCCTGCCTACTTAAAATAATCAGGAACATAAACAAAAAACAGAACATTGTCACAGCAGGACACTATTTACAGCAAGTGTAACCCGAATTAGATACACTAGTAAGTGTAGGTTGTGATACATGTTGGCACAGCAGTCCCCTACACAGGTTCTACAGTCAAGCAGAGAATCCATATTAGTAGTTGGTGGTTGGGAATGACTAAACTTTGCAAACAAGACCGCCTCCCTTCTCAAAACCAGAGAACAGAGATGCTGGAAAATGACTGATCTTTAGAATCAAAATGATCTATATGAATTTCAGGCAACACCCGCGAACAACTGCTGTAAATGTTAACTCAGGCAGAATAAAAGCCCAGTTTAATTGCATTGTACAGAGAGGTATATGCTGCAATGCAACAGCACCAAACGCTGCAGCTTCCGATATGTGAAACAAAGTTGAATGGACGCATCTTGAAAACAAATTTGAATTTCAAACGTGGACAGACAAATGAGCCAGGTCGATACACTGACCAACATTAGCTTATCTCCAAAATGTGGATATCAGCGTATACACACGACAACAAATCGCAGTACACAAATACCACAGATACATCGGAGGTGATTTAGTGTCTGTGTTGCATAGTTTGCCCTCTGGAGTAAACTGACCATTCCTTCAGTTCCCAATCTAATCCTTATAAAAAAAATATATATAAATGTTAATGTTAGTGAAATAAATATTAGCCAACACACTGACAAACTCAAATATAATGATTTCTTTGGTATCAACCTCCAAACTCCAATATTGACCTTGCTCTAATCAGACACCTCATCACCAAAAACTCATCATCAAAACATGTTTTGCAGATTTGTTGTTTTAGCAAAACAATCCAATTAGCTGCAGATGTGTTAACCTAATATGGACATCAATAGAACCCAGACTGAGTATCACACATGTGCAGGTCATGTAAACATGGTGGATTCAGTCTAGGGGTTCAGGTCTTTGGCTCAACTATGCATCACACACACACAATGTGTGTTGACTCTGTTACTATCTGTAACTAACTGTAATTATCTGTAATTAACTTGAACTAACTGTTAACTAACGTTAACTGACTGTAAACTAACTGGTTGATTGCAGGAACAATCAAGATAAGCACACACACACACACACACACACACACACACACACACACACACACAATATGTTAGTTAACTCTCTGTAACTAACTGTAATTAGCTGTAATTAACTTGAACTAACTTTTAACTAAATGTAAACTAAGTGTTTGATTGCAGGAACAATAAAGATACACACACACACACACACACAAAACTTACCTTGCCTGTTGCCTTCTGATGTGGCTGCTTGACTTTTCCAAAATCAACAAGTCTGTCTGTCTGTCTGTCTGTCTGTCTGCCTGTCTGTCTGCCGCACTCGACCTGCGAGACAGGACCGCGTTAACCCAGCGTCACCTTTAACGGTTCCCGTTAGCTGTCAGCAAAAGCGCCGTCGCTTCGGTGGTTGCCATCCTGTCGGTCCTTCATTTCGTCTCCTGGACTACTTTAACGCTCCGCTCCGAGCTCACGTGACGTTCGGGTTTTAGCCTTAAATCGCGACTGTCGAGCCACTTACTAACCCAGTAACCCTCGGTTCTCTCCTCATGTCGATACTACAATGTTGTAAGATGATGACGATGTGGTGAGGGCGGAGCGCCTCCAGACGGTTGAGTCTGCTCGGCTGTCTCCCCCCAATCGGGTCCTTCCGCCTTAAACACGGAAGCAATAAGCTCGTTGGAGATGAAGCGCCTCGCCTGGAGAGTAGACCAGTGCAGGCGTTAGTATTAGAATAGTATTAGTATTATCATTAAAGCACCTCCCACTGACTGTGCTGACGTGCTCTTTTGCATTCATTCAATCACCACATATGTTGTGTGTAACCTTTAGTGGACAGGGTGGTTTGTCACAAAGGCATTGAGGTATATTTCACCATCACACATGGTGCAAACTTCTCACTTGTTCTTCTAATGAAATACAGAAGAAAAAACGGACTTCCAAGAAGGCCCGCGGGCAAACAAGATTACAACAGGAAGAGAGCGTGGATTTTATTTGCTTGATAATGAACTTTTAACAGCACAACTGGAGCCAAAGTTTCAAGTTTAGTTGCTAACTTTATTTGATTGAGTCACTAACAACATCTGAAGCCAGATGGGGGGATTTTCCCATCATCCATGCTTTATCTTTCCTCTCAATTTGAAACAATAAAGATTTGATGAAATACAAATGTCAGTCCCACACAATTGGTATCCCATTGTATAAGCTGAGCTTCATTGCTAACTAATGTTTATGTGTAAGACATCAGTTATGAATTTGCATGTTCTAAATGAACATTTGTAATGGTAATTACACAACTTACAATGAACTATATTGCATATGTGCAGCTATGTGTTGAAGCCTTGGATGTAAATTGCAGTATTGTCTCAGCCCAGTGAAATAAAGGCACTGACAGGGTTAATAAGTTCACAAGCTCCTGCGCATCTCACACACAGCTGTCTAAATTTAACATCCTCAGCAGAAAGCTAGAGGAAGTCGCTTCACTGGTCAAAGATTCCTCGCTTCCTTCTGCGTGACTTTCCTTTTTGATGCCTTTTTCCCGTCAATGATTGTGGTTAAACGGCCAGGTATCGGACATATAGAGATTCCCTCTCTAAGTCATTTGTGGTTTTCAATCCGCCGAATCCATCTTCACGGGATGAGCCTGCAGTAAGGTGGGACCGGATCATCACATCCATGTGTGTTCTCTCTGTATTGTGTACTGTGGTGCATAGATTATTCTTGACCAAAACGATTCCATGTTCGTTAACTTTTAACACAGTTCAACTAGCAACAAAAGGCCTGCAACCTATTTAAAAGACAGTTTAATGAAAAACAATCAATGCACGGCTTTTCTGTATTCGACCTCTAACAAACTCTGCATCAAATATCCTTTTTAAATCCACACAGACCATCATGTCAAGCTCCTCTGACACCCTGAGGTTTCGTTTCCCCGCCCACGGTGACTCCATCCTCAGCAGAATCAACACCCTGAGGGAGCAGCGCCGCTTCTGTGATGTCACACTCCTCCTCTGGGATCCAAAAGGCCCCGCTGTCCGGCCTCTCCACTTCTGCGGCCACAGAGCTGTGCTCGCAGCGTCCTCGGACTTCTTACGCGACCAATTCCTGCTCCACGAAGACCGGGACCAGCTGAGCGTGGGTGTCATCTCCAGGGTGGAGGTCGGCGAGGGACTCCTCCTGTCCTGCTACACCGGGCTCTTAGAGGTGTAGTATACTCATTACATTACATTATCAAATCCATCCAAGTGTCAGAATGAACAACACCAAGTGCTATGGGATCAAAAACTGAAATAAGGAACATTTAATAAAAGAGTGTGATTCTCGCACTTGTTTTCCTTAATAATTTTTGCTGTTTTTCCTTGTTTTTCCATTACGTAAATCTCTGTAGGTCCCTTTGAGAGACCTGGTGAGCTACTTGACTGCCGCCAGTGCGCTCCAGATGACTCAAGTGGTGGAAAAATGTTCCCAAGCCATCTCCCAGTACCTCAGTCCAACCCTGGCTTCCTTGGCTTACTCAGAGGAGAAGGAAATCCTGCAGCCAGAGAGCAAACGGTCAGGTAACAGATGTACAGATCATGAGGAAAAGGATGCAGCACAGCCCAGCACAAGAATCCTGGAAGCAAGTAAAGAGGAAGGAGGGGCGCTCGGGATTCGGCCCATGTCGAGGTTCAGCAAAGGAGCAACGGTGGATGGTCAAGGCCTGAGGGAGGTCAGAGTTGACAAGGGGGCGGATATAGCTAAAATAGGGCTATCTGAAGATGCAGCATGCTGCCTGGGGACTCTGGGTTCAGAGGACGGCAGACAAAACCAGCCTGTTTGCACGAATAAACCATCCTATCACCACATTACAGGTGCTTTGAGATGCAAGCTATACCCTTCTTCAGCTCCTCGAGATCATAAACCATCCACAACCAAAGGAGTCTCTGCTAAAAACGGATCGGTGGACAGTTTTCAGAACCAAGATGCAGAAGATCAAAGAGGAGAAAAAGAGATGTTCTGGCAGGCGGCTCAACTGTTGGACCCCGATCTGTTTTGTGTGCCAAAGAGTCATTGTTCTGGAGACGAGCTGGCAGGAAGTTCAGGCGGCGTGTTGTTCCAGAGGCCATACCTGTGCAGGAGGTGCGACAGGGTCTTCCAGCACCTGGAGAGCTACGTGGGCCACCTGAAGGAGCACAGACAGTTCTTGTGTTTAGTCTGCGGGAAAGGATTTCCCCAGAGGAGCGACCTGACCCGCCACATACGCGTCCACACCGGGGTCAAGCTTTTTCGATGCCCGCTGTGCCACAAGACATTTCCCCAGAAGACCACGCTGCAAGACCACCTCAGACTGCACACAGAGGATAAGCCCCATGAGTGTAAATACTGTGCTGTGCAGTTTCCACACAAAGCAGGCCTCAGGCGCCACCTGAAGGACATTCATGGTAAGGGTAGCCTGCAAAACATGCTAGAGGGGGCTGTTGATCAACAAGCAGTTCTTGCATGAGCATTGTTCCATATCACTCAGGGAACATGCCAAATAAGGTATCAGGAAGCACATTAAGCTATGTTATTATTTTAGCAAAATGCTGCACCAGTGACTCCCATCACACTGATGAATGAGAATCAAAGATTCAATCAATGAAAATATCTGAAATTACCTCATAGTTTCAAAAGACTATTTCTTGGAAAGACCCAATCATGCATACTGCCTGCTGGGGTTCACAGACAACCATTGCTTTACCCTATGACCCGACTGAAATTGTGTGCAGCTCACTGAGCACTGACTTAGTGGGGTCACCCACATGGCTGAGAGGGTTTCCATGCTCTCTCACTCCTTTCTTTCTCTTCGAATCGCTCCCGTTCTCCTTCGGCCCAGAAACGTAATCGTCACTCATCTGGGTGAATGGAAGAGTGGTTGTTTTCCTCCTCTGGGGCATCCGAGGAGGCTCGAACATTTCTGTGCACGGACATAATGATTAATTGATGGTGAGGTGTGCGTTTAGTCCAGACATGAATGTGTGAGGAAGACAGAGAATTCACAGGAATATTGTGCAAGATATAACTCATAATAAAACAACTGAGCATAATGTAACAAAACACTTAATTTGACATGGTCCGTGCACACACAGTTGCACAGATAAACACACACACACACACACAAAGTAAATGTGGCATTTGGGGCACGTCTATGAGAGATGGAGAGCTATAAAATATGAGGAGGATGCAAGCCATGGGGACGATGAGGAGCGGTGGATGAAATTAATGATAGGTCATTAAGATATTGTGAAGTAGCATTTTATTTGTGTGTGTGTGTGTGTGTGTGTGTGTGGGCAATTCCTGAAAAAATTGCTTTAAGCAGAACTTTGACAAATAAAGCAGAGAAATTTACTTTTGTTTGAAATTTCTCTGAAGCTAAAAAACATAATCTTTCACCAATCTGGGCATTTGATGTAAACTCAGCATAATAATAGTGAAGTTCAATAGTTCAACTTTGTCCTGACATTTCACTAACAACCACAAATGTCAACCTGCTGGTGGCACTAAAAGAAAGTTGGGGTTGGATCCATCATCTGAAGACCATGAATGTCTCTAAAATGTTCATCCAATCAGTATTTCTCAAGCTCATAACCTATGATTATGACACATTGCGTAGACATTGTAATGTTTACTTTGATGTAAAACAAACTCAAATGCATCGGCCACTGACTGCGTGTGACTTAAGGGTGCTTTAAATGAGCTTGAATGCTCAAATAAAAACATTCAGATAGAACAGTTCAATCACTGTTTAACTTACAGGAATGGAGACCCATCATGTAACTGATTAACAGTTCCTTGCAGTGACAAATTAACCATTACTTTTTTTACCACTAGGACAGGAGCCTGTTGAAATTTTCATATAGTAAAGTGACAGATAGATAGATAGATAGATAGATAGATAGATAGATAGATAGATAGATAGATAGATAGATAGATAGATAGATAGATAGATAGATAGATAGATAGATAGATAGATAGATAGATAGATAGATAGATAGATAGATTACTCTCCTGTTGTATTGTGTGAGATGAGATCATCTGGGTTATTAGAGTATGACAGTAACACTGGGGGTAAAGCCTGCAGTCCATTATAACGAGGCTATCCAACTAATAGGATTTACCTCAGTAGGGCACAATCAACACATAATCCACTGTTTGTATTAACCAAGTAGATATAAGGCACTCTCAATATATATACATATATTTTAGTCAACCTGAATTACATACTTCATTTACTATCAACTGCTATAACAACCTGAGAATAATAACTATCATTTAAGATTGTTGGAAATATTTTATTCGTGTTATTTAAGCCTAAGCAAAGAGCCGGTAAAATCAATGGGAAGACCAACTGAGTGCAGGTGTGTGTTCTTTGTTTCCTGTCTGCTCCACTTCTGCATTAAAGCGAGCGGGAACTGCGTACGTTGTGTTGAACTTCCTTTTGACAGGCGCACTTGTTCGAAGCGCATCAACCTCCGCCGCTCTGTGCCTTTAAAACCAGACAGCCCACGCCTCGAAAAGCGGCTTGTTCCGGCTTGCCCATTTACATCTTTTTATCCTTGCCCACAACATTAAAATAGTGCCCCACGCCGCACCTCCGACAAATAACACACACGCAAATTTATTTTTGTGTGTGTGTTGAACCTTCAGAGGCTGGACGGAACCGCGTCCCGGACGGACTGTGCAGAGATGCAGCAGCTCTCCGCCTTTGCAGCCCGGTCGTGAGTCTGAGGAGGCGCAGTTCGGGCACCATCACCCGGCGGAGCGATATCCACCGTCCTCCTCCTCTCTCTCTCTCTCTCTCTCCTCCAGCCCCCGGTTTGTCAAGCCGAGAGCGTGCGGCGCTGGGCTCACTGTACCTGAGCGAACGTGTCCGTCATGTGCGGTCGCAAAAGGGGGGCAGAGGATCCAAACTGGACCCAGGGACCTGGCTCTGATGCTCTGACATGCAGAGCCGTGTCCCCCTCGCATTAAGAATCATCTCCCCGGGCCGGCTGCTGCAACCGATGAAGATATTTTTATTATTATTTTGATGCGCTTCTGTGGATGAATATGTTTATTCTGGCGCGGTGGTGAGGTGAGTGACTTATCCAGATGTGTGCGTTACTTTCTCTTTCTCCTTTTTTAAAACGTGTATTCGTGTGCAAAGCCTGATGCCAGATTAGAATAGTGTTTTATTATTAGCTAAATAAATGATATCACCAGACGTGGAACTACTCTGCCCACAGCTCATCGTCTATTCCTGCAACTGGTGCGGATGTATCACAAGAAGGCTGGTTGTATTGTAATGATGGGCCCGCAGCTCACAGCCAGAACGCAAACCAGGTTTTTTTTTCTAGAAAGAGTTGAGGCAGTCATTGCATGCTGTAAAGCATTATGAAATGAGATGCTGCTGCGATGCTGGCTTTATGTTACCTTAAGCATGATGATGATGTGGATTTGCACAAATGATTTGTGAAGGAGCATCACTTTTTGGCTCTCAAAGTGACTCCTGAGAGCGGTTCCCAAGTTGAAGTTGTTGCATATTCTTGCTGAAACGCAGCAGTGGGTTGAGCGTGCAGCAGCAGTCACTCATGTTTGGAGGTTATTCCTTAATCTGCTGGTTTTCCACTGGGACACCACCTGGTATTCTAACAATATTATCTGAGGCTGGAGCAAATCAGCATAACTCTTGTTCCATATAGGCGTAATAAAGTAGGCCTTAAATGTGCTGTTTAATACAGCAGCTCATGCACGGTTGCCCATCTACACACTTTTATGACAGGCCTCATGAATAAATAATGGCACAGACCCACATACCCCCACTGTACACTCAGAAACAAGGGAGCAGATCTAAAAACAGTAGTAGGCCTGTCATAAATTATGCGACATCCCAAATACTTTCAAGAGATTCAAAATATGACGTGTTTTTCATTGCACACAGCAGGTGCATTCAAGTGTTGTTATGTGTGTTTGCTTAAAAAAAAAAAAGATTAACAAGCACCAACAGTGTTAAAGTTGTACTTGTATCTGCTCGCCGTGGTAACAAAGTATTACTTTCTCAGCCCACAGGCTCTGCCTCCTAAACCACCGACGTCGAAACGCAAGACTTTCTCTGCATCTAAACACCATTTGATTGAAATTGTTTGGTAGTTGAGGACAAAGTGGTGCGCTCGGGCTAAAAGACTTTTTCAGTGTGTTTTTGTTGAGCGATGTGTTTGGGTGTGAAGTTTCAGTCTTGTTGTTCTTCACCCAGAAGGTTGCGTTGACTTGAGGTGATTGCTCATGTTGTAAAGGGCATACAAGAGATACGTGGGGGGGGGATTTAAAAGGTCAAGAGCAGAAAACACACAGGATTGTGTTAATGAAACAGTTTTGAAATACCAATGCAGGCTCATCAAAACAGTGTGTGTGTGTGTGTGTGTGTGTGAGAGCACAAGTGCCTCATCTATTTCAAAATGACTAACTTGCAGTACGGATTAGAAGAAGTCTTGATTTACAGTCTGAGACCTTCAGTGGAGGGACTGGTTTCCTCTGCCCTCTGTTTCGCCTTACAGGTGAAACCGTGAACGTCAACTTCAGCAACCTCCATGTTTACTTCTGTACGACGGCGAGCTGTGTGTGTGACGGCTTTGCCGCTCACTGGAATCTCACATTGGCCACATTTAAATATATGCTCATGTTTCATAAAACGCCAACCTGACTTTACCGATCTAGTGACGTCATAAACAGTTAGGTGCTTCAGGTCCATCTCATGCTCTGTGGCAGTGTGTGTGTGCATGTATCCATTTATTATTATTGTATGTGTATTTGTGTATGTAGAAGATTTTATGAGCATGACTATTTGTCCATCAGGTGACCACCCTGAGACAGCTCATCCTTTTTTGCTGCTGGTTGTCGTGAATCCATAAACCCACCAAGCGTCTAACTTCCAGATGATTTTTTTTCTATTATTTGTTTGGTTGTTTGTAGTCGACAGAGACCCATTAGTCATGTTCTTTACACACAGACTGATGTGTCTCTACAGTAGAGGGAAGCGCCCTCCTCTGGGCCGACAGCAAGACTCAAGCTGGAGGTGCAAAGTGACGGTTAAATGTCATCATTAACTAATGCAACATGCACACACCTAACAGCTGACATCCATCCATCAGTGTTTACAGGCCTAGCCTCAGCTCTTATACTCCGACCATAACCTAACCCTGCATGAGGGTGTGTAACGCTCGGATCAGCCTCCCATTGGCCGGCTGCAGTCTCTTGCTTCCTTCTGCTCTCCCTTTAAGTTGCGCCGCTGTTTTCAGAGTCCCTGTTTCTATGGCAACAGCCATGACAAGGACTCGAGCTAACGAGCTACATGCAAAAGGACATGAAAACAGTTTCTTCCCCCCCGCTGTAGTCGTGTTAGTCTGCATCGGCACAGGTCTGATTTATTTCTACCTGACCTTTCACTGGCCATGTGAGAACATCAACATTTACCCTTAACTTAACCTTGAGCGTAACCCTATAGGGGTCCAAATCCATTAAAGACTGCAAATCCGGATCAAACTCGTCCCGTTGTCAAAATGTTCTAAATCTTCTGAACAACATTGCTTCAGAAACAATCTTTCACTTTCTGTCTCTCTCTCTCTCTCTCTCTGTCTTTGTGAGACGTGCCAAAGGAAACTCCAGATGCCCTCCCCCGCACAAAGGGGGCCAAGTGAGGATTCGCTGTCTTGAGCCAGATGATAGCTCGCCAACTGTTGGCTGTAAAGACACAATGTACTTCTCATCCTCCGCTCCGTGGAGTGGGTGGCTCGACGCCGGGCCACTGCAAGCGAAATCGCCTTATTAGTTCTGAAGCCGATCACATTCTGCTCTTAAAAGTAAATGCAGAATGTGCCACGGCGTTCTCGATGCTTGGCATGTGTTTACAATGACACATCCAGACGTTTTCCCATCACCACAACCTCTCTGTGTATAGGTGAACTGCAGACATAAAGTCTGAAAATGAAAAAAGAATAATTGAAACGATCAGAGAGGGAGAGAAGCCTGATGAGGAAATTGAGATATCCTGTGACACAAACCACACCACTTCTTCTCCCTGTCACAAGACCAGACTTATTCATCACTCTGGGGGCTTTTTCTCTCTCTCTCTGTGTGTGTGTGTGTGTGTGTGTGTGTGTGTGTGTGCGCCATGCTTGCAAACACACACAAGAAGTGATCCATTCATGCCAGTAATGGAAGTCTTAATCATATTATGGACTAGGTACTTTTTGCATACCAGGAATCTGATCGTGCTGTGGCACATGCAGAGATACAACACGACCCGCTTGTATCCTGTAAAAAACAACCGGATGTACCAGTTGCTCTGTCACTCAGTGGCTGGCAACGTGACCCGTGCCAGTTGTCGCCCAGAGTTTGCGCCACTCCCCTAAATCTGCACACGCACACACGCGCGCGCGCTCGGAGAGAGAAAGAGAGTTTTTACAAAAACTCCCCTCTCTCTTCGTCTCCACAACTCTTCCCCCCTGAAGTCTCATCACATGAGCGTTACCTCACTGTGAGTCAGACGGCGGCTCCTCAGGTTGCGGTGCGACAGTGGGCCGTAATCGGTGTTTCTATTTGGGAAAGGAAATATGACGCGCGGGGACGGTGCGGAGCTGTGCACGCGGCCAGGGGGGGGGGGAGGCGGGCACCAGTTTGCAAGGTGCGTGTTTGGTGTTATAACTGCCACATATCATGACTTAAATCACTTGTATTTGTGCATTTGGTTAATTAACGTAATGCATGCGTAATGCGCGCTGTTCCACCTTGTCTTTCCACTGGACTGCTGCATGTCGCTGTTCGTTATTCATATTCTAATGAGATGGTATTGATTTCTCGGACGTGGAAAACGTGCTTTACACCACACCGTATAGTTGATACATGGAGGAGAGTTGCACAGGCGGTCAGGATCACGTCCTGGTTGCAGCACATTTCCAAAACTGGTCAGTTATCTGAGTTGCTTTGTCGTCTGTAATCTCATTTCTTTGTTATCGTGGTGTGTGTGTGTGTGTGTGTGTGTGTGTGTGTGTGTGTGTGAATAGATTCTTGTTCGGTTTATTATGGCGCCTGTTCTGTGAGGGCACCAGCTGTTATTTTTTGGTCAGCAACAGGTGCTGGTGCTGTCTGCACACTGAGTCTAAAACACTTTGCTTAATGGAGTCAGAGGGATATATAATTTTACATTTGTGCATCAAAAAACATATAATAACTGTATGTTATGTAAAAGAGTTATATATGGTATTGTACTGTTATCTCAGAAGCGGAACCTTTGTTGGAATTAAATGTTTTTAAAAAATGTACAAAGTGGAATATTTGAGTGTCTACAAAGTAGATTTGATGAAGTTATATATTCATTGGCTCAGTCAGTCCATCTTTTTTGTTTCATCACTTCACTTAACCTTTGAACATCTCTGCCATCCTGCTCTTGTTCGAACAAACTTGCTGCAGGCCAATAAGTTGTGTCATATATCTTTATTCCAGCTTGTCTGCCTCAAAGCATGGCACTGTGCCCAGGTCAGAACAATCTTACAAGCTGCATTCACCGAAACAATGAAAATAATAATTTAAACAATGAATGAGAGTAAGATGTCGAAGATGTTTGGGAACATTTGATACAAACAAATACTTTGACCTACAAACTTTCCCTGAAACAGGAAGTAAACAACCTGCAGATCCCGTCTGTGTTTATGAGTTGTCCGTGAAAGTGATTCAGAACTCTGATGATTCACCGCCAACTCAGTCTTCATTAGACAAAAGAGGTTTTGTCTTCAAGGAATTGGAACTGAGATGAATCTGCAAGATGGATCTCACTCTCGAATGATTACTCAGTACTCAATCTTGGCTCAAAAACAATAATAATAATAATAATGAGCAAACTTTTTAATCTACTCTCACTTGATTTTAGGAATATAATGCCATCAAATCCATTGTTTTCTCCTTACTGTGCTGGTAAGGATGTGGATGACATACAGACCTGGACTTACATACTGTACTAATCATGTTAACAGCAAGGCCTTGTAATGCAATATACTTTGAGAATTTGGCAACTGCATCTTTTGGGAGACTGGGAGAGAGAGAGCACTTTTATTGCCCACATTAAATGAATGTGCGACTTTTATGGTGAGAGAGGCTGACGATTGCCTAGCCTAATGTTGGACACCAGTGTTTTAGCGCCTTCAAATTGTATAGCTTATATATATTTATTTTCCAATGTAGATCACTTGATAATACATCACAGCAACCGTATTGTTGATTTATAAAGCCTTGGGTATTTCTCCAAATAGAGTATATGCATTTAATGGATTCTTATGGGCTCTGTAACAAAACAATTGTAATAGTGGAGGTTTAGACAGGCACTCTCTATTTCACATTCTTCTGTTTTCCTTCCATTATTTATATTTGATACGTTTGCTTTTTTCAGTCACATTGAGTGTCATGCTTTTCCTCCGTGCTGTTATTGAATCATGTTCATGTAATGAGACACACACTGTGATCTTTAATATGTTGAGTCTTGTCATGTGGTGGATTATCTAACATAGTTCATTTTGTTAGTTACTAATACTTTTTTTTCTGTTATGGCAGACAGATAATAAAAATGTGTTTTTACAGGCCTGTGCCAACATGCGTCTTTGCAAAAACAACCGCTGCATAACTCCTGTCCCCCCTTGTAGACATCGTCGAGCAGGAGCTGTTGTCGGGGCTCGTTGGCATGCGTTCCCCCTGAGCTCGCCGACGCCCCCCTCCTTGCTGTGGTGGCAGGATGCCAGTGCAGGCGGCCCAGTGGACGGAGTTCCTGTCCTGTCCCATCTGCTACAATGAGTTCGACAGCAGCGGCCACCAGCCCATCAGCCTGGGCTGCTCCCACACGGTGTGTAAGACCTGCCTGCACAAACTGCACCGTAAGGCCTGCCCCTTCGACCAGACGCCCATCAGCACCGATATCGACCTGCTGCCGGTCAACTGTGCCCTGCTGCAGCTGGTCGGAGCACAGGTGAGTTGGACGGACAGAAGATTTTAAATGAAACTCTTGTATGTGCTCACGATGTGCGTCTCTTAGGTCCCAGATGTGCACCCGGTGAGCCTGAGCGGCGCAGGAGAGGTGGAGAACTACGAGGTGTGCAGGGTGTGCGTGGAAGAGCTGGCTCTCTACCTAAAGCCCATCAGCGGAGCCAAAGGTTTGTGTGTGTGTGTAGACAACATGCATGTCTGTTTTTGATGGTACATGTTGGAGCTCCACATCCATGGGTATCTGGGAAAGAGACCGGAGCTCCTCGTACTAACTGTGCGTGGGCTGCAGTTGAGCTGCTGTGCAAATTGGCATTCAAGCTTCTCACAGTTCACATGATGCCCGAGAGCTGCACTTTTCATGCTACTGAGAGGATAATTATCTCTCTGCGTAACCCGACAGGAAAGAGAACCTCATGGAAGGTGACCAGTTTGTTGGGTTTGACGGTGCTGTGTGACTGCGTTGAGCATTTGTTGGCAAATTTGATCATTTGGCCACTTTCACACTTTGTCACGGCTCCCAGAAGCACATGCATTCCACAAAGAGGCCTGAATCATCCGACTAAATAGATGGTCGTAACAGAGTTAAATCGAGACAACATCAGCTGTCACCTTTTTGCAGGTGTGACGAATCTGAGTCCGAGCGTGCTCAGTCGGCCGATGCAGAGGAAGCTGGTCACCTTGGTGAACTGCCAGCTGGTGGAGGAGGAGGGCCGGGTGCGTGCGGTGCGGGCAGGCCGCTCGCTGGGGGAACGGACCGTCACCGAGCTCATCCTGCAGCACCAGAACCCCCAGCAACTCTCTGCCAACCTCTGGGCAGCGGTGAGGGCGCGAGGCTGCCAGTTCCTGGGACCTGGTCAGTGATATCCCTTCATACTCCAAGGCACACATATGTGATTTGTACGATATTATGCTTAAGTAAGTAAATATACTGTGCGAGTGGGACTGACTGCTGGTGTTGGTACCTGGTGTCCTGTGATGATTACTCATAGGGCAGATTCTGACTGGGAAACATATTCTCATCATGATATCAAATGAGTTCAATTGAAAGTCTGAGGACACCTTGTTCTAAGAACCCCGTGTGTTACAAATAGATTAATTGAATTGGTTGATTAAAATTTGTATTGTATCCTCCCACCATCCTCGCCCCTTGCTGTCACCCTCCGTACCCCCACATCATCCTCCTCCATCTCTTCCCCATCAGCTATGCAAGAAGATGCTCTGAAGCTGGTCTTACTGGCTCTGGAGGACGGCTCAGCTTTGTCCAGGAAGGTGTTGGTTTTGTTCGTAGTCCAAAAGCTCGAGGCTCGGTTCCCTCAGGCCTCCAAAACCAGCATAGGGCACGTGGTGCAGCTCCTCTACAGGGCCTCCTGCTTCAAGGTACAGGTGACGTGAATGAGCATACACACATACACATCACACACTTGTGGGCAATCTCACACTGTTAAATGTTTTATGTAAAAGAAGCTCTTTGGATGTAATCTACGTCAAAAGGAACAAAAGAACCTCAGTTTGCTTCTCTCCCAAGAACTCGAGCCATCATACCTGACCTGATTAAAACACGGGTATTTAAATAGATCCTCATTTACCGCCACGTATCCTTTTACCACAGAGATGGTGCTCCGAAGGAATGCCTGTTTTATGTCAGCAATTACAGAGAAGTTTTACAAAACTACACTTTTGCAAACGTGACTACATATACCTTTAGTCAAAGTTTACCTGCATAAAAGTAACTTCTGTAATACAGATACGTGGATATGTTTTCTCTGTGTGTATTTCTGTGCTGGCGACCTGATGACAGACATTGCTGGGAGGCCAGAAATGTCAGCTATCTGCTCCTGATGTAACAGCTGTCTATATTTGCCTGCATTGCGTTGCCTGTGCAGGACGGAGACAGATGGTTGAGAGACACAGAGAGGAGACGCTGGTTGTGTGTATGTCGGTGTCTAATGATGATTACTCATAGGGCAGATTCTGAGAAGGGAGAAATCCCATTGACTGATCTGAATTTGAGTTCATTAGTCTGAAGACACCACGTGCGGACAAACCGACCAAATTTGGTTGTTTTAATCAAAGCAAAATATGACTCTTGGCTTCTCATTCCAAAAATACTCTTTTTATTTGAAAGGAGTAAGTCATCCCTAAATTATTATGTAATTGTCCCATTAGCCACTCCAGGGTCACTAGAGTGTGTAATACACTCTGAGGGTGTTATGCAGCACTTTTGAAACTATATTATAACTCCATATTCCCGGACAAATCAAGGATTTTGTTCCCACAAACAAGAGAATAATTTCCTGAGTTGAAAAAAAAAACAAAAAAACTTTTCAAAAAAGATAATAATCCGTCCAAACCCTCTTCCTCGTCTTCCTCCTCCAACGCCTGTCAGGTCACCAAGCGCGACGAAGACTCCTCACTGATGCAGCTGAAGGAAGAGTTTCGAACGTACGAGGCTCTCCGGAGAGAACACGATGCTCAGATCGTCCACATCGCCATGGAGGCGGGTTTACGGATTTCACCCGAGCAGTGGTCTTCTCTGCTGTATGGAGACCTGGTCCACAAATCACACATGCAGTCCATTATTGACAAGGTACCATGTTCCAGCATTCATTATTGATTAACTTACTTTTGAACACGGTGGGTTTAATAAGCCTCTGTAGAAGAGAAGCACAGGGCGTTAACATTTATCTCTTCTTTTTTATTTATCTTTCTTCTTCTATCTTCTGCTCCAGTTGCAGTCTCCTGAATCATTTGCGAAGAGCGTTCAGGAGCTGACGATCGTTCTGCAGCGGACGGGAGACCCCGCCAACCTCACGAACCTCAGACAGCACCTGGAGCTGCTCGCCAACATAGACCACAATCCAGGTGATTCCGTTTCTTCCTCTAAATGAACACTAACGGGTCCGATGTGATTCACACACTCAGAATAAAGGGCTTGTCCTGGTCCACGAAGGTTAATGAGATAGAGAAGTGAAGCAAATAGGAAATGCAATTAAAAAGTACAAAAGAGAAGATTAAAAGTAGCGCTTCATCTTGTGTGTTAAATATGCATTAGTCAAAGCACAATGGCAAGAGTTTAATATATCACAGCACTATTGGTGAGTTATTATATAATCATGAAATTACTATTTGATGTTTTTGCCTTGAAATTGCTTCCCTTTTTACGTAGCCCCTTTGGTGCAAAACGAATGGCAATTCCATCAGTCTCGGCTAACGTTAGCCTGCTCACATGCTAAACCAGGATGGCTAACACAGTAAACATGATACCTGCTAATTGTCTTCAACGTTAGCGTTTAGCTCAAAGCACTGTACAGCTAGAGCTTCTAGCATGGCTGTGGACCAGGGTCTTTTTTCCAGACCTCGCACAGTGATAAGAATGGCTTCTAAGTGTGTTGTTGATCTGTGTGCAGACGCTCCGGCACCATCATGGGAGGAGCTGGAAAGTGTGATGCTGGCTGTGAAGTTGGTGGTTCATGGACTGGTGGAGTTCATACAGAACTTCAGCAAGAAGAGCCACGACGCTCCACAGGTACGCTGATACAGCGCTAGCTGTCTGTCTGTGTGTTACAAGAGCTGCTAGTTATGTCAAGTTATTTCTGGGTATAAAGCGTTAGAGTCGTATGCTTTTTATTCATTTAATTATCATAATAGATTCATAGCTGTTTGGGGATCTTTCAGTTAGAGGTTGCCGACCTTGCCTCCGGGTAAATGTCTGATGTGTTTTCCCGTGAACCATTTCACTGTTTCTGACCGTGAGTAGCCACGACTTGGCCGTGTGATGCAACTGTGTCACGGCGTATTGCTCAGGACCAGCGTAAGTTTGTCTAAGTGGTTCTCGAGAGAGCTAAGAGCAGCAGCACCACAGGCCGAACATTCATCGAGGGAGTCCCGCTGCGTCATTCAGGCACCGTAGAAGGCCAACGGCATGGAAGATAAGATGTTCAGGGTCCAGCAGCACACTTACATTTACATTTACATTTAGGTCATTTAGCAGACGCTTTTGTCCAAAGCGACTTACATTTACAGTACATTTGTCAAAAGAAGGAAACAAAGAAACCACAACGTATCATTGCCGATAAAGTAAGAGCTAAAAATAGAACAAGTGTTAGGTCCTCATCTGAGTAAAGTAGTACTTCAAGAGCAACAGTGCTAAGATCAGAGTGCTAAAGGTCTCTTTGTTCCTGGCTGCGGTTTCCAACATGGTTAAAGGGGCAAAACATGCTCTCTGGATACAGGCATATAATGACCGTTATCAATGATCAGATCATGCAGCTGGTCTCTAACATTACAGACAATATTGTAGAGTGAAGAGTTCTCCTGTGTGTAATAGTGTATTCTAATATATTATTGATATTGTGTATTCTTTTTTTTGAACAAGGTCTTTTTATTTGAGATTTTCATTAAATACAAACATAATACAAACAGAACTAATCCCTAGTCACCACCCGCCACCCACCCACCCACCTACCAGACCTATACCACTACATCAAAGACAATCATATTATGTACTTGTTAATAAGATAAATCACGTAGACACATATAGCAGAGACAGAAAGAACATATGTGACAATACCAGTAAGGGGTTCACATGTATTACAAGGTTACATTCTCTGCTTCAAAACAGACCCTTGGAGAGAGTATCTTATTTTTTCTAGCTTCAGATGTTGCATAGTCTCTCTAATCCAGTGGGAATATGAAGGAGGAAGAGGGTCTTTCCATTTGAACAGAATCAGACGTCTGGCCATTAGCGTACAAAAGGCCACCACATTGGACTTAGAATTACTTAAATTCCTAGCCTGCGGAGTGACACCAAATAGAGCAGTAAGAGGGGATGGAACTATCGGCTCCATTAATATTTTAGAAAAAGTATTAAAAATTGACTGCCAGAAGTGGTGTAGTTTAGGACATGTCCAAAATGTGTGTAATAGAGTTGCATGATCTTGCTTGCATCTGATATTGTGTATTCTATTGAGGTATACTGCATACTGCCAGCATAGCGTCTTTGACCTCTGTTGACATCCATCGTGATACTTGCCACCGTCTACTGTTAGGAGTTGTAACAGTCTGCAAGACTCACCTTGGATAGTTAATCTGTCACAACAGTGTATAAACGCTGTTAAGAGTGAACATTAACTAACACCTCGTCATGAACTTTACACTTATAACCGATTAAGTGTCACCTGTGTTTTATGATCGCTATCCCATCTTACAACTTCTGAATAAGGGTCATATTAAAATGTTGGTCTTTTATCGAAGATATATATTCATTAGTTGGATTTTGAGGACCGTTGTATGCATTGTGTCTCTTGCAGCCTCAGGCCAATAGCAAGTACAAGACCAGCATGTGCCGAGACCTTCGTCAGCAGGGAGGCTGTCCAAGAGGAAGCAACTGTACATTTGCACACACACAGGATGAGCTGGAGAAGTGAGTCCGCTGCGCTCGTTTTGTTTCTACAAAGACTTCACCACCTTTTTTAATTATATTTTAATTATCTAATGGCGTATCCATTAACCAGAGGATTTACAAGCGGTCCTCGGTGCAAATATCCCATCACAACATGTTCATTAAGATGTTCTCTGTTGAGCAAAACAAAACCATTCCCCCATCGTCTCTTCTTCTCTTCACAGATTTAGACTGAGAAGCAAGAAGAGCAGCAGCGTGGGCCGTGCGTTCCCGCTGTCGCCAGGGGTTATGGGTAAAACCTTCACCATGGAGGGCAGCATCCACACGGATGTGTCAGGGGGCGTGGGGCTCAAGGGCACAGGTGAGAACGCGGCCTCGCTGACGGAGGCAGTGTCGGGCCTGACTCACCCCCAGCTGATCTCCAGAGGGGCCGACATGATGGAGGAGATGAAGAGAACGGTGTCGAACGGATCCAACGGGGCTAACGGATCCAACGGGCTCTCGACCAGAAACAGTTCAGGGTCAACTGAACAGTAAGATTATTCACCCACGTGTTCCTGTCATGTTATAAGCTATTCATAAGCAATATAAAAATAAACTTTATATACAAGAAACTCTTTTAGAAAGTTAGGACAAATTCACGTGATTATTTCTGTATCAAAAAATTGGGTTTTCTTAGAATTAGAATGAATCAAGTCAGATGATTTATGATTTTGCAGGAAACTAATGTTGGGGAAAGAGCCCTGATGTGTTCATTCTTTCTCTCCATGTCGTCATTCTGTCCATCAGGAAGCCCGTCTCACCTCCCAGGACTCCGGTCAGCCACTCCTCTGCGTCTTCTCCCCTGACAACAGTTGGGCGGGGGGACGCTGGCGCTTCTATGCCCAAACATGGTCAATTCATCCTGCGCGCACCGCATCCTTCTCAGGCGTCCGAGCTGTACTATCAGGAGCCCCACTCTGCGTATGACACACCCCATTATCCACCAACCTGTGAGTCCATCTTTAAATAAATAAAATGAATGAATTAAATGAATGTTTGTCTCGGGAAAGTGCAAATGAACGTGCTCTTCCCTCTCTCTTCTTCCCTCCTACTCTTCAGCAGGTTCCTACTATCAATCTACTTTTCATCCCTCTCACAAACCCTGCATGGCTCGCTTCCTCCGTTCCTCCAACGTCCCAGAATCCTCCCTGCCGCCCTCTGTCGGCCCTCCGCTATCTTCCTACCCCAGCGACCCTCAAGCCCCACACCCACCCTCCTCCTCTTCCTCGGGGTACCCGCCACACCCGCCTAGAGATCGGATGGGACCTCCTGCCTTCCATCACCACCCGGGGCAGCCTCAGTATGGGCCCCTGGCTCCTGCTCATGGCGTTTACGCTCCCCTCTATGACAGCAGGAGAGTATGGCGGCCTCAGGTGAGCCTTCTGTTCATTATCACGGTTCTGTTTATTCTTGGACTGATAATGATGATTACAATCACCGACAGCTGTACCACAGAGAGGATGCCAGGAGTAACTCGCTGCCTCCAGAGGTGCTGCATTCCTACCAGCCTCCACTCAGGGAGAGGTTCAACTCTCTAGACAGCAACTACTGCTCCGGAGCTGAACACCGCGCAGGGCTGCACAGGGTAGGCGGAAACAACGCACGTCTGTAGCGCAGGCCGTGGGAAACGCTCACTTCTGATTGGCTGTGGGGGATTTATTTTTAGATGACACTCTCTGATGTTACTGCCGCATCACTTTTTTGATTTAAGACGCGTATCCGTTCAAAGCATGGTGGTTACTTGGCTAAAGCTTCTCCCACGTACTTGGTTGATGCTGATTCCAACATTCAGAGTAGTACTGCAAGTACAACAGCTATTTCAAGTGTTATACCTTAAAAACTGTGTATTTTAATTATTGGCAAATGGGCACAACATATGAGCAATGCAATAATTGAAATAATGTTAAAATTACTTTTCACAATGTCATGAAAAACCTGGATTAATCAATGTTGGTCTGTCTCACATTGAAAAGACTTATGGCTGCCTTCCTCTCAGCAACATTTCTTTCATTTGGTTTCTCTTTTTACACCCACATATTATCTCACCTCTACCTTCCCTGCCAGCCACAGAGCTGCAGTATGTGGCTTCAACCTCCTCTGTAGTCCTCCCACTGCTCACCCAAATATGTTTCTGCCTCCCCCACTCTCTACTCTCCTGCTCACGTCATCATATAGCATTACCAGCATGCCTGCTGCAGTGCTACGGCATATTTGACCAATAACTGTCTGGCAACAATAACTTAAAAACAAATAATACAGGGTACAGGCTTCAAATTACACCTATGACACCTATACATTGCAATGCAATGCAGTGCAGTGGTCCGACAATGAAGACATTTCCTTATTGTGTGCACCACCTGTATGTACAGTATATTGTGGGGAAGCCTTATGTTGTAAGCTACTACATAACCGCAAAACTTAAATTTTTTATTAAACAGTACTGTATTTATGATGTATTTGCCAGCAGTCTTACTTAGAACTGAATGGTAGTTATCTGTTGTCAATTATGGCTTCAGTCCTTGTTAATTAAAATACATCATTATGTTGATATAAGTGTTATCTTTTTCTTACTCTTCCTGTCTGCGGTCCCTTGTCAGGATTATGGCCGTGTTCCTCTCGGCTACGAGGATCTATTCAGAAGGAAGCAGGAACAGTGGGCTCATCATCACCACCACCACCACAACGCCAGCAGGCCCTCCCAGTCCTCCCCCATCTTCACCATCGATTTCGGAACTGAGGTAGAACAAGAGAGACGACGCATGCAAACACAGAGAATCATTACCGGCGTTCATGATTACAACAGAAACGCCATCATGACCAGTTTGTTCATCGTGTCACTGCAACCACCTGAAACCGAGAGCAATGAACTGATTTTGTTTTTTTATTACCATTTCTAAAATATGTAACGTTAAATTCCTATCCCGAAAAGCTTGCACCTCAACTGCGCCCCATGCTATTTTAGTGGGGGATAGTTGCTTAGCAACTGTGGAGGGAGATATCATAGCAATGCACAATTGTGGCGGATGTGCATGTGTGGGTGTATGTGTGTGTGAGAGAGAGAGAGACAGGGAGAGAGAGGAGAGACTTTAACAAGCAGTGACTCAGGCATTCAGCTTAGTAAAGCTTTCTTTAACAGCACGTTGGACATGTTTCTTTGAAGATATCTGCTTTAAATCTGAGCACTGGTTTAAGAAAGGATATGGAACGACATGTGCTTGTCGTATTAAGCGACAAGAACCATCATTTTTAAATGTCTCCCTCTTGTTCTCGCTCTCTCTCTTCCAGCACGTGGAGAGCAGTGGAAGCCAGTGCGTAGGCTGCAGGTTCAGAGGAGAGGAAAGCTTAGCACACTACTCCCCGTGGTCCTGCGGGACCATCGGCCCCTGCCTCAGCCCCTTTGAGCCCGAGGCGCTCGCACACACCTCGACTCACTCCTGCTCAGAGCACTCGGTGAGACTCTTCCCACACCCACAAGTAGGCGCAGACACACATCTGAAGACACATTGTATTTTTTATTTGAATATCCAGCGTGTGGAATGTCAGCGTCCATGTTTTTCTTTTCCACGCAGGAGTTGGACAGTAACGGAGGCGGAGGCGGTGGAAGTGGTGGAAGCGGTGTTGGGAAGCGATGGCTGCATTCGCTGGATCACTACCGGCGCTTGAAAGACGAGGACCCGATCATTCCTTTCAGTGAGGGGCCCATTATCTCCAAGTGGGGCGCCATATCCAGAGCGTCCCGCACGGGCTACCACACCAGCGACCCCATCCAAGCCACGGCCTGCCAGGGCAGCGCCAGTACCACCCCCATCAACTTCAAAGGTTACAATTCCTTTATGTAACCATGTTTTATTTGGATGTATTTATTTTATGTGTAATTTCTTTTATTATAAGGTAAATGTTGCTTTCATATTATTTATTTCCATTTTTTTCTTTGTTTTTATCTTAAAGATTACAACCACCACCTGGATCACAGTGACTACAGGTGGAGCTCCAGAGGATCAGACTCTTCCAGCCACTCCAGTTTCCTAGAGAGGTACAACATATTCACATTTATTTTCCTCAAGGTCTAACACGTTGTTGAACTTTGGGGAAACACACAAGCTCTGCATGGAAAGAAGTGAGAATGAGAACTGAGCAGAAAACCACTTCAATCTTAAAGTTCACAACCTGCAACAAAAATAAAATTATGCAAACTTGGTCAAGTCAATTTCACAACTGTCTCAGTTAGATTCCTCTCTGCCTGATTCTTCTGAACACCTTTGCTCTCGCTTGTCCTCTCTCATCTCTCTCTCTTATCTCATTGTGCTGCAGTCATTTCCTCTCTTTTTTCCGTTTTTCACTGTGGTCAGACTAAAAATAGTGCCACTAGCTGGTAGGTAAAAACCCAAGATCCTGGGTCTGGAAGCCATGATTTAACTCTTTACACGGTGCTGTATCATGTCCAGTTACCAGGCCACAAACACTCACTGTAATGTTTTGTTATTTTTCTTTCATAATGGTAGTTATTCTTTCAATATATGCAACAATCGTCTCTATCCGCATGTGTTTTAGCGAGCACCTCTGTGCATCAGAGCTTCACTGCCGTCGAACATCAATAAGCGGTGGAGAGAAAATCGTGTCGGATCTGCAAGCCTGCCAGACCGCCTTCAGCCGGGGTCGGGGCCGGGCCGAGAGCGAGCCGGACCCCGAACGAGACATTGAGCTCGAACTGTGTGCTCTGGACATGGAGGACTCAGACCACCAGGAGATTAAGTCTCAGGTTGGTATGATTACCTAAAATCACACTTAAAGTTAGACATGTACGGTAAAGATCATGGATGTTTTGTCACTTAACGTTTTGATTGAAAGACTTTTATGCCGGTATAAACAACCAAAGCTCTTCCTCGTCTTTCTTTTCTTTTTTTAAATCATCTTTCTCTTTCAGGATTCTTTAGACCTGACCGCCCCACAGTCTCAGGATGCTTCCCACCTCCTCCCCCCACCCTGCTCCTCCCCCCTCCTCTCTTCTCCTGTGGAGGAGCACCCTCAAACAGAAAAGATGGACGCTCACCTGCTGAAAAAGATGGCCTTCCGGTGAGTTGCCATGGTAACTGCTTCACATAGTCACAGTCGTCCTTGAGTTGACCTTGATCTCCCTCTTTCTTCCTCTCTTTCCAGGAAGTCTCTGTCTCCTGGAGGGCTGGTCTCGGGGGGTCTGGGCGTCGGCAAGCTCGTGCTGTGTACCGGACCCCCTCGACTGGGAGACGCTTCCACCCGGGCTCGTCCCGAAACGCCCGGCACAGAGATGCTGCTCAATGGAAGCTAAGCGGACACAAAGTCAGGAAATAACCTGAGTCGCCCGCCTGCAACCGCATCCTGGTTAAAGGGAATACCATTTAATTCCAGCCTTCATAAATGTCAATCATACGCCTAAATGAAACTTGACAGATATAGGTTAACAGTTAGTGCTGCGCCACGTAGTAAGAGGCAAGAGAAAACACATTGTCCTGCCTCCCAGGTGGTGATTTTCACTGCTTATGCCCACTAAGGGCCTACCAGACCAGTTTTAGCCCTGAGAGTCGACTGGGAACTTGTCCATGTCTGCAGTTTAAATCCCCGGTCAGGTTCAGCAGAAAGCACGGGCCTTTTTTTCATGGTCCGTCAGGCAGCAAGCGCTCACGCTGTTAGGTGCCACTTTTAATGCCACTTTTTAAGTCAAATCAATTCATTTTGTACAGCGCATTTCATACAAAGGTCAACTCTGCGTGCTTTACAGTAAAACAGATGAGAGAGAAAACGCATATATAAAATACATTATTTTAAGATAGCATTTCAGTCTGTGATGCGATACACATAAATTAAAAAAAAAAGAAAAAATATGTCCAAAGACTGACTTTAGGGATTTTTTGATTCTATGTTATTTTTTTCATATGGATTGATCCAACATTTCCTAGCAAATTCTGTCTTGAGATAATACATCATGTTTTTTAGAATGTTATAAATATAATTTACTGTATGTAATTGAGCTTGTTTCCTACAAGGTAGGCGCTGGTTTACAGACACTTAGCTATCGTGATTATTTATCATATTTGACACATTTTGAATATCTGACAGTTATTCTTCATGTCTTGCTCTCTCTTTTACACGTTTAAGCATTTCCTTCCCATCATTTGCCTGAAAAATCAACATATAGATGTTATGATATGAAAAAGAAATAGGTAGGGCAATCCAATTCCCCAGACAACAGAGGTCTCCACTATTCAGATACTCAAACGAGCTCTGTGTTTTTGTGCGTCATATGTCGACCTCTGAATTCCTTCCAACTATCATGAGATCACAGAACACAATGACACAGTCAGGACCTGCGGACAAATGATCAGGAGGGTTGGCAAGAAACATAGATGCTACATTTATTGTATTCTTAGGTGACTCATATTGCATAACTTAAGATTTACAATGTTGGAACAGAAATTGTATTTTCAGCTGCAGCTGGAGCTAATTTAGTCCGTTTCTCTATGCGGCACATTAACTCACAATCAGTCTTAAAAACATTGCTTCATCTTTGTGTGCCAGTAGTGTTTCTTGATTTAATCCTTCTGACTGTCAGTTAGGAACACACACACACACACACACACACACACTAGACACAAACAATACAGTGGCCTTTCTCTCCTTGGTGTTTTCAGACCCAAACATTGGACTCTTTTGGCCACTCCCCCACTGTCCCGTCTCCAAGGTGTTGATCTTTTGTGTAAAAATGTGTGATCTCAAAAAATGGAGCTCACATTTTACAGCTTTCATTTTCTGCGCTTTTCAAGTTCCGGTGACCTTTACCTAAAAAACATAAACAACATTCAGAGGTCACGCACGATATTTCAGGCTGAAGCCCGCGGGAGTGAGCGACGCCACTTCCTGTGTTTCGTCACGCTGTATCTTTGTTTAACTTTTTGAAAAAGTTTTGCTTTCTTTTATTTGATGCATCGCTAACTTCTGTGAAGTTGTTCGTTAGGGATATTTTTGTATCGGGGTCTTTGTTACTCTTGTTTTGTTTGCTGTATTTTCGAGACACAAAAATCAATGGGATTGTCTTAACGTTTCTCTCGTGGTTGCCGAACCATCGGACGTGCTGTCATCACTACGTTGTCTAGTTCACTGTCATTTTGTGCAGTATGGGTATGGGTGGCTTTGCCTCACTTATTTTAATAGATATGAGGCACGTAAGCTTCTGTACACTTTTCAGAAATGTTCCTCTTTACATAGAACCTGAACTTCCATGTTAGATGATGGCTGAATGAGTCTAGGTGTGATGACTGTAATGAAATATTTGACTGCCATCCTCTTTGGGGTTTCTCTCTTATCTTTAACTTACCCCGCCGGTAGAAAAAGTGTAGAAATCAGTGTAATGCTCTTTTGAAACCTCTCCCGATGTTTTTGTAGGGGTTCCTCAAAGAGGAAGGGGATTTTGCTGCTCAAAGTCATGAAATTAGCTCAGCTACCTTACCGTCTGCTCTGCATCTGTTTACAACTTCACCTTTTGAAGTCATGTAACGTTAAGTGCCATTTTTGTGTACAGTACAGTACAATCAATCCCCACGATCTTCCTACAGCTTTTCACATTCCTCAACTGTAAACTCTGTGAGGAGAGAAAGGCTCGGCGGAGGAGGGAAGCGTGCTGCTTCTCATGTAGTTCTGCTTTGTCCCACTAGAGGGGGCTGGATCCTTGTCCATCTGAATTGCTCAGGGAATATTTAAGTTGCTCGGCTCCTTTTTTTTGGCTTTTTCTATATTCATCACTTGAATATTCTGTGGAAGTATTAACCTGAATGCTGGTAACTGACCCTTTCACCCAGAAGCATAAACGGGTTGGAGATTATATTGTTTGCCAGTGTTTACTCTGCCCGTGTTTTCTTTTGCCTCTCAGTATCAATATTGGCTTTGCTATTCCTGTTGCCATGGGAAATGGCTGGGCACTACTGTATGTAAAAACAGTATTGTGAGTATTGAACTGACGTCAAAGTGATACTCCCTGTTTTCTTTAAGGTGTCTATAGAGTGTTGCTGTAGTGGCCAATTGCACTCCACTAATTCCCACCCCATCACTGCCAGCGGGTGCACTCTGAACCCCCACCCTGATTTTCTTTCACGACCCCACCCTTCCTGCATCCTGCGTCATGCATGCGATATAGTCCCTCTTGTGATGGCGGAGGAGTATTGATGATTCTGTAGTTGTGATACAACACACCCAGCGCTGTAAGAGTTCTGCACATGCCCACTGTGTGGCCACGTCAAGTGCTGAAGTTTGCTTGCAGCATTTTACTTGTTTACTCATGAAAAATCAATTCTTGTTTGATAGAGATTATATTATTATTATTATTATGACTATTATTGTTATTACCACATTTGGTTGTCGTTGTTGTTGTGGAGTCAGCTTCTTCGTTTTTGGAATTTGAGAATTTGCTGAAACGGCTGGCATTTTTTATTAGACAAGAAAGTGTCTCATTATTCTATATTATATGAAAAAAAGCCTGTTTGTTGATTGTGAAACATGATGAACTGACGTTTTCTGACTATTCATGTCTGTATTAGACATTTTATTTGCGAATCTATTGTTCGATTGAAATGTAAATGAACTATTAAGAGATGGTACACATCCGTCATTGTATACAGTCTGGCACCATCATTAGATGGACTTATAGTATAAACGCTCATTTATACAACTTGTGATAATCAGATATATTTAAGTGTTTAAATCACTGGGGCAGTTGTGTAATGTTTCAGAATGAGGAAAATAAACTCCTTAAGAGACAGCATACCTAAAAGGTCCCCATAATGAATAATACTGTTACGTATTCCATTTATTTCCTTGGAAATATCACATTGTGAAAGGTTTCCCTTTTATTGACTGTGCGCAGGACTGGAGCAAGTCAAACCTATGATGATGATGATGATGATGATGATGGTGATTCATGTGCTATTAATGACTGATGAAGCTGTATTGTTTGACTGACTGATTGATTCTTCTCTTCTCTGGCTTGTTTATCTGTATAACACTGACTTACAGCTTGGCCAAGCAGCAAACTGCTTCTGTGTTGCACTGAGAGATGGAATTATGAAATGGCACATGAAAATTGCATGCCACAATAAACCAACAACAAATGATGTTTCTTTGTGATTTCCTGTCATCTATTTTTTTAAATGTTGATGATATATGATATAGGAGATGATAGATAACATGCACAATAATTAACTACATACTAAGAGCACTTCTTTATGTATTTATTCATATGTGCTCATGGCTCTCTGTAGTGCTGCTGTAGTAGTATTTAAATGTTTTCTGAAAAAACAATATGGTTAGCAAAGCACAAGGGGGTGCTAGAAATCTCTGAAACTGGTAAAAAGGATTGGACACCAAACTAGCTTTGTGCGTATGCGTGTGAGGAGCAACGGTTCAAACAGTGACCTGACAGGCCGGACAGGAAAGGCCAGCACACAGCGACAACAGTGCAGCTGTTTCTCACAAACGAGATGAAAGGAGAACATTTCAAGAAATAGAATGGGACATGAAATTGTTATAATAATATGATCTTAGTAATGAATGAATCACTAAGGTATAGTCGTGGCGCTTTTGTGGACCTGAGACATTTTTTTATTATTATTATTATTGTAGCAGATAGAACAGTTTAAAGTTATCTTTTGATCTCATTGGTCAAAATAAAAAAATCACAAATGAAAGGGGAAACCAGTCAAATCCCAGTTTACAATTTCTTTCTCGAAGTCTAACATTTTAAATCAACTTGTCTTCTCTGAGACATGTCACAAAAATTGACTGACTTGACTTAATCTACCCCTTAAAATTGGAGACTTCACTTGGACCTGATTTGAGACTTGACTTGCCCCTAAAGACCAACGTAGAGCTGAGCATCATGTCATTATTAGGTAACGCCGACGCTCCCCCTGCCAAGGCGAGAGAGGCTCTGACAGGCGCATGCGCAGCCCCCCCTCATCCCTGGCGAGAGGGGCTCTGACAGGCGCATGCGCAGTGCGGGTGTCAGCGGGTTGGTTTGGACTAGTGTTTACAGCTCGGCTGGATGCAGTTGGCTGCTGATGTTATTAGGAAAGTGCAATGTTGTGCCAACCGCCGTTGGAATAAATACAACCGTGGGAATAAAGGTAAGCGTAAATGCATTTGCACACGCTCTTGCACCTGTCAACGTCAAACGCGGCGACGTCTTCGGTTGTTAAAAAACAATGAACCTGTTTGTTGGTTGTAAGTGCAAGGGTAGCATGGCTAGCAGCCGTTAGCTAGCCATGCTACACACAGTAATGGCCTGTTTCAAGGCTTCAGTGAGGGCCAGTCAGCGGTTAATTCAACCAAATTACTGCGAACACCTTTACAGAGCAGCTCGCTTGGCGTTGACGGAACAGTTTCCCTAATTGGTCTCTGTGCGGTTAAGTAATTTCGTCGGGACGTTGAATCGATGAGTGCTGAGTAGCTTTCGTTGCTAACGTAAGGCAGGTTTGTGAGAGCTAACCGGGGCAATAAGTTAACACGAGCGCTCGCAACATTAGGCTTGTTTAACGGTATTGAGCAAAAAAACGTGATGTTAGCTGTTAATTAAGTTATCTATTAAAGAGATGGAGGGTTTGGAATGCATTGAGGCTTAACGTGGTGCAATGACATGCACCAGGTTTGCTTGTATCCAGATTAAGTGGTTTAGAAAGCCAATTAAACCGGTACACTATATCTGTCTGATAAATGGCGAATAACTCCTGGGGTACCAGTGACTTCTGTAAATTGTAAAGCAACACATATTTCTCTATATTTGTGCACTTGATTTATGTGTCATTGTTGATATTTCAGCTTCGACTTGAACTGGGTGTGCTGTTTTTGTCTTCAACACGCAGTGTGTGTATATAGGCAGGTGTTTTCTGTGGAACATTTACTTAATCAGTGAAACATCATAAATACTTTGAGATTTTTTTTGTAGATTGTCATGACAACACAAGATGGGGGTTAGATGTAAAGGTTTTGACAGTGAATCTTTGTTTAAAACGGTATACTAAATGGTTACATATTGGTACAGCCCAGAATTGAACTCATGGCTTTCTTAAGTCAAGTATTCAGACGAAATGAGCACGCTAGTTTTTGTTAGTTGAAGTTCTTGTTATTGTCACATGATATGGGAGGGACCAGCAGGAATTGTTTTGAGAAGTCTGCAGGTGGTGAGGGTTTTTTTTTTTTTTTTTGTGTAACCCTATTGACACGTTTTACCAGTCTCTCTAGTTAGCCACAGAAACAATCATTACAATAACAAAAATCAATACATTTAACAGTTTTGGTGAATAAGTATCCTTGAAAAAAGAATATTCAAGGATATATTTTTCAATCCACTCCTCTCACCCTGATTTCAACATATCAAAAACGGTGTGCCGTACAGCATCCTTCCTAAAAAAAAGAAGAAGAAGCCAACTCAATTCTCTGTTTTAGGGTTAACACTGCACAGCTCTGTTGCTCAAGAAATCAGTTTGTATGTGATAATACAGGATTTTTTTAATTATGCATCAGGATAAAAAGCATTCACGACAATTGATTGGTGTGACTTGTTTCTGAACAAAATGTAAAGTGATTCCAGTATGTTTTGAGTTGAAAATATATTTTGATTATTACTGGAATAATATCATGCAGTGCTATTATTTTGACCAGTGATATAAAAATGTACAAATTCTCCCATGTCTAGTTTGTTCTTACTGAGTTGTTTTCCATATTTCTCTCACTTATTGCTGTTGGTGAGATGCATTTAATGCCTGAGTCTGAGACTATTGTTTGTCAAGACTAGTTTTGTTTATACCAGTAGCTCTTTTCTTTTTGTGAATTCAAATACTTCTCAGCGTTGTCAACATGCATGGGATCTTGGGCCATGTAATGTACAGTAATGCAGGTGACACATGCAACAAAGCACCAGATTTCTGTGCATGCAAATATTTATTTTTTGAAAACAATCAACATTTATACCAGAGAATGGAAATGGTCAGTGCTTAAAAAAAAATGGAGCAGCACTAGGCCTATGTGTGAACTCTTGTAGCAGATGCAAACTGAGATGCTCGCTGATGCACCACAGATGCATTCCAGATATCAAGCATGCTAAATATCTGGGCCTGTCAGGGAGCTTCAGGGTGCAAGAAAGAGGTTGAGGGAAAACCAGTTGTCTGTAATTGTGCTATGGAGCAAAGTAAATACTTGTGATGGAAACATAAAATATGGACCAAGATTCTATGATGTCACACATAGTTTTTAAAAAGTCTATACTATAACTATAACGATTGTAACACTGCTGATTACAGACAGTGAGTTTTGTCCTGTGAACAGTACAGTTGTCTGACAACTTTGAAAGTCATGTAGTATGAACTTGACCAGAGTCGCAAAAAGACTAAGGCTTAGTGTGTCCCCTTTTATCCTTCCTGTTATATCTTTATCTGTAATTGAGTTTGTACCAAGCCCTGAATTCTCCGAAGTCCCAACAACGCCCCTCAGATGCACCTGTCATTTGGGGAACTGGTTTATACTGAATGGGGGGTGCTGGCTTCAACTGTAGTGGATCTGTGTTTCCTAGCAGTTGCTGTGGACAAGATGAAAAGAAACCGTGTGATTGAAAAAAGGAAAATGTATTCATGGCTGAAGGAGGAGTTGAAAGGTACAGGTGTATTTCTAAGGTTGACTCCACATATAACAGTGTTGGACAGAATATTTCTGGTGCCACTAGGCAAAATCATCACTTTCCACAACTTTCTGTTGGGCTTGGAGATGCTTTATGATATATATAATTAGCCTGGATTGAGTAAAGCATCAAATATGAGTAGTTCAACCAGTGAGTTACCTGCCTTCAGCAAACTTCTTGCATCTGAAACATCTCTGTCTGTGTGTAGTACTGTGCCTTGTCTATTAAAAACAAATGGCTAATAACTCAGATCACAAAAGTCAATGTTTGCTTTCATGATAATTAATGGCTTACCCTGAGACACATAGTAGATAAAGCCTGTTTTTTAAATGAAAACATTCCCTTCAAATTATTCAGGCCCCCAGTTATCAGCACATTAGGGAAATAACTTTAATCAGTCTTATGTATCACTGATTGCTTATTAATTATGTTACCATTTTCATGTTTTAATTAGTAGGCAAGGAAGATGATCTTAGCATTGTTTTTTTGTTAGATTTTGTAATTTAAATAGTCTGTTTTTTCTGTCCTCAGATACTTCCTGACCCACACTAGTTGCACACAGTTTATTTGTGGCTACATGTGTGTATACACATGTAACACCCTCAAGTGTTTTCAGTTCCTTTCATGATCACATGGCATCCATGCGCCTTCTCTTGACCACAGCCAGTCGCCTGACTTGTAAAAGTATAATGCAATATGGTGTAAACACAAAGTTGTTCATGGTATAGAATCATATTTTATATTGAGTAATTTGTTAATGAGTAAAAAGGCAATCATGACCCCACTGTTGTTGGACAGTAATTCAATGCTGTTATATATACAGTATATTAAACCCACACTTTGTTTTAACCACATATGAACCTGGTGTCATTGACACTTGCTGCTTTCAGTTCTAATGTCTAAAAACCCAACACCCTTAACAACTGCTTGTTGTTGGAGCATACTCCATCAAGTTCCCCTTCAGCCATATTTCTGTTATTTATACATCAGCAGAGAAACACCACGGCTCTGAAACCAGCCTGACATTGCAGGTTTGTAGTCACTGCTCCAATTCCAAAGTTAAAGGCAGACCTGCACCGAGTAATTGAGTTGTTTGTTTTTTCTTACTCATGTGAGATTGTTTTGTTGTTGGGTGTACAGTTCATGGGCATGAGACATGCAAAGGTTTTCATTCCGGGATAACTGTGAGTCTGTGTTTTCTGCAATGGATTTGAGTTGAGATCATTATTAGATGCTCACACTGTCCAAATAAGATGCAAACAAGGGACAGCATGTATTTCCTGGATTTGTACAATCCATAACTGTTTTAGAGTTCCTCTTCTAGTCCTTTTTTCTTTCTCCTCTCTTTTGTGCCCTACCTTGTGGTGACTCACCTTTTGTTCCCTCGGCCTTTCCTCTCAATCAGTCTCCTTTTCCTCTCTGGCTCTCCCTTTCTCCCTTCTATCTCTGCCTGGCTGAAATCACTACTGTGGGGTGAGTCGAAAGGGGACTGTGTCGCAAGCTTGAATGCTCTCTGGCTGTGTCTTCCTCTCCCTTGTGAGGTGCACGCAGGGCCCAGCTGGCAGCCCAGAACAGCCCGTTCAGCCGGAGAGAAGGGAGGGGTGGGGGAAAAAAAGGAAAAGACAGGCATAGGATTCCAGCACGCACATTTATACACATGGATTGACATAAAATATGCTCGTTACAGCTTCAGATTCTTTGCACGCGTGTTTAACCTCAACAAACTGCTAAGAGAGTTCACTCTCGTCAGTCACTTGGTCCCAAATTTAAACTACGATCCACTGCAGGTCACATCCACCACGACATCATCATCAACCTAAATGCTGTCAGCTGAGTCGGTCAAAATCAGCTGTAACGCACCTGAAAAGTTAGTATGCAATCCTGACAAATGCAGTTTGGTCAGGTGCATGCTTGCATCTCACTAAATATGTGCTTGCTTAAACAATCTGTGATTAATGCTCATTTTAAAACCTTTCCCTCAGAACAACGACTATCATGTGGTCAGGATCACAATGTTTAACACATGAACAGCTAATTTGATTGCATGCGCATATGAGCCTCTGAAATAGAGCTGATGTCCACTGATCACTTAGTCAATGATAAATTAATAATTTAGATCATCAATCAAGCAAAAATAGTATATAGTACATTTTATTACATCGTAAAATATTTTTCCCTTCTGTCCTTTTAATATTTAAATTGAAGTATTTTACATTTCACTTTCCTGATGATGACTATAGAAAAATTGGTAGATGGATTACTTATCCAATAATCTTAAACTGCAGTATTACATTTGAAAATTGGCTGATGTACAGTGTAATGAATGTCTTACAATAACTCTAAAATGTGCACGTCACCCTTTTGTCGCTGTATTCATTGCTACAAAATATTGTATACAATACAGGAAAGAGCATAGTGATATATATGGGTTATAGTATTTTATTGAGGAAGTAATAAACTTAAATTATCAGTCCGAAAGCACCAGAATTAACTTTCAGAACTGTTTGTGTCTCAGTAACAGGACATATGAGTATCGCCATCTTTGCCAAAGTGGTTTTCGCCACACGAACCACTGTAGATGACGAGGGTCTTGTTGTCATGGTGATACACACAACAGTGTTACAGAGGAAACAGCTTCCAGCCTCTCTCACCTTTTGAGTCTTCTAACATGGTATGTGAGTACAAGAATAGTAAAAGAAAAGAGGGAAAAAGTTATATTTGCAAAGCAAGGTTTCAGTATTTAAAAGGGAGAATGAAACGGACACAAGAGCAGGAAGAGAATGGGTGTGGCTGGAGAAATAACCGTGACGAAACGATCCGCTTCTCTGGTCTTCTTTACCCCAAATCAAGTGTGTGTGGTCGAGCTGCAGCAAATGTGATGTGCAGAAATTAAATAAAAAAGTGTGACTTTGTGGAATTCTCTCAAAGCCTTGAAATGACCTCCAGTTTAAGACGTTTAGGAACCCTTTTAAGCATTTAGATTCAGATCGGAAATGCTGTTGCTAATTCTGTAACAGCATAGATAGGCAGTGGATTGTGTGTCTTGCTGGAAATGCACCAAGACACTGAAAACATTGATAACGAACAGTGTAGCTTGGCAGGAGCAGGCACAGGGCTGTTGCTGAGGCTCGGGAGGGTGACAAGGCAACCATTATAAGGCTGTCTGAGCCACCAGCTAGTCGGAAGGCATTGCAGGGTATGAGGTTTGTGCATGCATGCACATATATGTCTGCGGGTGAGGGCTTGATTTATTTATGTTCATAATACAGCTGCTTGTGCACGTGTGTAGGGTATGTGTGAGCCAGCATGAAACTGTTCTCTGTTTGTGTATACATGTGTGTGTCGAGTCTCGACTGCATAGTTTGATAGAGTTTTCAGTGTTAAAGTGTGAATGAATTAGAGAAGCTCATTGCCAGGTTTCTCAGATAACAGCACTGGAAGTTGTGAACTCTCGGCATAAGAACAAGTTTTTAGCGGCCAGAAAATGGGATTGGCCTCCGTCTCTTTTCTTTTCTAATAAAGCAGTGTTTTGCAGGAAGTGTTTGTCTTGGCTCATAGGGCAGAATGGTTATTGCTGTATGAGGACTAAGCATGGAGATAATATGCTGTCGGGTGGATTTATTGGACACTGCTCAGATGTTTTATTAAAGTAAAGGACTGAAGAAAGGCCTAGGTGGTACATTTTTAGAAGTGTATGATTTATTTCCATGAAAGTTCTCTAATGCTTTTATATCTATCAAAGTAGAAACTGCAGTTTGAAAAAAACTGATCAAGATTTAGTATCAAGTATTATCAGCAACAGCGGCTGTGGTAAGAATTGACAAACAAAAACATGTAGACTAGAGTACAAGTGTGCTAAAAATGGAAAGCGGCATGCCTTTCAGCCAAAAGTAGAGTAAACACCTGCAATGCCTCTTCAAGGTTAAACACCTGAGAAGATCAAAAGGAGGATGAAAAGAGATGCAAATTTCCTTTTTCTTTTAGACTTTTCGGTTTAACATTGTTTATCGGCTGTAATCTGCAACTTGTATTTTCTATGTATGAGGAAATGTGTGACACTTGCTGGACTCAACATCCAAGCAGGTGATAGGGTGACCCCTAGGATGCGCACAATCAATCACAGTCCGTACCATGTAGTCCTGAGAAGAGGTTTGATCAGGGATTTAAAGGGCTTTAATTGAAGTCATATAGTAACATGTTGTGTTCTGCAGCATTAAAGGACATGATGAGAGTTATTACAATTAACAGTGATCACGTGTCCTGTAGGCTATGTGTTCTTTATGCAAGATCATTCTAACCATGCTAACACTAGTGTATGCACGCCCTGGGATTTTCCTATGACGTCAGGATAGATAAGGAGGTAAAATAGAGGTGTGTTGGGCTTGTGTCTGTGTACTGTAGCTGTTCTGCATTAAAAGGGAGTGAAACATCTTCTGTCAACTGTTGAAAGGATGCTCATAATCAGTTATTTATCCATGATCCCTGTTATATTAGAGAAGAGAAATAAGCATAAGTTGCTGTCACTTACTGGTCTTTTATTTTTCCCTTCTGGCTCTACATAGAGCCAAAATGCAGTTAGCTGTCAGTTAGTAATGAGTTAGCTCCATATGACTTCTCTATTACTCCTCTTGGGTCATTTGTAATATGTCAGCATGAGCATAAAGTAGACAGCAACAACTGAAAGGCAACAATATATCATATCATAACAAGTCCTGGCCAACTGAACCAAACCCCAAGTGTTCGATCTTCAAGTTATATGGCTGATAATAAACCTGCTGGCCACAGAGCAAATGCTACTTCTATTGAGGGATATTTTGGGTCAGTATAACAATGTTATCTAATGCACATTATTAACTACTTTGACCTTTCCGCTGTAGACCTTTTCCCGATCACTTTTCTACAGTTGGACCTGCTTTGAATAGGAAAGGTGGGGGTTCAGAAAGAGAGCAGGAATGGGAGAAACAACGAGTGAAATCTTTTAGAAAAATGTAGGGATTGCCCGTATTTAACAGCAATAAGGGCTGAGGAAGTAGAAGATCACAGGGGATAGATAAGGAGGGGATGAAGAAAAAAAAGAGACAAAGGGAGAGAATGAAAAGGAGGAGTGTAGAGGGGGAATGGCCAGATATAGCCTGTTATAGTCTCTTGCCAAACCTCTGCCAGAGCCTTCTGTTGCACCTTTCTTCCTGTATTACACACAATAGCACCTCTTTTTTTAAGAAGTTACCTCATGTCCCTACTGTAATGGACTTTTCCTTTCATAACTGTTCCAAAACTGACTTCCCTTTTCATGTAATTTCTCCTTTCATCAGCTGACCTCACAAACAAAGATATAATTTTTCAGAATGTGTGCTTAAATCAGTGTTGCTTTGTTGCACAATGTCATATTTGATGGGATTGTATGGATTTATCTTGTGCCAAAATAGGATGCTATGTTAAAATGTCATTGATGGATTGCTGGAGGGAGCTGGAGTCAAAGGCAGAGCTAGGGATGAGCTGATGATGATGTGCAGTGTTTCCCACAGGATGTAGGTTATTTGTGGTTGTGGGGGCAGGCGTGCACACAATGCAATTAGCACATATGGTGCGTCATTTTGTTTTTTGGTGTGTTTAAGTGATGCATTTCTGCTGTACTCTACTGTGGCGATGGGGGCCAACACATCTGTATGAGGGGCAATACTGACATGGAATAGATGATCGCTTGTTGCAAGTTGGCGTGTTCCCTATTTCCTCACTTTCATGTACGCATGTTTCTTTTTCAAAATGACACTTCACCCTGACTTTGCATTGCATCAAGTTATTTTGCAAATCTCTCCTTTATTCTGCAGAGATAGACAAATATCCATCAGATAGCCCACAGATCCTCTTTACTGCTGATCTCTCCCATATCTTCTTCTTCATGTTCACTTTCACTTAAACTAAGCTTATGTTGCGTAACCTTTTTTTTCATCCTCTCTGGGTTTTCTAAAGCTTCCTCAAAGTTTCCTAAAGGTGTTTAAAAGACCTAATCAAGTGAATTATAAATGGTTTCACCATTTTATGAGTTAGTTTCTAAGTATCCAAGTGTCCAGTTGCCTTAAAAGATGCCTTTCATGGATTTCATCACATCATGACTGTTTTCTGCTTGTTTTCTTCATTTTTTTTTTCTATTTCTAGGTGATTTTGCTCATCATCTCCCACCACTTTCTCCTCCCGTCTTCCATTCATGAGCAGCGTGGCTGAGTTTAACAGCGGCAGCCATGGATGACAAGGGCTCGGTGGGGAAGATTAGCGTGTCCTCGGACTCAGTGTCCACCCTCAACAGTGAGGACTTTGTCCTTGTGTCCCGGCTGGGGGATGAGACACCCTCCTCCACTAATAATGGTAGTGATGACGAAAAGACAGGACTGAAGGTAAGGATGATTGGGTGTAGGTATGAAGCCAAAGTACAGAGGAGAGAGGGGAGACTTCAAATCTGTGCTGGTCAGAGTTAAGATACAGGGCATAAAGGGCATAAATAATTTGCAAAGCCAATTCTTACTTTAAATATCATCAGTATGCTCATTTCTTGGTCCTGATTACAAATAGAGGTTACAGCCAGTGTAAAGCAATAGTTATTTTCAAGGTACGAGTAGGATAACAGGCCAGACTGTGTTGCAGGCTGAATATTGTCATAGCGCTACAATTATTTTGTAATAGTCTTAAAAACGTAACATTTGTACTGTAAAAGCATGGAAGAAGGTTCAAGACTATGTAGTGCAGGCTCCTTCAATTAACTCTTAAAATAAATGGATTGGATCAATTCTAATCAAGGAGAAGGGATATTTTGTATAATTATAAACTTGACGATTATTTACAAAATAATTGAGATTTCAAACAAATATACAATATTGTGGTATTATTTTGTTGTTTTTCTCCATAACTTTAGGTACATTTAAAACATATTGAGGAGTCTATCTCAGGATGTGATTTACCAAAACTTGATTTTGATGTCATCTTTACCTACAAGTCATCAGTGTAACTTGTTAAAATTGCAGGTCAGGGGTCACAGTCCAAACATACTCCATTGTTAACAAGTTGTGTTCATCACACCTCTCTACCATCTTTTTAAACAGTCTCACACTCTAACCATAAGGCTAACCATTTTCTTGTTTTTGCTTTTTCCACATTCTCACTCTACTTCATTGTCATAATTGGTCTTAGATTTGTGTTTGTGTGTGACGCCTTTAAATCTTTGTACATCACCTGGGACTAAGATTTGATCATAGTGAGGAACTTGTTCTTATCTCTCAATCCTGTGAAGAAATATATTTGTCTGTCCCAATTTCTTCCACTGTAAATTGTCTGTATTACGTAGATAGTATAAGGTAGTGGAAAATAGAACAGTCATCTTTGTAAATCAATCAGCTGAAAAAAACATTTTTATTTTACCAGTTAATGATTTACTGTCAGCCAAGTTGGACATATTTGGAGAACATCTCCCATCTGTTTATCAGCTGATTTGTTTTTTAGGATGCAGCATGTGCTATCAGACCACAGTATGTCTGACACACAGTATGGTCTCATCTGATATTAGTTGGCAAACATTGTGGCGATGCAACTGCGAGTGGTTTGAACTCATTGTCAGGGGAAATAATGGTGTTGTGTGGCCAAGGTGGGTCTCCACAAAGACAATAAAGGTTTAAGTTACTCCTCTCCTCTCCTCTCCTCTCCTCCTCTTCTCTTCTCTCCATCTGTACTGAACTTCACTGGAACTGTGTTTCTTTGTAAAGGAAGGAATTGTCGACTCAATGTTATAAAGCTACCAGAAGATGGCGCCAGCAGAACATGGCCGTTACAGCAGTTCCTAATTCCTGTAACAGGAAGAGGTCCATTTTCTTCCCCCCGTCATTTGTTGTGCTTTCAAATGAGTGAATGTGACGGTGTCCTTTGTTTTGCATATCACACTTACTTTAATGGAAACAAAGTAGAGGTACCAGTTTTTGCGCAGCCTAATGGTGGCTTAAAGGAGTCTCTGCACACATCCACTCTTCTCAATACGCAGTGGTGAAATCACTCCATTCACCGACACTCGGTCATCCAGATATCATGTATTGGTTCTCGCCAACACACTCTTGTGCACATTTCCCTCCCAGTCAGTCCATCCAGTCAGAGAGGAGTCAGTGTGTCTAAACTTGTTGTTTGTTATGCAGGTGATTTCTGAGGAAGGGGTCAGCTTTAAGGTCAGTCTCTTCTCTCGCTAGCTTTCTCTTCACTCTGTATCTCGTTCTTGCTTGTATCTCCTTTCCTCTATTTCTGTGACGTGACTCTGTTGTGATTCTGTCTGTGATTATTTGTGCTCTCTGTATTTTTGCCCGCTGTTCAGTGATGGACCTAGCCAGCCTTTTTTTTAAACTGTTGGCGATGGTAGTGATTCTCACATGTAGGACTGTAGTTGTATCTGACAATTGCACAGGGTTTTAGCACTACTTGTGCTCAACACCGATGCATTGGGACACGGTTCTGTCAGATGTGTGAACATATATTTAGAAATGCTAGCTTTACATCCGTCTTCAAATAAAAATGCTTTTTTCCCACGTTAATGGCACTAGGACTATTAACATAGACACTGTAGCCGTGGAATCCAACAGCATGGAACATATTACCATACACCCACAAGGCACAGATGTTATTTATCGCTGTCTATATGGAAAGCTGACTAGGAAAATGTAGTCAATCAACCATACAATAATCACATACTGTATACCGCATAGGCTGAAAAATCTGAGGCTCTATTCTTAATTGTCTGTTCCCATCCCTTATTGCTCATCACAATAGCGCCCTCTGCAGCTTAGGTCTGCTGCTCTCCGTTTGTTACCTAACATCAGGCTGCTGCCAAAGCACGCTGGGAAACTGAGGCCTTGCCTTGTTTTGGGGCACCTCATGGTCTTGCTCTCCGATTGTTGTTTGTTAGCATTGGAATCAGCTCACACGATTTAGTTTTGGCGCGGCTCATGTAACGTCTTGGTACAGGTATTTCACAACTCAAACTCACATGCCTACTAATCACTAATATTTGATGAAATGTAATACATAAAACCAGGTATCTTTCCTGCTTAAACACACTACGATCACTTCCAAAATAATCACAAAATCACTGTTGAAGGCGGAGCTTCACATTTCTACAGCTTGTAAAATAGAATTGTAATGCGGTTGATTAAGGTTGAAAGATTAAAATCAATATTTTATGGTGATCACTTCAATGCTTTTGTTTTGTAACCATATTTGTTCTTGTGTTTTATTGTTTTTCTTCATACTTAATGTGTTTCCTTCTATGCTTCCTTTTGTCCTTGCTCCTTGGTGTGTTTGTGTTCATGTCTGTTTATGTGTGTGTGTGTGTACCTCTACTCCTCTCTCTGCTTGTGTGTGTGTGTGTCAGATTGTGGGGAATGGAAGTGAGCAGCAGCTTCAGAGGGAGCTAGAGGATGTCCTCATGGACCCGTCGGTAGCTGACACTGGACTCAGATCAGAAGCAGGAATGGAAAGCCTTGGTGGGGGAGACCACGGCCCTCCTCCCACTATGGCGTCATCTGTACCTCCGGGCTCTGACCCTCTGAGCGCACCACCACCCAAGTTGGAGATGGTGCTTCCTGTTCAGACGGCTCAGGAGAGTGAGCTGAATGAGAGGTCTTACCGAGGTGAGCCACCATGGGACTTTTCTACGACTGCCAAAGCTCACAATATGGCTTCTATGGTCACTGTGATCTTCCTAGGTCCCTCAAACCTCTTTTTTAAATGTTTCTATCTGAAGACTCCTTTGCCATTTTAATTTAATGTTATTGTTCCCTATGCTTCTGTTGCATGAATTTCGCTGACTGATAAAACTGATCTTCTCACATACACAACTATCTCCCCTCCTCTTATTACATGTCTACTTCACCTCATTTATACTTTGCAGAAGGCAATTTACTTATCTCAGATGAAGACAATAATGTTGATGTACATCCATAAAATCATGATGAGAGTTTGGGTTTCCTTTCTTCTACTCTTCTTGCCACCCCTCTCCCAATCCATTGCCTCATTGCAGCAGATGAATCCTCATCAGATGGCAGTCCCTGCAGTCCCATCCCGGATGAGGACAGTGTTGTGTTCAGCCAGCTGACATATCTGGGGTGTGCCTCGGTCAATGCCCCCCGCAGTGAGGTGGAGGCCCTGCGTATGATGAGCATCCTCAGAGGGCAGTGCCAACTCCCCTTGGATGTCACACTGTCTGTGCCAGGCGTGTCCGAGGGCACTGTCAGGTAGGTTCAAGTTCATCAGTGTACTGTAACAAACTTACAAGTACACAGTACTCAAACACTTATAACAAACCCAATCTCATCCTGCAACAGCAATTTCCAAGATATCAAATGTCAATTTTGTTGTATCGATATTCCAACAGATTGCTAGACCCCAACACCAGTACAGAGATCGCCAACTACCCCATCTACAAGATTCTGTTCTGTGTGCGGGGCCATGATGGTACACCAGAGAGCGACTGCTTTGCCTTCACTGAGAGCCACTATAATGCCGAGATCTTCAGGATCCATGTGTTTCGCTGCCAAATCCAAGAAGCGGTGAGGATTCAATCAAATGATTGTTGTTTAAATCATCTCCAACTATGTCTACAGAAGAAACATTTAATGGATAGGTTCCTACTTTTTTAAAGTTTTTAAATAAAAGTTAGTTAGGAGATCGACAGTGTTTTGAATAAAAAATTTAGAATGCAACACAAGGACTGTGGGTTTTGTCCTTCTATTGGAAGCACAATAGTAAGGGATTGTTTAAGGCCAGTATGAACAGGAGGATTGATTACAGCAATGGCTATGCTTTAAAACCAGCCTTGAATTGTGACCCTATCCTTTTAATACTAATTTACACATAACCAAAAAAAAAAAAACAACAACAGTGACACGCAATGTTACTGCAATTCAGATAGTGAACCAAAGGGGGAGCAAAAGCTCCTCTTATAAATATTCTGCTCTGCGGACACGCTCTTCTCCCTTTTCTTCCATCCGTTTTCTATCTCTTCGACTCACATACATAAACATGTGTACACACTCATATTGTCAGCAGTATTCTGGTCGACCTTGTCTTAAAGTGTTGATCTCCCCGTGGCCTGTTCCCCAGGGTTCAGCAACAGTCTGGGAGCTTCGTCAGTGGTTGTCCTACACTGCAGGCTGTGCCGCAATGCACATGTACACCACACGCAAAGCACACACAGCCCCCCCAAGCTAAATTCTAGGGGAGAGGAAGTGCTATTGCTTACATATCATAGGTTTAGCAGAAACATAAAAGAAGAGAATAGGGAATAGAGTCGTGAAACTGGGTTAAAGTAGTGCTTCAATGTTCAGTGACCTGATTCCTCACCCATGGAAGCGTTCCCCTTCAATGTCACTAAGAGCCTCCAGACAGACACTACTTCATCAGTCCCACATCGTAACACACATGCTCCCACTGAAACACAATGCATACAATGCATACATGCACACGCACACAGACACACACACAAATCTCACTCAGATAACCCCCCGTAGTAATTCACTTCTTTGCTCAGCAACTGGCCATCTCTGTATTCAGCTCTCTCTTCCCTCTCTTCTTCCCCACAGTCTCCCTCTTGCAACCAAAAAAACATCCACAAGGACTCCAGCTTTTAATGGGCCTCTTAGACTTGAGTGAGGCAGCATATTGGTTGCTTACTTCTACAGAAACACTCTAGTCTTATGCCTCACATCAGCCTCAAATCCACTTTAAATAGCTTCTAAGATACTTAATCCACAATTACTTATTCATTAATTTCATCACCGATCTGTACTGATATAACCTTGCAGCACGCCATCACAATTGGACAATTGGAAACGGCCTTATTTGCTTCAGCTCTATTATTTTCTGAGTCCAATCACATAATCACTCTGAGAAGAGCTACCTTATTTGTGCCAGAATTCTTCGTAATGTTTCTAAATAACTAGCTTTAATTCAACTTTATGGTGATGGTTGATGGTTGATGGTGACATGGTACTCGCTGCTTCTGTCCAGAGATGTGTATCCAGTGCTGTTCAAATCAGTAAGTCTTCAATAGATTTGTTTCACTCAAATGATTTGCGTTCCTAACGAAAAATAAATCACGTGTTCAAAATTTGAGGGAAGAACACAAATAGGGCACTGATGAAAGGATACAGATTGTTGCCATGACATCAGATAAAATAGTCTCATGTCAGTACACACATAAGGGTGATGCTACCAAGTAGGACACATAAAACTAGAAAACATGAGTGGGATAAAACAACTGTCCTTGTTTCCGATTGAAATACATTTGTTTGTCATCTTTTGTGGAATCAAGTGTTGTTTCCAGATAATATTGTATTGACCTTCTTTGTTTTTTCCTGTCCGGGGAAATTTACAGATTGCCTGGGGAAAAATACAACATTACAAAGATGGAGTGACAGAATGTTTCCCTTTGCTATCAGAGAGGCACCCGATATGAGCCTAAATTAGTGGTTGAGATTGATGTTTTTGCAGTACAACTGTCCAGGTCCTAATAGAGCTCCTTCACACTCCACACAAAGAATAAAAAATCAATTTGTAGACAGTCGAAACGGTCAGTTTTGACTCCAGCTTTGATTGGAACAGTCCGAACCAACAATACTTTTGTGTTATTTGTCATAATTTCATCCGTACAGGGGCTGACCCCCATCTCGCACCACTTTTCCCCAATCTCTTGCATCTAGTCCCAGTTGTTTCTCAGTAAACACCCCCCCAAACATCCTTCAGAACTCAGAATTTAACAAGTGCTTTTTTGTAGGAGAGTTTAGGAGCTGCTTTGTGCTCTGGCCTTTCAGAAAGCAAAAGAGCGTTGTTATTTATTGATAGCAGCAGTTTCCCCCCACAACACCCCTCCGTCACCAACCCCGAAGCTCTGCTTTTTACAAGAATAAGAGATGATCCAAAACCACCGGACTATGGCCCTCTGTTTGTTATCACACACAGGTCTGTGTAATAAATATAAGAAATTAAATAAAATACTTTTTATTGATGTAAAGCTCATGAATCTAAAGTCTTTTGAGCGGAAAAGGACATCCCCCCCCAAACTCTTGGGATTGGAGATTGAGCAGAACCCTGCAGTCTCTGGTAGGACTGAGTTGCCTCTGCTTAATGTTAATAGGAATCATATGTCCACACCGTCAAATGTGAATCGAATGTTGATTAAAACTCAAAATGGGTAATAGGTTGGATGATCAGCTGTCAGTAAGTAAGTCGAGTAGTGGTTCATTAGGTAAGCTTTTACTGCATCATATTGCAAAACGGTATTAGAGATCTGCAAAGGTTTGGTGCAGTTTTTTATCAATACTAATGACTATATCATTTTTTGGGATGTGCGTGGCTTCAAAAACTCAATTTTATGATCTGCAATACATTTCAGCTACAGAAGCTGCTGAAACTGGTTTCCAAGCCAATGAAACTCACTACAATATTTAGCCTTGTGATACTGTTTATCTATTTAATGCTTTCTGCTTGTTGCCTGTGTTTTTAACTCAATACAACAGAGTAAATGATAGAGGTCACTAAAGGTCATGAATGCCTATTCAAATTGTATATCTGTATTATTATTATTATTATTATTATTATTATTACCAATTCTAATGGCTTAGTTTTGTGTGTGTCTACTCTCCGCCTGCAGGTGAGTAGGATACTGTACAGCTTTGCCACAGCGTTTCGGCGGTCAGCTAAGAAGGCAGTTCTGTCTTCTCAGCAGTCTGCTCCGCTCACCCCTGACAGCGACTTGTTTACCTTCACTGTCAGTCTGGAAATCAAGGAGGATGATGGCAAGGGTACCTTCAGGTGAGACATGCAGTCAGATTTTCAGAAACAATTATTTACAATGCCTACGAAGTGGTGTAAATTGTAAAAAAATAACGTGTAATTCCATGTCTTGAAAAAGTTTGTAGTTGCACAGAAGGATGGAAACATATTGGAACTTTCTTTCTGTTGAGTCAATTGGGGCTTTTGCCAGCTTTTACATCATGTACTGTAGATGTTGGCATGTGGTTCAGTCTCTGCCATCAGAACTGTATTGAACCGGCATTAATTATCAGACCTAACCAGTAATGTATGTATAAATGTATAGAAAACTTTAACATCATTAGCGTTAAAATTTTAACAAAATATACCACAATTTTAACAAAATATGTGAAGAATTTTGAATGAAAATAGCCCTCAAATGACCACAGTTTCTAACCAATTACCAGCACATGAACACAGGAACATGTTGCCCCACTACCTTTGGGGATGAAGTGTTCAATGTTGGCTCATTTTTGCTTGCAGAAGTCACAAACCTTTCTGGGCCAAATACCTCCCACGAGGAGAGAAATCATTTATTGGTTTATATGCAAGAAAATATCATCAGTAAATTAATCATGAAATGTATTAAAGTAACTGTGAAATTATAAAAATAGATGACTAAAGGGAAAACAAAGGTGATCACGTTCCTGTCTCACAGTTGACTGATATGTTGACCACTCTTATAGATTAAAATCAAACTCTTTTTCACATATTGATAAGACAACACAACAGAAAGTTCCTGTGTTTGTGCCATTCAGCTCATCTTCCCTGACATTTACAAAAAAAAAGTGTTTTCCCATACTACTGAGTCACATCCCAACGAGCCCTAGATACTAAGCTTATTTGGAAAACAAAACAAAACAAAAATTGTGCCTTCGGTTATTTTTAGCCAGCACATATTTCCTCCTCATTAGCTCTGTGTTGATTATTTTTGGTGTGCTGACGTCCAAGCAAACAACTCTCAAATGTAAGCACATCACGTTTGTTTGTGAAAGAGTTTCTTCTTATGAAAAATAAGATAAGAAATGAATGCTCTATAGAAACTATATGTGGTAGAGTAAAATAGAAGTCCTTTAACAGGGTGTAAACTGATAATATAATTGGCTCGCCTGTATCTGGTACATAAAAACTATAACTAGTTCCCAGGTTCATGGAGAAGAGAAAAAGTCTGGAGAGGTCAAAACTCTAGTGACACTTGCAGTATTTAGAACAATAACAAACCTGTTGGTCGAAACAATTACGTTGTTCTGCAAGTGTTGCTGGACTTTTGACTTCTTTCTTTGATTTCAATTTGATTAATGGACTTAGTTTTTTCAAGAATCTTTTCTTTTCAAGGTTTCTTCAGTTTTTTTCTCAGGAATTTATTTCTGCGAAGGTTTGAAGAATGTTGATTACTGTTCCTGCCTCAAAGCTGCTCTGCTTTCAGAGCAGGAAAGGAACCAGGGCCGCAGCTTGTTTGAAAATGGCTCTTAAGCATGCTTTTATGATGAAAAATTGGACAATTTTGAGCCATGTTCTTTATTTTTTTCAGACTGATTGATTAGTAATACATTTCATTGGTGGAGTTGTCCAGCATAGTTGCTGTAATGTTGTGTGTTAGTTCATATAAACTTGTATATGTTTTTCTTCCCAGACATAAACAACTTGTAAGCCTCTGGTAAAATATACCTGAAATCATTTTTAATGTCATCGGAATATTCTCTAAATTAATGTCTGAATTGATAGAAAATCTCCACTATTGTATGTCACTTTCAAATGTATTACTGTATGATTTGGTCACATTGTTTTTTTCTATGTGCAATCTGTTAAAAATGTTGGTATTATTTCTTGTTTTCACATATTCAGCGCTGTAGCAAAAGACAAGGACAAGCAGAGCTTCAAGCTGCGTGCAGGAATGGACAAGAAAATAGTTATTTATGTCCAGCAGACCTCCAATAAGGAACTGGCTATTGAGAGGTAAAATAAACCAAAAACACAACCACATGCACTCATGCACTCACACAAGTCACCTTCTGAATAGCTTCATTCAGTCGGAGATGAGACTACTTTGAAGCAGATGAGAAGCACATTAAAACACGTGCAGGTCCTGTGCTCAGTGAGTTCAGTGCTCTTTTAAAGTTTCTGCTTTTAAACAAGAAAACCTTTTTCTATGTAGCTCTTTCATTTTTTCTGAAAAACCAAGACAACAGATAAATCTAAGTTATCATGAACTAATAAAATAATCTAGATTCATGTAAACTTAAAATAACTTTTTTTTGTTGTAATTGTCCTATGGAGATAATCTGTCATTTATCCATCAGACTGACCTCCATTTGCTTCAGTTGAGTCGTGTCTGAACATTTATCAGAAAGGAATCGCCCAGCTATAAACGATAAACACACACCGGTGAACATTGTTACATCCGTGTGTCGGCCCGCGTCAGGTTTTAAGTGTTCCGGCACAGTTTTAAGATGGTGAAAGATGTGAGTCTGTCTCCGAGGCTCCTCATTTTCCACGGTTTGATAAATCTGTCCAAATGTAAACATTCCATCACCTTTTTTGCGCACTTCCAGTTTCACGGTGGTTTGTTATTGTTTGACGAACTCAAAGACTGTGAGGATTGAAGGGCTGTGTTTAATGTCCTCCGTGTTCTGGTCTGTGTTAGAGGATCAGTCCAGGAAGCTATTTGTGGGAACATGCAATGGTTTGACAACTGGTTTTACTCTATATGGAGATTTATAGTTCTGGTTCCCGCTCTTTTTCCTCTACATTTCACTTTTTTTCTGTCTGTCCCATTTATTTGTGTTTTTTCCTTTTTATGTGCGTGTCCTCTCCAGGTGTTTCGGTCTCCTGCTCAGCCCAGGGAAAAATGTGAAGAACAGCGACATGCACCTGCTAGATCTGGTGGGTTACTGTTTTCAATGTGTGTGTGTCATTGTGCGTTTGCGTGTGTTCTCTGACTTCCTCTAAATTGTGCCCCTTCAGGAATCAATGGGAAAGAGTTCCGACGGGAAGTCTTACATCATCACAGGAAGTTGGAACCCCAACACGCCTCAGTTCCAGCCTGTGAATGAGGAAACGCCCAAAGGTAACATAGAACTGAATGATTTCAGCAGTTATGACTTTCTTGGTTCATATTTCATTGGTTGATCTATTTTCACACTAATATCTGATACATTTCCAAGCATCAAAATCACTTTCCACCGTTTGTAGTAATCCTCAAATAAAGCTGCGAAGGAGCGATTTATTGTACAATTAGCTACACTAAACAGGCATATGAACTTTACTGTAACAGTTGCCGTCCCTGCATCTAAAGCAGAGCTACAATATTAGATCAGATGTTGCACAAGTATCCCACATAAATATAGGTGAAAGAGCCAGGCACTGACTTTGTTCCAACCTTGTGCCACATGCCATATATCATACAGCACCAATTCACCTTCGGACACAATACGTCAAACTCCAGTGTTCGCATAAATCACACAGTTGCAGGGTTTGGTCTAAATATGTTGTTTTTTTATAGATTGTAAATGGAAGGGAATCGCCCACTGGGGGATAATATTTAAGACATTTTCTCATTTTTCCAGATAAATTCATGTACATGACGACAGCAGTGGATCTGGTCATCACAGAGGTGGAGGAGCCGGTCCGTTTTCTGCTGGAGACGAGGGTCAGGGTCTGCTCCCCAAATGACAGGCTGTTCTGGCCTTTCAGCAAGCGTAACTACACTGAGACCTTCTACCTTAAGCTACGGCAGGTATGTCAAGTCATGACTCAATTTTCCACAATGGTCTCTCTGTGAATTGCCCGAGATGGCCTGCAATGATGCAAAACAACCAGTTTGGTAACCGGTTTTGTAATTTTGTGAAATGTGACGGATGTTTTATCACCTCTCTTCAGATGGAGCGTAAGGAACGTAAGAGTCCTGCCTCTGACACCCTTTTTGAGGTGGTGAGTTTGGAAAGTGAGACTGAGAGAGAGAAACGGAAGACCACAGCTAGTCCCGGCATCGTGTCCGCTGGGACTGGTACCACGGTCCCTTCACCACCCGAGGATGATGAAGAGGAAGGTGATTGGACGCTGTCTTACTTCTTTTTGCTTAGTCACCTCTTATAGGACCTCTTATTGGACACCTCTTATTTTATTAAAGGCACACGATACAGAAGAAATTTCTTTATATAAGCCACATGGAAAAAATGCTTTGCATAGAACCACAGGAGAAGACTGACTAGCAGAACCAAATGAAAATGGTTTTAACTTTTTGAACCACTTGTTGTTATTGATCATGTCACATGACACATCAACTGCCTCAAAGCAGGCACTTACGTGAAGAGGTAATTTGACTGTTTTGCTCTGGAACGCTGAACCATTGTGGTGTCCTCGGTCAGGACTGACCTCATTTAGAAGCACGCACCTCTCAAACACAATGATAGAAATATTACTCCCCAGCTGCCAGACATTTAACACGGTTAAAGCTGAATTTTGCTGCATGAGCTCAGATATTTAGGTCTCCCCATTTACATTTATAACCTGACTGGATGACTGATACGAATTAAACCGCTACCCTGTGGGGTTGTACCAGACATAGACTTGTGGTCCACAGGAGTCGAATCCCGTGGGAGATAAGACACTGTGCAACAGAACGGCTTGTACTGTGTCCTCACAGAGGACTTGGCCAGCAGTGGTGTGTATAAGTGTGTTCCGTTGTGATTGTGTGTGGAAGCAGGAGGTAGCAAAGAGAGAGGATAATTGAGGTACTTTTTGTATCCGTCTTTGGTCTGTTGGCCGTTTGCTACAGTTTTATCTCACTCTTCGGACTGCATGTCCGTTGATAGCACACCTGAATGTTTATACCACATTACACTGGGATATTATAGTTTTTCAGCTGATACCATGAAAAGTTGAAATAATGGCCCAAATAATGTGTTTAAATCATAAGATTCAGCACCTAGATCTGTCTGTTATCTACTAAATACACAAATAATTATTTAGAGAGCTCAGATGCAGAAAATCGTTATTCGTTATACAACTTAAAACAAAGTGCCTTAAGCAGAATGCATGTGACAGACTCTAAAAAACAACAATCTCTTTGAATGATGAAACATTTATATCTTAAATGATTTAATCCTTTTCATTTCACATGCACGCGTTTAACTCAATTGTATAACATTTGGAGCATTAAAAGGGCAAATCTAAACGTGAAAAGGAAAATGAGAAGAACGCCTCTCACTTGTGCACTTGTGCACTTGTGCACTTGTGTGTCCAGATAATGATGAGCCGTTACTCAGCGGGTCAGGTGACGTTTCCAAGGAGTGTGCAGAGAAGATCCTGGAGACCTGGGGGGACTTGTTATCCAAGTGGTAAGACTGTTCGCTTGTTAACGTCTGCCTTCCTTTTCAATTGCTGTTGCACAAGAAATATGCACACACACACACACACACACACACACACACACACACACACACACACACACACACACACAAGTAATTCATTTTTGTCTGTGGGGTTTAGTGAATATACTCTATGTGAAAGAAAGTGCAGCAGGAGTTCTTGATAAGCTGCTTATTAAGATGGCTTCCCTCTTCCATTAGTGCATTTGTTTTTAATCACAAGCTTGTGATGAACTGAATTGAAACTGCTTGGACTTTAATTAGCTGTACACACACACACTACACACACACACACACACTCACACTCACCCTCTCTCTCCACACAGCATGCCTCTCTTTTTCTCCCTCGATGTTCTCATGCATGTTTTTCAAGAAAACAGTATAATGTAGTTGCATTTGTACAATACATACTGCACAAATAAATTAAATATATGTTTATCATAATAAATAATTTTTCACTTCATTACTGACTATATTTGGGTGTATCCAATGTCCTTTGACAATAACAAAAGTGGAATGTGTTGGGTGTATTTGTCTCACTCCTCATACAAAATAATGCTTAAGTAAAGAAAAGTAACGGTGGGAATCATAAGACTAGCCTGTCATAATACTTGCTTTGTGCGAGTGATTTTGTTTGTGAGCTGTGGCATTGTAGGATGCGCAAGGGGAAAATAACAGAAAGCCCTTTACAATCGTACACCCCTAAGGACCAGGCCTGGCATCACATGCGCACACACGTAGACAGTATTTTTTTGCACTGGACTTTTATCCCCTTTAGTCTGAAAAGATAATGCCAAATATTGCATAACCTGACCCTGGGAAGTAAATAAGCCAAACAAACTCGGAAAATGGAGACGGTTGATTTAAGAAAGGGGGGAAAAGTAAGAGCATCATGATGGATTCTGGGTTTTTCTGTTGACTCCAGGCATGCAGTGGTTGTTAGGTAGATACAGCTGTGCCTCCAAGTTCACCTGGTCTTTCTCTCTAACTCTAACTCTGTCTCAGCCACTCACTAGTGGGCTGGCAGATACATGAGTTTTTTATGCTGCGTACGGTGTAAATCACCCTCTTCGCCAACAGCGCCGTTGAAATTTGAAGCTGAGGAAGGAAGGAAGGCATTAAAATTGGCTTCTCTGTATTGTTGCTGTTGTTCTGTATTGGCTTATTGTCTCCAATTGTCAACTGTTTTCCCATGGTATTAAAAATAGTGCATGGGTAAAAATAAAGCAAAACTAATGTGCAAATGCCAGAGAAAAAGTGTATTTTCCACTCTGAAACAGTGACATTTGATTAGTTGATGGGTTGTATAACTTGTTGGAGGTGAGATAATTTGAAAGCACATAAAGGTTATGAGGTTATGTAACTCCTCACCATCTTGATCTTGGCCCTGCAGATCATCTGGAGAGATGGTGAGCGGCCTCTTAGACACAGCGTACAGCCAATGAAAGCAGTAGATATTGTAGACAGGTCTGTCAGAAAGATTGCAGATGCAACAACTTGAGTATTTCTTTGATAAACTCATGGTTGGCTCCCTCTCCCCTCTCCTTCCTCAGGCACATGAACTTATCAGTGCGTCCCAGGCAGCTGCCAGCTTTGGTGCGTAGTGGCATACCCGAGGCTCTCCGTGGGGAGGTGTGGCAGCTCCTGGCAGGCTGCCATAACAATGACCACCAGGTAGAAGAGTACCGCACCCTCATTACAAAGGTAAGTCTGCCCAAAAGTATAGCCTACGTTAATATGGCGATGACGTCTTAAATCCCATGATCCCCTAATGTTGGTGGTATAAGATGTAATTCAACCAAATGGCTCGTACACAAACTCCTCTAATTTTAGGATGTATCAGCAAGCTGTGCACTTTACGCTGATAATTTAAAAATGTCTGCCGATGGTGAAGCCATCACTGAGATATCATCAAGCTCTACCTTAAGTAAAATGTTACGAGACAGCGTTATCAGGAAACTGGCCCCATGTCCTTCCATACACACCACTACCCTTCCTCTATCAAACATTTTCAGAATCGGGATAACTGTAGTTTTTATCACTCTGAGATTCTCCCCAAGTGAGATCTCATAGATGAATGATCTGTAATTCGTCTGTGGTGTCATTGCCTATGTCATACTGGTGATATTCTTGCTGCCTTAAACACAACACAAGTTGATAGTTACTGATAACTTTATCCTCAAAGCCTGCACTGCAGATTTGTTATAGTCTAAAATACGAAACAGTTGATTGCTACTTAACAAGGCTCTTCTAGTTTTTGTTACACTTGGTTATAGTTGGATCTCTTTAACTGAAACCATTTTCATTCAATCATATTTAATAACTTGATTGTTTTTTCTGCCGGCTAGAGTTATTGTCCTAGGCAACAGTTGTTTGGAAGCAAACTTCAGGGGCCACTGATGGCAATGTTTCATAACTTTGTCTCATGGGCTTCAAACTTGTGATGCTCACCACTGCTGCCCTGTAGGTCAGGCCAGCTGATTACGCTTGATGTTATGTAACTGATTAATGCACTTTTCTTCAGGAAAACATCTGTTTTGCGTTAATGGTTCTGTCGAAACTAATAATCTTGAACTTCTTATAATAACAATAATTTTGTAGATGAAGAAACAAAAACGACATTCAATAGTTGATACTTTAATTATTATAATTATTCAAATATTTTTAACATTAGTTTTCTCATTGCTGCTAGACCTCTGGCTCTCTTTTCTGCAGACCTGTGTCTGTATGTATGTTCTGAAATGACAGCTAGCTTTGTTTGTTGGAGGATCATGGAGTGCATCTGGAGGTCTGTGTGCGGCCGTATGTGTTACGATCAGAGGAGGGTTAGCACTGCTGCACATGGTTAGCACTGAGAACTGTGTTAGTCTATGTAATTTGTTTCTCTGCTGCAGCCCTGACCACTGTGCTTATGTAAAAGCAACATCCCCAGGCAGCATGCCGGGTCTCAGGTGGTGACAAGATTTCGGTCTTGCCCTTTCCTCCCCTCTGCTCTCCTCTCCCTTTCTCATTTTCTTCACCCTCCCTTACCACATTTCCCTCCTCCCTGCTTTTATCTTTTGCTCTTTTCCTATCTCTGCCTTTCCTTTATTTTGCCTTACATCTCTGGCATGCGGTGATGGGAAAAAATGCAGATGCAAGTTCAAAAAAAGAGGATTAACACGAATAGAAATGTTACGCCAAAATCACGTCCGGATGCCAAGGCTGTTTTCTGTTAACATGAACAGTATGAATGGAATCTCAACTTTCCCTCAACAATTCACGACAACAGTAACGATGGATTACTATGCCATTGTACTGATAACCATTAGACACAAAGTTGGATAGGAATTTATTGCAGTAGCACTAAAGCATTCCAGTTTTTTACGTCAGCCAACAAACACGCAGAAAAGTGTGGAGAACCCGCGCAGCTTTATCTGACTCTGACAGATGATCTGTGTGTTTTATATAGTCTCCTTTGAGCACCACTGGGCAAAGTAGACAAGAACTGTTATAGGACAGAAAGATGATGAATCTTTTTCAACACAACAAGGTGTGAACAGAGTGAGTTGCATCGATTTTTTTTTTTTTTTTTTTAAACAAACTAAAACTAAAAATAGCTCTAAAATGTTGAAAAGCAAATTGAAATGAATTGCATAATAGTATCCTAAATATAGCGTTAATTAGGAAAAAATTTAATTCACATTGGTCTTGATATTGTTACTGGTACTAATTACAACATATCTTCTCATGTACTCATTCCTTTTCCTTTTCAGCTCCTATTTTAAAATGTGTACATACCATACTCATGTGCCAGCTCCTAATTTGTTTTGTCTTCCTTCTGTATTCAGCCTGTGCTTGTGTGTGTGTCTCTTTGTGCTGTATTGCACTGTATGCACATCATGTCCTAGCTGTTGTCCTCTTTTGTATCCTATCCCTGTCTGAACTTGGTGTTCATCCACATATCTGAATGTGGGGCATTGAATGAACATTCAACATGTTCTTTCCCCAATAGAGCCCTAATGAATTCCCTGAATTTCCCTCCCTATGCGATATACTGTATATCGGAAGTATCAGTCTATCCTGTTAAAATACCGTTATATTTACATTTAAAAAAAATGTAAATAAATACAGTTACAAACTTTTTCCGCATTATGTGACTGTTGTCATATTTACATTGCTGTTGTGGATGATACACCTTGATAGTGTGTGTGTGTGTGTGTGTGTGTGGGTGTGTGGTTGACGGTGATGTTATAACATTGTGTTACTGCATGGTATTTGAAGTGTTCCAACCACCTTTTACCTACATGAGGGGGTCAGTGTGTCTCCTAAGCACACACACATACACAGATATGTGTAGTGTAGACACAATGTGGTCATATAAACACAGGTTCTGTTTCTGGATCTGCTGCACCATCCTCCTGTAAGCAAAAACAAGCGTTCATATCTATCTTTCTGCCTGTATGTCTCCATCTGACCCACATGATGACTTGTGTGCCTGCTTCTCTGTCTATCTGTCTGTCTTTGTAATCATTTGTGTTTTCGTACGCCTGACTCTGACTCTCTCTGACTTCCACCTAGACCTGTTTGTGCTTCTGTCAGCTTTCGCGTCTTTCTGCCTTCCTGTCTTCTCTCTGCCTGCTCATTTGTGTTTTTTGTCATACTGTCTGCTTGCCTCTTTCTTGGTCCGCTTCCGTTTTCCTGTCCGCCTGACGTATCTGCTTCTTTCTTTTCCTGTGTGACTGTGTTCCTGTTTGTCCCATACGTTTAGGTGTGCATTGGTGTTGCGACATCTGAAATGGAAATCATTTAGATGTTTTATAGGCCAGTTTCTCACATTAGAAATTACACGGTGAATACCAGGAGAAAGATTATTTTTTGCAGTTGAATAATGTCATAATAGTGTTTTGTCCGTGACTATGTAACACTCACCACCCTTGCCTGTTTTTATTTAGTTAGTATTTATGTACGAGCTCTGTGCTCACCATAGAGACCACAGAGATCAACATCATTCATTTTCAGATAAACATAATGGTGTATTAGCTGTCCAGTACTTTGAAATTCATTTCATTTTTAAAGTTATTAAAAAACCTCAGATAGGACATGAATTGACTAGTTGTTTTTATGTTTTTTTTATATCACACTGACACAAAAGTTGGCAGTGTGGCTGATTATTTTTATATCTAGCAAAAAGCACGGAGTATCTGTCTGTATTTCTTTACATATCTCAAGAACAGTTCTTCTGATCTATTCTCATCTGCAGTGTGCAGACCGCGGCTCGACTGGCGTTTCTGCATCGTTACTTATATCATAATGCCGCCAGCAATGTATCTTCACTAATTAGCTTCATACTCAATTATATAACCGCAGTGGTTATGTCAATGTAAGCGACCAATATCCCTATTTGTAAATTACCTCACCTGAGTGTATTTCACCCATGTTTTCGACCACAAGTCACAGTGACTTGGTGCGTTTTTCGGTGGATTTAGTGATTTTTTTTGGCGACAGGCTAATGCTGTCCTACAGTACTTTTAACTGTTTCTCAAACTGGGAATATTGGTATCGGCAGTGGTAGAAGAATTTACCTACTCTTTTTTCTATTAAGTATAAGAGGAAATGTCCAGCATTGACATTTTTACTTCAAGTGAAAAGTGAAAGAGAGGCATTACAATGTATTTAAATGTACTTAACATCTGGATAGTCTACTGAATAACAATGCATTTTACTTTAATTGCTTTGTTTTGTGAGTCTGAATCTTTAACAGCATCTTTAACAACATCTTTATCAGACCAATTTTATACTACAATGTTTTCCTGAAGAAGGACACAATATGTATTGTGCAGTTGAGTTACATATTTTAAAGTGCATCATATAGTCAGTTATAGGTGTGTGATGCAACTATGTCATGGCAGGTGTATTGCTCATGACCTCAAGGAAGCTCAGTGTTGAGTGGGACCATGTTTGTATGAGCGGTTCTCCAGAAACACCACAGGCCGAGCACTGAACAGGCATGTTTTGAGCGGGCACTGCATTCGTTTATATCAAAACAGGCCAGAATTATGAGGATTATGATCCACCAGCTGGGTGGTGGTGGATGGTTAATAATAATCACTTGGAAGTCAGCCAGTGTGGCAGTTGCCAGTTAACTATCTTATTCTTTTAATAGTGTTTAGCTTTGTTTGTCAATGAATGAATGATGAATGTTGTTATTTAAGTAAAAATACAGAATATTTGCTGGTAATTTTATATATAATAATATGACATATTATGATGAAGCATTATCTGTATTACAATCCAAGAATAGCTGCAGTAACAGCATCTTTTTGACCTCAGGAACCTTCCCCAGGGACACAGAACGTTTTGAGGAAATACCCTCGATGAAGGACTCTTTTAGGAAGAGCATTTCACCTGTTTGAGAACTTTAAAAGTAAAGTTAGGCTTTGCTATTGGCTTCATGACTTATTTGAAAAAAGACAGAACATCTTTGCAGGTTTTTACAACTATGAGAACGCAGACAATAATGGGCTGAAGGAACCTTGTTGTTCCTTGAAAAGTACTCCAACGACTAAAATTACTAGCAACTTCTTTTGAAACGCAGATTGAATAATATTATTCACATCAGACGTGCTTTGAGTTTATGATCATTGTGTGTTTGCCAGGTTTCTGTCAGCTAGTCGAAGCCTGACTTTCAGTGGTTGACACGCTGTGAGAAAGCATAAGTTAATCAGGACTAAGTTGTGCTCTGCAGGCAACCAGGTGACAGTAAATCACGGTCTTCCCTCTTCCTCGTTTTTCACACTTCCCTTTTCTTCTTGCAGATTTGTATTTATTTTTTTCTCCTCCACCGTTTCCTCCTCTTAGCTTTGAGTCCTTTCCTCATCCTTTTTTCTTATTCCTCTTCTTCCAACCCATTTCGTCGTACTGTCATCTATTTTTAGCTCCTCGTGTGGTGGGCAGAGGCGGTGTGTGAAAGCATGGGAGTGTGTCTGTATTGCGGGGGAGAAAGGTGCAGGTTGGTGTGTGTGTGTGTGTGAGTATGTTTGGGTCTCCATCACGCTACACCAAATTGCCCTGCACGAGACTCACTCTGCAGTCTTCAGAAAGCCATTAGTATGAGGATGTAGCAAGTCTAAATCTGTCTGTGATTACTACCCACTGAAGTTTCTAATTTTAGTGCAGGATTCCAAGTAATTAAATGTAATCAGGACATCATATGACCTAAAAATAGCTGTTGGTAATTGTTCGAGGACAGATTCAGCAGGCTCTTCACAGACATGGGAATTGCTGGGGCTAACCTGTTTATGAAAATTTAATAAAGTGTTCAACTGAGTCCTTCAATAATAATATTAATAAAAAAAAATATTGTTGTTGATGTTACTGCGTGGGAGATGACAAGATGTCTGGTGAGGTCATGCTACCTGTGTGTGGCTGACTGTGTCAGAGCAACTCTCGTGTTAAGTCTTTGCATCTGCTGATACATACAATGTCAGGAGCAGGTGCATATCTGTCTGGGGCTCTCTGACCAACGAGACGGGAGGAAATGTATCACACACACACACACACACACACACACTAAGAACTGTTCAAATGAGAACATTCGATGACATGAAGTATAAATCAAATCTGAAAATGTGTGGATCTTGCATTCATTACATTTGCCTACAGATACAGTAGTACATTGGCTCTGGTACAACCATAATATACTACTTTACCTCAGAAATTAAGTAGTTACCACTTCCTCTAGATTTTGAAGAGTCCATACAGTTGATGTCTCTCTCGCTCAATTCAATTCAATTTACAAGGCTTTATTGGCATGACATTTGTAATGTGTTGCCCAGCGCAATTACAACATACAATGCATTCAACTGACATCTCTCTCTCTCTCTCTCTCTCTCTCTCTCTCTCTCTCTCTCTCTCTCTCTCTCTCTCTCTCTCCCTCTATTTCGAGATGTTATGTCAATGTATTCATGGTTGTTTTGCAGGGCAAGTAAAACCCTCTTTGTTGTAGTTGCTTTGGTTTTGAGTTCATTAAACTTGAACTTGAACTAATGTACTATGACAACAGCATATTTATACAAGTGGTGTGTTTTCCCCCCCCAGCAATTTTATGCACGTCTTTTTTAATGGCATTCCATCTCCTTCTTTTTCTTAGAAGTTCTTTCTGCTACATTAGTTTAACAAAGAGTTCTATAGATTAAAGTAAAACCAATTAATTTCTTGGATTTAAAGTGGGCTTACAAAATAATAATTTTAGCATCAATTTTTGTATTGTAACTTGCTGAATTTCCCCTGTTGAATTCCCCCTTTCAATCTGTCCTTCACTTGCATTTTCCACCTAAAAGGCAGACCCAGTTACTAATTACATAATTACTTGATGCGTTAGTGAATCAGCTGGTAATTACACACAGGCTGGGAACGCAAATTAAATTATTTGCGCTATGCTTTCATGTATTTAAAACTGTCTCTCCGTCTCTTAAGCTTTTATGTTGCTGCTGTTTATTATTAATAGATTACAAATATAAAAATGAATAAACTAGTAAAAATAGATCCAGCAGAATGTGAAAAATCAGAGAGCCAGTAGAAATGCAATTATATCTTTAACAGTCTTTGACAAGGAAAGACTGTCTGTCAAATAACTAAATAAAGTCTGTGTCTGTGGCTTTTATTCACAGAAGAATATTTTAAATCCACAAACATAAAAACCGAATTATCCTTTGTGCAACATTAAGTACATACTGTATGTATAGTAGTCAACGTGCCTAAATGCACAAAGCTATAGGGGGATCTGCCGTCCTTTACTGTATGTCCTTGGTTTACAATTAGATTAATAATAGAAATACTGCCTGTAAACTGCACCCAGGCATGCAGTTATTGTTTCCCCGCAAACAAATACAATAACCTTTCTGCACTCTGCAAAGACAATGCCCATTCTTACAGCTCAAAATGCCAAATCTTTTGGGAATGAGGTGAGAGGCTGCAGAGATGTTAACAGTCAAAAGAGCTGTATGTTCCTAATTTTAACAACGTGATAGAGTATGTTTGAATCTTGGGATGATTATGGGAACTGGCATAAAAAAAAAAAATAACAGGGAGGGGTAAGAGGGTGGGGGAAGGAGGCAAGCCTCGTGCCCTTGCAGTTGATCATTGGTTGGCCACAGGGAAGGGGAGGGGCCTCGGTGCCACTGTTTCTGTAGAGAGAGAGGCAGAGGGAGCGAGAGAGTGAGAAAGAGACAGCAAAGGAGGGTAAATGAACACGGGGGGTTCTCCCAGCATCGGTATGCCTGCCTACCTCATTTCCAGTCCAGACATAGTTGCTGCTCCTCTGGATAGAAATAACAGCTGAGGTGTGTTTTGTATGTGAGTGTACGTTTTTTTAAATACCAGTAACCCCGTGCAGCGCGTTCATCCTCTCAGCTCACGGCAGTCTGCTGTGATCTTACTGCGAAGGACCAGACAGAAACTGAGACAAGAGCAAGCGGACATGGAGGAGTGGTGAAAAGAGGCAAAAAGCACGGGGGACAAGAAGAAGAAACAGGAAAGAGAAGCAGGAGGACAGAATAAAAAAGGAGCTATTCTTCCATTCAAGTACACAGTACATTACACAGTAATGTCTTTTTTCTGTAAGCTGTGACTCTGTGGACTATAGACAGATAAGAGAGAGCTTCGATCTGCGATTTCTGCAGCTGCTGCAGATGTTGAAGACATCTTTGACTTTATTGGGCGCGGAGTCATTTCAAGCATAGATTGGACTGGAATTCCTCTAAACAAAGTCACATTTCGTTCTTTTTTTCTCCCTTTTGTGCCTTCAGTTGGGATATTTGCTTTACTGAAAAAAAAGAAGAAATACACACGCTTTCTTTTGTGTGTTGATCTCTTTTTATCCCAGTGTTTTTGTATCTTTGTGTAAAACCACAACCGCCTGCGCCGAGGACAAACCCAGGAGGCTTCTCACCTTTCTCTGTCCTTTCCATCCCTCCTGAATTTGAAATGGCACATGGCAGCAGTCTCACCGTGGAACCGCAGCATGGAGCTTTTTGTTTGAACTGAAACCATACAGCTACGTTCGGGACCAGCCAGCTACCTGTCAAAATAGAGGGTTCTTTGGTTCATTGTATCCTTGAAGGGCCTCTCAGACACGTATTCCTGCCCAAGATGATGAATTCCTCCCTGGATCCACTGAACCAGAGCTCTGCTGACCCGTCAAACACATCTGCTCCCTTCTGCCTGCTCGAGATAGGCTATTCCCAAGCTTTCACCACCTGCCTCCTAGAAGTCTCGATCATATGTCTCCTCACTGTCCTCATTATTTGTGGTAATCTGGTGGTGATTTTTGTGTTTCACTGTGCCCCCTTGCTCAGCCAGCACACCACCAGTGCTTTCATCCAGACTATGGCATACGCTGATCTGCTGGTTGGGGTCAGCTGCCTGTATCCGTCCCTGTCCCTCCTCCATCACCTCCAGGGCCTCGACCCCAAACTCACCTGCCAGGTGTTCGGCTACATGGTGTGCGTCTTGAAATCCGTGTCAATGGTGTCGTTGGCATGCGTGAGCGTCGACCGCTACATCGCCATCACGCAACCCCTGACCTATGCGTCCCTGGTGACACCGTGTCGAGTGCGATGCTGCATCGTTCTAATATGGTTGTACTCTGTTCTGTTGTTTCTCCCCTCTTTCCTGGGGTGGGGGAAGCCTGGTTACCATGGGGATGTGGTGAAGTGGTGCGCAAATGAGTGGAGCACTCGTCCGGCTTTCACAACCTTTATTGTTGCACTGCTCTATGCCCCGGCCGCTCTCACAGTTTGCTTCACCTACGCCAACATCTTCAAGATCTGCCGACAGCACACCCGGGAGATCAGCGAACGCCACGCACGTTACCGACCCCAGCAGCTGCAGGGCCCCGGATTGACAGCGGGATCTGCGCTCAAGGACAACAGTGCAGTTGATAAAGGGCAGTTGTCCCACTTGTCTCAACCGCAAAAATCTCAAGCACAGTATCAGCAGCCCACATCAACATACCCAGACAAGCGATACGCTATGGTACTGTTCCGCATTACAAGTGTGTTTTATATCCTATGGCTGCCCTACATCCTCTACTTTTTGTTGGAGACTGGTGGGATCTACAAACACCCCGCAGCCTCATTCCTAACCACGTGGCTCGCCATCAGCAACAGCTTCTGTAACTGTCTCATCTACAGCCTCTCCAACTCTGCCTTCAGGAAGGGCCTGAAACGCCTCTGCTCATTCTGTGTACAGCGCAGTGGCAGTGGTTTTGGGGTTAGGAGCACCAACAAGGCGTTCGTCGGGTCCGTTGAAAAAGGATTTGGAGGGCCGGGGTATGGATATGGTCACGGAGAAATAGGAATTGGCACGACGTGTCATGTGTAGAGCACGCACAGAGGAAACCCTTGTGCCAAGTTGGCATTTGAACTTTTTTTAAAAAAAAGATGCCTGATGTGATTGCTGTAAAATGTCTCCTCTTTCAAGCTTCAATGTGCTGTAAAGAGATGGAAGGAGGCCTTAATCTGCCACTGCTGTTTCTATCGCATTTGGAGGTTACACAGGCGTCCTCTCTGCGCACACTACAGCTGGCAAAGACAGAGAAAGCGAGTCAGGAGCAAAGCACTGTCGGAGAAAAGGCCTAAATAACCCTGCAAGGTGTTTTAAAATGGTCAAGCAAAACCAGCAAGGAAATAGAAGCGTCTGAAAACTGGTGAAATTAACTCTTTCCCCTCAAAGTGGAAGGGATCCTTATTTTGTCAAAACAACAAAACGTTACAACAGAAGTGTTCTGAAAGGCTGTTTTTGAAACAAAGTGAACTTTTGCTGACAGATTATCAAAAAAGAAGAATAAAATGCAAACAGTTGACCGCTGTGTTTTAGTCATGTGCTGCTGAGGCGAACTGAAGCAAGCTCTTAAAATGTTGTGTTTGCTCGCTCTTACCCTCTCAGTATCTGAATACTAAAAGTGATGCAACAATGTGTTTGTGTTGCGTATTTGTTGTGACTGTTGCTGTTCAACTGGGTCGGTCAAAAAGAAATGGAAAGTCTGTTCCCAATGTCTTTTTCTAGTTTGTATGCATTGACTGGACTGATTGACGGGTTTTTTCAGCATCAAGACTATTCTTTTCATTTACATGGAAATTTCAGATTATTATATTATTATATTTTTTATTATTGGTGTCTTTCACACATTGAGCCTGCTGTTTGCAATATAGGATATGAGGTGCGACGCAGACATTGTCGGTTTTATTGTACCTTCATTGTTTTGATTATATAACTAAACTCATTTAATAACTGTGTCCGAGGCAAAGCAAGACCAAGAAAGGTTGTATTTTACACTTATTTTACACAGATTTTTGGTACATCATTGGGCTGATTTATTTTTTTTATTAATACCTTTATTTGAAGGTAAAGCTCTTAGATGATTGAACTGTGATCCTGATCCTTGTCTTTTGCTGAGATGAATAATCTAATAAATCTAAGCAATGGTGTCCGAATTGGTGGAAACAAAAAAAAAAAGACAAATAATAATAATAATAGTAAGAACATTTTGCATAAATAACAGTGGACTGTGCTTTGATTAAGCCTCTGCAGTTAGCCGTGATACGCATTTATGCAACTCTTACACATTCGTAGAGAAAGAACGATGAAGAACTAATCTGGCTAACATACTTTATGTTTCTCAGCTGCACTTGACCAAATGACTGGTTAGCACTCCAGGTGTGTTGTGATGGCACTATTGCGCCCTCAATAATGAAGGCCATGGAAACTCATGTCACAGTTTATTTAGGAGCAGATAATCTAACTTTATATATCTGATCTAATCTACCAAAGAAAGTTCAACACATATTCTTGGATTATGATATTTTTTTCTAATGATCTAATACAAGACGTTTCGGTAATTGCGTGGTGGTGTTGTTCCACTGTGAATACGACTGTTTCTCATGAACGCTATTGCTGCCTTGATATACAAATGACAATGAAGTGGTGGGGAGAGTATTTCCCTTACATTTAGGGACGGATTTATAGACGCACGACTGTTTTCAGAGGGGTCGACACAGGCAGGAAATTTAAATGAAAATGTACATTAGCCAGCCTCGAATCCACACTTAGTACATGATAACCTGTGTGACGTAATTCAATATGGTCACTGTTTTTTCAGCTACTCTTTTAAAAATTGTTCCTCTCTGCTGAAAATGTACATGACTCAAAACTGTTAATTTTGTGTTTAATTTATTTGTTTGCGTGTGCATAGGTGTGCTTGAGTGTGTATGCAGGTGTGTTAGGGTGTGACCGTCCATCGGCTGAATTGGAGTGTTACGGTGCTACCGGACTTTCATTGCTTTATTTGCTGCACATCACTTCCCTTGTATACTGTGTGTAGGTGGTTGTATGTGAGTATAATGTATAATGGTGGTAGATTCACATGTTGTCTTTAAATATTCTGGCTGTCATCTGTGAAGCATTGCCAAATATTGTAATCTTTCCTATTTGTACAGCCTTTTGTTCAAATGACGTGCACAGAAATGGCGTATTGAATGTTTAGATTGTCAAACTACAGACATTTATTTTTGTAAAATTCTCTTGTGAAATGTTGTGAACTCTAAGTAGGAGTAGTAGCATGCATACCTATTGAAAGGATGAGAGTCTCTATAAAGATACATTTTAATTTACTTGGACAGTTTTTATTAAAGGTGTCTACTGACTTTTGCAATCGGGGAAAATAGATTTGAATTTGTGGAAAGAAAATGACACACGGGAAGTAATGGTACAAGTCCTCAGAAGTGTGTAAGATTTGGGCCAAAGTGTGTTGGGACGTTATTATGCCAAAACATGCAGCCTACACACACACACACACACATTCCCTTTTCCTGTGGGAAAACAATAGACTCATGTTCCTGAGGGAATAACATTGTGGCGGTGGCTGTGTTGAGGCGCAGTGCCATGTTGGAAAGGATTAGAGGGAAGGAGGGACACTCGGGTTGGATAAGAAAAAAATAAGGTTGATGGGGCACAAAAATTAGTGAGTGAATCCTAAAAAAAAACAATTTTATCAGTAATATTGAGTAAAACCAATCAGCAGACAGTGTTTTTCAGGTATGGAAGTATTGATCAAATTTGAAGTAGATGCAAAGAAGGACGACTAGAACGCTGCCTACCTTCTTTAGCTGTCAGCTATTTTGTGTAGCTTGTCTTTATATTATGCACTGTTATTTTATTTTCATTTTAAGCCCTTTACAAGTTCTCTGGAAACTTTAGAGGGCAGCTGCTGTTTCTTCATCTTCCTCTTCTGGCATCTTATGTGGTTGGCACACAGCTTTAGGTGCCTCACCAGTTTCAGGACTGAGGCTGCCCAGGTGGGAATCTGTCTCGGGAACATGCATAGTCCTTTTGTAGCATATTGTATATGTGGATCAATGTAAAAAAAACAAAAAATTCTAGAAACTGTATCTTGATTTAATCAAAACACATGACAGTGATACGTGTAATTGGGGCCTTATTTAACTTAAGCTATACAATTAATTTAAAAAGCACACATTTTTTTATATTGAACATATTGGTCTCTCAGTTTCCATAAGAAAGGAAAAAAAATAATTCAAAATTATTTGACACCAACTGAATACTGGTTGGCTATGGCATCTTAAGAGTAGACTAAATGGGCAGTATAGCCTTACTTATAGCGCACTTAAAGACGCTTAGTGGTATTTTCTTATCTTTCTTTTAGTCTGTATTGGATGTTTTCCTGTATATTTCATAAGGCTCCAAATAGGCCACACCGGACCCCCAGTAATGGCTGACGCATGATTCAGCTGTTCTAGGAACTGATTATTATTCAAATAAGACAGATCACTGTAAGAAAACCTTGGTCTGGTCCCAAAAGAGGCAGGAATTTAACTTTGCACGTGTTGTTGTTGCTCACAGTCAACAATGGGATGTTTGTTAATTTCAGATTGAGAAAATGAAACCAAATCATGCCATATTTCATACATCAAGAGTTTTGGTAGCATGCATGTTTTTATAGTTGGGTTGAGAATGATTGATCGAACGTGATTTTGCTGTCATGAAAGTGATTTTAAAAAGATATTTCATTCCACAATGCTTTGTAGGTGATAAGCCTATATGGTATTATAAGATGTACATGTTGCATATCTGTTCTGATCAAATAAATGTAATGTTGTCCTAATGTATTCCAACTTCCTTGTGCTTATTACCTTGTTACGAACACAGGGACGGTGGGGACGGTCTCAGGTGAACTGCCATTATGTCAATTAAATCACCACTGAAGTATGTTAACACACATTCTGTGTAATTTGTCACCAATACCACAATACATTCCCTTTTACACAGCTCTATTCAGTGAGGTGGAAGGCTCGCTAAATGCTGCTGGCTGAAGATCAAACAATGTAGCCGATAAGAAAAGTAATAGCTTTCACACAGAATTTTCCACCATTTACCAAAATCGTGAACGCTTTGGCGTAGCTCATTACAGAGGAGAATGAATTGTTGCTGTGTTACCGCGCTGTTAATGGACTCGAATACAGCAGCACCATATTTGTGCAGGCAGTTGGTCTGCTGGATTTGAATGCCACAAATCTGCAGTGGGAAATGTTACTGGGCTCAATGGGAAAATAATACCATAATAGACAGCAGTGTATGTAGTAGGTGGCGTTGTCATTACAATGTACATTGCTTCTTTCTCTCTGTCATCTCTCGTTCTGATCAGATGCATATGTGCCTGCTCTCCTGCTGCTGAAGCAGCATACCAGTGCACAAATGCCACAGAAAGTAGGGCATGAGACAGACGATTAAGATTTAATGATAGATGACGCTAAGGTGAGGAAACAGCGCTACTGTTAGCTTGAGCATGTGCTCTGTCTGTTACAGATTATTATAAAAAACAGACTGGATGGAATCTCTGAATATTGCAAACTAGCATTTGCTTCATTAATAAAGGAATTGCTCTACTAATTATTTAGTGAGCATTAAACGTTACCTTCACATTCATTATTTCTTATATAATTAAAGTTTGAATCCAGTGATATAATCAAAGTGTAGCACTCAGGGTTGTTTTGGGTTAGGGAGCAAGGTTTGTATGGAGTTTGATAAATATCAGCCCGTGTTCTCTTGGCATCTCAGCAGGCTCCTTTAGGAGCAGAGAAAGAATAACAGAATGACATGTCAGCTATTGTGTTGAGTCAGAGAAAATCAGGGACATAAACAATAGAGGGCTAGCTACTCAGCCTTCCCACGGAAGCCCTACTCCGGTACTTTATTCCTAACTTTAGACACGCACGCACACACACGCACACTCTACCTCTGCCTCTGGTGAAGAATTTTTATTGTACGTCTATAAGAAGAAAATGTTTTTGTTCCTTGACTTCCTTTCAGTTTCTAGATGCTGTTTGATTTCCCTACAGGACTCTGGCAGTTCTGTGTCACTGACAGCAGATCCATAGATAGTCGAGACAAAACGTAGCTGTTGCAGCTTGTTATCCTTTGATGTCATATCTGGCTTCTTATTTGCTGTTGATTGTTATAAAAAAAGAGGGAAATTGTTTAGACTTTGTTGGAGAAACAAACCAGAAATCTACAGTTTATGATGATTAATAATCAGCAATGACTATGAGTAAAGTAGGGGAGACATTTTTATTTAAATATCCTTATGTTATTGACATTAAATTGCTTAAAATAAGGCATTTAGACATATTTTTTGCACAATTCATAACAGGAATAGTTTGACATGTTGGTACAATAATGCTTTTTTGCTGATATGTAGTTAGTGAGAATACCTCTCTCATGTTCATGTTTAAGAAACGGAGCTAACGATTAGCCTAGCGTAGCACAAAGCGTCTATTCTTAGCGTTATCTTTCACTTCGCTCTTTCTATTTATCGCGTGAAACTGGCTCTCACACTTTGTGCACCACCACGAGACACTGGAAATGTTTTCTCTCCCCTCTCACGCTACCCTCATTCCAAACCTCTCTTTAACCGAATTGACAGACGGACAGAAAGGAAGCTAATTGGCCTTTATGTCAGAGGTCTTTGTACATGCTCTCAGCACTTCAGATAAGTATGGCTAAGTGGTGCTTGTATAAACATGGATCCTTATCATTCACTGAGAGACTTCAGCCCTGTGTAATGGGCCCTTCACACTGGACGCAGTGACTCCACCCCGGCGCTCGGAAATGTATCAATACCAAATTTCCAGATCATGATTTGGAGTGCCGTGTGCGCATTTTACTAATGTGTTGCATAGTGATGCTCTTAATCTGCCAATGATTTTTGGTTTAATCGATTAATCATTTGGTCTATGAAATGTCAAACATATTGAAATAATAGCATTTTTTAAAGTTTTGCTGGATAAATAGTTTGTTATTTTTCTACTGGGTAATTAACAAGTAACTAATCGTTTCAGCTCTTGAAAATTAGAATTCTGCACACACACACACACACACACACACACACACACACACACACACACACACACACACTTGCACAGTAAGTAACCATGACTTACAGGGTGTGGTGGAAGCTGGGGAACTGACTTATAAAATAGCCCCCTGCTGTTGGTCTCTGATCCCCATTAGCTCACTTTGTTTTTAGTATTCCTTTCTTCCTGCATTTCTTCTTATACTTGCATTATTTCAGTTTCACTCTCTTCCTCTGTGGAAGCTGGAACAGAAACCTTTAACGAAGGGGGTATAATTAGCTACAAAGAGAACAGTAGGGTTTTTAAGAAAGCATTTGTAATTGAAACTCAGGGATTTCTCTTTCGATTCACCTCCACTTTGTCCATGTTGTTCCATGATGGGGTTTTTCAGTTGATATTTTAAACCCCGCAGGAGCCGACGATGATAACTTCAGTCCTGCAAACGTGCCATTGAGCAAGGCACAGGATGCTGGGAAACTTTCTAACTTTCTGTTTCCTTCATGGATCAATGGAGTATCACATTAATTTGCTCCTTTCACATGAACTTAGTGAGGCATTATTTTCTGACTGAATGGAAACCCTTCTCTGCTCCTGATGACCGTCTCATTATTCTCCGAGGGTATGAAAGCAGGGTCGCAGCTCCGGGCAACAAAGAATGCCATAACAGATTTCTGCTCGCTAAAGTTCAATGAATGTCCAACGTTTGTATTACATCACCCAACATGCGGTCCCGACTTCAGAGCCACTTCACCTCAAAACGCTGCACGAAGATGTCTTTAAATGTGTATTTGATTCGTCACGTAATGGCCAGGGTGTCTTGGAGTAACATTACTTATTTAAAGGCTGTTTTGTTCCAAATACACTGAGTATCAATAATGTAATGAAGGGTGATTAATCTCTGCTGGTAGAGTAGTTACTGATCCGTGTGTGTGCGTATGTGGTATTTCCACTGTGTTGTGCGCCGTCACCACAGTGGAGGGATATCCCAGTCTTGTGTCAAGGTTTCTCCTGGTCTTGTACTTGTAGTTTATGACTAAAAACATGCAAAATGAATGATCATCATCCTCATCTTCCTGATCTTTGTGTTTAGTGATAATGATGTAACTATACTATGATGATGAACACAGTTAACTCTACCTACTTAGCATCAGCATCTTAGCTTTGCCATTGCGAGCACGAGCCATTAGCATAGTTCTAAACTCTTACCGGTAATCTTGTTCCCCCCTCAACCCCTCAAGTCATGTTGCTCATAGCTCTTTCACTATTTACATTTTGTTTTTTAAATTTTCTCTACTGTCTGCGTTCACTTTCCTTAATGTTTTATATAAATTGTCTTTTGCACTTTGTCAGAGCTACATTATTATTGTTAGTAACTTTTGTATCTTAAGCTTTGGCAACATAATTACTCTTCAAGCTCTAAATTGATTACAGATAAATAGAATAAGGATAGAGGGAGAGATGTGCGGTCTGTAGAAGAGAACACTCTGTGCTACCACTAATTCATCCTGAACCACACTGTAAATCTCAGGAGTGTGTTCACCACAGAGTGAGGAACACTGACCACTGCTGGGCTTCAAGGGATGTTTTCCCCCCCAGTGGTTATCTAATAAAACTGCTTGTGGATTCTTAAGTGATAAACTCACACACCATCTTCACTTCTTTTCATTCACCTTGACCTTTTTTTTTGTCTCCCCCCCTCCTTTGTCCCATTATTAGGAGTCCCCTCAGGACAGTGCCATCACCCGGGACATTAACAGGACATTCCCGGCTCATGACTACTTCAAAGACACTGGAGGAGATGGACAAGACTCCCTCTACAAAATCTGCAAGGTGGGACACACACACACACACACACACACACACACACACACACACCAATGCGAGAGGATGTGTGAATGACATTTTTAAAAGTCAGCGCAGGGTATTATGGAGCCAGTCAAAATAGGAAAAAATGTGGATCAACACAGCATCCTCAACAGCGGGCTGACTGGATGCCACAAGAGATAATCATTTAAAGAGCAACCGCAGGAAGAAGCATGTGCTCCCTTCCTCCATTTTGTGGAATTAAATACACAAATCAAGCTCAAATTCATCTGTCAAATATTGCTTATTTATTCTTGAAGATGAAAATAGATAAGAAACAGGATTTGATGGTATTTCTACAACCCCATCTGTCACAATGAAGAACCGGTTAATTAATACTGTCTTCTTGGGGATTAGTTTAATTTACAACCTGATGATGACTAACGATTGGTATTTTTTGGTAGCCCTGATTGTCATTGCTAGAACCACTTATGGCATTCTGCATGTGAAATAGAATCACATGTTCTCCCATCGTACATCCAATTATTGTGTATATGACTTTCTTTACATTTGGTCTCATGACCAAGTTTCCACATTAATAGAGAGAGTTTTCAGAGCTGAAGGCAACTTTATTATTTATCTGTATGGTTGCTCTGTGTCTGGCTGGGTCAGCCAGTTCATAACAGCCAGTGTCTAACTAGAAGTGAAAAACAAGTTTGTAATCGAACAAAACACACACACACACACACACACACACACACACACACACACATACACACACCAACCTATAGTTCCATAATCCCACATGAACGGTTTGGCTGGAGTTTGTTCACAGTTTTCAAGTCATTCATTATGCATAACTCGGGTGAGGGTATCCATCTCTTTCCCAGACAAGCACCTCCTCAGGTGTGTTTGAATAATTCAGTGCCCCCCCTCCCCCTTCCTCTGTGTGTGGATTGATCCACACTTTGTCTGTTTGACTGTTTGACTCATTATTTGTGTTTATAGCTCAGTAGGCCACTACAGTCCTTTTTCAAACTCTCTCCCTACCCTCATACCTCCTCCATTTCCTCTGTATCAACCCTTTCCTTTCCCTCTGTTTGTGTATTTCTTTATGTTTGTCTTATGGTCATTTCCCCTATTTTCTGTCCCTCTCTCCCAATCCTCCCCTCATCCATGTCTTCTTTTACTGTGTTTCTATTGTAAAGTGTACTCAAAGATAATGGCTTACAGGGAAAAAACGTATAAACTTGACATTTTTGAAAAGGGATTAAAAACAATGTTATTTCCCAAAAGTGTTCTTTAGTTGGTTCCTGTTTTGTTAAGCTGCTTTTAAGCTTCCAGTGTAGCTTGAGCCATCTTTCTCCCAACCTGTGGAATTCACTGAATTTAAAAATATGTTGGTCTTATTTGGATCATCTACAGGCTGCAGCAACATTTGGACTAACATCTGTAATATAGTAGCTAGACAATCACCATCAAAGAATTTAAAAATAGAAACGATTTGATCACCATGAATTCCCCTCGTCAGTTTCTGAATTCACTCTGAAACGTCTTCACTAACGGTGTGCCTGTTTGCCTTTGTTCTCTCCCGCAGGCTTACTCTGTTTACGACGAGGAGATTGGCTACTGCCAGGGACAATCCTTTTTGGCTGCTGTGCTGCTGCTGCACGTGAGTTCACTTATCAGCAGGGTCCAGCGAAATATCCTACCCAATTTAATCCACTTTCAAGGGCTGAGAGGGACTGGTTTGTTTTCATATGACATCTGTATATTTTTTTTGACATTCTGCGATGCTGGAGGACTGGCTTGTCTTACTTTGAATGTCGTCGAGCCTCGTCTGTAATACATTCAGTATGATATGATATGCATGATGCACAAAAACAGTTTGAGGACTATTTCTGATTAGGGATGATATCTGTGGGTAACTGACATTTTATTTTTTAGGAGCAATGTTCAATGTGTTCTGTTCATATGTACACTTCAGGGACAGCTCATCGCTGCCACTTAGTGGACAAACAATGTCAATGTCTTCTTAGAAGATGATAGACAAGAGAGATCAGTGCAAGGTATAACAAGATGAGTTATTTAAGAAGGTCAGGTAGTGGTATATGGGAAAGCTGTATGTATAAGCCTCATCTGAAACCTGTGCAGGTACTAATTATTTCTTGGTGGTCGTCTTTAGATGCCAGAGGAGCAGGCTTTCAGCGTGCTGGTCAAGATCATGTTTGATTATGGGCTCAGGGACCTTTTCAAGCAGAACTTTGAAGATCTGCATTGCAAGTTCTTCCAACTTGAGAGACTCATGCAGGTAAGTGTGTGTGTGTGTGTGTGTGTGTGTGTGTGTGTGTGTGTGTGTGTGTGCTGAACTGAAGTGTTACCTTTTTATTCGCGCCATCTATTAATTTACCCCTGTCCTCTTTCTTTCCCTCTACATCATTTCTTCTACTTCCTGCCTCCTTATGCACTTTCTCCTCCTTCCATTCCCTTCCTCTCCGTCTTAAACAGGAATATATACCAGACCTGTACAACCATTTCCTGAATGTGGGTCTGGAGGCTCATATGTATGCCTCTCAGTGGTTCCTCACCCTCTTCACAGCCAAGTTCCCTCTTTATATGGTCTTCCATATCATCGACCTGCTACTGTGTGAGGTTGGTAATAAAAGACACCATTCACATTTACTACTTAACATATGAAAAAAATCATATTGTGTTGTGTTCCACCAATTTGATTTATTTTTACCATTATCCCAAACTGAAGAAGACTATGTTTTTATTATATTTGTATGAACTATAAATGACAACAAAGTATTGGAACTAAAATACAGAAGTACTCCAGGCATCCTGTTTATTTTGTTCATCTATGTTCATCACAGTGTATTGATCTGTTGACTGTGGCAAATTCAAGTAATGAAAGCTCCCAGGAGTTTAATTATAATGCAATTTGAAGTGACGTTTGAAACAATGACCTCCTCTGAGAGCTGGCTGTTAGGCCAACGTCAGTAAAAAGACAAATATTTCCACTTGAATGCCTCAGAGAGAAAATTATCTTTTTTCTGATGAGACAAAAGTATTTTGGCCTGAATGTTAAGGTCTAGGGAAAACTTTGCCCCATCAGTCACCTCAATAATGCTGGACACCATGATGCTATAATGATGCATCCCAGCAGCAGGAACTGGGAGACTCTCCAAGATCTAGAGATGACGGACTGACTAAAACAAAAATAGACGACGAAGGTGTCAGCCAAATCCTGAACCTCTGTTGGTAGATGTTAGGTTTGTAGTTTTTCAACTTCCTATGAAGACTGACAGCGCTGATAAATACATCAATCTGCAAGAACGTGTAGGAGACACTGCAGATTAAAATAATATCAACAACGGCAGCACCAAAATAATAAGTCTGATTATGTACTGTATGTAGTTTAGACATTTCTCTTTTAATTTTAACCAATCTGGAAAAAAATGTCTTCGTCATTGTCGAGTGTTATGTGATTATTGATGGCAAATAATATTTTAAAGTAAGTCACTTACAGAGAAAAACACTGTTTGGGTACATACTCCTTCCTATTTACAGTTAAATTCATGTTGATGTTAATTTATTTGAACTTACAGTAACTCAATTCCTCATGACACCATTTTGTTTCTTAAATATTCAGGGCATCAGTGTGATCTTCAATGTGGCCTTGGCACTTTTGAAGGTAAGGTAGACCACTCACATGAATACACACACACACACACACACAAGCACCAGCCCTGAGTAGAAACAGATAGGAAAATCTAACGATGGAAAGATTTTACACGTCTGCACATCCATGAGTTTGGCCTCAGACGTAGGCATCCGTCAGTTTAAAATAAATCTTGGGAGCATATTTAACCTTATGCTTGTTTTTAGACTTGAGTTATTTATCATATGGAGATCAGAAAATCTGGAAACTGTCAATAAGTGAACCCGCTTCATGTTGCAAAAAGGCAATAAATGTCCACTCAAAACTACTTGAGTGTTGCGTAAACGTGTTGCTCATTTGTCCCCGTCCTTCTTTCCCTCAGACATCGAAAGATGATCTGATCCAAACAGACTTCGAGGGTGCACTCAAATTCTTTCGCGTCCCGGTTCCAAAGAGGTACCGCTCTGAGGAAAACGCAAAGAGACTGATGGAGCTGGCCTGTAGCATGAAGGTGAGTGGACTAGAAAAGAAAGAGAATAGAACAGAGTCTCAGTTCACTATTAATATGCAGTAGTTGTGTCCATTCAGCCTCCCTTACCACTTCAGGTTCAGCCCTATATTCATGCCTTCAAAGTGTTGGTAGTAACAAGTGCAAGTTGTTTATGTTGTTCAAGCTAATGGTCTTCAAGATGTTTGGTAAAAAAAAAACCTCAAGCAGCAATAGATTTCAAATATTTCAAACAGAAAACTCAGTATGCCTACAAGTCACATAATCAATATAAATGTAATGGATTGAATGAATGGATATGTGGACCTCTTTGCAGTACAACTTTAATACCAGTAGGGGTCACATTTGAGCTGGAAATCTAGTTTAGCAGATGCAGTGAACATGTGCACAAATGCACCTTGCTCTCTTTCTGTCTAAACACACACACACACACACACACACACACACACCTGTGTCCTGGCCTGTTTTGAACAGACTGACCTATTTTAGAGGGCCTGACTTTGAAGGTAACTTTGGATAGAAATATTTATTAGCACAAACTCTGTAAAGGAGCCAGCCTGGATAGAGATTTGAGCTTTTTGGTTCGGCAAAAAGACAGCTGGGCAGCAGAGAGAGAGACACAATCGGCTAATCCAGCAGAAAAAAATCCAGTGGAACAAAATCAAAAGCAACATAAGCTTGACGATGCTTCAGTACTCATCTTAGAGGCATAAATCTTGTGTTTGGGCCGACCTGGCCTCAGACGGCAAGTAAAACACTATAAATACATTTTTCTTTTTTCATACTACTTTTATCTTGTCTATCTATATTTGGGGGTTTTAAGGGGTGCCTTGTAACCATGTGAACAAATACCTGCATGTAGTTAAATACATGCATATTGACCTACAATTTACTCCCTTGAGAAGTTATTTCCAGCACATTATGTGGCACGAGAAAATAATTCCAAGAAGTCGTCTGAGCCCACTGAGTACGGCTGTGGTGGATCTGAGAATTAAATCTGAATCAAGGTAGGCTAATCTGAAGCTTGGATGTTACTATAGAGGGATTAGTGGAACAGATTACTGGTGCCCTCATTGACTGATGACACTGCCCTCTGATTGGAGCACATATCTTTCTGCACCACCTGGTGCTCTTACTTTCTTGCCCAGCATTGCCAGGTACAGTGTCCAGACATCTTAAAGGGCTGAGCTGGTTAAACCTGATTTGGGATAAGTCATGTTGATGAGAAATGCATTGGTTGCATGGAGTCTTAATATATCTCATTTATATACCAGACTTTAAGGTCCCTGTACTTTTTGGGGGGGAACATTTGAACTATTGACTCCTTGCTTCATCACCTTTCCAGTGTGGAAAAAAAGTGTAACTAAGTGTAAAGTTAGGGAATCAGTGAGGTGGAATTTGTGGTTAATACAGTGAAACTACATTGAGGTCAGAAAATGTATTCAGGAGACATCTCAGGGTCGAGCTAGGGTCAGTAATGTTGTCTGGGTGTTTCGTTGCTCCACCTTTCTCTGCTCGTCCACCAACCTTTTGACTAAAGAAATATTTGGATTTAAGGGGAATTTGTTTGTCTACTGTGTGTTTTGCTTTCCATCTCTTCCCCCTCATAGTGCTGGTCTTCCTCTCCAGCACACATGAGCTTGTATGCAAGATATTTGTTAACTGTTACAGCTCCCCAGGTGAAGAAAGCTTGTAATAGCATTTTAGGTTCAGAAAAGCCAAAAATCACCTGAGAGAGAGCAAGCGGTTTTACAACTCGCCTGCTCTTGTGCACTTTAAAGAACAAAGAACAGTAATTTTTCCTTCCTTAAATCCGTCTCCTACACAAGTAGAAGCACCATTACAGCAGGGCAACGTGTTCTGTCCCAGTTCTGTCAGCATCATCGGGTGAAGAGTGCTGTGATCTGCTATACTGTACTATAATCGTAAACCTGAGATTATAACACACACATGCACACATGCATGCAAAGAATAATGGTGCGTTGATGTTGCAGCTGTAACGAAATGCATTTAAATCCACAGAATGGACAAGTAAGATTCTTTCATGCTGAGAATCAGGCACATAGTGTTGATTGTATGGGAGCTGTCTCTTTTAAAAAGCCCAATGTGCGACAGCGGCTGGGCGGTGAAAGGCCTGTTGATGGCTTTGCCTAAATGCAGCTTGTGTGCAAAACTGCATCTGTAGGCGTGAATGTGACTGTAAGCTTGTGTTTAAATGAGAGCGCTGATCTGAGGTGAAGCACTGATCCTGAACTCTGTGCACTGAATTTTGGGTCCAACAAGATAATAAACAGTGTAAACTGATGGAATTTACTTCTACCTACCTGGAGAAACATGGTCACAGTTCCTTTGGTTTCCCTTTCTGCATCCATACTGAAGCAGACTGTTCTTCTCAGGTTCCCTTAGATTAACAGTAAGACAACACAGAAGCTACTAGAGTGTCTAATTGATTATGCGATGAAATCCACGATACAGTACAATGTCATCTTAATTAGACGTGAACACATGTACGCTGCCTTCAGGGAACATTCAGCTTCTGTTAATGTGCATGTTTTGATGTACCAGCCTAATATAAAAATGCTGTTAATCTTTGATTTCTGTGCACTGCAGTAGCTTTACAATTTAAATGTTTGCAAAAAGTGACTTGGGCTGGTTTATTTATTATTTTTCATCATGTGTGAAATTGCAATTATTTGTCTGTGTGACATAGTTTTTCTGCTCTTGTTGCCCAACAGATCAGCCAGAAAAAGCTAAAGAAATTTGAGAAGGAGTACCACACGTTGAGGGAGCAGCAGGAGCAACAGGAAGCCCCCATCGAGAGATATGAGGTAGACATAAGCACAATATATTGACCTGTGTACATAAAACATACACTGTTTAACAACTTATCTGTGAAATTAACATCAAATTAATATTATGTTATATTTCCTTTAAAATGCAGCCCCGATTTGGTTCTTCTGACAAGAGCAGCAATCTTTATTTGTTGTCTTTATTTATATTTCTATAGTTTATAATTTATTATCCAATTTTATCACGACGTTGAAACAAACACCTTATTCTGGCAGCTTTCCCACTAAACATAATATATCTTCTTTTTTTTTTTTTTGTCCAGTCACTGTGGACCTTGACAGTCCTTGTTTGGGAAAGAAAAACTACACAGCACCAAAAAAGCCATTAATTGCACATGCCATAAGTCATCTCAAGGGTAGCGTGTTGGTCCTATACAGTACAAGATCATCAATTACAGTGACTGAACGTCTGCTGTTCGCTCTGAAAAAATGCTTCCAACAAACTGTACCAACACCATTTTTTAAGGATATCAAACAATATTTCTTGAGATGTTTAAGCCACAACCCGATTTCACTTGACAGCAGTCAGGTTGGTTCAGTCAGATTACAGTAGCTTCAACATTATTAGATGCTTAAACATATTTCAGATTATCATAATTGATATTCCGTTAACTTTTGAGTCAAGACATCATTAAAAATGTCTTATTTCTTATTAAAACATTTGACTATTTTCCCAGAATTAAATATTTAATTGCATGGGAATGTGTATTATTTGCAATAACATAAGTGCCTGTAAGTGCCAATATGAGACAGACAAATGTTGCATTCTTTTTGTAAATCTCTTCTTGAAATAGCAGCACTGAAGATTCATTATCGTCTTAACTCTTATCTAATCTCTGGCACAATATTTTAACTGTGTCCGTTTTTTAATATAGCTGTCCATTGCTGTTAATGATGTACAAAGAAGTTACACTCTGTTAACCATTACAGACAACTGTAATTATGATCTCACCTGGTCACAGTTCTGTATATTTCCGCGATGAGCCAGGAGGAGATTATCACGTATTCATTCACAAGCCTTTATGATTAACTCGTTTCACTTCTTCTATTGCTTCCTCGCTTCTTTCCGTTCATATGCTCTTCTGTTTTCCTGTCCAACTTTTTTTTCTTTCTTCATCTCTCTCTCTGTCCAGCGTGAGAACCGTCGTTTGCAAGAGGCTAACATGCGTTTGGAGCAGGAGAACGACGACCTGGCACATGAACTAGTCAGCAGCAAGATAGCTCTCCGTAAAGACCTGGACAACGTAAGCCAAAGAGAAAGGATCTGTTTGTTTCATTTTGTGTGTGTGTGTTCATGAATATCTGAGCTGTCACTTTTTAACAGAAGCAAGTGTTCAGTATATGTGGCAACAATTATGCAAGAACTGAAACACAAGTGTGTAACAAAAACACACACATGCAGCAAAACCTTTATTTACACAAGCTCAAAGTGTAATCCGTGTGTGTAAAGGCATCGTTTGACTTACTTTGTAAAGAGTGAGAGCAAGCTGTAAAGAAAGTAGGGCAAGTGTAACTTTCAATGACCTCATCAACACTGGGGTATTTTGTCCTGTTTGTGTGTCAGGCCGAGGAGAAGGCAGACGCCCTGAATAAAGAATTGCTGCTGACCAAACAGAAGCTGGTGGACTCCGAGGACGAGAAGAGACGACTGGAGGAAGAATCTGCACAGGTTAGAGCCAACGACGAGGAGTGATCAGAATTACTGTGAAAAGACGCTGCTTAAATCACCAGTCCTGGGGTCGAGAGGGAGACTAGAAGGAAGTTTGCATTTTTAATGTGACCGACCAGCCTATCTTACAGACAGAGCCCAGAGCCTGCAGGTTTTATTCTACTAATAAGGTCGTTCTCTCTGTGGATCATGGGACTCACGGCATGCCTTCTTGTTTATTACACTGTTCTCTGAAAACAAGGCCGGAATTTACATTTTTCTCAAAAACAACCACGTGTTGAATTCAGTCAAAGTCAAAACATAAGCAATTAGATCTTCTTAAGCCATACAGCAAATGTCAAGCACAAGCATTTCTCTTGTCTCTCTGTGTATATTCACCTATCTGTCTCCAAACGACTTTTTTAATTAGTCCATGCCACCCCTGTAATACAATTGGCAGAAAAACAAAAACTACATTTCCAGGGCTTCCTCCATCGTCTAACCTCAGATGTCAAAGAATTTCGGTTCTTCTTCAATGTCGATTTTTCTTGAGTTCAATGAAGAATCCGTCAGGTGGACAGAACTGCTGCCTTCCGTTCCCATGTGTCCTTCCTCCAAATGTGTCCTGTCTTGGTGAATGTGTAGGTGTAGCTGTGAATGATTTATGTGCTAGCCCAGAGGTTGTGTCGAGGGTGTGACTTTGCCCCGAGCTTCAAGTCTGCCAATACCGTTCTCTGTCTCCTTCACATGTCATGACAGTCACATGGCCTTATGGGCCTCTGACTCTGCCCCTGTCCTTGGCCTCTGCTACCTCAACAGCCTAACAGTAGCTGTGTGTGTTTGTTTCCACAGCTGAAGGAGATGTGCAGACGAGAGCTTGATAAGTCTGAATCGGAGATAAAGAAGAACGGCTCCATTATTGGCGAATATAAGCAGGTATTTATCGTGTATATCTGAGATTTGTGTTCGAGTCCAGAAATAATTTATGATCTTGCTGATGAGGTCATTACTGAAGTGTAAGAGTTTAGAGAAGTGAAAATGGGAACATTGGCTGCCTTAGTTTCCTCTTTTTGAACATTAATTTATTAATTTCAGTTTAGATCCAATATCAAAACCCCTTCTCCGCTTCACTTGACCTCCCACTAGCCCAAGTCTAGACAAATCCCCAAGGCTCCTTAACATCGTGATACACCATCCAAGGCAGAAATATCTAACTTTACAATTATTCCAGTGTATATATTAATATATATTCTAATATGTATAGATACAGTATTTACCTAAATTAAATACAAATGTAAAATATGTAATCTGACAAGATGACGGAAAGTAAACTTTCTGTATGTCCTTGGTCCCGTCGCTCTAGTCTTCTCAAGCTCTTATGCCTGAACTCAGGATATGACTCAGGCTACATATATGGAGCTAACGGGTATGAAATATTGCAAGGAGCCAAGGCAATAAACCTTAAAGGGGATCAATAAAACCATTAAATCAATCCTCAATCCTACTGGGAGCCAAAGTAAAGAGACAAATCCCACCTCTTAGCTCTGGTTAAAAGTTTAGCAGCTGACCTGTTCTCCAGAAGGTTAGTGTACACTAACTATTTCTATCATGTATTCTAATTTGTGGCTTAATTGGATGGACTGGATGATGAGAAAGCTGCTGATCTGCACAGAACAGAGCTTTGTTATGGGTTTTTTTGCACCACAACCTTTGAGCATCTCTTCTCCACGCGTCCTTATTTGGCTTGTCTTTTCAGATCCGACCTCTGATCAAGCATTTGCCGCGGCAGGACTAGCCAAAAATATTCCAAAAATAATACAAGAGTGATCTGTTTTCATTCATCTAGAAACATCTAATTTTACGAAATGTCCTTAAGCTGAACACAGAGCCTTTGATGACTGAGCCTGTGAGCATACTTTTGAGTTCCTGTCTTACGGTGGTTTTCATCCTTTCTGATCTCATCCCGTCACTTAATGCTTAAATATAAACCTGCCCAGATCAAGTACTATTAGTATCAGCAAAGAGACATTATGCAACAATGCCACTCTCATGTCTCCCAGAGGAAGCAGACGGAAATAGCAAGAGGACTCATTTAGAAGCCGACCTTAACCTCACCTGAGACTAAAAATATTTGGCAACAGATGGAAATTGACAGCAGGTCTGAAAACTGTCTGAAGAGCGAGCAGGGATTTGACGGCTGTGTGTGCGTTTGTGTTTGTGTTCTGGGGGAAAAGCTGCCTTTGGATTGCCAGCTGAGCAGAGCTCAATGTGAAAACTGAGCTTTGTCAAAAAATAGTTATTTTCATGACGGAGAATAAGAGCTGATAGATGGAGGGAAGGAGACAATGTAGAGAAGTCTGTGGCAGAGAGAGCAGAGGGAGGACAGCAGCATTCAATCCTCTGGGAGTGACACGTTGAGGAATGCCCCAAAATAGCCTGCATTGTTTTCCAACCCAGATAGCTCAAATTATTCTTCAAATAGGATTTTCCTATTTCAGCGGCTGTGAATGCCACATTTCTTTTTGTGGGATAAGAGCCAGAGGAAGAAAAAAAAAGGCTTTGCGCGCTAATTGCCCCTCCAGCCCACGAGGACAGAGAAAGGTCTGTTAATGGTAAGGCTAAAAACGGTGTCACTTGGCGTATCGTAATCCCCGTTGTAGGAGCGGAGCCTGTGTATATACACTCGGGCCTTCTGGGAGCTTGCCATGGACACTCTCAAGTGCCAGTGCTTGTTCCCGAGGCGTTCCCCGGAGTTTTTGATTAACCATTGCATCTTATCCGTTTGCTTCTGGTTGTAAACGTGTTTACTGCCCACTGTAATCATACATACACATGCATTATTGACAAAGGAAAGTTACAGCGGGACCAGATGAAAGTAAACTTTCATAAACAAACACTAAATCTTTTATGTGACATACAAAAACAGTATCAAGATTTCAAGAATGACGAAAAACACAACTCTGTTTCATCCTTAATGTAAACGAGCTAAAGTAATCCTCAACAGCTTGAGTGCAGGCGGTTCAGTGATAAGGATTCCTGTCTGTCAACCGACATTTACCTCCATCTTACATAGACTTCACCCTGTCCTCCTCAGCCCTTTCATCTAAAGGGATGAACATGTCCGCTTGCCACATGGAGGAGAAAAAACGATTGAAGACAGCTAGTGGCTCAAGTAGAATTAAAACTGCGAGCAGTGATAACGGGCCCTCGCATGGCACGTAACTCGGTTAGTGCTACGGCCGCCTGACGTGTCGGACCGCCTGGCCTGGCCACCGCCACGGGGCGGGTCGTCCCCGGCCACCGCCACATGGCCGGTCGTCCCCCGTCGTACCCGGCCACCGCCACGGCACAGGTCGTCCCCGGCCACCGCCACGGCTGGCGCCTGTCGTCCCCGGCCACCGCCACGGCGCGGGTCGTCCCCGGCCACCGCCACGGCGCGGGTCGTCCCCGGCCATCGCCACGCCGCTCGTCGTCCCTTGCCTGAATCCTCCCGTCCATCACTGTGTCAGATGAGTGAAGTTTTCATGCTCGACTGGGGTGCAAAGTTCCACGACACTGGGACCTTATATGGGTGTAAAAACATGACATTTCATGTCGCCAATAGGTGGTGCTGTGATTGTGAGTCAATATTGGAGTGCAGACGCGTTCAGGCTGGGACTCTTATCAAATGAGAGAAGTTTGAACCAGATCGGACAATGGACACTGAAGTTATAACAGTTTAGAGTGTTGTGAAGCATGAAATTCGTCCGTGTTCGTGGGGTCGTGCTGGTCACGCCCTTTGACTTATGTAAGACCTTTTAATGATTTTTAATCATTAAGGCCTCTAGAACAGGCTCATAAAGTTTGGTAGGAATCGGATCAACGGTGTAGGAGGAGTTCGTTAAAATACAAAGCTTACAATTGAAAAATGTCTGATTTACTGTAGCGCCCCCGAGTGGTCAATTTTAATAAAACTTTCAGGATATGTTCCACGGACATAGGTCAATATATCCTGCAAGTTTCGTGATGATTGAGTTAAATATTGTGGATTTATGTCCTTATATGAGTGTAAAAACATGACATTTCATGTTGCCAATAGGTGGCGCTCTGATTGTGAGTCAATATTGCAGTGCAGACGTGTTCAGGGTGGGACTCTCATCAAACGTGAGAAGTTTGAACCAGATCGGACGATGGACACTGAAGTTATAACAGTTTAGAGTATTGTGGCAAAGCATGAAATTCGTCCATGTTCAGGGCGCCGTAATTGCGCTCCCGTAGGACTTATGCAAGACCTTTCGATGATTTTTAATCATCGAGGCCTCTAGAACAGGCTCACAAAGTTTGGTAGGAATGGGATCAACAGTGTAGGAGGAGTTTGTTAAAATACAAAGTTTACAACTGAAAAATGGCTGATTTACTGTAGCGCCCCTCAGTGGTCAATTTTAATAAAACTTTCAGGATATGTTTAAGGGACATATGTTAACATATCCTGCAAGTTTCATGATGATTGGGTTAAATATTGTGGAGTTATGTGTATTGATTTCTAAAGCCCCGCCCCTCTGATGTTCATTAGCTAATAACTTCTGAACGCAATGACGTTTTTCAAAGCTTTTCATGCCACTTGCCCAGCTTGGTCTAATGATGAGGCACAGCAAATTTGGTGAGAATTGGATCTACGGTTTAGGAGAAATGAGCAAAAACGTATTTTTGACTAAATTCAAAATGGCGGAAAATTTTTTTAGGCGGACTTTGGTGCTCCAAGAGGCTTTTTTGTAGAGCACACTTGCCTGCACATGTGTGGCGAATTTTGTGTCAATTAGAGGTATAATGTGCTGGGGCTGGCCTAAAACACGTTAGGTGGCGCTAGAGAGCCACTTTTTTGTGGCCAACTATGAAACCTTTAAAATATCAAATTTTTCGCCAGTCCCCATGTGCACGGAAATTTTTTTCAACTTCTGAATATGATGAGGCCCCCAAAAAGGCCGTAGAACTTGCGAAATAATAAAAAGAAGAATAAGAAACAGTACAGTTTCAATAGGGCTTCGCTGCCCGACGTTGTCGGCGCTCGGGCCCTAAAAAGATGTACAGCATGCTATGGAATGGCACTATTTTTTAAAAAGGAAGTGGGGGGAGTGAAAGAGGAAGCAATGGTGGGGTAGAAGATTAAGAAGGATAAGTGATCAGTGGTGGTGAAGGGAAGCGAGAGGGATGAGTTTAGAGGAAATGAAGGCGAGGACGACAGGAGGGAAACATAAAGACGTATAGGAGGACAGATTGATATCCGCTTGGCTAAAAATACACAGATAGATGTTTAGATTGATCTCTAACGTGGAGGATGAGGAGATACAGTATAGGCTACGGGGAGTCTGAGAGATATGCCGGGGGCAGGAACAGATTGAGAGACAGATCGCATGTCTACGCAGAGGTGGGATGACCCGATGTTCCCGGTACGATGACTCATGTCACATCGATCTCTCTGTCGGCCAGTGAGCCGGAGCACAAACACGTGGGTGTTTGTATGTCTGTCAATGCATCTGCAGCTGTGGGTTACAGGTGTAGAAGAGGAGATTGGATATATGTGAGGATGCACATGCTTAGTGTGTGTGTGTGTGTGTGTGTGTGTGTGTGTGTGTGTGTGTGTGTGTGTGTGTGTGTGTACACATCCTGCTGGAAAAGAGGGACCTTATGACACCACTAATGGATTTAAGTAGAGAGGATGAAGTCTCTGCCACAGAGACTGATTCACCAATAAACACAAACAAAGGAGGACCAGGGTTGTACACATTGGTACGTTCAGGAGAGGCAGAAATCAAAATAACTTTATTATCCGTCACAGCAGAACAAAACACTTTGCTTTTTGTATTCAGTTTAAATTTATTATGGAGGTTACATATTTGTGTTCCCTCATACTATCACGTTTAAAATACTAGAGGCTTTTGGGGTGGAAGGAAACAAAGAGATGGTTTAAATAACATAGATTGACTGATATATTATATATTGATGATTTTTATTTTCTGATTTTTTTTTTATTGTGCAATTTTAGTAGATCCAATGCTCAAAACTCATAAATATTAATATAATTTGTATATATTATAGTTGAATGAAACCTTTCAGACTAAAACATGTAACATGCATCTATATTATGTTTTTTTTTTAATGAATGTATCTTCACCTAACAATGCAGTGCAGGTCTGAATGGCTTAGTAGATATTCGGTGGACTCGGGGTGAATTGCTGATCATGTTGATGGCGGTCTGAAAACACTGTAACTAAACTCTGACCAACTGTCTCTGGTTCTTATAGATCTGCTCCCAGCTGAGTGAACGACTGGAGAAACAACAGGCAGCCAACCGGGGAGAAGTGGAAAAAATCCGGGTGAATTTTACACACAAACACACACTGTAGATTAACAGCCTGGACTGCAAGTGGGGCATAATTACAGAGCTTTGCCGTTAGCAACAAGTGTATGAATTTGTGTCTTTTACGGTGGCTGACGAACCCTAATTAAAAAATGAATGAGCTCAAGTGTAGACGGAGTGGAAACGATAATTTTACAAAGCTTTATTTACAGTAAGCAACTTTCAAATTTGTATGATATGTCTCAGAAATTCCCCACAATCATTGCAGAGCTATAATAGTATAATAATATTAGATCAGCTGTTTCCTCCATGTAGAAGATTTCTTCTGAGTATGCAGGTATGTTGGGAACTATGCTTCTATCTCATCGTCATTGACTTGGCAGTGAAATCAAAGCTTTTCTGGGAAGAATGAGGAGTTCGGCCAATAAGCTAGGGCGAGGCATCTCACTTACGGCTTTTGCACACTTGGCTGGCAAACTGTTTGTTTAGACTTTAGCTGGGAGAAAGGCCATTTTGGCAGAGAATTCTGTCAGGGCTGCCCAAGGACTCACACAAGGACAGACAAAAGGTTCATTGCTACAAGGGCAAGTCCTGTAAAGGATGTAGCAGCTTCTCTCTGTGTGTCTTTATGTCTGCAAGTCCATTATTTTGTTTGTTCGTGTCCTTTTTCTGATCTTTTATTATTTACTTATAATAGTGCAGCAATTCAATATAATTATAATCAATCACAATTACTTCTGCAGAGGGGGAGCCGCGATGTGCAGTGAATACTATATAAGTCTAAAATGTGTCAAAAGTGTTAATTATGAATGTTTATACAAAATACTTATTCACTAAAACTCTATTGAAAGCAACGACAAAAGCAATTTGAGCTGCTTCATTAATGCTCTCATCCACTTCTGCAGTGATGAGCCGAGAAACGTTACGTGTAATTACTATCCACTTTTAAACTCGGTTGACAGTTTAATCAAAATGAAATGTAATAGTGTAAGAAATATTAATTCTGAGGGAATATTTCAACCTACATTCAACTGTTGTTGCTAAGGAACGCGATCTTAACTATGAACCGAGGTGCTGTGGACTCACTCGGGCACTAGTCTATCTTCGGTGGTCTCAAAGGAGCAAACCTACTAAGCAGGACCCAACCTGCACTGCCGTGAGGACGTTTGGTAGCCACAAGCCAAAGTTAGAAATAGCAAGTGATACAGGAATCTATCATTTTTATGTATCTGTGCTGTCGTGTTATCCTGGATTAGAGTATTTTCACACCTTCAAACACCTCCAGTTTAGCTTAGCTGGTCCGGCAAAAATAACGTTCCACTCCCACAGTGACAGGTAATTAAATGATTTAACCCGAGAAGTAGTCAGTCAGTACGACTCTGTTTGCATGGATTTTCAGTTGCTGCTTGCACAAAAGCTCTGCACCCAATAATAGCTCATCAACATACAAGGGCCCCAAAAAAGAAGTCTCTGACAAAAGGGCAGGGAGGAGTGCAGCCCTGACTGAAGGGGGGAAGCAGAGCTGGCTTGTCTAATGAGCTGCCATGCTTCAGTAACTAAGCAGAACACTGTCTCCTCTCAAATTATAAAAATATCTCGACTGCAAAAAAGATAGACGGAGCAACTCACACAAAAACATGGCTGCAGATAATTGCATTTGGGTTCGACACATAAATCATGTCCTGGAATAACGTGCCATTAAACTATCCTTAAAAATTGAATTGTATAATATGCATATGCAGACAGTCAAAGTATAGTATATCATAATTATTATTTTATAATATAGTATGTCATAAAATAACAGCAATATGTTACGGTATTAAAACTACATATATTATTATTAAAAACGCATACTATAGTATGCCATTAAAACTTTACTTTTGCTATAGAAAAAGTTTATTATGGCACAAAAATGCCCTAGTATATACTTAGTAATGTGTGTCATTAAAATGTCATAAAGAGGCATATGATGGTATGCCATGCCATGTCATATAACGTTGTTTCATAGCACAGTTTGTGATTAGAAATGTCATTAAAAGAAAATCATGAAAGATGTCAACACATAGTTTGTAAAGAAAAAGAGCTTAAAAGTCAGTTTAGATTTTCATAAAAAGTCATAGTACAGTGAGAAATATCGTGTGCCATATAAAAGGTAATTGTCTTTTTGTAACAGCATTAGCTAACCTGAAGTCTTTCTTTTACACTGTTCCTTTATCCCCCACATCATTCTGCCATTCTCGTCTCAGGTTTTTTACTCAACCAAGGCTTAAAGGTATAAATATATTTAATATCTTCTTTTTCTCTCTCTCTTTCATCCTTCTCTAGTCCAAAGTGGAAGGCTGTGAGAAGTGCAGTAGTCTTTTCAACAAGGAAGGTCGTGTGCGGTCCGCCGTGACCAAAGCATCTGCTGGGGGGACGGAGGAGACGGATGAGGAGAAGGAGGATTTGAAGAACCAGCTGAGAGAGATGGAGCTGGAACTAGCCCAGACCAAACTACAGCTTGTGGAGGCCGAGTGCAAAATCCAGGTACACTAACTCGTAGTTCGGCTGGATCAAAGTGTGCTGCTCCCATCATGATTCACCGAGCTAATGTAGAAGCTGTTCAACAGGCAGATGTTGAGTCACAGTGAGCCAGCTGTTTAAACTACTTTGACAGCCTTAAACATATCAAAGTCACTTTCGTTGGTATTATCCTGCTGGCGAGGCCAGTCATTTCTTAATATCTCTCACATGTTAAAGAGTATGTCAGTATCAACCGTTGATGAGCACCACATAAAAGTACCGGGGCACCAGAGGCTCCACAAACCACAGCAGAAACTACAGAAGATATGATCAACGAAATAGGGAGCATTATTGGTGAGCTCAACTTAGGCCTAATTTAATATATGATTGATGACATTGCTGTAATCAACAGTGTCTAAGGATTGAGGAGAGCAGTTTTATTAAAGCTACAGTTGAAATATTTCCAAAAATATAAATAAGCACAGTTGCAGTCATTTTAAAGTAAGTGTGTAAATAATTGATAAGATTAATAAAAACATGTTTTTTTAAGAGACCCGAGTGTGCTGAGTTTGGAAAACAAGATTGAACTATTTACGATGATTTTTAGCCCAATTGCAACAAGGAGCTCTAGAAGGAGTTTATTAGGAGTGATGTCAAAAAAGATAGATGAGGATTTCATATGATTAATGGTTTCTCATAGGGCGGGAAGGGAATTGGGATCAAAGTTGCTGATTGGAGAAATGCAAAGTGGTAAAAAATTAGATACTATGAGTCTTGGCCTGTACTCATAAAACGCTGGCCAAAATCTGGTCATTTAGTTATTCATTGGTTCCAGCCCCTGTTCTGTGATAGTTCTCTTTCCTCTTCCATCAGGACCTAGAGCACCACCTGGGTCTGGCCCTCAATGAAGTGCAGGCCGCCAAGAAGACCTGGTTCAACCGAACGCTCAGTTCGATCAAGACCGTCACTGGGACCCAGGGCAAGGAGACCACCTAACCGTATACACCCATCATCCAGTTTTACCCAGACCATGTGTGGAGCTCAGTGCAACTCACCACGCTGATACCTCTGGACGCCTAACTAAACCCACCGGGCCGTAACTTTAACTTGAACGTTGACCATTAAATCCCAGGATGACAATTCAGACTGTTTTAGTTCTTCCCCTTATCAAGAATGTCCTTACGTTTCCCTGTTCCCATCGCTCCCGATCTAATCACCCCTCCCCCATCCATTAACGCTCCTCTCCACCCCGAATGACTACAGCCAAATGTGCTGATGAGAAGGGGTGACAAAAATAAGATGAAGTACAACACTACCACTTTCCCCAGAGACACAATGTGCTTCCACCGGTCACAGTGTAAAGAAAAAAAGAGAAAAGAAACGCTTCATCATTTATTTCTGTCTTTGTACTGCTGATATTAATTACCCACAGAAGGAAGGTGGGACATCAGAACTGTTACTGTCCTGACAAGATGTTCTCCCTCACTGTTCTGCGTGCTCCCCTCCAAACTACTGGCACAAACCAACCAGTTCCTGTAAAAAAAAAAACAATGTTGTTTTAGGTACGAGAGCTAATAGATGTCTTTTCAAAACTGAGCTTTTTCTAATTTTAGTTGGAACGATACCTTTCTTTTTCTATCCATGAACACGAATGTGCTTATGTAATGAGCATATGTGCGTGCGTGTGTGTGTATGTGTGTGTGTAAGCACGCATTTTTGTTTTTTGTTTGTTTTATGTTGACTGTGAGACTGAAAAGAAATGTGTTTGAATGCATAAATAATTGACTGAAGTAATGTTAAAATGTGTGTATAAAAGAAAGAGCAAGATGGCGTGTGGAAGTCAAGGGAAAGAGAAAAAAAAGCACTAAGGTTATGAGTGTGTGCATGCATGTAAGGGGGGAAATGTTTTCCCTGCTTGTCTAGTTTCCTATATGTTGAAATGTGTTTATGAATGATGCTAAAGAAGTTTTCTGACAAAGCCTTGATCTGAAGGTCGATATTGATGATACCAATGGACGTGAATATATAATTTACAGTAAGGAAAGAAGCATAGAAGCTGTTGTGAATACAAGCAGCAGCATCCTCACATCAAATTTCAGACCAACATGCTTGAGGTTCGTTTGGTTTGGATGTCTCGGCACAAAGAAACTAAAAAAGAACTCCAAACCATGCAAACCTCCGCATGAATCATAATGTACATGTATGTTTGTGAGAACACTGTTGAAAGCCAGAGTGATGCAATGCTTGTAAAGCTAAAATGGAAAGCACACACACGCACGCACACAAAGGAAAATTCCTGCTGCACTGAAACACACCCCTCCCTATTCTGCCACCAACTGCTCTGTGATCTTTGACCTCTGACCTTGATTGGCAGGGTCACATTTGATACTTTGCTGAGCAGGGTGGCAGGCATTTAAGTCGGACCTTTGGGAGCTCTATTACCACTAGACGGGAACACGCTGAACTACAGTGTTCATTCCATATAACGGTCCCTACAGAACAAGCACTCAGTGGCCAATTTATTAGGAACACCCGCTTGTTAAATCAGTCAAAACATTTGGTCACTTTGGAGCCAAAATATTAGAGTGCATGACGTTGGATCTGAAAGACAGTATGGTTATTGTTATTAGACGAAGATGGTTATTTTATACAGAATCGTGAGGAAAACAGAAGTACGGCAGGCAGCAGCAAAAACAAAACATGCCCAATCAGTCAGCAAGGTCAGAGGACAATTGGCAGAAAAGATGTTTAAAAGTAACAAAGGTGACAAAGATTAAGATTGTTTTAGATTCAGCTCCAGGTGTTGACAGCTCAGAAAATGAGGCAACAGCAGGCATGTTAACTGAGTGATTGATGATTGGAAATGGGACATGACGCAACAGCATATCGGAAGGGTCAGAATTGTTGTTCAAACCTTGCATCCAAGGTCGAATGTAGATCATGGAGTTATGGTGAGGAGAATGTCTCGGCTTGTGACAAAGAGCTCGTCATCTCAAGATGGAGACAGTAACATGACAGAAAATTGTGTTTGTTCCGGCTGCCTGCACTCAGAAAGAGAACTCTTGGGATAACCACAGCACAATTATTTTGCATCTACCAAAAGTCTGCAGACATCGATCAACTTTATCGAACCAGCGTGGAGCAAAAACCCTGTTCTATAGTTTCAACACCTCGATGATCTCATGTCTCCAATAATTTCATTTGTTCAGGGGCAAAAAAAAGATGTTTCCCAGCACTAAGTCGGTTGAAATATTGAAGTAGCCACTGAGTGTGTACTGTACACACACTGTTGTGAATGTAGAAGCAGAAAAGTCTCACAAACCAAGACACTTTTCAACTACCACGAGTGAAACTCTGCACCTAAAGCGTGGATCGGTATCAAACGTGTTACACAGCAGTCAGAGGACTTCAGAGTGATGTCATCAGAGGTCAAAGCAGGGGTCACACTGACATGCACTCTAAATAGGTCCTTTTTAAAAAGTGTGTGTGTGTGTGTGTTTTAATTTTTAGAGGAATAGAAAAGGGACTCAATATTCCAGTTCAGATTAGACGAAAGAAATAAGAAAGTTATATTTCCGTTGCTCGCTTTAATTGTTACTGTAAACTGCATTGAACTTGAAGGTGATCTGATTGGCTGAAATCTACTGGTGATGTCAGAGGAAAGGTCCAGATGAATTTGAAAGAAACAAAGGGCCGTTCCTCTTAAGGCACTGGGGTTGTATATAACAAACATTAAAAAAATGAATATTGAGGTTTTGTTTATGATTTTCTACTCTGTTACTTTAATGTTGCCTACTTGTACCTACCAACCTGCTGTCGTGCTACAGTTTAATCCACAAAGATGTTTTATGTTTTTAATGTTTATTTTGCTCCAAGCTTCTCAGTCAAACTGCTGTTTGGTTAATTAAATGCCAAAACGTAGCTTATCCATCAACAAAAAACATTATCAACGTGTGAAAATTGTAATAGTATAGGATGCATTGTGTATACTTCATGAATTTCAATATAAAGATATCGACACAAAAATGTCTTCCTTTGACCTTTTTTTGGCATCTTTATGAAAAGAACAATCAAACCCCAGACAACTCAACAGCAAGTTGTTGCAGTGGATGATGAAAAGAAGGTGAGAAGGGAAACTGAGATGGAAAGTTAAGCTCAAAGTAAAGTTATAAAAAGTATGTCACAAAAAAGTAATAAAAAGTGTCACAGTAAAGTATGTCACAAAAAGTAATGTCTCGCAGTATAGTGTATCACAAAAAAGTAATAAAAAGTTTCACAGTAAAGTATGTCACAAAAAGTAATGTCTCACAGTATAGTGTATCACAAAAAAGTAATAAAAAGAGTCATATTATATGTCACATAAATATAATAAAAAGTCATACTATGTAACAAAAAGTAATAAAAAGTGTCATAGTATAGTATGTCACAAAAGCAATAAAAAGTGTCAGTATAGTATGTCAAAAAAAGTAATAAACAGTGTCATATTAAACTACGTCACAAAAAAGTAATAAAAAGTCATATATTATGTCAAAAAAGTAATAAAAAGTGTCATTAAATTGTCACAAAAAGTTAAAAAAAGTGTCATATAGTACATTACAAAAAAGTAATAAAGTTATAGTATGTCACAAAAAGTAATAAAAAGTGTCATAGTTTGTCAAAAAAAGTAATAAAAATTGTCATTAAACTATGTCACATCAATCTATCCATTTTCTACCGCTTATCCTGTATTGAGGGTCGCGGGGGGGCTGGAGCCGATCCCAGCTGTCATTGGGCGAAGGCAGGGTACACCCTGGACAGGACGCCAGTCTATCACAGGGCTAACTATGTCACAAAAAAGTAAAAAAAAAAGTGTCATAGTATAAATATGTCACAAAAAAGTAATAAAAAGTGTCATAGTATGTCACAAAAAAGTAATAAAAAATGTCATTAAACTATGTCACAAAAAAGTAAAAAAAAGTGTCATAGTATGTCACAAAAAAGTAATACAAAAGTGTCATCGTATAGTATGTCACAAAAAAGTAAAAAAAAGTGTCATATAGTTCATCACAAAAAAGTAATAAAGTTATAGTATGTCACAAAAAGTAATAAAAAGTGTCATAGTATAGTATGTTACAAGAAATAAATTAAAAGTGTCATATAGTACATCACAAAAAAGTAATAAAAAGTGTCATATTAAACTACGTCACAAAAAAGTCATAAAAAGTGTCATATTATAGTATGTCACAGAAAGTAATAAAAAGTGTCATAGTTGGTCACAAAAAAGTTAAAAAAGTGTCATAGTTTGTCAAAAAAGTAATAAAAAGTGTCATATTAAACTACGTCGCAAAAAAAGTAATAAAAAGTGTCATAGTACGTCACAAAAAGTAATAAAAGTGTCATATTAAACTACGTCACAAAAAAGTAATAAAAGTGTCATATTAAACTACGTCACAAAAAGTAATAAAAAGTGTCATAGTATAGTATGTTACAAGAAATAAATTAAAAGTGTCATATAGTACATCACAAAAAAGTAATAAAAAGTGTCATATTAAACTACGTCACAAAAAAGTCATAAAAAGTGTCATATTATAGTATGTCACAGAAAGTAATAAAAAGTGTCATAGTTGGTCACAAAAAAGTTAAAAAAGTGTCATAGTTTGTCAAAAAAGTAATAAAAAGTGTCATATTAAACTACGTCGCAAAAAAAGTAATAAAAAGTGTCATAGTACGTCACAAAAAGTAATAAAAGTGTCATATTAAACTACGTCACAAAAAAGTAATAAAAGTGTCATATTAAACTACGTCACAAAAAGTAATAAAAAGTGTCATAGTATAGTATGTTACAAGAAATAAATTAAAAGTGTCATATAGTACATCACAAAAAAGTAATAAAAAGTGTCATATTAAACTACGTCACAAAAAAGTCATAAAAAGTGTCATATTATAGTATGTCACAGAAAGTAATAAAAAGTGTCATAGTTGGTGTCACAAAAAAGTTAAAAAAGTGTCATAGTTTGTCAAAAAAGTAATAAAAAGTGTCATAGTACATCACAAAAAGTAATAAAAGTGTCATATTAAACTACGTCACAAAAAAGTAATAAAAGTTTCATATTAAACTACGTCACAAAAAAGTAGTAAAAAGTGTCATATTAAACTACGTCACAAAAAAGTCATAAAAAGTGTCATATTATAGTATGTCACAGAAAGTAATAAAAAGTGTCATAGTTGGTCACAAAAAAGTAAAAAAAAGTGTCATAGTTTGTCAAAAAAGTCATAAAAAGTGTCATATTAAACTACGTCACAAAAAAGTAATAAAAGTGTCATATTAAACTACGTCACAAAAAAGTAAGAAAAAGTTTCATATTAAACTAGGTCACAAAAAAGTAAAAAAGTGTCATAGTATGTCACTAAAAGTTATAAAAGTGTCATAGTATGTCACAAAAAAGTAAAAACAATGTCAGTAAAATATGTTAAAAAAACAACAACAAAGCAACAACAAACACGTACTGCGGTGAAACTCAGCCCTAGCAACACCTCTAACTTTGATCCATCATCAAATTTAGGAGAAAGAGGGTATGAAATATAAAGATGTTATGTGAGAGTGCTCTTTGAGAAGAGCCATTGACATAGAGAGATATGTGCACAGTGCAGATTAGGACTGAATTGTCTGAATAGATAATTTATCTGTGAGCATTTAAATAAAAATAAACAAATCTTTTGGTGCCATATAATCTTTCTCCAGAATTAGCATTCAATCAGCTGTTGTCTGTACTATTCTGACCCTACTTACCTTCCCTCCATCACTTTTCACAAAAACACTCAATGGTGCTTTTTGAGGCACCCATTTCAAGATGTCACCCTAAATCTTAAAAAAGGTTATTTATGTGTTGGTGTTTTGCATATTTATCTGTCTTGCAAATTCAAAGCCAGCTTCTATGAAAATCTATGAAGCCAAACATTCTTTCTTCTCCGTTTCCTCGCCAACATTTCGTATGGCTGCTGAAAAGGAGAATGAGATAAAAGAGGCCCATGCTGTCACCTCTTGGGAACAATTCTGTGGATATGTGAGAGTTTTGAACATGAAACATAAACCCATTTCCTTCTCGCTAATTATGTCTTGTGAAAACAAACTGCCAGCTACTTGATTGAGCTGTTTCCCCTCAAGTTGGATGGAAACCTCCTTGTAGCTTTTACTTATTCAGTTCTACCTCTCGTCTTCCCCTTCATAAAGCATGCCTGCTTTGTTATCTTTGTCAGGGATAAGCTATTTTCTGCCATGGCGTCTCGGTGTTTAAAATGTACAGTGTGCACTGATTGTGCTGGTGGTCTTTTATCATCTGGAGTGTTTCTAACTTGGTGCGAGCCAATACAATTATCACCTGTAGTTATGACGTCCGTCGGGACCTTGGCTCTGCGTCTGCAGATTGTACAGTAGCAGGCATGATGAGTTGGAAGCCCACTACCCGCGGCGGCTGCATGTAACAAGCGTCAGCATTATACAATCAGCTTGCCACCTGCCCCCTCCTCTTTCTGTACAGAACTATAAATACGACTAGCGAGGCAGCAACAGAGTAAAATGCAAAGGTGGAATGCTGATGGGATTGCCGTCTTCGGTTGCTGCTCGACTCAGTCGTTGATGACCTGCGAGTATGAATGAAACATACAAACTGTATGTGAAGCTTACTACATTTGAAATAAATTTACTGATATGCTGTGTAAAAAACTGTTCAGTTTAACTGAAAAGAAAAAAATAATTCAACTTACTACTACTAAAATGTATAAATATATCAGACTTTCACTTATTAACATTGTGGTGTTGACACTTACATACATTTTCTCTTTTTCCTCACACAGACACATTTTCCTTTTGCTCCTGTACTCACTTCTGGAGGAGTGTGTGAATATTTGGATGCTTGAAACGGCCCTTGAAGGCGAAATCCTGAGCGTTGAATCCTGTTAGTCTCGTTGCTGTTATCTCATTTGTTCAGGAGAGGAGTGTGACCAAAGCAGAGCTTCCACCTGTTACCTGTCACATAATACAACAGTTTTGTGTTTCCATGAATCCGACCTGACTGGTTAAATATCATTTTCCTTCCGCTTAACTTCATTTAAAACGGTTGTAAACTGGTTTGAGGAGGCAAACTTGTTAAATGCAGATGGGAGCAGACAGTGTAAGCTAGTTAAAAAATAATCTGAGTGCAAAGAAGAGAGTTTGACAGTTAAAAATCAAATACCCAGAGTTCAAAAAGTGTGAATTTAAATTTGTTGTGGTAAATACAAGAAGGTGGGGCCGGTTGGTGACCATGGTAAACCAAGAGGTCTACACTGGCTTATGCAATTACCTTACTGAGAATTACTTTAATGATTAATTTGAATGACTTTGGTTCTTTCATTCATTGTAATTGGGATTTTATTTTATTATTTAAACAAAAGGTATGTTTAAATTCAGTGTTTCTAACCAAAACAACAAAACTACTCAGGGTACCAAACACCTAAATATGTATTTATCATTTATTTATGCAGGGAGACCATATGATTTATGATTATTATTATGTATTATTATTACTTATTTAAGATTGTTTTAATATTTGTTTTTCCGCTTAAAAGGATGTTCACTAAAATCTTTTTTTTTTTTATCTGTGACACAATGAAAATATTTATTTCTTAACCATATTTTAAGTGTTTCAGTGCCATTTTTTAGAGTTTAACTTTCTGATGATTATCGTGAATCGCAATTATTTTGGCCAGGATAATCGTGTGATGACATATGGTCCCATGCCTTATTGTGAGACTAATGATGCTTCGTCTTTCAAATGGCCATCCTGTGTGTCCTCGAAATCCGCAGCAGTCAGCCCTTTCTCTGCACAGTTCATTTGTTTTTATCTCTTTACCTCCGCAAGTCACCGATGGCCTGTTGATGTGCGGAAGAAACCGTGCAGAATTATGAATCCAAACGACTCATTTGATGTGCACAGAAGCATGGAGGAGTTCTGTGGTGATTTTACAACCGTCTGGTTGCCCAAAATTTATCCAGCGGAGCTGCCGCGCATAATTATGGCATGGCAGTGTGCAACTAATCACTCCGGTTAGAGACAGCAGATGGAAAAGACAGCCGCTGCCTTCAGATGGCTGTAAGGAGTCACCAGTGTGAAGGAACAGCCGTCAGTATACTACTAAATGTCCTGGCAGGCATTAGTGCTATAACCGCTGTTTGAAAAATCCTGTCATCAAGTTATTGCTGTAGTTGACACTTGTTGACAAACTAATTAATGTCTGCAAATTCATTTCTGTCCATGCAGCTATAAATTCACATTCTATCCCAGGAATCCATTTCATAATATATAAATTGTCAAAAAGAAATGATGGGAAAAGCATCATAAACCACAAAAAGTTAGCACACTGACACTTTTAATGGTGGAAAGGAACTTTGCTCATTGATAAGTTTCTCCAGATGCCAATAAAGCAGATGAATAAGTGTCATGATGTCAGGATATTGGCAAGTATGCTGAGCAACCATACATATTCATCACCCACCATGATTATTAGAGAATTTGGCTGCTGAACTTGAAACAAAATTCTTTTGAAGGTCTTCACTGATGCTAAATTGGAAACTCTGAAGTATCACTCATGTACAACAAATGTTCCATCAATCTGATACTCAAGCTTCTGTTAAACAGCCTCTGTTAATGTCTCATTTTAAGCAAAGCTGCATGCTGTAATAAAAGCACTTTAATGTGGATGTTTTTTGTTTTTAATTGGCATGTAAATGTCACATTACATTCTTTTTTTGACACTTCTATCCACATTTCCCTAATTTTTTTGTCACTTTCAAGGAAGCAAATGTCCCATTAAAAGTGTATTCATGTAGTAAAAAAGTGCCACATTTGATAGAATCTGCTGAACGGGGCTTAATGTTCATCTTCTCTGTCTCATTTGCTTTCTCTCCGACAAAAGCACTTTTTCTTTTCGTTATTTTTAATAAAAACACACGTGCACAGAAACACACACTCATTGCTTTGCAGGATGATTGGCAGCTGTGGCTGGAGACGTCTCAGCAATGCTATTTCAAATTTGATTGACAGCTCGTGGGCTGAAATTCTTCTCCGACAAACTTGGTAATTATCACTCATAACCTTGACTCTGTTACATTTTGACATAACGAAACGAGTATTATCAGTATTAAGGGTCGGACTGCAGCAATGTGGGAAATGTACGTGTCATACAAAACCAAACCAAGATACTGTGTACAGACTTTATTACTTCGACTTTACTTTGACCTTCATTTTATGTTCTAAAGGGTATATAAATAAAGTTTATTATTATATATTTTTTTAATGTTCTGTAACATTTTTTCCAGCTTTTTGCTGGAATCTTAAATAAGTATGTGTCACATTACGAACTGGTTACTTTGTGTCTCCTTAAAAACAATAACAAGTATGTTACCATTCAAAGAAAATTTTTTGTGCATGGTGCTGATTTTTTTGTCGTTTGTACGGTGTGCTGCAGTGCAATGGGGAAGTTTTCAGAGAGCAATAAAAGAAAGATCATCCAATATAGAGATTCAGCACTTTCTCAGATTTATTTTCAGTTCGTCAAGCATAGATTATGTCAAAAACCGTGACAACCACAGATCATCACTGCTGCAAATGTTGCTACTAATCAAAACGGTCAACACAGCGAGTTCAAATGCCCCCCCACCCCCCGCCCCCCCGTCCTCAGTCTGTTCAGCATGACCCAGGAGACTCTCACCCTGCCATCGGTACATTTCACAAACAGATTCTGTGGATAGATATCACTTCATAGTTTCATAGGCAGCATCGTAAAACTGTTTCTTTAAATCCCCCCTTTTTGTCAAAAATTAAATAAAAAAAAAAAATCATATTTACAGGAAAAAGTAAACACTCATCACTCATTAGACGCTACTTTTGTCAGAATAGTATGAACCCAAATTGAAAAAGGGGAAAGAAATGTGAATCCTAAGGGAGGATGCGCCCAAAACAACTCTCACGCAAGTCGTCAAAAGATATATAGATGTATATATATGTATGTATGTATGTATGTATCCATATATATTCTGTATATATGCTTCTCTACAAAAAAGCAAGTTTACTCTATGAGTAAATACATTCTACTCTACAATCACTATAACAACGGTGTACATTCCCAACCAAAATGCTTCGATCGTTTATTGGATATTGGACTTAAACAATCAGTGGACGGTGACCAGGAAGTATGTGACAACATGCTTAATGTGACTCAGCAGTAATCTGTGTGTGTGTGTGTGTGTATGTGTTTGTGTGTGTGTGCACATGCATATAGGTGTGAAATAGCTTCCCATTCCCCTCTGGTATGTACCGGTATGTGCTTGCCAGACAAACACACACACACACACACACACACACACACACACACACACACAGAGGAAAATGATGTGCTCAGCAGTTAGTCTGGTTCGCTTTGCCTCAGTAGTGGAAACCTGATGCCGGATCTATTTCTGCCGCCCTGCTCTGCCCCGAGTTCAGGGCGACTCGAGGATGGACTCTCCGGCTCTTTCTGCAGCTCTTCACCCTCTAGCTTCTGGACAAATTTAGCATGACTCCCAGACTTCTCAGAATGAGCAAGACACTGTTTTCCTTCATTTTCACACAGGAGGAGCTAAGATTTTTTTTTTTTTTTTACCTGATATTTCATTACTGTCTAGACGGCGAATATCAGATCACATACCATACGGTTTCTCACTTGTGAGGGTGCCAGGAACAGACTTGTGCAACAAAGGCTTCAGAGTCTTTGGTGTCTGGATAAATCCCATTCCACGGAGAAAACCACAACCCGTTTCCCAGCAGCATCTCCGCATCATACGCTTTCCTTTTTAACCTCTGACCTGGCACGGGGGATGAAGAGTTGCCTTGGGGAAAACGGGCAGTACAGCCTTCAAAGTAAGTCCAACATTACCTGGCAACGAAAGCACTCACAACCCTTTAAGTACCGAAAATATTGCAGCGTCTGAACGCCCAACGCTCCTGCATGTGTTGCCAAAATAAGTTTTCTTCCTTCCCTTTTGTGTCCCGTCAGCAAAGCTTGAGTTGTTCACATATAACTGCTGTCTCTCAGAAAAGCAAGAGTACCATCCATTACATACAGTGCTATGGACATCCTGTTATGATGCACCAAGATAGTGAACGCGGGTGGGGGTATTTCTCAGCTATACATGGCTCAAATCCTAATGTACAAACAAGGCCTGACCACTGGTGTGACTCTCACTACATACAGGACAATCTTATGTCTAATATAGAAACCACAGAGCAGAGGATGTCACGCTGTCTCCCTGGCTCGTTATTGTCGGTGGATGCTGAAATATTTACATGATTTAATGTGTGTGTGTGTGTGTGTGTGTCAGGTGGCCCTGAGAACAATGTGTGTGTTTTGTGCTTCTTAAATTTAAAGGTGTACTGTAGTTGTAGAAGTGTGTCTGCCAGGTCTGCCCGTTTTATAGCGATCTCATAGAGACACGTCTGGGAAACACCGGAGCAGAAAGAACATCCATCAGCAAAAATCACCAGGACCCCGAGTCCAGCACAAACAGCCGTTACTCTCTGGAAAGGTTATCCACGTGAACTGTCCAAGCCTTCACACAGGGATACGTGCAAAAAAACACGTCCTGGTGATGTTTTTATTGAGTCGTTTCATAGTGGAGTGCAGCTGGTCATCTGTCATCTTTCCTGGTGGAAACACAGCTGCGGACTATTTCTGCATATACTGAATTCTTCTTCTTTTTTTTTGTTAGATAATGAAGGGGCAACATTAGTTTCATTCTCCTCTTACTTTCTCTAAATCACCAGCTAATATATACTTTTACAAAGAAAATTGGATAATATTTGTCTTTTTTTCCCTGCAAAAATCCCTATTAGGCCACAAACCACATGGATACATAGAGTTATTTTTCATCACATTAAAGCCAGACAAGAAAACCTACATGTGGGACCTCGGCCTAACTGGGAAGCAACTCTCAAACCTCCACAGTCCCATCAGACCACATTCGCCAGTTTCAGACCGACTGCATTTCCCTGAGCTCTGCCACCCTTCCCTCTGAACGTTAGCTCAGCCATCAGAGCAAGAGGACAGGGTCAGTAGTCAGGGTGACTCCTCCTGCATGTCCGCTCAGTCTGAGGGGAAATGAAAAGGTTGCTCACTGAGGTATGACTGTCTGCCTTATTAATGTGGGCCATCTGGCCTGAGAGGATGGGGGCAGAGAGAGAGAGAGAGAGACACACACACAGAGAGAGAGAGAGAGGGCAGAGGGGAAATTAGGATAAATTCTTAGCCGATAGAGAAGCTCTGTTTCCACAAGTTATTCACCTCCATGTGAATTCCACACCAGAATGTCACGGAGAAGCGGTGCCTCTCCCGGGCCGAGATGAACCGACCGGAGTCGCTCTGGGATTTGACGGGAAAATGCTTGGAATAGCAACGGCGATTTGTCATGGGGGAGCACGGCGGCTACTGCACGGGCATGGAAGTGGACTCCTGCTATAAGACATACAGCCCCACTGTGTGTCGAGGAACCAGCTGTTCAAACATACATGGCCGAGGGCTCGACCTCAACGCTCCGACACACAAAGCACAGCTGGAGGAAGCACATATCCTCCGGTTCTCCTCCGATCTCCCATTGTCTCCATTCTCCATTCGCTGCCAGCTCTGCGGCGTCACTAAATCTAACTCTAATTTGACTTTCTGTCTTGAAAAATAGGCTTTGGGTCCTAAGCGAGTCTCATTCTCGGGCGGGTTTTCGTTGAATCAAAGCAGGTACACACACAGGAGATGAAACTGGCGCCCAGATCAAGGCCAGCGTGAGAAGAATCAAAAACCTTTGATGCATGCTGTTTGATTTTTGCCTCTGCTGACTGACACCTTGTCTCCGTTAAAGGTTAAAGACGAGGAAAATAACCGCTGAGGAGCTTTCAGCAGAAATCCCTCACAGCGATGAGCGAGTACTGTTTGATGCTGCGGCTGCTACCTCGGCGTGTGCAGTGTTGTGACACCTGCTTGGTTCCAACGACACCCTTGAATGAAAGGCAACATGCTGCATATGCACAAAGTGTATTAACAGTTTAATGGAATATATCATGTCTCGGTCTAATTACTACCTACGTAAATAATATGAGCATTATATGCGATAGCAGCACTAAACCCACAACACTAGGACTACACAGTCAACAGCTACTGCGAAGTGTAATATAGCTCGGCAACAGTTCAACCTTTTCAACTAGCCAGTGTATCCTTAAATAACAATAACAGCATGAGGATTCTAAAAATCTTCCAAAAAGGACAGTTTTCTGTGTGTGTGTTCGACTTATTCAGCAAGACAACTGAGGCATGCACCAATATAACTGTCTCTCTCTACCGATGCGGTACAAGCCTTTTCCATAAATGTATAATCTGTAAACCTCACCGGGTGGAACGCACCAGAATTCGCTTTAAGGTACTCTAACAGGAGATTGCTGCGGCCGATGTTCGATGGGCGCATCCCCAGCTGAAACCTCCTCAATCCACCTCCGCCTTTGCTCAAACCCCCATCCCTCCAGAAACCATCAGCAACCTCTTTCTGTGCCTTTGAACATAAATTCCAACTCAAAATCCAGACTTTTGCTGAGTCACACTTTTAGGTAGTAGTCTGTTCTCTGTCTTTCACATTGTGTGAGAAGGCCCTGACAAAGCTGTATCGTCCATACAGTGGAGGATTGCTATGGGAAGGTGGAGGGAAGGGTGTGTGTGTGTGTGTGTGTGTGCAGGAAGATGGAGGAGTGTGTGAGTGAGCTGTGCTTTTGGTCCCTAAGGCGAGCGGGACAGAGCAATCTGAGTGTTGATGGTGGAAGGAGAGTGCACATGTACTATACACATACAGTACTGTATTTGTAACAACAGTATTCCCTGCCAGCAGTGAGACTATAGAAAATGTGCTTTCTGACAGGAACAGTGTGTGTGTGTGTGTGTGTGTGTGTGTGTGTGTGTGTGTGTGTGTGTGTGTGTGCAGATGTGTGATTAGTTCGTGAGTGTGTTCAGTAGCGAGCACCTCTGGTCCGGGCCGAGTAACCAAACCTCGGGCAGCAGAGAGCGTGCTCAGAAAGGCTCAGAAAGACATACAAAGAGAGAGGAAACGTCTGAAGGAGGGAAGGAAGGAAGGAAGGAAGGAAGGAAGCATCGTCATTCTAACAGCAAAGGTTAATATGAATACCAAAGATAATATTGCATCTCCTAGAACTAGCTTCAATTGCTCAGTGTATATAAAATTGGAAGAAAGCTATACTGTGATATTACAGTTACATTTCACTTTTATAATTCTAAAATAATTTATACCAACAAATAGTTATATTTTATAGAATATTTACATACATACATGGTCATATAGTAATATTGTTGTCAACACATTGTTATAGAAACATACACCATACATATATGTGTATATAGTCATGTTATAGCCACACGTACGCACACATACAATGGATATACAATCAGAATGAGCTATTGCAATGCTGTGTTGGGTCGAACTCCGTCGGGACATTCACATCATCTCTCGTGAGTTAGCTCAAAGAGAGGAGTTCTGGTGTATTGCTATAAGTAAGAAGTCCAGCCCAGCCTCGCACCGTTGCAGCCGGACGCTTCTCGTAAAATCCGAGTATTGCTTCGTGTAAAGTTTCTCTCCTGTGATGTGATAATCTGGGCGGAGAGTAGAGAAAACGAGGAGAGGAGCTATGAGCCTCTCGGTCCGTGGTTGAGATTCTGTCGCTGTCGTCAGGCAGAACGTTTTCTTTTTTTTTTTTTCTCTCCAGTGGACTGATCGAACAGAAACAGTTTTGGATTGGTGATCGCCCGGATAGAAAGGCAGCCCCGCTCGGACGGACAGAAAAACGAGGGTTTCCTGCGTAGACAGGGGAGTGTAGAAGAGAGTGTTCAACAACCTGCCACCTCTAGAAGTCAGAGAAGAGATCCTGGGGACCCAGATGAATGATAAAGGGAGCGAGGGTCCGCGGCTGGTAGAAGGGATTGTCGATGAAAAGACCACCTGCAGTGAAGATGAAAAACAGAGACATGAGATGACACACACTTAGGGACAAAGACATCCAGTGAGGTCATTCTATAGGACAAGATTATTAATTACACTACATACACTTGCCTTTATTGGAAATGTCCAGGTGATTAGGAATAGTTCATCAAGATGTCATTTTGCTATAGCACATAGTGTGTTTCCCCTTTGTTTGAAGTCTTTATGCTAAGCTACGCTAACCAGCTGGCTGTAGCTTTCTATTTCCCAACAGAAAATGAGAAAAGACACTGGTATGGTGAAGTATATACAAATACCTTTGTATACTTCTCTAGTGCTCTGTGCTCTCACTAAAAATGCAATTCAACCTTGAAAAAAAAGAATGACAGAAAATATACACAGAATACAACAGCTGGACATTAATCTTCAATCATGTGAGATGGAAGTAAAGCTTTGGTGATGTCAGGCGAATGACATTTTAAAACGACTCAGTGGAGCTCAACCAACCATTGGACAAGATACCGGGTCCTCTCGTCCAATGGCTGCGCCTCGCAGCTCTGACCACGTCGTCATGGCGTTTTCTCTCGCTAGTTGGACGACCAGCATTGCTTTTGTTTTTACCTGTGATATTAGGTAATTTCTACAAATATTCAAATAATAATCTTAATTGGAAACACACAGAGTCTAGAGGGATAGTTTAGCCCAGCAGCCCAGTTGAAGCTGATCCTCATTTCATGGTTGAAAAAGGGTAAAAAAATTACAAATTCATCAGCCGTATTGATATAATAAAAGAACAACATAAAACACACTGACAGTGATAAATTCACGTGGGTCCCTTATTGCTGCGTTTGGTTTTAAGGTGCACCAAGATTCACATTTGTTGTCGAAACGCAGTGTTAACTGATCTATAAATACACAAAAAAACTAAATGTGTGTGAAATTGTCATAATTAGAACATCAATTATTAAGTTGTACCAAAAATGTGTTTTGTGAGGTCAGAGTGACATTTGACCACTGAATTTTAATGAGTTCATTCTCAAGTATGGGTGGATTTTTGTGCCAGATTTGATACAATTCCGTCCAAGCGTTCCTGAGATATTACTTTCACAAGATCGCGGTGACCTTTGACCGGCAAAATCGCATCAGTTCATCCTCGAGTCAGGTTGAGATATCACGATCACGAGAACGGACATCCCGAAAATACAAAACTCCCAGTCACAGGCGTCGCTGCTGCTGCGGCATTAAAATAGAGGGGTGTAGAAGCAGGCTATGTAGTTGTGACATGTTTTTTTTTTTTGGGCCCTTTTATGTGGACTGAATCCAGAATAAAATGTATGCTGCAAAAAGGCTGCGGTTGGCTTGTGTGTCATGCTCTGCATATACTGTAGGTGAATCCTCTGACAGCAGTGGGAAAGCTGCCAGATATTAATCCACATTAGGTAATGGGTTCGTGCAGCTGCATGCAAGACGCAGGATCTGACGTGCACGTTCAAAAATCCATCGCCGTCTTCTTGCCTTTTCTCTCTGAATATCTATAAGCTGAGGGGTCAAAAGGATCAAAAAAAGACGCCCTGATGGACGATTGAAATTCAATCTGTGTGCATGTATGAAGGTGGAATATTAAAGCTTGTTGTAAGTGTAGGTCACGGTATTGTGTGCAGGGTTTAAAGAGATGAATCCTTCATCATGCTAACTGACATGACTGTTCCAAAAAGTCAAAGTCCGACCCAAAAACAGGAAGTTGCTACTTCAGCAAATCTCTTACGAAACGAAGGTCTTCCAATCAGATAAACACCAGTTCAGCTTTTATAGGAGATAAACTTTATTCATCTTTCAACATTATTATTTATTTATTCCTAAACATCCTTCACACAGCTCATTATTTTCTTCTTTTTTTTCTTTTTACAGAGAATGTGTGTTGTGTGTCATATTGCAAAGGCTCTTCTCTTCCTAGCAAAGAATAATAAGCACAATAACAAAAGATTGATATATATATAATTTAGATTCAAAAAGAATGAGGTCACAATTCACAGTACAAATCCTTCAAGTTTTCTCTTAAGAACTTAAACCTGCAGTATTTTTTTTTTTCATGTTCATAAAAATTTCTGGAAAACAAAAAGCAAAACATTCATCTTTACAAAATCTCTCCCCGTCACTGATATTGTAGAAAAAAAGATTCCCTTCTAAAAAAAACAACCCCAAAAAGACAAATTGTACGGTTTGGAAGAAGCGTTTGGTACGTATGAAAAATCGTGTGTGTGTGTGTGTGCGTGTATGTGTGTGTCCTGGGCTAAAAGAAGTGGTAGTGGGGGACGGGGTAGGTGGGCACTTTCATGACGGGCAACAGAAGCATTCTCTTTGGCAAACCTAGAGGGGAGACACGAGAAGAGCACAGCTCTGCATGAGTCCAGGGCAACAAATACACAGAGTGTTTTTGATTCTCGCTAGACTACACGCTACGCTACGTCTAGGTCCAACAGGGGGGGTGAGAGAGCAGGCGGCGACGTCCTTCATCGGTGGTTAGAAGAACCGATAAGGAGAGAGAGTTAAAGAGAAGAAAGCAAACGGTCAAAGTTAAAGGTTAATTATGATTTATTACAACTTGTTTTGTTTTTTTATGCAGTTTTAACAATCTTTTCCATCAGTTATGAAAACACTGTAGTCGCAGGTCAACGTTACAATATCTGCCTTTGTTTTTTCCCCCTTCAAAATAAGATTTGTGTATCTGTAATTAGGGATGATGGACAAAACCCAAGTTGTAATAAAGTGGAATATCTGAGCTGGAGGAGTTGCTGTTGGTTCTGTCCTGTAATGATTAGTAAATGGATCGTAGGCGTGATGTTTGTTCTATGATCTACTGTTCTGTGTTCTACCATGTAGCCTAATGCAACAGCCTGCGCTTTGCATAACAAGCTAGCGTTCTAATGAGCCCTGCAGTGTTGTGAAACACTTTCTGAGCGTTTGCCAGAAAGTCAACCCGAAGCAGCATCGGGGCCAGAGCACAGTGGAAAAGCAGGAAACAGGAAGAAAGCTCTGCTTCCAAAAGATAAAGGGTAGAGTAGTCCCCAATGTTTTCACGAACCTTTTTTTCTCCGTTCTGATTGAAATATAAGTGGCGCCCCCAAAGATTGTTTTTATATGTTTTTCAAATAGCGTGAATTGAACTTCCTCCGTATTTGTAGGGAGGTCAGCTGAACTCACATACTGATGAGTCACGGGGGAAGAGAGTGTGCAACGGTTTAGAATTCATCACCCCCAGGGCACCAGACTGCCACCCTTTAGTTGCATTTTGAGACTTTTTTTTGAGAAGATGATCTTTCATTTTATCACGAGCTAGCAAATATGACCCGTTTCCCCCCCAAATCATCGTTGTATATCATATTAAACACCAGGAGGGGGTGAGAGTGCATGTGTCCAGTCCAGTGTGTTAAATGTGTACTTATTCGGATTTATCAACAGTGCACAGAGGGAAGTTTCACAATACATTTCTAATTGGGTGAAAGTAAACATTGAATTCTGAAACCAAACACCCACAACGAACGCAGAGTTCCAGCTCCGCCATAAACAGCAAAACTAAGGCGCGCTTCATATTCAGGGCTGTTGGGACCTCACGGGGGTACTAGCCGTCTGACTGGGGCCCCGGATCAGTTTCTCCACACATAAGGACCATTCAAACTCAAAGCTGTAGGACGGACAGAGAGGCCTCCCAACGCTACACACCACGATACAAGGCTGGTCTGTCCAGGTAAATGTGACTGCGTGTGACAGAGGGACGCATGTGGGAGAGGATTTCTGCACCAATATTTTCACCGTTAAAGGTCAAGGACCGGGATAGATTTTAAGCTTTGCATGTGAGAGAGAGCCCAGTGGCCACTTTTGACGTGGAAACCTCTTCACTATGGGTTATTATCAGTGCAGGAAAGCTTGTATCGATAGTTAGGGGTGGCTGATCTATCGTTCACTTATCTACTTTCCCTTTTCATTCAAGAAGTGCAGGTTTCATGATTACGATCACTTTCTTTTTGAGATAAAAGCTCGATGCAGACGGCAGCTCTTTACCGATGGAGTCGTGATCCGACCAGGAGAGATCGGGAAGAGAGTGGCAATAAGCAGATTAAGATAAAGATAAGATTAAGTGCCGAGCAGCCAAAGAGCAGACAGAGGAGGCTTTGTTTAATTGTCACTGAAGCCCTAAGTCTTGCTTTCGATCATTTTTGACAAAAGGCGGAGAACTTGACGTGAAAGAAAGTGAAGAAGAAGAAGGGTTGATTGATGATGTAACCCGTTAATAGTTAGCAGTTAAAGTATGTTGGAACAGAGTGGTTAAGACATGACAGTAGGTGGAAGAAGGGGGTAAATGAACAAGAAGGACGTACCGTATGCAGGAGCAGCTGCTGCAGCAGGGCTGTAGCCATACGGTGTACCGAAGCCTGTTGGGAAGAGGTTACAGGCTCTAAGTCAAATGTGCACTTGTTGAATTTGCTGCATTTCCCAAAATCTGCAGCGAGTTTAGATTCTTATGACACTGAAAATTAAACAATCCCGCTTAAAAATCAAAATAAAGCCTGCCATCATGTTCACTAATACGACTTCCAATTGACCCACATAGAGAAAAACAGAGCTGATAGCCTCAGTAAAAACCATCACACAGCTACGCTCTCACTACCTGGTGTGACGTATCCGGGTGCAGCCGCACTGACGAAGGCTCCTCTCGCCAGGGCTGCTCTTCCTCTTCCTCTGGCTACCTGAGCTGCTACCGCTGAGGCTGCTGCTGCCGCCGCCAGAGCTCCTTTAGTCTGGACGAGCAGAGACAAACACACACACAGTGTTTAGACACGCGGCGTATACGATGTACGTCTGCATAAACATGGTGCACTGAAATAAGGCATATAACACAACACACATATAACCGTATCTGTATCTGATTAGACACTTATTAAAGGCATTAATTACTGATGGATGATGGTTGTCCCGTGACTCTACAGGGATGACTGTGTACTGTATGTGTGTGTAAGTATGTTTTCACCTGAGGCAATATCTTCTTCTTCTTGTTGGCAGCGGCGTTGGGACCAGAGAAGAGCTTTTCCAGAGCCGCCAGAGCAGCGCTAGCCTTTGCTACTTTTTTGTTGGGGCCTGCCCCGCGAAACTTCTGCCCATCGACCTCCACCTGACACACACACACACGCAGAATGTACGATATTAATCAAAACATGTCGGACAAATGAAAAGCAAATTAAAACAAACAAGCAAATGTAGGCTTATTATCATTTCCATTAGTCGTCGCATATTATATATTACAGCTCTGTCAAAACTAACAATCACACTTCTTTTTTATTTTGGCCCAAAACCCATGTGTTTATCAGTCATCTGTGAGTCAGCCCGTGAGTCTGGCTGAACACAACGGCTTGTTTAGCGATGCCCTGCTGTCAAGCAGGTTGGCTAATCAATCAGCAGAGCGATGGAGCAGCCAGGCATGTCGGAAAACAACACACCCCCGCAGAGAACAGGCTCCAGGAACCAGGGTGACTGACGCTGCCGGTGTTTGGTTTCAGAGTGTGAGTAAGGCTGAGCCCCGGCATGCTTCCCTACCACAAGCTGAAGTGCACTCGCAAAATCTCTTCCTGTATTTTTGGGATCATACGTCATGGCTCCACACTATGTGCACTTTATTACGTCAGCATTACATTCTTACGCAAAAGACTCACCTGTTCAGACTTCACCTAAAAAAAAAAATGCACTTCGATCATAGCACGTAAGGTATCCTTGCTGAACAGCTACTACTTTACTCAGATGAGGACCTAACACTATTTTTTCACGCTATCGGCAGTGATATGTTGACAAATGTCTCAATGTAAATGTCAATATTATGACATATTACATATACACGTGAAGCTCTCACCTCCATAACAAAGCGCTTGTCGTGGCTGCCTCCGCTTTCTGAGATGAGTTCGTATTTGAGGCCTCGTCTCTTTTCGTTTAGCTCCATGACGGGGTTCTTCCCACTCGCTGTGAGGATGGGACCCTGAGTTCGCACCTGGGGAGTGAGAAGATTATGCAAGTTATTCAATATGAAAGCATCTGCTTTCGCTTTATTAGAAAGCAAACAGGTACAGTGAACCTGTGAGACGGAGCGTGATGTTCAAGAGCTGTGAGCAGAGCGAAGAATTAACAACGTTTGGATACCTTTTATATCTTTAAACCAGAGAGACATGTTACATTTTAATCTCTTACAATCCCATCAAATGCTTTTTTAAAAAATGTTTTAATCTGAGTGTGTATCGGCATGCATTTCTCAATCCCCACCTCCAGTGTGTTGGAACTGTCCGAGGAGTGTGTTGGGTTATTGCTAGTGTGTGACGACGTCTCACTCTTCCCCTCACCATCCGACTTCTCGTCTGAACTCATGGGGTCCAGGTCTGAGTCGAAGCCTGTCGGGTAGCCCATCGCCTGGAGGACCTAGCGAGGGGAGATGATGATAGAAGGAAAGAATCAGCACACAAAAAACAACTGTGCAGGCCTAAATTAGTCAACATCTTAGAGAATGTATTTGCTATATTGTTGAAATAACACACTAAATGAGATGAGATGGATTTTACAATACGAGAACAAATTGATGTCATTTTATGATGTTTGTTTTGAGCGGGATTTATTGGCACCATCAGCCTTAAAGGACAGAGAGCTGCTGACCAGGGCAATAAGAATGAAAAGCAGTGCATAGACAGGAATTACAACCACATTTGTAAAGGTACTGTGTTTAATCTAACTGACACAATGGTGACAATGAAGCCATTATAGCACACGTGTAAGTGATCCGGGACGCAAAAGAATGGAAGAAGAACACGTTTCTGACCCACATGACGATTGTGTTACAGCTGCAGGACAAGCCAGTACAGTGTGTGAGTACAGCAGAGAGAGAGAGAGAGAGAGAGAGAGACACTGAGGGAGAGAAAGGGAGATCAAAATGTGAGTACTTGAGAGCAAGAAAGTGAGCGAAAGGAAGAATGGAAAAAGGGGAGAGAAGGAGCCTTTTATGGAAATGGAGCGGATAGCGGATTATCCTGGCTCTGTGCTCTGGAGAGCCTCTTTGTTCACAAGCACTTTGGGATTACATGGATTTTCCCACCTCCATCCCTCCTCTCACACACACACACACACACACACACACACACACACACACACACACACACACACACACTTAACATATTTATAGATACACACAGGTTTGGGCTGCAGCTGGAACATAGACAATACTTCAGGTTACCATGTTTTTTTTTGGATTCATGGGTATTTTATCAATTTGCTGTTCAGTGAACAGTATGTCCAAATAAAGACTAAATAAATCAGAGATAATGTTCTTATCCCATCAGTTGCATGTACATAACACACATTCATTCATTTTCCTCCTGACCTTGACGGCGACGTGGAGCTTGGCGGTCTTCTTGGAGGATCCGGATGCTTCGTAAATGGTTCCATCCAGGTCCACCGACATGGTGAAGACCGGAGCGTGAACCGGGCCCGACTGGGACAGCAGGCGATACTGCAGGCCCGGCCGGATCTGGTTCAACCGCATCAGGGCGTTCATGGGCTGGTTGGAATCTATGGCTTTACTGTCTAGGACTAATGCAAAGAAAATGAGAGGTTACAGAAGAAAGTAAAGCATATAAGGATACATTTAATGGGGTTTTGTAGGGAATGTGTTGATTATTCTGCCAAAATTGGACAGAGTGGTTCGATTGAGACATACTGTCCGTAATGAATCACACAACAACAGGGTTTTTAAGGTGCCTCTCTATTTTCTCTCTCTGTCAATCACGTTCCTCCCGCTCGCCAATATCTAAAAATGCCTCTCTGTCTCCATTAGTCTTGGTTAATTTCTCCTTGTATGAAGAAAGAACTGGGGATGGTTGGGTGGCCTACTAAAACGTTAGCAATCAATACTATTGATCTGCCTCCCAGAGATGTTGAAGGGAGAGAGGCTGACGGGGGGAAAAATAGAAATGGTGAAGAGAAGCAAGGCTTCAGTATATACAGAATATGATTACTTCCATCTCCAATTCTGTTCTTTGCTTTCCAGTGGTTTTAATAAAAATAAAGGGAATCAATGCTGAATGGACATCTTTTTAAATTATATTTCTTTCCATCTTTAAAATAAACAAACAGTCTTTCCTCCCTTCTTGTACCTTTCCTCAGATTCCTCTTCATCTTCTTGATGAGGTCCTTGTCATCCATCGCTCCATCCTCGTATGGCCTTTTAAGACCTAAGCCTGAGAGAGAAACACAGAGTTACAAATCGATCAGTGGCGACAAGAAATGTTACTTGTGTGTGACAGAAATAGAGGCAGAAAACAAACGGCATGAAAGGATACCCAAAGATGGATAAACCGACCGACAGGCAGACCAGCGGACAGTCAAACAAAGAGGAAGACATTTAAGCTTCTTTCCTACATGCACCTTAATCTGTAAATGCTCTGGCAGTTTTCCACGTCGGCGTCACGAGGCACAAAGGGCCTGAGACGATTTTCCATGAAAGTGGCTTTGAAAATTTGCCAATGTTCTCTTGAGCACAGAGCACAAACGCTCCCAATAAACCATGCACAAGTTCACAGCATTTCAACGAGCGTGTGAAACACTGAAGGGAAAAAAACGTCATTTTTTCTTCGTCATGAAGAAAGGTCATGTCATGGCGATGACCTGAAGTCGTCTGCCTGAATGTTTTAGGCTCACATGAAAATGAATGAGAGACCGACTGACGGACAAGCCTTTTTTTTACAGATGGATTAACAGATATAGAGTTATAAAAACAGATACAAATAGACAGAAAGCTTATATAGACAGATAATCAGGCACGGACAGAAAGACAGACTATGGAGGTTATATTGGACAGATGACAGAGACACACAGGTCGAGGCAGGCTGAGCGGACACACCTTCTTTATCAGACCACGGGTATTTCTGTGATGGTTTATTTGAGGGAAGGGGCTCCATCTCCAACACCTTGTAGATCTGTCCGAACGCCATGAGTCGGAGGGCATGCTGTTGATTGTAAAGCGCACACGGAAAAAATAAACAACAGCAAATCATTTGCCGTTTTTGTTTTTTTTATGCTGGCGAAGATGAACTCCCGGCAATTTAGTACTGCACTTACTAAGGCAATTCATCTAGAATATGCAGGCTAATATAGTGACATTCATTTTCACAAATATTAAGAAGCCATGTCTTACTACAGAGTTACATTGGGAAAGATGTGCATGTGAATGACTACTAAATCTCAGCCAGATCTGTGGATTCATGTTGATAAAATAAAAACCCACCTTGAGCTATTTTGCACCACTCAAAGTTAACCAGAGTAGACATGCTTCTTAAATTTTGGTAATATCAATAACATCAGCAGTTATACTGACCGGTGTGTTAATTCATCATTCTCAATCTCCTGCAGACATCCTCAATTTGGACAAACAATCAGAAGCATAACCAGAACGGGCCACGGTGGCTCCGCTAATACAAATCTATTAGGGAGGAAGAGTGTCTCAGATATTCATGAGGCTCGGTGTAGCTCATTGACAGAACAGCTCCCTCTCTAATATCTGCTCTTGTATCTGCTCCAATACAATTATCCCCATTGACATTCCAGCCTCGTTCAGGCTGCCTTCAAAGGAAATGGCCAGCAGGATTCACTAAGCCATGCGGCTCAGAGGCTGCCCTGTTCAGGCAAGTGTGTGTGTGTGTGTGTGTGTGTGTGTGTAAAGAAGGACATGACAGCACGCACAAGCCCAGAGTGCATGCACACAAATACTGTCCTCCGGGTGTCAGAGATGGATTTGTGGCTTGTAATGGCAATAGTTCCCACACCAATCATTAAAATGCAGCACCGCATAGCTCCTTGTGCACACACACTCAAGTGTGTGTGTGTGTGTGTGGTGTGTGTGTGTGTGTGTGTGCATACAGATTTTTGTGGTTGGGGGTGGTGGTGGCGAAAAGACGCCATCACCACCCCTTGCGGTAATAGGCGTGTTCCTTACTGATTCCCACACACTGACAGCTCAGGGCAAGTGCAGCTGGGTGATAAAAACTGTGTCTTTAAGCTGTGTGTGTGTGTGTGTACCTGTGCGCGGTAAGTAACGGCCTCAGCCTGATGGTCGGTCATGTTGGCTAGAGTGTTTGTTGGCTCTTTCTCACACGGGTCGTGTAAACCTGGACCACCTGGGGGAAGGAGGGGGGGATGATAGAAGACGACACACACACATTTGTATTCGTTTATCAGTGAATATATTTTCCTGCCAGGATGACACATTAAACAGTACATTAAACATGTATATACTCTTCCCTCTTTTAAAATATACGTCTCTTTAAGTACTTCTTAAAGTAGCACCGTAATAAGTCTCCATCTAGAAGTACTTAACTGGCTTTTGCATCCAAATGAAATGCTTTAAATGAACTAAAATGAAATTCAGCTTTCACATACTATTGAATATTTCTCCGCTAAGGGTGCACACCATTTTGTAAAAAAACCTTCAGCTGCTCCTAATTAAGATGATCTCTTAATGAGGACCACCCTCAGACAGCTGTGCTCTGCTGGGTCACTGAGAATGTCTCGACCTCCTCTTCGAGAAGAACAGCCAAGCAGAGCCTCCATATATCCTCTCGTCTACCCAAACCTAGAACGCTCCCTCGCCACTGATGCCAATTTGCATGGAAACACAAAGGTTCCTCTGATGGTCCTAGCCGTGTATCCATCCATCTACCACGGGTTCATACCTGGCAGCAGTATGCCTGAGGCCAGACACTCCATGACTCGACGCAGGGCTTCTCCAGCCCCGAGAGGTCTGTTGCAGGTGGCGATCGCCTTCTCGCAGATGAGCTCTAAAGGCTGCGAGAACACACACAAGAACAGGAACATGAGGCGCCGTGCCTATATAAGGCATTTACACATTTACACAAGTGTACTGCTATTTAAAAAAAAAAAACAAAAAGAAAGAAAACGTATCGCCATCTGTTGCTTAAATGCTGTATTTGCATACAAAATGTAATGTTTTCTCACTAAACATAATTCATTCAACAGCGCATCTTTTAGCCTGTTTTAAGGTGTTCTTTAGCTTTTTATGAGTCACACAGTTCCTCAAACAGAGATATAAATCCCCATAATAACAGGGAGATGCACAAACATACATAATAGCATAAAAAGGAAAAACGTTTTCCTTTCATAGGATTCACACCCAAACAAAGGTAATGACAGCAGAAGTCTCACCCATCCCTTGAGAGGTTCCCAGATGGGGTGTCGATTGCAAATGTCTCTGAGTATCCTGAGGACGATCACGCAGGACTTGAGCCCGTTCACTCGAGCCTGAGAGAGATGGAGGGATGAGAGGGGAGAAGAAGAGGAAGAAAAAGGTGCCAGGAAGCAGAAGAAGGAAGATTAAACAGAAAGGGAACAAATTGAGTGCAGGAGGAAGTGGTATTTGTACACACACACACACACACACACACACACACACACACACACACACACAGATAAACAGCCTGCTTTACACGACAAAGGCACATAATGAAGTGATTGTAATTGTAAAACCCCACAGAAAATGAATAGCCCGAGTTCTGAAGGCACTAAACAGTTTGAATTTGAGTTCACAAAAACACGTTTTAGCGAAAAAATAAAAAATGACAACATTTCCGCCTTCAGAAAAACACCTACATTCTGAAGTTGTAAAATGTTGTCAGTGAGGTAAGTGAGTTGGGAGATGGATGGGGAAGGGTATGGGAGGGGAATCAAAAGGGAAGCATTGACATACTGTACAGAGCAGGCAGGTTCACATAATAGCCAAAAAGAAAAAACAAGTATCAACCATTGCTTTTGTAGCCTGATGATTCTTCTAACTTCTCCTAAATTTGAGTATTTCTATAACAGATTTATTATTTTATTTGTGATGTTGTAAAACAACATCCTGCTTATTGAACTGGACATTAAGGAGCATAACAATTTTTTTATAATTTGAACATGCTAATGCGTCTACATCCACCCATTGTAGATTAGTCCGACCTGAATGGGCATAACAAGCACCGCAGCATTGGCTGACAGCGTATGCCCTCCGGGTGAATCGTCAGGCTACAATGAGCATCGGGCAGGAAGACAGGAAGTGAGTGGGTGCCGACCTGGAACCACTTGGCGTGTCGCAGCGCTGCCAGGGCCAACAGACATCTGTGTCTATCCAGCACCTCCCCCTCCTCCTCCTCCTCCTCCTCCTCAGCCTCCACTCTCTGCGCAGCAGCACCCAACACTGCCACAAAACAATAACAACCCAATATAGAGAACGTAAAACACACACACGTCATGTCATGAGTGTGTGTGTTTGAAATTGTGCCTGTGTGAATGTGTGCGGACGCACATACACACACGCGCATGGATATATTTTGGTACATACAAGGTGCTTTTCATGCCATAAAGTTGTTCCTCTCCTTGCAGAAAGAGCCGAACTCTCCGCAGGTCACAGATACGTCCATCCATTAACTGACCAATCAGTGAGAGGGAGAGCAACCGGGGGGGGGTCACAAGGGAAGAGACAGCTTTGTGGGATGGAGAGCCCCCCCATCACAGACATACACCAAACAAATACCTAAGGAGTGTTTGATTTAATGTGCGGGCGTTGCCGGGACGCGGCCATTCATTTCACAGCGCCCAGCAAGGTAAATCAATCTCTCCTTTAGGTATTTGAGGAGGATTTCATTTATTTTGATCCAGTCTGCACCAGGCAGGAGTCAAAATAGAAGTTTTTGATCTTTCTTCTGGATTACTTAAGGTGCACTTGATTTCACAAGCGCGTCGAAAAATTGTTGCAGAGAAAGCAATTCAACTCCCTGTCTGGGCAAACACAGAATCAAGCGCTCCTAAAGTAGAAATGAAATAAATAATAATAATAAAAAAAGAAATCTAAGATAGTTTGACCCAGTCTCAGACAAACACAACACAGGAGGGAGCAAGGCAGGGTTTAGTCAGAGCATTGTGGTAAAAAGAGGGGCATTCTTGCACTTTTTATATGCAAGCGTTTGATTCTTGCTGCCGAGAGCACCAGGATGGTTGAGTTACTACGCCGTCACCAATTCTTCTATAAGCATCGGCACAAAACCTGCCATGTGCAAGGCGAGCTGAATCAAACGCAGCTGTGTATGAATGAGTGCGGTTACATGGGGGGTTTCTGAAAAGGGTATATTGTATGCGGGACCAACTGGAAGTAACATAAAACACACTAAAGAGCCCTGTGGGTCTCTATGAAATCACCATAGGTAAATATTTTCCTCATCACTCTCCCGTGAAAAGAAAATCCCCCCCCACCTCCCCCCGAAGAGGTATTAAGTTGAAATGTCAAATGTGTCAGCAGGACGAGCACATCAATCTCACATAATCCCTGAACTCATCCGGTCATTATTGCAGCGTAGCTCTCCCTCTGCAGCAGTGTGTAATACGTGTGTCTATGTGATGTGTATCTGCAGGTGTGTCAGCAGGATCACGTCTCTGCTGCTGGTGGATCATTACGAGATATCTCCTCTCGTCTGCTGGTCGTCCCACTGCTCTCCAATAAAACACTCACCCTGCACCCTCCCTCCCTCTGTGAGCCCAAAACGCAGCGAGCGCCATCTGAGCCCAGAGAGCGATGCAGGTACGCGATATTCAATTAGATTAAATTAAACTTCACATACACTCGCGAAAATACAATCAAACGCGGCGACCCTGATTCACACGGCGACCGATTTAAGTGGCGGATAAAATGGACCAAGCACCATTTTAAATCAATGTATTGATTCACTGACATCAAATCAGAGGGCGTTATTGCTCAAATGAAGTGGCCGCAGCATACTGATTCAAGTGGCTTTCCCCCTTAAACGTATACCACGCTGTTGAGCAAAGGCTCAAAATACTTCACTAATAAAGCTCGAGCAGCCACGGCTTTAAGAGCACTGAAAGAGGTGCTGACATCGGAAAACACCGCCGCTATCTGTGCCTGTCGATGCGTTATTGTGTAAAAGCATTAGACCCCTGCCTATTTTACGATATGACCCCATTAGACGGACTGGCCCTCGATGCAATGGATGCCTGATGAAATCTAAGCAATTAGACCGTTATCTTTATCTGTCAGGCTAAACCGTGCGCATGTCTTGGCTTCCTCCGCGCGGCTGCATGTTCTTGGCGTGCGGGAGAAGAAAAAGGCGAGCCGTCTCCTCCATCTTGCCGTGGCACATGGCATGATGTATGGCTAACCTTTGTGCTATCTCTCATCTCTCCCCGAGACCCTGAGTGTCTAGTTGGACGGGAGCCACAGGATGGATGGGCGCTCGGTTATTGATTTTGCTGTTGCTGGCCTTGCCACCCCACCCCCCCTCCCACAACCAATTATAATCAGTTTCTGCGACTGGGGTGGTGGGGGGGATTGTATTTGACTGAACACCAGTTCCTGCATATTCCAGCTTTTGGTATGTGTCCTGTAGCTGTCTTGTCTCGTGTCAGAATCAGTTAACGAGGTCATACCTCTTGTTTGAGGGAAATAAGAGGAAATACAATTCAAAATGTTGGGGTGTGGAGTGACAGATAGAGAGAACTTGTGTGGTCCTACCTCGCCCATTCTGCTTCTCCTGCTCCTCCTTTTCACCCTCCACTTCCTGCTCCTGCTCGTCCTCCGGGCCTTCCTCCCCATTCTCCAACTCCTCCTCTTCCTCCTCCTCTTCCTCCTCCTCCTCCTCGTCCTCGTCTTCCCTCATGGAAGGCGAGGTGAGGGTAATCGTCAGCGTGAGTTTGGGCTCCGTCGTCGTTCGTACCAAGATGGCCGCCTCAGGTAAGGAGCTCGTGACCTCATATTTCTCTCCTGTCAGCTTCTGTCATGTGTCAAACGGAAAGAACTGTAAGGTCAGAGCGGACAAGGTCACAGCACGACTCCACGTCGATAAAAATATATAAAAATATATCAGAGCCTACTGCCGCCTCACGATGCTGCAGAAACATCACCAGGGAAATATCAAGAGCATAACGTGGATGAGGTACCGCGACTCTTGATATTTTCAAACGGGGCTATTTTGGTCTCTAAGATCTGACAGATATCCTCAACTGGAGCAGCATTTTGAAATGTGAGAAGTGTCTAACTTGCTTGTCAACACATCATAAAAAGGTGCAAAAATCCACAGACTTGTTTCAAAATGTTCCATTCTGTTGCAACGTTACCACATCCATCTGGATTCCACTTCATGCAAATGAATAAAGGGCCAGGGAGTACAAAAGTACGAGAGCTTACACGCTTTTATCCTCTATATGCATTTGTTGTAAAGATCTTGTGTGTGTGTATTTACATATCTACCTCTAATGTTTCTCAGCATCATAAATATATTTGAAACCATCTATCTGTATACACTATGCTTTTTCACCCTCCGTTCTCTTTTGAGGTACTTTTTTTGCCTTTTTGTCTTTATTCTGATAGGATAGCTTATGAAGGCTGAACCTGGGACCGCTGCAATGAGCGCCTCCATTCTGAAGGAATCAATTCCTGCTGACCTCTGTGGTCAGCACTGTGGAGTACTGATGATAATGAATTCATGTCATTATTCACAGCTGCCACATTCGTTACTTGATACAGACACAGGCATTTAAGCACACGCGTGTCCACATACAGGAATTAATGGGACCACAATACAGATTTAACAATACGGATTAAAAGGGGGACTCTAATCCCGAGGAGGTATATAAGGCCTGAAAAAGTACAATACAATCCCCAGATCATTTAACATGACAAGCTAAGTCCAAGAGTCCTCAGTAACAAAGATGAGAAATATGCCCTGCCAACACTGTGTGCAGCCTGTGTGCATTGTGGGGATCGGTGTGTTTTGTATTTCTGTGCCATGACTTGTTAATGAGGACACATGACACTGAGGTAGTGACGAGAGCATTAATCACACATGACTCATACATACTAGAACACCTCTCAACTTCTCACTTGACAACATTTCTGTCTCTTGCCTCCGTACGCCAACACACACGCCTCAACGTATTATACATACACACATAGCAGGGAGAGGCACTAATTACATGGAGGACACACTCGTTCAGATCTGAAAGCTTGTTTTCCAGCGAGTGTGTGAGAGAAAACAACTGACTGAGAATAAGAAGCAGCATGATGTGCAGGTATGCATGCATCCGTGTGTGTGTGTGTGTGTGTGTGTGTCTAACCTCTATCTGTGAAGGTAAATTGTGACAGACAGTGTCCAGCAGCGTCTGTGTGGGTTTGTCTCTGCACATCAGCACCAGCTCCAGGTCCATGTCACCTTTGATCAGGAGGCCTTTGGCCACGAGGCCGATCCGCATAACTCCGCACAGCACGCCGCCACTGCTGGGCTCTCTGCTTTTACAGAAAGATAAACGGCAGGTAGCGTTTGTGTCTCACTTAACTTTTAATGATCAGACATTTGGATTTACAATCAAACCGTTTCTACAACCTTCCCCCCAATAAAATCTATGCTTGCACTGGGAATAAAAAAATATGGAAATTACTTATTTTTAAAAAAAAGAGTGAATTAAATGTGAAGTGATTAAAAAAACTAATAAACAATATTTCAACAACATATGTTGCTGTATAGTTAAAATATTGAAATACAAGTGCCAGTTAAGATTGCAAAATAAGCTCCGACATGCAAACTCATGACCTTAAAGAGAAGTATTGAAAACAGCAGGAGCCACATGCTGTTCATCTAACCCTCTGCCAGAAAGCAAAATAACTGTATTTCCCAAAACAATCACCAAATGTGAAATATATGACACTTTAAAACTGAATAATCGATCCATCAGGAAAAGAAAAACAAGAGTTATGCATCTCTACTAACACACCTGTAGCTGTCACTGGAATCCTCCGTTTCATTGCTGGGCTCGTCCCCGGGATCGTCCTCCTCTGTGCTGTCTGCTGGTTGGCCATCGAGCTGGCCGTGGACGTCGCTGCTGCTGCTGCTGCTCTGATCCAGCCAATCGGAGACGTGTTTGAGGGCGCACTCGACAGTGGACACCAGCGTCTGAACGGCTTCCAGCTCATGAGAGGAGGGGTAGATGGTGGAGTGTTTCGCCATGACGTGGCGGTCATCGTTACTAAAGGAACGAAAGGACCTCTGAAAAGAAAAGACGAGTGAGGAGTTAGTTATCAAATGTTGTACGTTCTGATTAAAACTGCGTGGAAACACTAAAACACGCAGATGCACACACACTATTACAATGTACACACACACACACACACACAGCCAGGGCACCATGAGAAAGAGGATTTCAACAGCAGATTGAGCTTTAATCCATCATATCGAGCCTTTTGGTCTCCCTGTTTGGGCCGAACTTCCTTCCATCAGGCAGCTGAATTAAACAAACACACACACGCACACACACGCTGCTTGCATTACAACCAAACAGCAGAAAGCATACTGACACTGATGGTCCCATAATGCATGGGTAAAAATAGTGTTGTGTGTGTTGCGTTCGTGCAGACGGTACACGTATCTTTTTTTATGGGAAATACATTCTTAACTCGTTGACAGCTTCCATTTAATGGCACTGACCTCGACACGCTCGCATGCACACGCACACACACACACACGTGCACACAGCTATCAGAAATCCATCTGACCACCATCCTCATATCCTCTCCACCTGTCCTAATTCAATCAGAAAATTCTGGCCCTGGGAATTTATGTCAGCTCTTCCAGCCGTTCTCATTTGCGCCTCCTTGCTCTCTGGGAGGTTTAAGGAGGAAACCACTGGAAGGAGGAGATCAGGTGGGAGGCATCAGACAGAAAAAAGGACAGAAAATAGAAGGGGCACGCCAAGAAGGAAGAGAACAGCGGATAGCAGAATCTTTTGCTATCCGATAAAAAAGGGAAAATAAAAAGGATATCAAATGCTTGATGCAGGGCAGGCTAAATTCAAAGTGAGCAGGTGCAACGGGGGGGTTTTGTGATTCACACTCTGCAATTAATACCACCGAGATGGGCCCCTGTGTGCTGATATATAAAACACCTTTTAAATTATATGTTGAACAGCATTTCAGCGCGCGTCTCTGATATGCGGGAGATGATTTAAACATCTGACCATGAAGTATTAAATAACGCAATCTGCTGTAATGTAAAGCTGATAATGTGGGAGCTTAAGTGGCAGTGTGAAATAATTACATTGAGAGCGCATTATATTATATAATCAAAGCGTTTGCAGCAATACACTTAATGCACATTCTCTCAGGCAACTGTATAATAACATACAGAAATGTCCATAAAACAGATAAAGAATATATCACAGCGCTTGTCAGGACACATTATTTCATATTAATTCAGCAACAGCGCTTCGGTTCTATTCTTAATTTTCAATGGTCGCTTCTTTCTTGTTTTGTATTGTAATTAAATTAAATTAATATCACGGTAGTTTTGCTTTGTACCGCCTTTGATCTCTTCTTTCACTTTCAAGATTTCAAGGTTTAGATTATCAGTTGTTAACCTGAATCTGAAATCCTTTCATAATCGCTGTGTTGGGGAGCCGGAGGTACATCAGTTCAACGTGAGGAGGCTGCTCTCAACAAGCTGCTTATCTCCAAGACCCACATTTCCCTTTATTCACTGCACACATCTACGCAAAGAGAATCACACACACACACACACACACACACACACACACACACACACACACACACAGGAGAAATGACCTTTTTTTGTTTTTGTAGTATGGATAGTGTAGCTGGAGCGCTACTATCAATCTACTTGAAATCCAAGGACCAACTACACACACACACACACACACACACACACACACACACACACACACATTCCTAATTGAACTGTTGACATTCTGTTTTACCAGAGTGTGTGAGATAAAACTATTAACAGACTGGAGGATGAGCGGCACACAATGACTGCAGCCTCCCAGCCTGTGTAGCTCTGTATGTAGTCGTCGGGGTCAGACTCTACAACACCACTGGGACCAACGGTGATTCTCCAACTCTTTGGCACTTCAAAGCATTTTATTATTATTTTGATCACCGTGACACGCACTGCTTCATTTGACATTTCCTGACCATCAAGCCTCCTTCCTTTCGAGGGACAACATGGGCAACGGGATAAAACAATGAAGGCAATATAGTTTAAATTGTGCTACAGGGCAATAATCCAACGTTTATCTTCATAGGGAAAATGTTATCTTTTGTGTGTGTGTGTGTGTGTGTGTGCGCCTACATGCGACGGTATGATCCTGTGTGTATGTCTTGTGTGTCTTCTCAGCGCGGCGTTTAACAGACCAACAGTCGCAGATTTTATGAGCCGTTGCTAATGTGAGCTTCTGCAGCCATAAACCACACGAGGAAGAGAGCGTCCCTGTATCTGTGTGTGTGTGTGTGTGTGTGAGTGTGTGTCCGTGCTACTCGACCATGGGGGAGTTTTCGCCCAGCCGCTCTGATCACCATGTAAATCAGAGCAGTTAAGGAGGACTCACTGACAGGAATCGACCCCCTAGGCCAGCGCGCGCCCAGATAATGTTGCAGTCATTTAGACAAGTGACATGATAAGTAAGCTGCTGCGGCCAACATGGCCAGTGATGCAGGATTTTGCAGTATGACGCTAGTTTAAGAGAAAGGTCGGGTGAACATGTCATGGTACTGTAAGCACAAAATGCTTTATCCCCTTTTCAAAACATTCTGCAAAATGTAAAGTGTAAAATCCCCCCCCAAAAAAGAAAAGACTGAAAAATGCTCTCAGGAGGAAGAGTGCGAGTTGCTCTCATGCCCTCTTAGCAACCTGATTACAAAGACTCGGCCCCTCGGTTGCCCTTGAGTCGACCCTGACCGGCACATAAGCTAGGGGTCAATCACACAACATGCTCTCCTGTCCACATTTGAGTGTGTGGCTGAGAGTGAAATTAATCACAGAGCTCCATCCCCCAAACACTGCCTGTAACAGTGTCACCAACACAATAAGACTGCCCAGTTTCAGCACATCGACCCAAAGCTAATCCTTGGAAGGGAAAATGAAGTGTTTTGTAGGGCCAACGTTCACGTTGCTACACAGTAAAAAACAAAGTGTCAATTTAACTCTTATAGAGTTGAATTTAACTCCATTTCAGATAACATTTGGTCCCACTCAAAAATAGAGTAAAATTTACTCAATGGCCAGTGTCAAATTTTCAGTGTTAATTCTACTCAATTCAGTGTCAAAATTAACAATGAAATGTGTAAAAATATTTAACACTGAGGTTTGTTCACACTGTTCAGAGTATTATGATAACACTTTATAGAGTTAATTTTACTCCAAATTTAGAACTCCAAGTTCTTAAAATGACACTATAATGTATAATAATATTTCATTTTTATTTCTCCACAGTGTTATTTTTAAATTTAGGTGATATGTACTATACTACTGAACTGCTTTGATCTAAACAATAATAAATTAATAATCAAATAGCAAATAAAACACAAACAATTGAGGTTACAGTCACAACTTCCTTTAATGCTCACCAGATGAAGCAATACGGAACAACAAAAAGAGCTGTAAAGAAGGTGACAATAAAGAAGGTGTGGATGCTGCTTCTCGTAGGCCCCTGAGCGAGGAGGTAAGGCTGGCTGCTTTGGCTGATGTTGTTGAGATGGTGCTGTACACTGGTTCCAGCCTAGAATCAAACATTAAACAGCAATATTTAGTCACCAGTCTCTCGCAATAAATCACTGTACATGAAACTGAAGTGATGAAAAGCATATGACAAACAACTGTCCAGCATACTTTTATGAATTTGATGAGGTGTTCCACAGCCTGACTTGCAGACATCTTCCCTGGCCTCTTCCTACCCTGGGCAGATGGTGGCAGGAGATGAAGGAGCAGCAAGATGGCTGACATGTCACTGTCCCAGCCTAAATGGCAACAAACATCAGGTTAGCATTAAGATAATGATAGGTTATAATTCATTATATATTATATTGAATGAATGCTGCATTTTGGAGCACAGAGGAAAGGAGACTGGACTTATACCATGCCGATGTATGCTTGAAATATCAATTTCTAAAACGTTAAGTCCTATTTTTATCAACATTGTGTCTCATATTATTAATTTCACACAGTGAGCTGGTCGTTATGGAGAAATAAACCCAGTGTGAATGGAACCGGACACGGGCAAGCACAACTTAATAACTTATTCCTTAGTGAGAGCTAACAGTACAGTAGGCTAACTGGCATGCGCAACTTCACTGTCTTTGTGTAATTTTTTAAGGCACCACTTTGGCCAATTCAGAAAATGGCAAACCGACCAACTGACCGTTTGAGTCGTCGAGTATTGAGGCCACATGTAGGAAGAGGGAGAGGGAGGGGGCTATGCCGTGGTGTAGCTACTTCTTAGCTTCAAGCTAATTTGCGGTTAGCTTAACGATTAGCTTCAAGTTAATCTGCGGTTAGCTTAACGATTAGCATACTAGTAAACAATAACATAAAACGTTACCATAAGACAGGCAGCATGTCTTTGTGTGTACCAACATTGAGGAAAAAGACATGCAGTTAATTGTGCAGCTTAATTAACGAGAAATGTCGAACTTCTGAACCGCTAGCAAGTTGATAGTTGTATGGGACATGTAGCTACCATTCAACAGAGGAATGAGCAACATGTCCTCAATCTACATTTTTGAACCGATAAAACCGTGTTGAGATGGAAAACAATTATTAATCGTTCATAATGTTACTTACCCGACCCAGGCAGGACTCCAGACCTGACTGCTCCAGAAACCGTCAATGTGCCGCCAGAGTGTTCAAGACGTCACGACCGACTGGCGCGGATTTGTCCTCAGTGGAGTTAAAGTTACACTGCATGTCTGCGGGATTTTACACTGACTTTTAACTCTACTCTCTGTGGAGTTAAAGTTACACTGCATGTCTGTGGGATTTTACACTGACTTTTAACTCCACTCTTAGAGTGGGTTTACTCTCCATATAGTTGTAAATACTCTTTCTAGGTTAAAATAGGTTGACTCTGAAATATTGACACCCCATTTTTTACTGTGTACATCTCCAAATTCAATATATCATACAGTAGGGATGCACTGATGCCACTAATTGTCCGACCAAGTACTGAAATTTCAGTACTTGCTGATACAGAGTACTGATAAGAGTGCATAATAATACCAGAAATCAGGGAAGGACGCGTTTGCTGAAATAGCACACAAAAGTGAGCATAAATATTTTACTTGACACATTTAAAAAGATATTAACATCAACTTAACATCCGTAACATCGACTATGCTACATTTCTACTGCAATATATATCCTGTTGCGGTATATTTTCTGAGCCGATAGAAGGCAGAGTTAAAACACTCAGACCACCGATTGGTCAGAGAATGGTCATTGGCGAGGATATCCTGCACAAATCCTGCCTCTCAGAACCTGTGTCCACACAGCGGCCTTTTCCAAGTGTTTTTTCAGTGGACGTGAGTGGTGCTAGTCCATCATACAATAGTGGTTAGAGTCATGATATAGTGTCAAGATGTTGTTGTCATAGAAACATAAAAAAAGCACTCGGAGCACTTTTTTTCAAGAAACACTGAAGCCTCCCAAACACCCTACAGCAGGTTTTTTTTTTTTTTGCCAGGAAAAGGAACCATGTGGACACAAGCCCCTATTATTAAAGTATGTGGTGATAATTAAGAAAGTGTAAGATAAATATTATTATAGCTCACTGAGGGATGGAAGACCCAGAAATGAATAATGCATAAGATGTAAAAATAGTATGAGGGAACACACTCCCTTCTAGGACTCAGAAACAGACATGCAGTCATGTAGCTGTTAAATCCCAGCGGTCTGCAGGCCACCAGCATGCACCAGGCGCTGTGCTCTGTGTGTGTATACATTCATATGCTATTGTTGCATAGTGCTCTTAGACCACACGCTCACCAATTACGCTCCATTTCATGCTCTAGTGGGGCCGACCGGCTGGCAGGCCCGTGTTACATAACCACATTACACAGCGTTTACAACTCGCTGTGCACTGAACTAATGTGCAAACACAGCAACACAAGAAGAGCCTGAACATATCATGGGCTAAAAAAAAAACACATTCTCACGAAACATGAAAATTGTGAATGACATAAAACCTGTACAATCAATTACACGCGGCGTCTTCCACACATTACTGCCATCCTTCACTTTTTCGCCCCGCAGTAAAAGCATTTGGGTTCAAGGTGTTGTGGTTAGAAACGCACCCTGTCGGTCACGGCTGTGAACCTTAATGACTCTGTCCATCCCTGCCCGTCTATGTCCATCTCTTCCTGTGTCATCCTGTCTCTCAGTGGCCATCTGCTATAAATTATGTGACCCAATGCCAAGGACATGACTCACTGGAACAATAGCAGCCGATTGGAGACTACATGCCCGTTTTTCTTTCTCCAAAAAGCTATTATTTTTAAGAGCACTATTTGCGAACATTTTGCTGTATGTGTGTGTGGAAAGGCAGAGGTCCCTGAGGAGTTTGTGTGCTCTTATTTTTAATAAGTCATGTGCCTGAAGTGCATGCCGAGTGCTTGGATGACAGCGCACACTTCGAGGCATTGTGAAGAGAGACTGAGCGATGAGGGAGAGGCGAGGATGACGGAGAAAACCTCCGAAAGTAAACAAAGCGGAGAAATCGACAGAAGGAGAAGCAGGGAGAGATCAAGACGAGCTGGATGTTAATATCCATCCAGCCGCAGAAGCTAATTTTGTTTGAACTCAAGCTGACAACATAGGCCAAAAACATCCTCATAGCGAGACTACGTTAAAACCCAGAAAAACAAATCACCATCCATAAATACAACACGGAACTATACTAGGAGTGGTGTCACGCCTGCTGAGTTTAACTTGAAAGCAAAGTAAGGTTGAAGGAGAAAAGAAAATTCAAAAACTTCAAAAACCCGTCAAAAACAAAGGAGTGATGGAAAAGGCAACACACACACACACACACACACACACAACTCTGTTGCCTTCTCTGTAACATTCAGCAGCCTAGGGCTGATTGCATTAAAAATTCATCCTGTGATTTATCTGCACTCTGCACGGCAAGCCGGACCAACACATGCTCACAAGAGCAGCGTACACATACATCAAAGTATATCTAAAAAAAATCATCCAGCAGCAAAACAACAAACAGGCTGTCCATGTCAAACCAGACTTTCAACAGTCCTGATAAACATCTGATAAAAAGCATGAATGGAAAAATCGAAGCAAGAAGAACAAAGGTCGATATATCATCGTCACGTTTCAGCAGGGACAACTTTTCACCTTGAATCTGCTGTATTCAGTCAAGCTTATAAACCAGCCTCCGCAAACTAGCGTAACCAGCCTCCGTTGCACTAACAGAAGAGATGTTTGCCCTTTGCCCCCTTAAATGCATTGCCATGGTTATAAAGGTTGATGGTCTGCCTGTAAAATATTATGACCGGACCCCTTTAGCAGATGAGTTGACACAACACTGTTTGTGGGCATTCTACAGTATTGAGTACCGCCATGTCCACATACCAGAACACAATAACATGTTACTGGGTTCAAACACAAGCTTTTAAAACCTCACCATTTAAAAAAAAACATAATATGAGAACTGAAACCAGGACATTTTTCGAACTTGACGAATCTATACAACACGCACAATACATATATGAAATAATCAAGGCGAGATGTGTGCATGTGTAGGGAAGGCATGAAGACAGTGGAGATTCATTAAGGGCACAAAGCTCAGCGGAAAGTCCATAAAGAAGCCGATTGGTGTGTTGTGCGGTTCGTGCATCGCCATCACCGCCAAGGTCACTAGTAAACAGTAGTTTCTGCCTCACCATAACACAAGACTAATCATAGTAGCGTGTTTGCTGCGCGCACACACACACACACACACACACGCACACACACACACACACACACACACACACACACACACACACACACACACACACACACACACACACACACACACACACACACACACACACACACACACACACACACACAGGTCTCATTACCCTTGGTTATTTATGAGCTCAAACACATGCCCTCTTCTACTGTGTCCAACCATCAGCAACATCTTGTGTTCTCTCAATCATTCCCCTTTTCCTCCTCCCACCCTCCCCTACAAACCCCCTCTTTTCCCCCACTCATTTCTCCTCCTTCCTCCTCTTGTTCTAGTTTTTAATAATTCATCTTCTGCTCTGCTTCCCCCTTGGGGAAAAGCTCCCACTGTCACAGGCCAGGAGCATTAATCAATCCCTCGTCTCTCCCTCTCTCCCTCCCTCCCCCATTTCTCCACACCACACTTCTCTTTTTTTTTTGCCTTCCTTATCGCTTTTCACCCGTCATGCTTCTGTCCATCACTTATGTTTTTATGGTCTTATCTGCGACCACTTGTCATTCTGCGCTGCTTGCTTTCATCTTTTGAGACGCCCTCTCCTCCTCCTCAATGACACGCTGGATCTTTTCCTGCATCTTCTTCCTCCCGTCACGCGCCCCGTGCACTATCACGTACGGAGCGAACCTCATTTCTAAATTCATTCAGTATTTGTGATTTTGCACTGGTAGAAAAGTATAGCCCAATGAAAGGGAATCATCCATCCTTCATATTTAACATCAACAAATGACTATAGGCAGGATGTAACACATTTATTCTTTGCATAATTATTAGATATCTAACTACACAAAAATAAGCATTTGGAAGATAATAAATTCATAGTTTTTAGATCACATTTGCAAGAAATAAACCTAATAAACACCTAAGTAATTGAACGGTTTTTGAACACTGCAGTCTTCTTCCGTTTCCTTTCATTGTCCCTCATCTTCTTAATCTCCTCTATCACTTTCATTCTTCTGTCTTCTCCTTCTCCTCTTCCCCAGTGTAAGTCGGTTTATTTCCTCCCCGGATACCCAAAGGTACACGTTTCTATCTGCACAATCTCTTATCAGCTTGAACTCTTTCAACCTCCAGTCTGGAGAGTGTTTCCTTACTCTTTTGTGGATAACTCACTGGCATCCCTTCACAACACAACCTCAACACAGACATTCACACACAGGCACACTGGCACTGACACACGGATAGTGTATTACCATGCCTGCAGCAGGAATGGTCGCACGTTTCCTTCCTTCTGACGCCCTGCTCCTGGAGGTTTGCTGGGCGCGTGGCGGGGGTGCAGAAGCAAGGTTACCGGTCAGGATGTTGCTGTCACGCCGGTTCTGCTCCTCATGTGCTCCTCTGTCACTCTGGCCACCACTCCACGAGAGGCTGTGCTTCTAAAAGGGATGGAGAAACAGAGGGGATGAAAGGTTGATCAGTGCAGGAAGATGAAATGCTGCTTCTTCTCTTCCACATAAAAAACACACACAAAAACTGATTTTTATAAATGAATAAAACAAAAAACTCCTTCAGAAACAAAGAGCCAAACAGATCAAACAAAGACTGTAGCATGATGGTCATCTAACCAGCATCTGTCTAAACCTGCAGAGCCCAGGTCCACCATTCCTCCATATCCCCCTGTTAACACCCAATTCACCCTGACACAGCTTTCTAGGCGGGGACCCCCGTCCTCCAGCAAGAGATCTGACAGAATGGTTGATCGACCCATGTGGAGATAGACATGTGGACACACACACACACACACACACACACACACACACACACACACACACACACACACACACACACACACACACACACACACACACACACACACACACACACACACACACACACAGGCCTTCATTCATTTTTCATGAGCTGGCCGGGGTCTGGGGCGGAGGGGGGGGATGAAATACAAACATGGACTTGTTTCTATACACAGGGTTCCACACTTAAGCCCAACACACCCTCCTCCATTCACACACGCAAACACGTTTACAGGCGACATGTAAACTAGTCTTTCTGTGTTCTTCTAAAAAAAAAAAAAAAGCCCCACAGGATACAATGACTGACAAAATGACAAAAGAATATGATACATTTCTCAAAAACACTGTGTTTTACTGTAAATCACCTCAACTGCCCCCTGTGATGAACAGTAGAGAGGGTGAAAGCGGGAAAAAAGGGACTGACCAAACTTTTGCTGATTGCAATGTCAAGTGTTTGGCGAGAGTCGGACCACAGTGCTATGGGGTTCTCCTTTCAAAACTATTTGTGACAGTAATGGTACGACCCATATATCTTCTTGGCCTTTATTCCTTTCAGTGAGGTGACAGTAAGTAATACTGAAAACAGAAAACTCTCTATTTAACTCAGAATCCACAACAAAACAAATGAATCATTCAATGACTGTGAACCAATTCATCTAAAAAAAAAAAAGAAAATAGTAAATGCGATCTTAAACTTCAATGGAGGTACTTGTGTCGCTACCTTTAGCTCATCTTAGGGCACCGTAAAGTAAAGTAAACATCTGGTGTTGCTATGAACACACTGGCCGGTTTTATCAGCGCAGAGCAAACTGAGCCGAACAGATACACAACGTTCCTATTCACAACATGAAATGTCAACAGTATCGCCACTGACAGTACACAGACACATCTGGTCACACTCAAACCAGACCAATGACATTTAAAGCTGTGCGTGTGTTCACACCAGAGTGTATGAGAGGATTTCTCAAAGGTCTCCCAGATTCGGGGGTTGCCTGTTCAAACAGGTGTGGAAAAATGCGGCGGACGAAAAAAAAGATTATTTAAAAACAAAATGTAGCTAAAATGGGATTTTATAATAAAAAACTTAAATGTATGATGACAATAATGGGCTTGATAGAAATGAATAGGCTAATATTTGGACCCACTTCATTTGCAATTTAGAGAGAAAGACTGATTTACATTTACTGGAGTCAGATCAAAAAGGAATTAAGTACTAAAATGATTTCAGATATTGCCTAATCTAAAAATAGGAGGTCTGCTACTAACATTAATTTGCATTATCCATTCATCTGCTGATCAATGTCCAGATTAACCAGTTTAATCTATAAAATAACAGAAAATGTAAAAAATGCCCATCAGTTTCCCAGAACCCATATTCAGTATCCAAAGAAATAAAACCCTCACTGAAACCAGATTCTCTGTCAGTTTTGCTTAAAAAATATGGAAACGATTGAATTCATTCATCAGGAGCAGAAACATTTTTCAGTTGATTGGCTGATCAACAAAAACAAAAAAATGCCTCCAAAATAAACAGCGCGGTGCCAGAGCCTCATTACTGCAGTTGAGTTTGATCTTGCAAAACCCATCATCTCTGAGGAATTCAAGCAGGCACTGATATGGGGAACAATACAGAAAATCATGTGGCAGCATTCAAAAGACACATGCATCTATTGAAGCCCATTACAGACGCCAGACAGAATCTCTACAGTTGAACCTTGCAGAACTGTTCTTTTTTTATAAAATAAATAAACAGTCTAATGTGCAGAGCATCTCAAAACCCTGCACATACATGCAGGCTTTTATCTGGATGCTGTCAGGGGACAGAGACGATAAACACACATGTGTGATTGTCAGTGAGTCGACCTGCTGGGGGATTAAACTGTGGAGAAGCTGCAGCCTCTCACTGGGATGTGGCGATTAAAAGGAGAGGCGAGATAGAGATGCACCGAGTAGAAAAGACATTGTGAATGGACAGGAGCACATAGGACAGCGGGCCAAAAAGAGGCAACTCTAAGGGCGATACGCAGTGGCGTAAGGGGACAGAGGGGATCGGATGAACAACAATCAGTGGCAGATATTGAGCCGGCCCCTCGGGCAAACAGACTCCGCCAAAGGCTGCTCCTCATTTTCTCTCCAGGTCTCCCCTCTTTAAGCCCCGGGAGCCCCGCTGGACTGTCACACTGGCAATTACCTCCGCAACACACCTGGCAGTGACAGTGTCTGTGTGTACGCAATTGTGTTTCGCCAGCTACCTTACAGCCAACACTTTGTGCCTGAGAAGGGCGGGCAGGGGGGGGCACTTAGGATTGTATGCACACGATTATAGTGCAGGTAAACAAACCCACGTACAGACACGAAACACCCCGCCAAGAAGCAGCAGCAACAACAACGTGCCAGCCCCACCATTCCATTCTCATTATCAACACAATTCACCACCGATTCCCTGCCCTTTGTCTCTCTCTTTCTCGTGGCGCTTTCCTTCTCATTTTGCTTTATAAAATGTAATCGGAAGAAAATGCACTGCTTATGTTGACAGATTCAAAGTCTAAGAGGAGCCCACCCGTCCTCCATCTCCCACTGTTTTCACATCCATGGCTGCGTGTCGCCTGTGCAGAGAGGAGCTGCCTGCTTGCTTGTAAATCCTCTTGTGGCTTTGTTTTGCTTGGGCTCAGACTGTCCAATTATTACACACACCCTCCCCATCTCTTTTTCTACGCCTCCCACCAGTATCCACTCTCCACATTTCGTCTTCTCTCTTATTCACACCATCCTGATGGGTCATTAATGAATGCTTGTGTTTTCCTCCAGAGAAGCAGAAAGAAGAGGAAGCGGGTGGGGGGTGGGGTGCCTCATTAATACTAGTGGTGGCTCATTGACATTAGCATGTGCACACAAACAGGCATGCAAACACCTTCACCTCTATGTGGTCCTATCCTAGAAGTTTATGCATGAGGAAAATGCATGCACACACACACACACACACACACACACCTGTGCTGTGTCCTTCCCGTGCCAAGACTTGGCGAAAAACCTCCCGTATTCCCTACAGAGATCTGAGGATTAAGGCAGAGAATGAGAAACAAGGGATGGGAAGTGATTGAAAGATAAAGGAGGGATAGCGGAGCTGGAGGATTTGCTGAGACGGCTCTGAGCAGCAATTTACACCTTTCTCATCTGATAACCATCAAACGAGATGAGCAGTGGAGGAGACGGAGTGAACGGAGACAGAGGACTGAAGAAAAAAGCCAGAGAGCGTGCTAATTAGTGTCGGAGGAGCTCATTTTCACAATATATCCCCCCTTTTTTAGAAGCGTTGTTTATTTGCTTGGTATTGGAATCAGAGCCATCACTCCCTGTGAAATGCTGTGGTCTGATGTTTCGTGATCGTAGCAGGATTGAAATTGTTTCTATCCATCAGTCACAGTGCCAGCAGGATACCCAAAAAATCCAACACACTCTCTTTATTTCACCATCGAAAGGATCTCCAATTATTGGCTGGTTACATGCAAGGATAGCTGGAGGACGGACCTAACATCACAGCAACGACCAAAATGTGCCGACACACTATAAAGTTATGAATTATAAAACACCAAATAAGAATTTTTTTGTGAGGGAGTTCTGGAGAACCCCAGAACTAATGATCTACTCTAAAAAACAAAAAAAAAACATGTGTAGTGTGATTAGAACTGAGAACGCCTTGGGCCTGGTACGGCAGAATAAAATATCATCTCACTCCACTGATTAGCTTTTTACAAGCTTATATCAATCAAAGTATTTTGTCACTTCCCCTGCATTTCATTTGCCCGTCACACTTCTCCCAGACTCCATGGTGATGTCTTCAAATTTGTTGTTGTATCGAACGGTCCAAAATCCAAACTCTATCATCAGATAACAATGTTAAACAGAGATTAGCTCAAGGCGTGAAAACATAATCCATACAATGTCATAAAAGGCGGATGCTGATGTACCCTTATAAAAGGTAATTCTTCGTGTACTTGCAGCTCTGAGCTTGTGTTCCAGCTGTTGCCACATCTCAAAATGACCAAGCCGATCTAGAGCAGGTGTAAATATGGGAGATGTTTCCTGCAGTTAAATGCATGTTATTCAAAGCAATTTTAGATCATGCCTGTTGATTTTTCTCTTTTTATCCGTTTAGACATAGGTCGGATCTGTTTGCTCTCATGTATGCTTTTCTCACCGATGCTATTTCTGAGCCAATCATATTCAAACATTGCTCACACATCTGAAAGGCTGTTTGAGAGTGTAAATAGCATTGTAATTTTAGCACCGACTTGTGTGTGGCTGGCTCCATGGTTAATCCGGGCCACGGTGTTTGCATCTGAGAAAACATCTGCAAAAGTGTGCGGTAATGAGTTGGACAAACATGCACACCGGCATACACACACACACACACACACACACACACACACACAACACACACACACACACACACACACACACACACACACACACACACACACACACGGATAATGGAACTCGCAGGAGCAGGCGACGCACAATGAAGAGAGGGGATGCAGAATCACGCTCTCGTAAATCTCCCCCAGCGTTACAGGAACAGAGACGTAGGGGCAGAGATAGTGGAAAGACAGTAATTGTTTCATTTTTGACTGCGGAGGAGATTGCAGAGAAAAGCGCCGATGTGTTCAAAGGAGATGGGAAAGAAGAGTGTCGTCTCTGTTCTTTTTGAATTTTGATGAAGATTCTCTATAAACTATTTTTTCTTCCGATGTCTGTTTCTCCACATAATCTTTACTGATCTCCAACCAGCAAAATCTAATTTCTTCATCCATTTCCTTATTTCCATTCTTGCCTTTTGTTGCTTGTTCATGCAGAGCTTTTAGAGAGCTTTTAGAATGCTTGTATATCCAGTATAGCACACTTTAACAGGCCGTCTGAAAGGTTTTCTTTTATTGCCGCAGGAGCGGAATGGTTTGCTGAAAGTAAGTTATGATTTTTTGAAAAAAAAGGTTGCTCCTATTTGCACAACGGAGAGTAGCAAAGACTACGTTCCAGTCGTATGGTTTCTCTGACCATTTCATTTCATCAAGACACATTGTCACAACAACTATAACAAGCACCACAGCTGTGCAGACAGAACAATGGATTGCATTTAGACATACACAGTACAAGCTTATTGTGAGGGCTCTTCCTTCCCATAATGAACTGAGTTCCTTTCTCGAAATAAACATTGATTTCTTTCTCTGATAACAACTTGCATTTTGTTCCAAACAAGTCCGAGTTCTGCATTCTCGTACCTTTAGAATTCAGGAAGCATTTCATTGGCGTATAAGAAAATATGAGAACGGGAATTAGACAATAGGTAGAAGTCTATCATTCTGAGGATTGGCCTCTTGGTTAGATAATGTTCTCCTTGTTGTTTTAGGGCTTGAGGCAAAAGCCGGATATCCTGAACCCTCTTGGTTTTGTTCGACTTTGTGTACAGTATGTGGAGACCATTTATCCGATGGCACTACCGTGGAGGCCGAAGACAGCATGCCCTGCAGCCAAAGGAAGAGGATGTATTTCACTGAGAGTGGAGAGACGTGCCCAGATAAGCTGCTTGCTGTCTAAGTGTAAGGTTGCCTTTCGCTACTTCACTGTATGCTTGTCTGGCTCGCACAGCGGGAAGGGGCCGTGCATGATTGCTTGCTCCCGCATTACGGAAATAATCAGCCAGTCATCAAATCGGAGAGGAATGCCTGGCCAGTGGTGGTGACAGGTCCAGGACCAAACACCTCATAAATATTAGAGCCGGGCGATCCTGAACGGCAGGACGCAACACTGATACTCCCGGGCCGGCGGACACAAATGCAAAGTGTATGCGTCCGTGAACCCGCACGCCATTAAAGGTGATGAAAACAAACCGGCTCCAGTGAGCGAAGACGTTAACAGCATATTTAAAGGTAGCGTCAGGAAGACTTTTAAAATTTGCTTTAGCCCCCTCTTATGCAGGGGAGGGATGGAAAACGTTCTTCTTTTTGGTGAATTAGGAAGTACACTGTCATGCCCGAGTTCACACACACACCTGGAAGAGAGAGACTGAACTCAAATGTCGTTTTTCACGAGACAAACACATTTTCTTCCAGCCCACAAAAAGTTTCCATCTGCACAAATACATGCACAATGTGCAAACTACTCGCACTCAAATGCATCGATGTTCACGCACTTCTCTTGAACATAAACCCTGCATGGTGAGGCATGATCAGGAGGAAGTGACGTGCTGTAGATATTGTCTGCATTATGTCTCATTAATGCAGAAATATGCAGCAGGATCGACACACGCTGGAAGGATATTAAGGGGAAGGACACCAGGGATGTGGTGTCAGGTATGTACCGCATGGGTGTAATGGTGTTGTTGGCTTTCCAAATTCCTGTTAATTATCAGTTGCATTCCTCTCAAAGTCAAAAGAAGGTGCGTGTACACACTGTATTCAATCTATATTCCTTATATAAATGGCTGTTTTGCTTTCTTTCTCCATTTCTGTGTTCCTCCCTGACTTATTGATGTATTTGTTTTGCATTTTCTCTGGCCGTTCCTCTACAATACAACACACATTTGTTAAAAAACAAAAAGTAAATCACATTTATTTAAAACTATGTCTCTCTCTTCCAGCCCTCAGAACAAGGAGCCCTGCTGGTTTTCATTCCAGGCATTTAATCTGGAAATGTTTTACACCCGGGAGCCGAGGTGAATGCAAATGAATAATTTCCATACACGTTAAGATTATAGTGGGTACACAATTCAACACATTTATCCCGTGTCTATTTCAGCTTAATGCAAAGGCAGGCTCGACTTCTGCTACTGCTAAGTACTTCATTTATTGCCCACATATTCTGAAAAAGAAAGTGTCGAAAATAGATGGATAGATTTGTCTCAGGAACAAGTGAGCATGCTCCTCGTCTCCTCGCAGTGGACACACTGACTCTGCTGAACACACACACACACACACACACACACACACACACACACACACACACACACACACACAAAAAGCAATTACTTCTGCTACTGACTACCACGCTGATTTCCCCGCTGATCTCAACTTATACACCTGGTCTGTTCCAATTTATCTTAGCCCTCCTACTTCTCTGTTCCCGCTGTTTTATTAACAACATGTTCAGTCTTTCAGCCTCAGCATGTCTGGTATTAGATGCCATTGGCATCCTTATTTGTTTAAGTTTGTTTATTATCTATTTTGTGAGGGGGATGCTGAAATAAGCCCTTCAGTGTTTTATTCTACTTACAGAACTTTAAAAAAAATGAAACAGCAATGGTTTCTTAGTGAAAGCACTTCATTTAAATAGATGCTCAATGTGATGACTCAACAATGGAGGTCCACTTTTGCCACAACAGTCCAATGGCTCTTATTTTTAAGAAAGGTACAAATGACACCAGCTATAACAAATGAAGAGGAATGACCATGCTTGGGTTTATTGATTCAAATTGGTGTTCTAATCCATATCATCAGCAGAACAAGGTTCAGGTCAAGTTTTGTTGACCTCAGACATTGAATTCTGTGACCACTGATGAGCTCCTTTCATTTACCCTTTGCACGTTTGACTTTCTATTCCCTGCTTACCTCGAAATGAGACACTCAGCTACCCTGCATGCGTTTTAGTACTACACCGTGGTTCTGTGCAGGTGGAGGTCAGGGGAGGTCAGAGCGCAGAGTATTGATGAGGCGGCAGAAAGCAGAGGAAACGCTGATTTTGCTTCTGGGATGGAAATAGATAACATTGACAGGGGCGTGTTAGAGAGACCTCCCTACCGTATATATATTTATGCATCAACGTCGTCTTAAAATGAGCTTAGCATTAGTCATCTCAGCCTCACCTGTCGTCTCCATGGCTTACCTTACATTCAAGTGAAAACTTCACTGCCACATACACACACGCACACACACAATTGAATACTGTCCTGCGTCAGCGTGGGGAATAAATAGACTATCACTATGCCAGAACTGAAGCAAGCTGCAACCGAGTGCGTGTGTGTGAGTGTGTGTGTGTGTGCTGCTAGGCTCGTGCTGTGCTGATTTCAGCAGGAACAGATGGTGCTGCCAGGGCTCTGCCAAGGCTCCACAGTCCATAGTCTGTGGGATGACTTGTGAATATGCATACAGTATGTGTGTGTTTCCTACTCTCTATTTTACATCCTACTGTACATACACACTGCAGGCACACTGCTACCGATTGCTGCGGTCTAAGTGATATCCTCATGGTCTTTGGCCTAGTTGTCTGATCCATTGACACTTCACAGCTTAATCCTGCTTGAAAGGCTCTTCACTGCTAAGCTCATGTTTGCCAACACACAACGCTGTCGCACCCCCGTCCCTTTGTGTGTGTGTGAGTGTGTGTCTGTGTGTTTGTCCGAGCAGGTTTGGGAATATGTAAGTGGTTATGAACACTTATCACAAAAACGCCAGCAGTCGCATAAAGTCCACAAAAGAGCATCCTACTGACACTGTTATTTAATAATGTATAAATAAATGAACAGGCAACACAAAGATATATGATATAGATATATGGACTTTATAATAATAAAGAATAATATAGATTTTGAAGCCAGGTTACTTGGGCATACAAGTGAAGATGGTAGAGAGGAACAGGATTTTCCCTTAAACGTCATGTTTTGTCCAGCTGTATCGATGAGAAAAAAAATGAAATAGTCTTGATATGCTGTGAATTGAAACAATGAGTTTCATGCTGAGGTGAGGTCAAAGGCAATCAGCGGGGCACGCTATGTCATGTTGCTGAAATGTATACCTTACAGTGTGGGTTGTGAGCGCATGAGGACAGCTAGGGTTGTCCAGATGTGGACCAATTGCCTAATGGGCTCCGAGACATTGGCAGGCAAGCTGGAAAACACACACACACACACACACACACACACACACACACACACACATACACACACACTGTAGTAGTGCCTGATATCCCAGTGGTGTGTCCGTTCATTAATAAAAGCAGTAGTGTGGCGGTTGGTGGCAGATGAGCAGATTAGCGCGATGTATTACGAAAGCCAAATAACATTGAAGGATCACGTATTTTAAGAAATTAATTTCACAGGCTGGACTCAGAATTACATCATCTTATATTTTGGGCATTAATAAACACAGAACAACATCAGTGACTGAAGAGATTGAATCCTGTCATTCCAGTGTATTTTCTGTTTGTCGGTGTTTTTCTAATGTTCGCTGTCTTTAGCTGCTGCCTCGCCTGCGTGCCTCTCGGTTCTCTTACTCTCTTGAATACAGATAGCTTCCTCCTTTGGCTGAAATGACTGAATTCATGGACATTGCCAAGTATCGATTTCAGGCAGAATGCAGCAGGGTATAAAAATTTTTTTTTTGTATGTATTTATTATTTTAAATAAATCTCACAACAGAATAACATTTCCATCTGATTTCCACAGATACGCCAAGTAAACATGTTTTTTGTCCGATAACAGTATTCCTAAAATGTGTTCTACGTTGGGCAAATTCACTTTCTCCCCCAACTTCTTCATCTGCACAGCTTGAGCAGGAGCTGATCAGTGACTCCATTCATTCCAGGTCAATTTGGGCAGTGTGCTCGATATGGCCGTTTCATTACACACTTCCTTCCTCTCCGTCTCTCTGACTCTGGGGAGAAGACGGAGGGACCGCGAGGGAGAAAGGAAGGAGCAGGAGGAGGGGGAGAGAAGAGGAAGGGCGGGGTAAAGGGGGTGTGTGTGTGGTGGGAGAGAGGGAGGGAAGGCATGAGGGAGGTTAGAAACAAGGGAACACGAGAGGGAAAGGATAGGAATGAGGTAGGCAGAAAAGGTTTACAGCATGAGGTGAGGAGAGAAGATAAGTGCAATACGATGTGTGTGTGTGTGTGTGTGTGTGTGTGTGTGTGTGTGTGTGTGCAGGGGGGGATTAGGGATCAGGACGATATAAAGGAAAGCGAGATGGTGATATGGGTTGAACGACAGGGTGTGGCTGATTTAGATAAGAATAATTGAGCTACAAGGTAGGAAGCGCAACGCGGGAGAAAGAGGAGGAAAAGTGATGAAATAGTGAAGAGTATGAACACCAAGGGAGAATAGAAGAGTAACGGGGGGAACCGGGAGGGCGAAAATGGATGAATGGAGAAAGGTGGGGACAGGAAGGAAGGAAGGAAGTGGAGGCAGGGGGATAAAAGAACAAGGGAGAGGGTGTGAAGGGAGATGAGAAAAGCCCAGGGAGCCGTGGCTCAAACCACTCAATTTGAACTTTCATCTTTTTAACACTTTATAACAAAAATGCTTTATATTAATATTAAATCAAACTTTGCCGAGCACAGAAACATTAATAATTAACAATGATCATGAATTGACTAAATTGTATTTCCTGCACTTTCAAATATCCCATCTGTCCTGCCCAAGGCCACCTCCATTAAGACCACACATTAAAGGAACGCTTAATAAATAAGGAACGTGTCATTACAAGAGAAACTTTAATAAAAAATATCATCAAAGAGCACAAAAAAATAAATAATACAACCATACTTTTCGAACGTTGTGGTAGCATCTCGGCATCCTGAACCACCAATCCGCTCAAATACATCACGCTTGACAACAACAGACACTGTGCGCTGTGGTTGCTATGGTAGTGGGTCAATCACACGTTGCCTTAAACTGAAGAACACTTACAAATAGTTGTTTTTTTCCCCTATGGGTACAAAACGGATTGAAAGCAGGTATCGTTTGACTGGAGAAGTATCGACCTGACACCAGGTTATTCTGGTCTTAAAAAGGCACCCAGCCCTGCTTTATTGAACTCGATGCCAAACGGACCAAAACAACATGTGACTCACAAAGTGAATCTCCTCTTCTTTGACATTCTGGCTTGCTGGGGTATGTGTACATGTGTGTGCGTGTGTGTGTGTATGCGTTGCAACAAGACATGAGACAAAGGAGAGAAAAGAGAGCGAGAGATTCAGCAGCAACTTTTCCCCTTGGGATTGGTCGCCATGGCTACGCAAGCATTTTCAGCCGAGCGTCGGGCTTAACATAAGGAAGAGTGAGGGAGACACACACACAGACACACACACACACGGAGAGAGATAACATGGCAGCACAGATATCGTCACTGCTGAAGTGTGCTGATGTTGATTTGACGTAGATAAAACCGTATCGACTGTCCTGCACTATATGACTCGAGTCCGACTGTCATCTAAACACTCACTTAGATGCAGTTACAAAAACACATCTCCTGCTGCAGCTACGTAACCACAAGATACTTGATCTGCACCAGAAAAACACGTAAGGCGGCAGGAAAAAGCAGTGACCCAATACGCACTCTATGAACTCTAATGGAAAACGGAGACCGACGAGGAACAAACAGCATGGAGAGGCTATAACGTCTCATATGACTAGCAGACAATCAGACTCCATCTATATTTCAAAAGCTACGGAAAACTGTGACAATGGGCCATCGTGATCTAAGATTAGTTGAGGGCACCTTTTAATAAGGAGGAGGGCACGAGGGGATTGTGTTTCCATGCTGGCAGGCTAACAGTGGTGTCACCGGAGGGCAATTTGTCCGAATTCTGTAACAAACCTCAAGGAAGAGTCATTGAACTTGTGCATCAAATCCCTGTTTTCTTAAACAGCCCATCATCTAACCGAGAGAAGTGAATTTAACTGAATGGCTGAATTATTGGCTGTTTTGTTTGATGCTACACAGCGTCATTGTTGGAGTCTGATCGACAGGCAGCGGCCACAAGGAAACATATCTATTACCTTATTAATAACACCCTTTCACTTCCTCAATTATGCCCTTTTTGTTATGCCAGCAGTTGGTTGATGATTTACAATTTTTTAAAGTTTTCTGAAAACAGTAAGAGTAAAAGAATAAAATAAAATAAAATAAATGATGGTCTCAATTTTTCTCTGCAATAGGTGTGTAAATATTTGCATAGAGTACAGCCAATGTTACCGTCCATGAATTATTTATAGAGACTAAAGGAAAGAGACTTGTAAGGGCTGGTTCTGCTTGACAGTGTTGTCATGGACCTACCAAATGTGTGTGTGTGTGTGTGTGTGTGTGTGTGTGTGTTCAGGAGGATTGAGTGAGTGTCATTGAGAGAGAGTGTGTAAGCTAGAGAGAGAGAGAGAGAGAGAGAGAGAGAGAGAGAGAGAGAGAGAGAGAGATGCGCTTTGCTGCGTTCAGCGGCAAAGTCACTGCTTTCTCAAGGACACTGCGGCTAAGGGGCAAGAAAGAGAGACGGGATGACACACAGGAAGAGGAAGCGAGAAGAAAGCAGAGAGGAAGAAAGAGATTTAGTGACAGAAGGCCAAGTAAGATAAAGCAATGAGAGCAGCAAGGAGGGAGGCAACAGATGAGAAAAGGTGTGACAACGAGAGGGGGAGATGGAAAGTAGGGAGGCTGTTCTTCTTAGTTTAATCAACTCATAATTTAGCATGTAAAAATAATTCAAATTTAAGAAAAGTGGCATCTTCATTTTAGAGCAAATCAAGCTATTGTGTGGTATTTTGGCTTTGCAATAAGAATAAGTTAACAGTTAATTTCTCCAAAGCTTTTCTTCCACTCAGCAGCGCTAAGAACCCCCCCAGACTACAGAGAGAGCCCACCGAGCAGCAGCAGCAGCAGACATAGCGATGCCCACTGAGGAGCAGGGCCACGGAGCCACTCTTTGCCTCTGGGGTCCGTTTCACAAAGGAGGTTCAACAAACTCTGAACCTAACCCTGAACTCTGAGTTGAACAACTCTGAGATGGGAAACTCTGAGTTTTCGGTTTCAGAACAGCGGTTTTGAATTAGTTCACTCAACTCTGAGTATGTAAACTCTGAGTTACGCGCGTGCCTGCCGACTCTACAAAGCCATCATCAATGGAGCTCCGATACTACGATTCACCATGGCAACGGGGAGAGCGTCATTAGATATTACCGAGTGTTTATGTAGAAAACGAGCTCATCCTGAGAAAGCGGAGCACCGTAACTGCAGCAAAGTAGTGATAGTTGGCGTGGCAGACATTTACTGCCCGATCTAATGTGTATAACTGAATGAAACAATCTATTGATCTAAAGGTAATAAGTGTTCATTTTCAGATTTGCAAAGCAACACTGTGGTGTAATGGTTAGCAACGCCGCCCACAGTGCTGGCGACAGCGGTTCGATCCCCGTAAATCACAAAGTAGCGCAACACATAAATTATTATTTTTATTGGGTATAATCCCCCCCAGGCACAGAAAGAAAGTGGCTTCAGTTGAAAATTAAGCATAAGAATATTGCGCAAATACGTTGACTAAGGCATATGATTTTAATAAACATATTAAACAGTAAATATAAGCAGGTATTTCAACACAGAAATGTATTTAAACATTTCATAAATCTCCCGTTCGCAAAAACACTACCTCCGCAATGAATCTGGTTGCGGATTATGTCCGCGATATGAAATGTTGAAAATGTCGGAGAATATTGTTTAGATAATATCTAATGTGATTGAAAGGAAAGGTAATCAAAATCCTCTCCCGACGCAAAGCTGCTAGAATCTTTTATTTCCATATCGATTAGGTTGACGATGAAAGGACGGCACATTTTTTCAGAGTTGGTTCAGATTCCGGAAAAAGGCGGAGACATGTAGGGAGAAACTCAGAGTTTGTTGAAGCAAACCTGCTAGCGAGCAGGTTAGTTTCACGGAGCATGTTACCCGGGTAACTGACTCAGATTTATGCTGAACTGGCTTTGTGAAACCGAAAAACCAGAGTTTCCCTCATCTCAGGGTTAACTAACTCAAGGTTTTCACTAAACCTGCTTTGTGAAACGGGCCCCTGGTCTCACCAGAGATCCACTAAAACCTCTACAGCAATCAATTATTTACACATAAACACACGCGGCCGCGCCGACCCCCGAACGCTCCCACTGAGATGATAGTGGGGAAGGCTGCATAAAAGCTATAACATAAGAATGCAGTTTACCAAAGCAACGAGTGAACTCTGCAACCACTGGAGTGGCAGGCCGACCAGCTGTGTGTCTGACCTAAAGACATCCTCAGCTGGAGTACCGAGGACCACAAGAGGATTGTGGGGCTTATGTTTATTCAGATACACAGATGGTAAAGACAGATAAGGTCCATAGGTGAACGGATAGGCATGCAGTTTCAACTTTTCCTTTTTACAAAAATTAAAGTATGTGTTTTGTGTTACAGCCAACAAGCAGGGATGTAGCATACAGAGACATAGCAGAGTAAATAAGAATGGATTCCGGTATTCTTTTCACTCACCTCCCTCTCTCCTCCAATCTGTCTATCTGCCACTTCTATTTCAGCGTCCGTCAGCCAGCGTGTCTGTCTGGAGTCACGGCGTCAGAGCAGGCAGGGTTCAGTTCCTGAGAAGACAGAAGTTCAAAGGTCGGTTGACATCAGTGCGACAGCACTTAAGGATCATGTTCAGTTCGACTTCAGGGACGCGCTGACCAGCGGACATCAAAGGGAAAAATGAGACGCAAATAAGGGCGCGCTCGAGTACTTAAATAGCACAATCTATCATCATACGACGGTGTGATATCCCTGAAAAATTATTTTTCATTTTCCGTGCATCCTACTAGAAATTAGTAGGACTTGGTTAGTTTAAAACGACTGAGAGAAAATATTGTACTTTGGGTTAAAAGAACGGCATTTGTTATATAAAATGAATAAGCTTGTTACGTAACAAACATATTTAATAAAATGGGCACGTCACTGAACAAAAACAAGCCGAAATCAGTCAACATCGACTTTCTTTCACGTGGTACACGAACAACAGTCTCCTGGGTGAAAGTTCTGTGTTTCTCTGACCAACCCATCATCCATCCTCCTCACACACACTTTGTTGCTCTTTATTCTACGTCACCTGACTTCCTCAGAGGCAGCCCTTCACATCCTGACTTCGTAAGAATTGCAGTGAATTACTTTTTGTAGGTATGTGTGGACAAACGGTGAATGTGAGCAGCTTGCAAAGTGAAAATCATGCATCTGCTTGCTCCCTTGCACAAACAAAAGTATATCCACGGGGACGCTGCGCTGCTATCCACTAAATGCAAAAGAGGGGGAAAGACGGAGCTAAACAGACACTTAAAGACAAGAGGTTGAAAGACTAAAGCCTCCATTAGGCAAATGCATATTTAATCTCTGTGCGATAAGAGTAATTATTTTGCATTGAAGTAGGACTGAATTCACTTGTGCACATAGTGGACCCTCATTGTATCACTTCCCTCTTCTTCCTGAACAAATGAGGAGAAGGGGCAGAGTGGACAGGGCAAAGGGCTAGGGAAAAATTTAATGATATGGGAAAGGAAGCATGAATAGTAGAGTGAGGGAGGATATTATAAGAAGGCACAGAAACTGAAATAAACTAAAACACAGAGGTGTGTAAACACTCACTAACCAGAAAATGAAGACCCTGTCCCTGCAGAGGAAGCGGGGCTTTAACTTTCTCATTTGCATACGTGCCGCTACATAAACACGTGCATGCAACATCGATTCCACTTCCACATTTCGCTTCCAGAGAAAGAGCCTGACACATTTAGCGCCGTATCACAGTTTTTCAGAGAAGAGTTTATTCCTCTAGGACGCGTTCGACTTTGAGAGGAGCCGCCTGGATTCTTCCAGCTTTCTAAAGCTCGTCTAAAGCACCGCTGACCCATTCTTCTTTGTTTTTGGTCCAGAACGGCACCGGAAAGTTTGTATTTGAGATCCTACTGTTATATCTGAGCTTGATAATGGAGAAGGTGAGATGTATACATTACATATGCATGTTGTACATTATTTTTTGTCATGTAACTTTCCATCCAGCTCAAAGATGTTGGAATACTTTGCCTCCCAAGACCAGGTTCATCCTGTTTGTTAGTCAGTTTAAATCGATTTGCACGTTAATTTGCGATGTTGACGCACAAGACAAACCTTCCACCCCAAAGTCAAACAACTTAATTTACTTCAACACTGTATCTAAAACAGATGCGCACACGAGGCACCGCACCATTAATGATACTAACACTATATAAACACACGTCCCTCCCCATGTGAAGTCCTGACAAACCTGATAGAGCAGCCAGACGCTGATGCACCCTCCTCCTCCTCCTCCTCCAAATATGAGACACATTCACACAGCCAAGAAAATCAGAGCAGGACAAACCTACGGTATTTGCCTTGGGTTGTTTGTGGAAGCGGTCGCACCTGTACAACGTGTATAATAGAGCCTGACTGAGGGAGTGGGTGTTGGTCCTTCAAGGCAAACAGGTTCTCAGTCACATTCTGATTGCTGTTTATTCTGTCTACGCACAAACCTGCACACACTCACAAACTCTTTCACTTTTGTATTTATTTGACTTATGTCTAGACTGTCACGACTGACTCATCCCATTTAATTTGTTTTATTTTGTTTGCTTTGTTTAGGAAAAACCTTGGTCAGTTGGACAGCTGGTGGAAACATGATCTGACACTTATCTTTGTTTAAACTGTGCATCATATTCAATAGTTGGCATCCATCATGAATACAATTAAAAACAATTCTACATAAAGCCACACTGTATTGAGACATTCTATTATGATATCTAAAGATAATCTCTGGCAGACGGATCAGACAGAGGTGAAGGATGGAATGTAGATTAGGCTTAAACATCATTTTTCACACCTTTAACAGGCGCTGGCGAATCAGTTTAAAGCTGGAGGATATGAAAAAATAAATAAAAACCTCATATCATCTTTCTGTGGCAGAAGGGGGGGGGGGGTTAATGGAGACGTACTGTCAGGTAATGGTCTCCAGTGACTGACACGTGCTCAGAGTGCTCACGGGAAAGCAAAATAAACCTTCAGCCGACAGCATTATCTAATTTGCTGATCCTTCACATCTCATTTGTAAACCATTACAGCTCGCGAGAAATCAGAAGCTCAGTGTCAAACTGAGGAGCAGTGGTGCAATGAAGCGTAAACAAAGACATCATTTTATGCTGTAGTTGGTGGTAAAAGAACCTGACTCAGTGCATGAAACTCCACCTCCAAGAAATTGAGCTTGTTAGTGACAGATTGCCAGTGTCCCTGATTGCATTTTCCCTAATCAGACAAGCTGGGAGGAATTAAATGGAAAATACGCGTGTGAAGTACACATCGAAATGGAAATCCACACACACAAAAAAAAACATGCTTCAACTTTCACACTGTCGGAGCTTCTCGCGAGCGCAGGAGCCTTCGTCACCGGTGAATAGCTCAGCGTTCCTGATCAAAGGGGCTCTTTAATGAGCCTGAGCCCTCACAGTGTAACGCTGGGTGATGTAGAAGCCATTAGTCAGACAAGTAGTGGAGGACTGCAGCCAATAATAATAAACTTAATGAAGTGTGAACACATAACAGAGGTGGATGTGTAAAGCAAACGGGGGCTTTTTAGAAAAAAGAAAACCTCCCCCGAACGTTACAGGGTTAGGGCTGCCCCTCTCTTCCTCAATCAGTCAACTATTTGGTTATTTTTGGGTTTGAATATCTCTTTGGTCAATTCCTTACTTACTTATTTCCATATTTAATCTCTGTTAAACACAAGTTTTAAACTCTTGGTGGACCCTGCCTTCGGCACTGAGAAACGCCAGTGCTTTCATGAAAAAAATATAAAAGGAACATTCCGTTTAATTCCGCATTCGTTTTGCTGTTCAATTTGCAAAATAAAATTAAAATGACAATCCCTTTCCTAATAATCATACACTCTAATAGTAATTATGATGCGAGAGAGTATGCCTAACCTCGATCTCAATTTTAAAGTATTACATGTAATCCTAATCCAGATTATCTCTGTCATTTTCATTAGTGATGCTCTTGCATACACGCTTCCGATTTGTATGCATTTAAAAAAACATAAATGGACAATTTTCTGGATTCATTCTGCTCTGAGAATTCTGGTATCAGTGTTCGTACAGCAAGTATGTGCAAGTCAGAGCCCGAGGTGCATGAAACCAGCCGACTGAAAAAGCCACAGATATAAAACACACACAGGCGTTTTATTTTACAAATGCTGCACTGAAAGATTGCAGTACATAGACAACCGCGTGCCTAACAGGAGCAAACCCTTCTCACCTTTGTATTAGGACACACACACCTACATACAGCGAAGGAAGCCCTGAAATTGGTTCTCTGGGCAGGCATGCCACTCACTTGGCCTTGGCGGCTTTGAAAGTCTAATCAGGAAACAAGCAGAGGGTGAAGGTTGAGATGGGTTGCAGCTGGATGGAGAGTAGGTGCCGGTTGGGGGTTAGGTGTGAAGACAGGAGGACCTGGTTTGTACTATTATGATAAAATCCATGTTACAGCAAGATACAGAATGCGGCAGTGAAATATAGGACGATAAACGATGAGAAATGAAGATGATAACACAAGACTAATGCAAACTGAAAGAGCGAGAGCGCGAGGTCGGGAGGAGGGACGTGGGAGCGAGGTAAGAGGGAAGTAGTAGGCAGTAGGGAGTTTCCAGGTTCAGCCTGTTGTTCTTCATTCTTGTATGTGACCTCCCTCCCCTTGACAATAAAAGCAATTTAAGCCTATGCAGATGCAGCCACTGCAGTCATTTGCTGCCGACTGCATTTCATTATTCCTAGGAGCAAAGTGTTCAGAGAAATCAAAAAGCCTTCTCCTGTGAAAGGAATGATCTAGTGACCAGACTTTAGCTTAAATGCTTCTCCAGGTATACAACGGCGGCCATATTCCTTCTGGTTGGGTTATTCAGTTTATTAAAGCGATTTGCTACTGAGCCAGCGGAACGCCAAAAGTACCACACACACCACCACTATTCTCAACTACACAATCATTCATACATTCGTGCAAGTCTGCAACACACACACATACACACAGAGAACAGGCCCCAGTCATTGGTTGTGATCTTACATCTACAAAGACGCCTCTGTTTCAAACATCAATAAAGACCCCCTCTATGTCATCCATACAGCTACGGCAACGGGTGCTGGTATGTGGGCACACTTCTGTGTCCCTCAAATCACAAATGAGTCGACATTCAGCTTAGTTAACACTAACCCATTCTGCAGTAGAACACACACACACACACACACACACACAGGACCCTATAGACACAAAGGCAGCATACAAGGCATAACTGATACACCCTGCGTGGAATCGGCAATAAACACACCGAGGAAAGAAGAAAACAACATGGTGTTATAAGAATAACTCATCTGCGGCTGACAGCATGCTGTGCGATACAGAAAAATATTAGATCATTATATTTTTCCAAGTTTAAATGATATCGGACAGGTTGTTCTGCATCAGTGGAAATGATGCAGAAAATGGTTTATCTGTTAAAGCCTGGTATTGGGTTTTTTTTAGACCTGAAACAATTAATCACTTACTTCAAATATTTTGAAAATTGATTAAGTGTTTCAGTCTTTTGTTTTTCTATTTGTTTTCTGCCACATTTATTGAGGTTATTCTTATTCTGTGTTATGCGACGGTTGGAGAAGACGAACACTTAAAAGACGCCACCTTCAGCTTTATTGGGACAGGCATTTCCCCCTTTATTTTTAATCAGCAGATTAATCAATAACGAGAGCACAGAAAAAAAGGTAGAAATCACAAAACAGAGGCTCCTGTTTATAGGAGCCAATACACAGATGGATAAATGGTAAGAAAGGAGGAGTGTGATAAAACTCTCAATGACACAATGAAGAATCTAATCAAAACGGGGAGGAACATATGTCTGCCTTCCACTGAAACGTTGAGCTTATGTGCCCTGTTTGATGTCGCAGCTACTCTGCGGCTGCTTTGCAGCTCTCCAGTGTTTGAGTTCATTCAATTAGCCATGCCGGCGTATGCAACCAATGATGCAATTCACAGTCTTTCTCCAGGTTTATGGACCGTGCTTCAGTGATCTCAAGCAGATCTATTATAAAAGCAGCCTGATGATGGACAGAGCGCTCAAAAAGAATGTGAAAGAAGGCAGACAGACAGGAAGGGGGGCGAGGAGAAGTCTCAACTCCTAGTGATTCTCTCACCCACTCTTGTACCAACACACACAAGCACCAAATGAGAAAGAGTGACTAAGTCTCGCCCTAGGCTTCATACAGTGGCTCTTAACAAATGCGAGCCTTGCCCGATCATTTTCCTCCTCTCTGGGTTGCCATAGCTACAGCCTGCCTACTTGTCTGTACTTTGGGATGGGTGAGACTTTACCAATGTGTGTGTGTGTGTGTGTGTGTGGTAACCCCAGCAGATGGGGTCTCAGCACATCCTATTTGGCCACCTTACCTTCACACTCCTATTGAACGTGTTAGACTGGAAGCTGTCACATAGTAGAGAGGCGATGTTAAAACTAGTGTGGCGGATGCTCGTGACCCCACACGTGTCTTCCTGTTCCGCAGTGACACCATGTCTAAAGAGCAACAAACCGGCGGCTGTTGAAGGGCCAGAGTATGGACTTTGCTTCCTTCTATTAAAATAATAAAATGTTTAAATTCTGAATGTTATCAGTTTATTTTGCGATAAACCATCTATTGTGGTTATTGAAACAAAGCAACACACACAACTCAAATGATGGTTTTAAACTCTTTGTGTTCCAAAACAAGCAGGTTCTGGGAGATTGTGATTATTATTTTATTTTCGAAAAATTGGACAAGGATTATTACTACAATAATACGTTGTAGTTTGCAGAAAGAATATATATATTAAATGTAGATCCTAACCCAGTACTATAATAAATATTTATGCCACTAAAATACAGGAAGTACAACAGAGGAGATCTCCCACGTCTGTAAATGGGACGGAGAAGGCAGGTCAGACAGAGACGGAAATGTCTCTGCATGCGGATGCATACCCATGGTGCATCTTCAGAAGTGTGCTTCATTTTGCAAGCACACCTCACATATGCGTGTGTGTGTGTGTGTGTGTTTGCCATCAGGCGCTGTAGATGACAAGAATGATATAAACACTTGAGGATCAACATATCACTAAAACTCCCACCATCTGCCCGCCAGCAGACAAATATGAACAGTCTTCTCTTACTCTGCCATTTCTTTATCTCCCTGCATCGCTCCACTTTTCTCTCCGCTCCCGCTCACTGCAGTCCTGCCATCCATCATCATTAGGTGGCAAATAGATGACCTGTCTACACCTGCAAACACTCGCTGCCCCTTTACTCTCCGGAGGGGAGAGGAGGGAAACAAATATGCAGATACAGATGAATGGAGCTGTGTTTATTTGACTATAGCTTTATGCAACAGAAATTAAAAGGGATTTGAACACAGGATTGACACTTTGTTTGTATTAATAATATGTTATGATATGATATCAATATGCATGTATGACTTTCACTGGTTGTGTTATGATGCTTAGCTTAGCCACACTGCAGCAGGTACAACACCAAATTAAGTTAAAAAAAAACTTGGTTTAGACATCTCAAAGTAATATCTAAAAAAAAACTGTCAATTTATTTATGATTTGCTTTTGTTTATATGCATACTTTTGATTTTGCTCAAATTACTATTATGGAAATATCAAGCCAGTCCCAAACAAAGCAGGGAGTTGATGAATCATTACATCCATAAATACAGGAAACAGGGGTGAAAAGCACAGGATTGTACAAGGGGAGGGCAGGATGGGAACAGCTAAGATGGAGGAGGAGGAGAGGAGCGGAAGGAGGCATACAGATGAGGGGAGGACGGGCAGAGGACAAAGTATTGTCTCCTGTTAATATGTAAAAATAACTCTGCTGCTGCCTGGTGGAGGAGCTAACTGGGTCAGAGAATTCCCACAGAGAGAGAGAGAGAAAGAGGGGTATCTCATTGATTCCGTCTGTGCCGTCGGTGTGAAGCAGAAGTCAGTCTCTCTCTTCACCTCAGGCTGTTAAGGCTGGGAGGAATCTGTGTGCACATCTATTCCACACATTTCTCCATCCATCTATCTATCCATCCTGTCTACATCCTCATCCCTTCCTCCAACTGCTAATAAACATAGTCTCCACTTCATCGCAACGCATGCTAGCCGCTCTCCCGCTCCACTCCCGAGTTCCCCTCTCGCAATTAACCCCCGCTCTCTAGCTTCCTTTCTCCGTAACCGTCTCTACAAATACACATTTTGAACACATCCTACTAAACGGCTGAATAAGACACGGTGTGTAATACATCGCCAGTTAATCTATCCATAATACAGCATTTAATTACCCAGCAGTTAAGCAACGCCACACAATCTTGAACCGATGATAATGACGGTGAAAGTGACTGATAACCTTGTAAGAATAAGAGGGATGTGTGAACTCCAGTTATTATATTGCCCCCCCCCCGTGTTATTATCAGCGGCACAAAAGTCACTGGCTAATGTGATATTGTGCTCTTAAAAGAGTCGTTGGTAATTTATTGGGCCGGATTTAATGCAATTTTAATTTGCTTTAATTTAAAAACTAATTTTCCGCAATATTGCCGTCTAGTTACTCAATTATTTTGTCTGTGGTGTTCGGTCACACGTGGCTCTGCACAAAGATCCTTCCTGGGTCTCTCCTCTTTCCTTCTGGACTTTAAACTATGATATTAATGCTTATCATTCATGCATTAGCTCCACTCTTCTGTTTTCTGCCACACACTTTGTCCCATTCCTACACAACAAATCCATGCTTCTTCTATCTCACCTATGTGTTCAACTAAATGTGACCATAAAACCATATTTATACTTTTCTAAAATCCAATCTTTTCTTTCTTTCTTTCTTTCTTTCTTTCTTTCTTCTCATTGCATCTGCTCAGCTTGTTCATACTGTGGGTTAAGTGAGGATTAAAGATTATTTGTTTACTTAACTGGACAAAACCCCCAAAATTATTTCTAATATTTAAGGCATTTTCAGATGGACTGTGAAGCTTGATCATAGTTTCTGAGTCACAGTTTTTAATCTGTGAAATATAATCCCATACACCAAATATTTCCTGGCATGCTGTGTTTCTGGGTTTTTCCACTGTTGCCCCAGTAACAACACAGCTATCAGAGGAAGCCATAAACCATACAATATATGCGTGGCTCAGCAATTCCGAGCCGTAATTAAAATCTTTATTGATGAAGACCGCAGTAAGCATACTAACTATTCTGCAGACTATTCATCAGGCCACTGTACATACTGCACTGGCTGTATGTGTGTCAGCCCGGGCCATACATCTAGAAGACAAATGAATACTCTTACACTTTGGGGAATTCCCACCTGTGTTTTTTCTTGTACAGAAATAGTCACATGCCAATTTTTTTGGCAATGGTAAGCAATAAAGCAAAAAAGTGTGAATTTTGCAAGTAAGTTCTCGGTGAAGGTCATTCCACTGCTATATACAAACTTTATTCCTTTAACTTACCATGTTTCTGCTATTTCGTAATCTTTCTTGTTAACTATGTGTAGATTAGCCAACCTCTTCCATGAATGCATACATTCATGTGCCTGGATAGAGCCTTCTTAAAATAAATCCACAGCTTAAAATGATTAAGAACTCAAGGCCTCAATGGATTAACCTGCGGGGTTGGTCCGAAATGGGCATGGCTGATGCTTGGCTGGCTGACTAGGGGCAACAGAAATAGCTCGAGCTGACTGCAGCATATGTAATGCAATGCAGCAGTCCTCCGGGGTTCCATGTTTTTGCATCTCAGCCACCTGCTGTATCGGTGTTTGGGAGCCGGAGTGTTCATGCGATGGCGACGAGGGTGGCGCAGAACGTTGGTGTTGAATTGCGGGGAAGAAGAGAAATACTTATGGGTTAAATAACTCATAATTTAATGGTGCATCGGCTGCTCTGCAGTCTTTCAAATGGAGAGTCCAGAGAGAGTCCATCCTGATGAATATAAAACGCTGTATTATCCTTGTCATGTGGAGACCTTTAGCTGAAGAAACACTGCAGCACAGTGTTGCTACAGTAGATCTTTGACAGCAAATAACTACTCGGGGTCACTGAGGGAAGCACTATGTAGCCTCTGCAAGCTTTCTATGTGTTTTCATGCAACCGTGGAACATTTAAAAATGTTAGATTGTGCGACTAATCTTAAAGGCTTTAAGGTTACCGCGAGTTCAAACTGAATACTGTCATTTCAACGGTGTTAATCATTCAAATGTACAGTATTTGATACTTTTCATTGCTGCCACTTTTTTTGCGACTGTGTTCAGTCAAAAGCCTCTTAATGCATTTGAATACTGTAAGCACCGCTCAATATTCTATTGTTTAACTGACAAATTTGCAGTATGCAAAACCACAAAACCAATATGGAAGCTTCTTGTCAACTTCTTTCTTGTGGCGTTGCAATGTAATATATATTGTTATGATAATTCTGTATAACGCTCCTGCAACCACAGCCATTTAACTGCTGGCTGTATGCCACGAGTGCAGAACATGAGTTTGTCAATGTGCATTTCTTTCCTTATTTATTTCAACATTGGCATAGTTGATTTGAAGACACAACAATTTAGCAAACTGCCGTCGGTTTCTGCAGGAACAATGCCGTGCATTGTTAGAACCCACTAACGGAAAGGTTTAAAGTGCAGATGCATTAAAACAATAAAGACATTTTATGACTGACCTTAGTCGACTGATCCTAGCAGAACTAAAATCGTCCGTCTTTACCCAGACTTTGCTCTTTAAGAAACATCTCTCTCAGGAATTCATCGCACCTTCCTGACACCGGCAACTCAGACACGGAGCTGACAGACCTGTCTCTGTGTGTGCGTGTGTGTGTGTGTGTGTGTATTCATCAGAAACAACTTAGCTAACAAAGATTCCAGTGCGGCCTACACAAAATCCAGACGAAGTACGAAGTGAGAAAATGTAATCCTGTGCTCTGTGATAACAGCCTCGCTCATTCAGCAGAGCTGAGACCACATTACACATGAGGCTGCAGGGTTAACACCTCATAAGAAAAGATCCCTATTTAGCACAGATGTATGTCAACAGAGGCATTTGTTTGCATACGTTGTGAAGAACAAATGCATATCTAACAACAGTGTTTGAGAAACAAACACTGATGCATCACGTGTATTGTGTCCGTCTGGATTTAACTCATTAAGGATAAACAATGCACAGAGCACAAAGCAGTAAACACATTATTAAACTGTACTGAAAGTGCAGTATTTTAAACTGCTGGAGCTGCAATGGTGCAGAAGCTACAGCAGCAAGTGCATTATAAGTCATCACTAAGATAATATATATATATATATATATATATATATATATATATATATTATATGTGATATATATCACCACAAACTACACCTCAGCTGGCAGTACCATTATAAAAAAGGAGCATAAGCTCAAAGGTCAGTGTCACGCTGAGTGATCACAAGAACTAAAGGCTAATTTACCACCTTGACAAATCATTTGTCTTAATAATATTTTAAATACTATGTTTTGTTGTTTTGTTTTCTGCTGGGAGCAGGATGCTTAGAAATAAAACCTATACCATTAGTCCATAGTGATCAGATGCTGTAACGTTACCATCCAGATGAGCTCCCACCTCCTCTGTACCAACACCTCTAACCCTCCCTCTCTAATCACTGTGTTCGACTGGAAATGTGCCCACACGGAAAATTGCTACACCTTAATTCGCCAAATAACATCAACGGATCCGGGTCGTGTTCCTGGAAAGGGAAATGTGCTCGCTAACACGGGACGAACATGCTGCGGCGGCTGATTCAGTGTGTCTCAGCTGATCGGTTTTTCATGCACCTTTCATTTCGTTTAGAAATCTAATTTGGGGGGAAATAATAACTCCCCTCTGGAGTTTGCCAGTTGTTTGCGTCGCTCCGTGACACTTAGCGGGAACTCACGTTTTGGCGTCCTGACACAGACATGTCCCGAGGGGGATGTTTCCCTCAGTCTGACGGACGCGCAGCTCGGCTGCCGGAGGAGGGAAGTTGCTCAGACAGCCCATTTCCACTCTTGACATTTAGCTTTCAGCCCCCCCCTTCTTTCAGCACGGTCTACATCTGCTCGTCATCATTAAGCACCCTACAGTATCGCGGACAGCAACGCGTGCCAGGGGACACGAAACCTGGCATGGATTCGTAATTAACGACAGCCTCCACCTGCATCGTTCAATGTCATAATTCACTTTATTATGCAAACCAACTCTTTGGAGTTTCTTTCTCTCTTCCTCTCGCTTCCGTGTGACACAAAACATTACATACATGTGTCAGTTTTTGTTTTCAAGCCTTGTGCTCCTGATAAAATCCCTAGTTCCATCTGAATTCATTATCCTTCCCAAATCCACAGACCGGTTAACACTCCAATTCAATTGGCACTTGATAAATTTGAAGTGGTCCAACAAATCATCACTAAATATTATGTTTAATATTCAAACATACAGTCATGGTGTAAGTTACGGGGAACCACATAAATTAGTCCCGAGTAGGATGGAAATGTCTGGATTAAGGTGTGAGCCATTCTGGGGAAAAAGCCTGACACTACCAGCAGAGAAACACGGATCAAGAACCGATGTGCTAAAAACAACCAAACGGTGTTTACAGAACAGCCAAGCAGTCCAGCCAACCAACAGCAACTGTTAAAACCCCTGAGTGATACAAGTTCAGAGGTACGGGTGGATTTCTGATATGGAGCAACTGGTCCAAAAGCTTTAAAGAAAGACAATCGTTACTTTAAAACAGAGAATTTCAGCACCATGGAGAGCAAACATCTAACTAAATGTACAGAAAGTTTTTCACCATCTCACACGGAGTCGGTTGCAGACGGTAAGTCTCAGCGCCCGTTGAGTGCATGTCTCACTGAATATTATGACATCACTCTAACAAATGAGGCCTCTCATTTCAGATAAAAGTGCTCACAGGAACGTGGATGCTTTCTGAGGGTCACATGGCTTTATGACAAGGTTTTCTTGTAAACTCAGTATGACTTTAGAGACAGACAGCACCTCAACAGATAAGAGTGTTTTAGAAACAATGCAAGATATATTTCTCCTTGATGAAATAGCACTTTCAAGGTCTTTTGCATCTTTCCCACTTTTCCACACTCATTCAAACCGCAACATCAAATGTCACCACCCTGTTTAGCAGCTCAATGCTGGCTGCTTTTAGGTTTCATTTTTACTTTGATGATAACCAATGGCCCCCCGGTGATATATATACACCTCTTATTACCACTTATTTTCCGAGGGACAGTTCTGTCCTCTAAGTGGAGCCCGGCTGCCTGTTCCACACACTGACGTTACTGAGCCTTTACCGTCTGAGCTCTCAGAAGTTTGCAACTTCCTCCGAGATCATGATGACAGGATATCAGTGTTATGTGGCCGGGTCTGTTGAGATTGGGAACAGAAGGGGTTGTTGCAGGGATTTACCGGCAGACAATGTTCAGCCTACTTAAGGTGTCGTATCTCCAACTCAGTGAGTCATTACTGAAGGCAAGTGCCCACTTGATAACCACAGTGTCATGCCCAAACTGGAACAAGCTGGAAGAGGCACTGCAACTGGTTTGCGTCCCTGCCGGGCTGATGGCCCCACACAGCCAGATGTTTGTTTGCTATAGCTCAACTCTAAATGGACTTCTTTGTGAGTACCAATCAAAGTTGCACACGTCAGTCCAGTCAGTTTCCAATCACAGGTGCATGTTCAAGCTAGTGTGACATGTGGCGACAACTGTTTGGAGAGACTGGGTGGGGGGGCTGTAGGAATATAGCTCTAATGAGCTGAGGACAAAAAGTCAGAGTTGGACTTGCATCAAGTTTCTTTATTCCAATATAGAAAGGTACATCCCACGGTAGCCAGCATTTAACATGTTCTTTAAAAAGTAAGTTTTTATGTATTACTTGTCTCCTTATGTATTTAGTGTATTCATGTGGCTCTTACTCTCCCCACCTACACATAAAACCCACAGCAGAGTGGAACATATTCGAGATGCATCTGCTGGGGCATTGTGGAAATATGACAAACATTTGAACTCTAAATAAAAATTGCATCATGTCAAATACGTTTATCATCACACGTCGATGGCCCACATTTAGATACATTTCCACACGAAAGTAAGTTAAATGTTAAATGTGTAAATTATTAACACACACATACACGGCTGTGTGGTGGTTTCTCACGTACAAGTCAGGCTGACAATGATGTGTGTGCTGGAGTGAAACGATGATGCTTCTCCAAAAGATCTCAGGAGAAATATGGTGAAGCCTCCTGCTATGTGTCTGCTCACAGGCGCGTGTGTGTGTGTGTGTGTGTGTGTGTGTGTGTGTGTGTGTGTGTGTGTGTGTGTGTGTGCGTGGAAGAGTGCTCTGTTGCATCCCTTTATCCCCATCCTCCCAGCATGCACAACAAACACGGGTGGATACACCTCAGTAGCCCTGAGGCACATGACACAAGTATGTGTGTCTACTGTGAATTACTATCTTGATACTACACTGTGTGTTTGTTGAGTCCCACATACATGTGTGCGCATGTCGGTCTCAGTCGCACGGCACTTTGTCAGTAATCTGTTGTTTTATCTCGTTGCTGATGTGATCACGTCACCTAAAGTATGTACAGACGTGATGCATCGCATTGGCAACAAAGGAGATCATTTCCGACAAGGTTAAAAGCTGCAGCTATTAATTTATTAGTGTGGTTAAGAATGTTTACTAAAGCTGGAAAATATGATAAATAATAACAAGCAATTTACTCAAATCTCATCTGAGCCAAAGAAAATTAAAAGGGTAATCAATTTACAATCCTAACATCTTTAAGAAGCTGTCATCAGTCTATCTTCATAGTTTATACGTGCTTTTTTAACTGTCAAATTTCTAATCAACAACTCATTTCAGCACTAAAAACAATGATACATTCAAGCTTGAAGCCTTGAAAAACATGTACAGGTAACGTGTCCATATGTGTCCCAATTCATATTCAGTAAAACAATCGCAATATGCAATATCACTTTGTCAAAAACGTGTGTCAGCATGGCCTGGCGTGTGCAGAGGGGAGAGACTAGAATCCCATAAATCCTACTTTATTAGATAAATTTCCTCATCAGATAAAGAAACCTCGCACACCCCCTGTGCACACACACACACAACACGCAGATACCCACACCGCATCTAACTGATAATCTCCATTACCAATTACGGGGGTGATACGCCACAGCTTAACATGAAAGCAGCAATTAATCTGCTAACACTGGTCACTGGGTCATTGTAGTAGAGAGGAAATACTGCCTGCAGGCACGCATATGCACACGGCAAAAGTACAATTAAGATATTTCATTAAGAGTAAAGTATCATTTCACCTCATTTCTCCAGAGATGCAATTTTTTTTATTCCGATTTTCATACTTGAACAAATACGTGTTCTCAAAGTGTGGGACTCCAAATTGGTCCCCAGACTTTTTATCCTGGGTCCCTTTTAAAGTGGCACAAATGCATGGTATAGATTGGTCTCATGGATGCCGTTCTTTACATGGTTTAAGAACTCACAGGTAATTGTGAGTGTAACCCTGAAAGATGGTGCTACTTCATACATACGTCGTGGAAACAAGCGCCTCTTTGGATTGAAACAGCAAGTCGATCCACCAATGTTCAGCACTGTTTGTTGTCAAACAGCGATTAAGGCAGATTGAGCTGGATTAGGTTTTTCAATGCACTAACAACTGCCACACACAGACACTACAAACCTACAACAAGTGCTGGAAGCATTTCATTCATTTGTTACCAAAGAGGGCAGCCAACAACCCTTCATCGGCTCTGTCTAATGTCTTGATAAGAACAAATGAATGGAGAGAATTAACGGTGACGGATGAAGCTCATAAACGCAGCATATCACACTGTCATCATCAACAACTGTTTCATTCAATTCACTTTAACCACATAGGTTATGACATGGGGGATTTGAATCTGAGCTGAATACCTCTTCTCATTTTATTTTGAGTTATCCTATAATAATGCAATATACCGTTAAACCAGAATATCTTGCTCAAGACTCCACCAACTTTACATTTACATTCTTGTCCGTCCAAAATATAATCACTTCATCATTTAATCGTATTAGAAGTGTGTGTGTGTGTGTGTGTGTGTGTGTGTGTGTGTGTGTGTGAAATTGGCAAATTCATGTTTGAGTTAAAAATGTGTTTTATGAGGTCACAGTGAAGTATGACCACCAAGGTATGGACGGACGGACAATTTGAAAACACAACGCCTCTGGGCCAAGACTGTTGTCAGCACACAGGGATATAAACATGCCAACATACTACAAGAGTCTTCAAACGCTTGTTGGAGCAAATGGAGTCTACCTCCTCGCTCTAAGGTACATTGACAGTGATATGGTACAACCATATTTGTAAAATTATACCGGGATCCAAACTGGAAACCATGCAGTCATAGTCCAAATATGGCGTGCTCGGTTTGAATAAATAGCCCGATCCTCGTTTCCTGGAAGCCTGCATCAGGGCAAGCTACGGTTTCCCTGATCACAGCTCTTTTTAACACAGTAAGCAGAGCTGGGACATTAGAGGAGGGGGATAGGGGAAAGTTGTGTGTGTGCGTGTGTGAGAGAGAGAGAGAGCTCAGAGTTCAGCTAGGGTCTGTGCAAATGGCTTATCAACATGTAGTGCACATTACATGTGGTATATGTTGCTGTCAGTTTGTTTGTGTGTGTGTGTGTGTCAGCGAATGCACGGCAGAGAGAGAGGTGACACTCAGTGACTCATGGTAGTTGAGTGATCGAGCAGATGGGCCTCCCCATACCAAACTATCAAACTGAAGACTCTCTTCACTCACCCTTCAGTACATGATGTTTGTACCCGCAAGCCATCATTTAGCTAAAGCCGTTTCAACCAGGTTATCATAGCAACACTGAGAGTGTAGTAATACTTCATCTTGGAACTGGTTTTGCTATTTTTTTTCTTCAAAAAATAGTTTTGGTTGTTAACACCACAACACAGGTTTCAGAATGACAAGGATGCAACCGAGCATTTGTGAAAGAAGAACAACATGACGAGAAGCAGCAAAAACAAACAAAAACAACAGGAGCAAAGGAGGAAGCAGCTTTCATGCTATACTACATGTAACTGGGTTTGGATTTAAGCCCCAATCCATAATCTGTGACTGCAACTTTTCATCCCACCTATCAAAGGTCATGTACATAAAGATTAGGAATTGGACCATCATGAATTAATAATAAAAAATTAATAAATTTACTGCATTATATCCAACTGGACATTTCTTAGTTATAAGCTCTATCGCCTGGATTTGGTTTGGAGGCCAAGTCAACTTATTATTGAACTGTAACTGATTGATTCCCTCCTTTCGCATCCTCTCCTTCATTTCATCGAGGGCTCCTGCCTGCTTGATGTTTTATTTTTTAGTTTTGACAGATTTGCCGATATAAGTACAAAGTGGAGATTAAGCAAAAATAAGAGGAAAGCAAAGATCACAAAGTCATAATAAATCCATTCATAACTTCCCATGTGTCACATCTTAATCCCATCTACACCGTGCATTTGTTGAATGTTCACTGTCTACCGATGTGTGTATTGACAACATCTTCAAATGATGTATAATTAGTGCAGAAACAACTGTTGTGGTGCTGCTGACTACACGCTAACAAATCCCAGCCTGAAATAAAAAGGCACATTCTAACCTCTCCTCGCCCACGTGTCCGTCCCACCGACCTCTCTCCTGGTAGATCCATCATCACATCAGCGAGTGAAATGGAATATGCAGAGTGGACCTCTGAAAGCCTGAAATGTTGGTCACACACACTCCAGTCAATCAAATCAGCATGTTTTCATGCAGTCCTCAGATGTACTGAAAGCTGACTAGGTTTGCTGTGTGTGTATGTGATCATTGACGTTGTGTACAATTATTGAGATTATTTTCTGTTTTTTTTTAATATGCACTGAAAAGCAAATAATTAATATGGATGTTTTGCCTGGTTGAGATATTTTTCATCACGCATTGTAGGACAGCGATTCTGCATGAACCCATGTTATGGGCTTAATGCCAGCTGGAGCATTTTCCCCTTCGACAAAAAATGTCGATATTTGATTTTCTTTGTTCAAAGCAAAGATGATACACACTGTGCTGCATGCCATTTGTTCTCACAGATTCCGAATTCATACAAAAATCCATATTTTAACAAAAAAAATGTATAGAAAAATGTATCATAGATCAAACCAATCAACTCTGCTTCTACATACATGACCTTTTTATATTAAGCCATATGAGTTTTTTGATGTGTGTAACATTATAGTGATCAAATTTCATTCAGATGCTATTAAGACAATGATTACTTCATAGAGAATCCACATTTCATTACCAGCTAGTTCTCCGTAGGAATGCATAACAGCACTATTGTCCAATTGTTAAGATAAATACATGAGCAAGCACAAAAAGCAAATTGGGTTTTTGCCCTAGACAACCATGAGTGCTGCAAAGTATTAAGTTGTACGTGGTTATGCACTAACTGTTAAAGAAATCCATTGTGTACAGTATACAAGAGAACAAGCTATTCCTCGGGAGGAACTCACTATTATTACAAGTTCCCCAATACATCTCATCATGAAGGCTGCCCTTTGTTTCATTGTAGAGGAGCCACACAAAGCCAGAGGTCAAGTTAACCGCGACTTGGGAAACCAAAGCCAGAACAGTTCGCTTCAGGTTCACTGTTTGTGCGTGGGGTGGTGCAAGCTGTGGTGCAGGAAACCTTACATGGCCATCTCTCACACTACACTGTCCGCCTGTCTGGCAGTCCCTCTTTGTTTGTTTCTCTCTCTCTCTCTCCCTCTCTCTCTCACATCTCTTGTCTCTGTCCCTCTGAGCTATTCCTGGATTCCTCACCGAGGTGAAAGGAAACAGGAACGGCTGTAGTGGATGTTGGTACGCGGCAGCATTTTTTTTTTCTTCTCTTTTTTTTTCTTCTCTGTCTTCCTCTTGTAATAACCCCCCCTCCAGACACAGTCAATATTCCTCTGGTAATGGCTTTGTGCCTTAGCCAGTTGGGAAGACATTTCCTCAAACATGTTTGTGTGTCGAAAGCCATTCTTGTTTTCCCGTAGATGGAATGTGTGTGTGTGTGTGTGTGTGTGTGTGGGGGGGGGGGGGGGGGGGGATGTGAGTATTTGCATGCGCACTTGACAAACAACACGGCTGAAAATGTAGGTAGGTCAACTGGATGGATCTGAGTCAGCAGGATGCAGATGAGTCCTTCCTTTATATTGCCATGTGGATGGATATTTTAAAACAGTAGCACAATCTCCATTGAGTCTCTCCTGCACCGCCGCACCACTGGGACACTCCCCAACTCCCTGTTGTGCTTACTGGAACCTTGGCAGCCAGCTGCCTCGTCGGCCAATTAGAAAAGCTTTTACTAAAGCTCCAGCCAATTGGATTAGTGATACATTTCCTTGTCAGATGAGACTCCGAATATGCTGCTGTATGCTAGAATCTGAGAACTGGTAGGCAGACTCCTGTTTCGCTGATAAGCACTGGGGCACCAGAAAAGCACATGCTGCAGAGGCAGCAGCAGGAGAACGAGACACCTTGAGATGCTGCTGGAAGTCCTCAGCTACAGAGTGTGTTTGACTGAGATTCTGAACCGTTTAAACCAGCAAGGTTATTTAAAGCAAACCAGAACGCAGGCAGCTGAGGGACCATGAAGCTGCTTCCTTGGCTACTTCAGCGTGAACAAGGACAGAGAGCAGACATTTTTTAAATAAAACTGTCACTTTTCCTGCAGTGACTTTCTTTTTTACCCTTTTAAACAATGTGTTTGTGTTTCCTTACCAGAATCAGGGCTGTGGTGAGAGACAGTGTTCAAATAGTTTGAGGCAAATTTGTGTTTGGGCTGTATCAATAAAACTGACTGGATTCTGTTTGGAATCAAGTGAAATGCTGTTGTTGACCCGACTGAGTGTGGAATAGATTAGAACAAATTTACCCAACAAAACGGTGGTTATCTGGTTTGTGACCGTTATTTAATTGTCACGCCACTTTGTCTGTGTTTGTCGTTGCCATGCACGCTCGGTTTACCTTGGTGTTGCAGTTCCCCATACGTCCTCAATCTGGGAATCTGGGCGCAAGTAAGCTCCATAAATCAAGGTTACTTCCAAAAACATCCATTATGCTTCATTCGCCTCCTTTATATGAAAAACGTATTTCTGCTATTCCGATTAATGTATTTTTGTACCAATTCAAAGACTTAAATGAATGCCGTATGTGTGTAAGAGGACAACGAAAGGCAAAAATAACCATACAAATAGTAAGATAATAAGAGAAAATCATTCTTATAAATAAATACTACATACTCATAGTATAGTATCTGTCTCTTTCCCTCCGTCTTATCGATGCTGACATGAGTTCACTGCAGAGTCGAAGCTGGCGAGAAAGGGTCTGTGAGAGTACTCATGGGGGCTTGGAGCGCACTCACTCAACCAGACAAGTACGCACACTTTCCCAACCTGTCCTGTCCCCAGAAGTCTGCTCACTTTGGAAAGTTGCCACCGGATCACATAAAAAAGACATGAACCAACACAAGAAAAGAGGCAGAACTGCAAAATTCACCGACAATTTTTGAAGCGTACGGGCGAGGATGTAATTACTCAATCTCTCCCTCTCACAAAGTCTACAGTACGCAGCACAAGAGGAGTATTATGTGGCCGCAACAAGCAAAGACTAAAGACGTCTGTGTTTTCACTATAAATCAACTGTATCCAGGCAAGTGAAGCGACGGCTGGGTATTAAAAGAAAGACGCATTTCTCTAGCAAACCGGGGCAGGTGTGTACATTGGTACACCTCCTGCACATGAAACAAGGTGGAGCAAACTAAAATAACCCAAAAGCATCAGACCATTAATCAAGCCTGGAGAACAGGGGGCACAAAGAGCTGATAAAGTACTGAAACCAGCACAGACCAATGAGAACCAGCAGACCACAGCAGAGACCAAATACGGCTCAACGGGTCGGGCGATGAATACAGAAACAACCTGTCCACACACACACACACACACACACACACACACACACACACACACACACACACACACAACCTGTCCACACACACATGCACAAATAAAATGAGAAATGCTGCCACACGTTTAATGGAGCTGTTTCAGCACCGAGAGGAACCGTTTGGAAAAGTCCTGCATACAGTATGCAGCTTGTGCCACCGAGCCATAACAGGTTTGGGTAATCCAGCAAGCTGGTTGAGCGAGAACAGAGAGCAGTTCAGGACACACACACACACACACACACACACAGAGCTTATTGCACATAAGAACAAATAAAATGAGTGTAGCCTAATTTTCTAACATCAGGTCTGTACTCAATTGTCTTTTTGGTTAGCCACGTTCACATTATTATTAATAATAACTTAATTTTTTGACACACACACACACACACACACACACACACACACACACAGTTATGCTTTATACCGCATGAGGAAACAACCTCGATGATGAAATAATGACTTCAATAGCTTACTTTTAGTTCCCTTTTAACAGTGCCTCGTGTGGGTTTAAAAAGGGGAAATGAAGAAGAAGAAAAAACCTGAACATCACAGATACTAAAAGAACAACTAAGAGGATCTCCAGCAACCGGACAAAAAAAACATTTATGTTAAACAGCCCTCAGTGGGTTTACATGCGATCGTTATCTGGCAGCACAGTGCGGAAGTGGGTTATCGTCAGACACCTGCTGTAAAAAGATGAGCCTATAGAGTCAAACCGCCACCTTCACCGGATAATTCAGCAAGACGTCGTCCGCAAACACAGCGACTGTAAACAACGGAAACTCACAGCACGAGGGAAGTTAACGTCTCATCACGTGTAGCCGAAAAGTTCGTCTTTTTGGTTCCTTTACCACGCGGAATGACAAAGGCGAGAGCAAGCAACGGACTAGATAACGAAGTACGGTTACACAGAAAAGTCCCAACTCCTGCCGGTCTCTGTCAGCGTGACAGCGCTGAGCACGCACGTTATGCCCTCTCGTCAAAATACAGGAAATAAACAAAGCTAGAAAGAAAATATCAACCAACTTACGGTGTTGGAGACAAACTGTCGATGGTTCCGTCGCTGCTACCAAAACATAGAAATCCAAAGTGGCAAAAAACAAAAAAAATCCGAGCTCAGTGCGACAAAAACGAGCCCCGATGTGAGCTGTCAACGTCCGGCCGCGACGAGCAGCGAGTCGAGACTACTTGTGCCTTGACAACCAGAGGGGAAGCGAGCGCGAGCCCGGAGCCGCCTGCTGGTCTCTCCTCTCGCGCACGAGACGCGAGAAAGAGGACGAGAAGATACCTACAGATGAATGGTGGCGGGGAGTGCGCATGCGTGGACTGGCTCGATTCATTCCGGTGGAGTAGGGCTGCGGGAAGGCAAGATACACGGCGGGGCACGCGCGCTGCGTTTATGTGCTTGTTTGTTTATTATTCCGAGGAAGTGTTTAAGGCGAACTGTGGAATAAACAACCGCAGAGCTGTGGACAACAGGGTTGTTATTCACATAGTGCGTCTAATTTCAGTAATTTAGGACTACCATTGATTATTCTCGCCATCAATTAGCCTGTCAATATTTTTTCTCCAGATAAATCTATATCAATCATTAAATCGAGGCTCTAATGTCAGAAAATAGTGGCCATAACAAGTTCATAGAGTTCTTATTTTGTCCGGTTGTTCGTCCATGTTTAATCGACTGCGATAAAGAATCACTCAGAAAAATCAGGAAGCTGAAATCTGAGTATGTTTTGTTCTTTCCTTTTTAAGTCGTGAGTTAATTACTTAAATGCTCGATTCAGTCATTTTCTGTTGGTCGACTAATTGATTTTTCGCCTAATCCTGTCAGCATTTAATTTGATTTAGTTGCCAAACAATAAAAATGAAAGCAACGCCTTTTAATTACCCTAGGCTATATATTCAAGTAAAAAAAAAACATTTAACATTTAATAAGAAGTGGGGAGAAATCCTGATTTAAAAAAAACCTAGGAATATATCCTGACTCCCTCTCCAGAGAGGCATTACTCTCTCCCGATCCCAGACAGTCTTATAAATAATTCAGCAATAAAAGCTTCCCTCTGCCTGGTTTGCATGCAGCACCAAAAGAAACCTCTCACACTCCCGACCCCCCCTGCACGGCGTCAATCCACGCGACCACGTTACCAATTACAACAAATCTCGAAGCAAAATAAAGTTCAATCAACATTCTTGTTTCGCAAATGGCCGTGGCCGGTCAGCCAGATCAACCAGGGATTAGAAGGCTTCTGTCAACTATCAATAGCCTCGTGCGCCTGAAAGAGAAAGGTGGGGGGGGGAGAAGGTGGGAGGGAGGGAGGAGCGGAGTGGCGGAGTTTCAAGACGCAGACGGTGCGGAGCAACTGACCGATGATGCTGTCCGTCCTGCCCGCGGATCGGAGGAGAGCAGAGAAATTAGCCGCAAGCGACGACACATTTAATCCAAGACATCCCGTCCCAGATCCGCGCACGTGAACCGCACAACAAGGCGACCCGAGGCGCCTCGCGGCGATAAAGGCGCAAAAAGTCACCAGGGGAGAGGGGAGAGGGGAAAAGGGGAGGGGGGGGGCAATTTACCTGCACAACGCTCCCGTTCAGCTGCCGATATTACTTCCCACTCAGTGTGGCTTTCAGCGCTGCCGCTCACTCCGAGCAGCTCGCGGCCGAGTGGGAATTTAGACAACGGGATTTGTTCACGTGGTAACGCTCGGTGCTCCTAATTGGTGGAGCGGCTCGAGCCGCTGCTCGCGCGCACCTGTACGGTGAACGGTGCAACGGTGCAGCCAGGGAGAGAGAAGGAGGAAGAGGGAGATTGAAGAAAACAGATTGGTGCAGGATAGAGGCCCCTATAGCCTTGCATTAGATGTATGCAAGGCTAAGCGTGTGTGTGTGTGTGTGTGTGTGGGTGTGGGTGCTTGTGTGCGTGCGTGTGTGTGTCTCAAAAACGATATTACGTTATTATTAATAATAATATGATGGTAGCTAAAGCTATAGACCTGAAAATTAACACATGACTCTTAGCATTTGGGCACTAAGACACATAGGGACATTCTTTGGCATTTATTAAGAATGAAAATAACTTTTCAAATTACAAAGAAAATGTAAAGTCACGTGTTTTCCTTTGGATTATGTTTTGAAAAACATACATTGGAATAACTGCTTCCAATACAAAAGATAATTCCAGATTCATGACATTTTGTATGAAACATTAAATGTGTAGAAATGACGTCTTTGTGTAAACCCCATTTTGCCGACCAGTGAAATATGACTTTGGAAAATCCACAAAATTCTGTGATATTGTTGGTTGAAAAGAGGCTGAAATCAGAGCGTATAGAGATCAGCATTGAAATCCCAGTTAGTGCTCACTGGGTGGGCTTGAGTGCTTCAACAAAGACCCATGCATAGTTAAAGCCAGTCTTTACTGTGGCATTAGCAACATTAGTAACATCTGTCACGCACAGAAGGATTGCCATCGCCCTCTATTGAATGAGATACCCACAGATTACTGACATAATCACATTACCTTATAATATAGACACACCAATTTACACACTGCGCCGCCTTTCTGCTCACACTTCTATTCTGCTGTTAGTGTTGGCAACCTTTTAAGTCTTACTTTCCAATTATAGCAACCATTTTTTTAAATGTCTTTATTTAAAAATATCACAACACTAATATCACGTCATCTCATGTGAAACCTGCAAAAAGTCCCAGGCTATTAATGTACTGGATTTACAGTAATTTGCCTCTTCAACTTAGAGTGAAGCCCAAAGGTCTGCCTATCACCCACACACACTCTCTCTCTCACACACACACACACACACACACACACACACACACACACACACACACACACAGTTACAAAGAGATTTATGGTTGGAGCTTGTAAGCGAGGCAGCAGCAGAATACAATGCCGTACCCCAATCCCATTTCAACACGTGCACACACACACACACACAACACACACACACAGTTATTCATCTACCTACTGGGGCCACAGCATAGTAGCAGTCAATGGTGCGGGAGTATTTTTAGATTTCTTGTGGGTTGCAGATGCTGCTTTACTCAACCAGGCCACAGCAAGTAGAACAGCGTTTTCACTGTAACATGCAATGCCCTCCACTTCCTCTCAGCCTCCCCTAAATGTTTGCATTCCCGTATTTGGTGTCGATATTGAGAGACATTTGGAGGGCAGAGACTGCAATTGTTCTGTCACTAGCACCGCAGCCGTCTCCGATCTGAATGTTGTGCTCTTAGTATAATGAGCGGAGATGTTGTAATATCTTCTCTACTATCATCTTGTCTCTGTACGCGGGCTTCTTCATTAGTCCTGGCAGATTAAACCAACTGGCCCCCAGGCTTTTGGCAGTGATATGGCTCTATGTTTTCCCCCTGCTCAGTCTTGGCCTAAATTAAAAGCATGTTTGGTTTTTAGGGCAACGTAGGACATTTATAATTGACAAAGAGAAATCTGACACAGTTGCAGCTCCAACGGTGGAAAATAAACAGCACAGCCTCTTCATGCTAATACATATGCGTGTATAACCAGTTGTCATAACCGCAGTTTAAGCCTGAATGTAAGTCCCGTTTCAAGACTGGAGGGCTTCCCCTCGGTTTTTTTGGAGTCACGGGGGTGGAGATATATTATCTAGGAGAACAAAAGAGCAGAGAACAGAGCAATCTCCCCCTCCTCCTGTTTTCCTCTATCCCTTCCTTCATCTGCCCCCGTCGTTTCTGCATCCCCCCCATCCACACAACGCCTGCCATCTGACACCCCCTCCAAGGAGCTCTTTTTCAGACTCCTCAAACACACACACACACACACACACACACAGCACGCACATAAACCTTGTCTGGTGGTCGTGAGGAAGAGCTCCTACGTTCTAAATCCAAGCACAAAGAAACAGGCCAAATGGCAGACGGAACAGACAGACACCCTCTCTGCACGTTAATCAGGCCTACGTGCACATTATGAAGCAGAAGGAAGGAGAGAGGGACTTTCTGTTGGAGGACCGTGGTGTACTGTAGGTCGCAGCGGGCGCGTGACAACCGTTGGTCAGTTGGTGCGATGCCACCTGGCTGTCTGACCACAAGCAGGACATGGCTGCTGGTGTGTGTGTGTGTGTGTTTGAGGAGTCTCGCTGGGCCGGACAGAACTTCGACGGGCAGCAGATGGCGGTGCCAGCATGGCATGGGCATACGAGCAAGGCGGACTCACACACATGGGTGCACACAGGCGGCCCTGGCTGTGGTCAGACTTTTCGATAAACACCAATCTAACTTTCACACCCCACCGCCTCTTTGTACTCTTTATCAGCCGGCGCAAAGATTCATCCATCTCCTTCTGCTTCACTCATTCTCCTCCTCGCTTATTAGCACTCGCGATTGTGCCGGCCACGGTGCCTAATTTCTTTTCTAATTAAAAAAAAAATGTCCTCCATGTGTTACGGAGGAGATGCCGTGTCACCGTCAACAAAAGAATAATCAATCTGCCGAAGGATCTGTGAATGAATGCCATTCAACGCAACACAATGCAGGTGACACCCAAGTCTTTTGTTGCTTTTTGAATATGATCTCATTGTGATGTTTGAGTTGCAACACAAATGAGCTCACTCGTGTTTGCACATATGAACATACAGATGCACACACCTTCAGGAGGCTGTGGCTGAACAGCTGTCTCGGGAGTGAACGACGTCTCTATTGTGGGTGTGTGATGGATGAGACGGGAGCATTTAATGCAGCGCTGTGGTGGGCTACGGACTGGAGGGGGGGATTTACTCTGCTAACAATGTGCAGCTTCATAACTGCAGTTAATGAAAAAGGATGTTTTGGAGTGGCTGTCCTTTTCTATCTCAGAGAGGTGAGGATAAGAGCCGTCAAACTAGGATCATGTGGAATGAGCGGATGATGACATGACACTTTCACAATGCTGGTATTGAACATAGAAGATGGATTTGCTTTGAGAGAATGTATGTATCTACTTTGGGAGAATTGCTTCATATCTAGCCTTTAAATCAATAACTTTCGGTCGCTTCCCTTTCAGACATACATACACACACACAGACATACACACACAGACATACACACACACACACACACACACACATGCACACTGTAGAAGAAATTGTGTTACCTTAGAATTCTTATTTGGTTTTGTATAATGTTCCTTTCTCTCTAAACATCAAATGTCCTGCTGAGCTGTTTTCCATTGTGTTAACCCTTGCCGTCTTGATGAAAAGACTCTTTGATCTTTCCCTCTTCCTGAATGGTCTCTGTCTCAAATACATTGATCAAGGCCCGATGAGTGACCCCTGTAGTGACATCGTCTAGCTCTCCCAAGAACGGTCACACCTTAACAGATGTCTCTTCCTCTGCAGAGAGACATGTGCTGATTCAATGCAAATCCACTCACGACGCCTTCCCTTTTGTTCTATCCAACTGTTCTGTATAAATTCAACTCAGCCAGGCCATTCCTGAGACTGGATCTTCATAGACACACTGTGAATTTCTTTTCTCCACTGTCAGTGATTAAACCTCATTTGAACCAGCTACAGAATTGGACCTGAAGAGTTTTCTTCCACAATATGGCGTTGTCGGCATCTCGCTAACCCTGGGCTAGAGGACGTCTGGACTGGATGGAGTCATTCTGAATATTAGCAATCGGCGCCAAAATTAAAAGGGTAAGGAAGCCTCTTGTAAAATTCCTAACTTTTGCTGATATTCACAATGCCCTGTCTCAAGTCCGGATCTTCCATAGACCCAGGTAACGCGATTTAAATTTTCAAATAGCAGCAGTTGACTGCAGGCTGTTCTGGTGAGTTTTAAGAAAAACAAAGGCCTTATGTAGTATAATAACAGATTGCATAGTGGAATTCTCTATCACCTTATGGGTTTGAGTTTTTCTCGGTGTAACAGATTATTATATGAGGTGGATGGTATTGTTATGGAGTAACCAGGCTTCCATACATATTGTCATAATTCCTATTGGTAGCATAATGACAGTTTGCATGATGGAATACTCCCTGACCTTATGGGTCTGAGTGTTTTTTTATGTGAGAGATTGTTATGTGAGGTAGACAATTTTAGTGGAGTGAATCAGTCTGACACTATATTGTCATAATTCCTAAACTTGGTAGCATAATGACAGTTTGCATTGTGAAATTCTCCCTGACCTCAGGGGTCTGAGAGTTTCTCAATGTGAGAGATTGTTATGTGAGGTCGACGATATTTCAGTGGGGTAGCCAGTCCGCCACTCATATTGTTTTAAATCCTATTGGTAGCATAATGACAGTTTGCATTGTGAAAATTGTCCCTGACCTTATGGGTCTGAGTGTTTCTCTATGTGAGAGATTGTTATGTGAGGTTGACGATATCTAAGTGGGGTAGCCAGTCCGCCACTCATGTCATCGTAATTCCTACTTGGAAATGTAATGACGATTTGCATGGTGAAACTCTCTGTAATCTTATGGATTTCAGTGGTTCTCTTGGTAAAAGATTGTTATATTGAATGAATGACATGTGTTTAACCGGTTTAAAAGTTGTATGAGCTCATTGTAACATCTTGTTTTTTTCAATGTTGTGTGTTTGTGTTTTGCTGTGATTTAAGGCCCGCTGCGGCCATAAATATGTTGTTTTCTTACTATAAGAAAGTATTGCTAGAATTAAGTAGTTGTTCAGGAGGTTACAATCGAACACAACATTCCAGCTCTAGTTCTGTGTCTGTTTTGATTCATTTTTTCCCAACCTACTTTAGTTTTCTTTTAAATACATTATATTCTATTTTTTTCTTTCTTTTATTTTCTTGTTACTAAAGACTGTTAGTAACTTGCCCTTTATCCCTTCTCTAGCTAGTTGGGTTGTCCCTCTGTTTTAATTAGTTTCCCCCTCCCTGCCTTTTGTTATTTACTTTTTTGTTCCTTACTGTAGTTAAACTGTTTAGCCTGTTGGTTTGTTTATTTTATTTTATTTTATTTTATTTTAATTTACTTCACCCTACCTACCTTTTATCATTTGTAAATATTTTTTGTTTTTCAATTTTATAATTTCTAGTCTCTCATAACTTATACTGTACCTTATCCTTCTGGTATTATCATTTCGTTTGAGCCGGTTGTTTCTGTATTCATTAATTTGCCCCGTTTTATTCTTTTTTATTATTATTCTTTTTTTTTACAAATGTTTTTCCCAATTTCTTAAATATTATTATTAATTTTCTTGTTAATCATTTTATAATACTTTATTTTTTGATTCAAGTTAAATTTTTATTTTATTTTATTATTTCTCTATCATTCTATTTTTCTTTTTGTTTTTGTTGTTGTATTATTATTTTATTTTATCTTTATTTTAATTTTTTTATTTGTTATTTCTATTTGTCATTTAGTTATTTTTGCATTTATTTGATTTCCAAGATGGGTAAAACCCAAAGCAAACAATGGGTTCCTGAGAGAGGGACCCTTGCATGGTACATGTATGTGAATGTCGGAAGTGAGTGTGTTGAAAGTGTGCCAGACTGGTTTGAATGGACACAAGGGACAGATAAATGTTTTCCATTAGAAGGATCACTCGACAAGAGCATATTAGAAGCTTTAAAAAAGATATTGACTGATAAAGAAAGGGATAGAAAACTTAAAAAGAAGGTAAACTGGCTGAATTACATGGCTTGGTGTGAGGAAGGCGAACGAAGGAACACAGCCAGCAAACTAGCCAGTTTGAAGAATACTTTTGAAAAACAAATGCAGAAAGATACCAGTACTATGATGGTTGCAAAGACTGATAAGAAAAGTGATAAAACCAGAAAAGACGCGCATCAAAAACAAAAAAGAGTGGACACATCCTATCCACATTTGCCAACCACTCACAGTGACAGTGATGATGATGACTTTTCTCCCCCCCCGTATGCTCCGTCACCTAATGCAAATGAACAATCAGTTCAAATAGATTCACCCCCTGTGCAAGCTAGTGCACCAGGTAACAATATGCAGCACGAACCCCATACCTCTGCATATCCAGACAGCACGACAACTAGCTCTAGAATAACACGTTCACGAACTGATAACAATACTTGCAATGCAGGAAATACAAAGACTCAAATGCCAATGAGACAAGTAGCAACTACCACAGGTACCACCGAGGTTTACAGGCCATGGTCTCCTAGTGATCTGGCATCTTTAGTTGCTAGTTTCCCTGTCCTTAAGAATGACCCTGACAAATTTGTTCAAAAACTGAAACAAATAGTGATTTGTTATAAACCTACAGCAGCCGATATCTGTCAACTGCTCTCCGCTGTACTGGATAATCAATGGCCCTCCATCAAGAGTAAGGTTAGTTGGCCACAGACTCTTCCAACTGACCAAACCGAAGCTGATCATGTATTTGATCAGCTGTACTCAACATTATTAAACATCTCCCCACCGATAGTCAACTGGAAAAGAATTAATCAATGTAAACAGAATGAAAAAGAATTGCCTCAAGAATATCAACTGCGTTTGACAGAGGAATTCAAGAGACACTCAGGTTTAAAGCCAGATCAGTGGACTACGCTTTTTGTTTGTTATTACGTAAATGGATTGTTGCCTAGCCTATCTGAATCTTTGAAACAGTTGTGTGTGTCATGGGAAGGGAAAGAAATGTCAGAAATTAGCCTGACAGCTGAACATTTGCATCGCCAAATGAAGGAGAAAGAAACTAAAACAGCCCAAACGCTGTTAGCAGTTCAAATCAGAGCTTATGAGAAAATGGCAGACAAAACAGACAACAATCTTAAGAGACCAAGGCAACACAGAAGAGTTAAACAGAACAAACAACCATTTCGACAATATCCAAATCCTGATTTCACCAAACCATGCAACGGTTGTGGACGATTGGGACATTGGATAAGAAACTGTCCTAATCAACAACAGCAACTTGCAATACAATCGCCTGAGACTGCCTCCTGGACAGTTGCCAGGCCTTTCCCTAACAACCAATAGGGGTGGCCAAGGGACACATCATCTCAAATGCTCCAACGTCTCACAAAAAATGTTAATGACGAGCCCATGCTTACTTTATCTGTAAATGGAAAACCTGTTAACTTTCTTGTCGACAGCGGTGCTTCGATGTCAGCCATCAATCCTAAAGACCTGCCCTCTGTTAAATTGTCTTCTGAAGTTGTTAACACAGTAGGTGTCTCCGGTATCACTAAACAAAACCCAGTAAGTATTCCAATGACAGTGGAATTAGGCCCCCTATCTGGAGAACATGCTTTTCTAATGGCTACTGATACCCCTCTGAACTTACTGGGTCGTGATTTATTATGTCAATTTGGCTGCACCATTAAATGCACCCCTGATGGGGTATATATTGATGTACCTGATGCTAACGTTAATACTGTGTTTTCTATGCTACAACAGGTTTCCCGATCAGTGAGCTACGCTTGGCAGTTGCCCTCTCCTCAACTTTCTTTAAAACTTCAAACAATATATGACCATATAACCAAACAACCCACTTCTCCTTTCCTTTCTTGGCTGATTTCTGAAATATCTGACTCTTTGCTCTGGTTCCCCTCACTCCATTGTCTAGCTCATCATGATGCAGTTCCAAATTCTGCGTATACTCAAAAAGCAGAGCAAGATGAAGGAGCAACCTCCCTCTTGCATGTTAATGATATATATTTTGGTCATGCTGGAATTGCACTTGATGTAAAACTATCTCTCACTCAACAACCTATGTTTCAGAAGGATGACGGTGTCCCCCACATTGCAATAGCTACCGCTAAAAACTGCGACACCTTGGAGCTGGGCAAGATGGTAAAGTTATTCCAATGTTGTAATGACAAAACATTTTGTGATACTGTAGCCAGTTACCCACTGTACAAGGTTGGCTCTTTGGGGTACATCCTGTGTGTCTCTTTTGACCCACAACCTGTTATCTTCTCAGCCCTTTCGCAGACAGAACCACACCAAGCCCCCCAGCCTATTTCTCCATCCACAACCTCCTCCCATCTTCTCTCCCAGATCCCTCCTACTTTGTGGTCCTCACACCCTAATGATGTGGGACTGATTCGTTCTGCTTCTAGTGTAAAAATTAATGTCAACCCAGATAAACCACTCCCAAAGAAACGCCAGTATCCCCTTAAACCCGACGCAGAACTTGGAATTGCACCTGTGATAGAGTCCCTGTTAGAACAAGGTATAATAATACCTACCTCCAGCCCCTGTAACACTCCCATCTTGCCCATACCAAAACCAAATAAGACAAGTTGGCGTTTTGTACAGGACCTCAGAGCAGTTAATGACTGTGTTAACCCTATTTTTCCTGTAGTTCCCAACCCAACCACCATCCTCTCCTCCATTCCTCCTACAACTACCCACTACACAGTGGTGGATCTCTGTTCTGCATTTTTCTCTATCCCTGTTCATCCCGAGTCCCAGTACCTTTTTGCTTTCAGTTACAAGGGCCAACAGTATACCTGGACGAGGCTCCCACAAGGCTACACAGAAAGCCCCACCCTCTATTCCAGGGCTTTGAAACAGGACTTGTCAGATGTGGTCTTTCCAGGGGGAGCACCTTGGTACAATATGTGGATGATCTTTTAGTGGCCTCCCCCTCTGCAGAAGCCTGTGAAATAGACTCTGTGGTACTGTTGAAAGCTCTAGCTAGTAAGGGCCACAAAGCTTCTTTTCCCAAACTTCAATTATGCAAAGACACTGTCACATATTTAGGACACCAATTGACAGGTAATACACGCACTCTCTCACCTAGTCGAGTTACTGCCATCTCCAACATGCCAAAGCCTCTTTCCATTCGACAAATGAAATCGTTTTTAGGAGCCACAGGATACTGCCGCCAATGGATTTCAGATTATGCACTGTTGGCAAGACCACTCCAAGACATTGCCATGCCCTCCTCACCTGAACCTCTACAATGGACTACTGATGCTGAGGACTCTTTTGTACTTTTGAAACAGGCTCTTTGTTCAGCTCCTGCTCTAGGCCTGCCAGATTACACCAAGACATTCTTTTTGTATGTTCATGAAACTTGTGGTTTTGCTCAGTCTGTACTCACTCAGCACCATGGTTCCGGAAAGCGCCCCGTTGCCTACTACAGTATTCAATTGGATCCTGTGGCGCGAGGACTCCCACCTTGCTTAAGAGCAGTAGCTGCCGCTGCATACGCTGTAGAGACTACCTCCTCCATGGTACTGGGATCTCCACTAACACTATTTGTTCCCCACTCTGTCTCCTCTCTTCTCCTCCGCTCTGAAACTCAACACTTTTCCTCCGCTAGACAGACTCGTTATGAGATAGTCCTACTTTCCACACCTAACTTGACGATTGAACGCTGTTCACCCCTTAACCCTGCTTCACTCCTACCTACCCTAATTGATGGTGAACCACACAGCTGTGAAATCTTAGTTAACCACATGCTCACCCCCCGCCCTGATCTACTAGACAAACCACTCGCAAATTCTGAGTTGATTTTATTTGTTGATGGCAGCTCATCCCGCTCTCCCACTGGAGAACTTGACTCAGGTTACGCAATCTGTTCCCTATTTGAGACTCTAGAAGCTGCAAAACTCCCCCCCTCATGCTCAGCCCAACAAGCTGAGCTCTTTGCTTTAACTAGAGCCTGCATCTTTGCAAAACATAACTCTGCAACAATTTACACGGATTCTAGATATGCCTTTGGAGTAGTGCATGATTTTGGGACATTATGGAAGCACCGCGGTTTTCTTACCTCTTCTGGTACACCAATTAAAAATGCTAAATTTATTTCTAATCTTTTGGAGGCTGTTTTACTACCTACCAGGCTTGCTGTTGTAAAATGCGAGGCGCACACGGGCGGCTCAGATGATGTGTCCCGGGGAAACGCAAAGGCTGACATTGCAGCCAAGACAGTTGCTGTTTCCTCAAATTCTCTTGTAGTGAAAATGTGTGCTTTAACCACTTCCACTGTACAGCCAGTTCCCGCTCTTCATGACGTGGCTGCCTTACAAGCTGCCACCGACACCTCTGAGCGTGCTGCCTGGTTGTCAGCTGGTTGTGTTCTCATTGATGGACTGTGGCGCTTCTACGACGGCCGCGTAGTGGCCCCACATGCCCTGATTCCTCAACTTGCTCGTGCGGCACACGGTGTGTCACACAGGAGCAAAGGGGGAATGGTTGCTGCAATAAACAGACACTGGTTTGCTCCTGGTATAACAATGATTTGTGAACAATTTTGCCAAAGATGTGTAACATGTCAGCAGCATAATCCAGGAAAACCTATAAAGACAATCCAAGCAGCCCATCCCCCCCCCTGGGGACCTTTTGTAAATATACAAATTGACTTTGTACAAATGCCAAAATGCTGTGGATATGAATATGTTCTTGTGATTGTAGACATGTTTTCAAAATGGACTGAAGCCTTTGCATGCCGGAAAGCAGACGCAAAAACAGTGGCTAAAGTGCTGCTCAAGGACATTGTCTGCCGGTTTGGAATCCCGCACAGCATTAACAGTGACAGAGGCACTCATTTCACCTCCTCTGTCCTGCGAGAACTCTGCAAAGCACTTCAGATAAAACATTGCTTTCATACTCCTTACCATCCTCAATCTGCCGGTGCAGTGGAAAGACAGAATGGAGTACTGAAAAACAAACTTGCAAAAATCTGTGCTGAAACAGGTTTAAAATGGCCTGACGCTCTGCCCATTGCTTTAATGACCATGAGGAGCACAGCCAACAGAAAGACAGGACTGTCACCTCATGAAATTCTAATGGGTAGACCAATGTCAACTCCAACAACTCCCCTTCCCCCACTTTCACGCTTAGAACTTGCCCTGATGGATGAAACTATCATTGACTTTTGCAAGGGACTGTGTTCTTCTGTCAAAGCTCTACATTCACAGGTGATTGCAGCCCAGACGTCTCCTGCTGACGGTGACTGTCACAACCTCCAGCCCGGCGATTTCATCTACGTGAAGCAGTTCAAGAGAAAGAACGCTCTTCAGCCCAGGTGGACCGGTCCGTTTCAAGTTCTACTGACCACCAACACTGCCGTGAAGTGTGAAGGACGTCCCACGTGGATCCACGCTTCACATTGCAAAAAATCAACAGCCCAGCAGGATGACAACCCAGAGCGGGACTCAACCGACCAGATGCCGACGGAGGACACCAATGTTGCTGCTCATGACCGGATTATTGTTCCTGTGGCTCCTTGACATTGCCAGCATGAACCTAGGGGGACAGCAGGTTGCTTTGGAACATCCCCCTCTTAATACTGCAGCTACGGAGCCACCAGAAAGAAGCATACCAGGGACAGCTCATCCCTCCTCAACTGCAGTCTCCAGCCATCGTCAGAAACGGGAAACTGGACCAAATGCAGTCTCCACACACGACCAAATGATTTCCACAAACACCTATATCAACCTGACTAGGATGGTAGCTTATCACAGCTCAAATTCTACCAATTGTTACGTATGTGGTTTCATCCCACATAGCACAAATGAAGGCCTCCCCCTGATGGCTCTGCCCATTTCTGACTGTGACACGTGCCATTTACTTCACCTAAATACACAGACATCTTACACCCATGAACTGTGCCCAGTTACACCTGAACTGAGACCTTTACCTTGCAAAACATCCACAAGCAAGTGTCAGACATGCACTGATGTCCCTGCTGCCATCCCTCTTAGGGTAGTTCCACGACCATTAAAGTGGTGCATTAAAGGTACCGGAGTTGGTCATGACATGGGACATTCGAACTGTGACTCGCTGTTTTATCCAATACCAAGAAGTTCTCCCAGAAAATGGACTTCGGACTACATCCCTTCACCTACAGCTTGTTCGACACTTGACATTAACTTTTCTAGGTTAGCCACAGCGGCTTCTTTTTGTTCCGTCCCAGCTGGAAAAGGGATGTACTGGATATGTGGACAAAAAGCATATGAATATCTTCCTACGGGTTGGAGCGGAGTATGTGGCCTGGGCTACGTAGTCCCAGCAATGCGAGTTGTGAATAAATTGCCTACAATTCCCTCAGGATTAAGGTCAACAAGATCCAAGCGAGATGTGTTAGTCACTCATTCACAGACATATTGGAGCCGTCTATTCGGCATGCTTATTCCAAGTTATGGTGTATTGTCTTCCCTGAATCAGATAAGAGATCTTTCCAAACGTATAGAGGATTTAGCTAATACCACTTCCCTAGGTTTGTCTCTCTTATCAAAAGAGCTGGCTGCAACCCGTCTAGTTGCCTTACAGAATAGAGCAGCTTTAGACTATCTTTTAGCATCCCAGGGTGGTACTTGTGCAGTGATTGGTGTTGAATGTTGTACTTATGTGCCAGATTATAATGCTAGCCTTTCTGATGTCATTGCACATGTTAAACACATTGCTGATGAAGTGCACACCAGCGATATTAGTAGCCCTTTTGAATGGTTGGAAACACTCATTGGCCGTTGGGGTACAAATATAGTTCAATATGTTTTTGTTGGTTTAATCTGTTTTATATTTTTTGTTGTTATTTTTTCTTGTATCAGAGCAATGTGTAAAATTATTACAGCTAAGGTGACTACTAAAATGATGATTCAACGAACTACTCACAACGTACCTAAAGAATTATTTCCTGATGTTTTCGATGAATTGTGTAGAATTGATGTATTGTAATTTTCTTACTTCACTTGATTACATTTTCTTGTGTATTTAGTGTTGTCCTATAGGACAAAATGGGGAATTGTAGAAGAAATTGTGTTACCTTAGAATTCTTATTTGGTTTTGTATAATGTTCCTTTCTCTCTAAACATCAAATGTCCTGCTGAGCTGTTTTCCATTGTGTTAACCCTTGCCGTCTTGATGAAAAGACTCTTTGATCTTTCCCTCTTCCTGAATGGTCTCTGTCTCAAATACATTGATCAAGGCCCGATGAGTGACCCCTGTAGTGACATCGTCTAGCTCTCCCAAGAACGGTCACACCTTAACAGATGTCTCTTCCTCTGCAGAGAGACATGTGCTGATTCAATGCAAATCCACTCACGACGCCTTCCCTTTTGTTCTATCCAACTGTTCTGTATAAATTCAACTCAGCCAGGCCATTCCTGAGACTGGATCTTCATAGACACACTGTGAATTTCTTTTCTCCACTGTCAGTGATTAAACCTCATTTGAACCAGCTACAGAATTGGACCTGAAGAGTTTTCTTCCACAACACGCACACGCACACACACACACACACACACACACACACACACACACACATGCACACACACACACACACACAATGTGGTTGGTGGGTAAATAAGCCTGTCGTGTGAACATCTGTTGTCAGTGACAGGTGATGGTAAGGTGAGACCACACGGTTGCCCCCAAAACCTCACACAAATAACCAACACACACACACACACACACACAGTAATGTGTACTGCCCAGGCTTTTGGCTGTTAGATTCTATCTCCGTGTCTGTGTACTGGTGGTGACAGAATGACACACCCATCAAAAGAGTTGACACTCTCTTTTGTTGACCATAATGCGATCTTCAGACCTGCTCACCAACACAAACACACTGTCCAAAAGTGTGTTTTCTTCAACTTAAATGCACTATGAACTAAAACAGATGAATGATTTTGAAATAAAAAATTAGTCCATTGTTGAAGGTAAAGTGTGTTGAGCAACATGTTGACTGCCTTCTGGCTCCAACATTGTTCCAGAGCTAACTCTGACCCCCCGACCTCCCTGGACATGGGGGACAAGTGGGAAACAAATGTATCCTTTGGGGACACATTATCATATATCATCCAGGAATTCTGAAGCCTGAGACTCAGACCGAATTGCCATTTCATTTCAAGAGCTGAATTACTGAACACATCAGAGATAATTCAGGATATTAAGGGCTCATTCTGAATACATGTTGACATGTGCATTCATTTTGCATCAGACGATTTTGAACAGGATGATCCTAGTTATTACCAAAATACAGTTCATTTTTTGCCCTTCTTTAATAGTGCAGGAAGTTATATTTTTGTGGTGAAGAGACCACGCCATTCAGATAGTGAAAGTAGCACAATTTCTGCCTCACCATTTGCATGCAATGCGCTACTTGCCCTGCATTCTTGTGGCTGGACGTGTTTGATACGCCAACGCGCTCAAAGTTGCTGGGATATGCAACTGTACACCCACACCTGCTCAAACACAGAGGCCGAGCAGACGTTAGAAGTGGAAACACGCAGAAGCTCAGTGAACCGACTTTGACGAAAGCAGACCGTTGGCTAGATGATGCAAAGCAGTGAAACCAGCGAACTCATGCTTTAGTCAGTGTTGTATCAGTCAGGCTACTGTCAGCTAACCTGAAGGTGTCTTGTTTAAGCCGCGCAAAGTGCTGCTCGTACAACGTCCCATGAAATGTACACTTCATAGGAAGAGGAGAGAAAAACAGAGAAAGAACACCAAAAAGGGCCGAGATCGACAGAAGAGAGAAAACCCATACAAGGGTAGCTCTGATTGTCAGCATTGATGTCGACCTTGACGATTATTAGTTACTTTCCATCAGCGGAAGGCATCAATCTAGCCTGTTCTACCTCTCCTCCACATGCTCCATCATTACTTGTCAACCAGCTGCCTGTTTCCTGCTTCCCCATCAAACATCTCAGTACTTTCATCTTCTGCCTTCCATTCAAATCTTTCCTCTCCATCTCCTGAGACTCTCTCCAGACCCCTGCTTTAATGTTTTTTTGCTTCAAAAGCAGCAGATGCAAGGGGAGAGCCACCAGAGACATATAGAGGAGTCCTGTATCTAAAGCTTGTTAATTAATATAGAGCCGCCTTGGTACTACTGCAATATTTCTTTGGGAACGGGATTGTTACCTGATACTCAATTGGGAAAATATCACATTCATTATGGGAGAAGAGGTGACGAACATAAATCAGGCAGAGACCGCGAGCGTCTGCCTAAATCCTCCCATCTGTTGAGTAAGAACCGACCTTGCGATCAGATCACTGGTTTCCTGAGAAGCAATCTGTCAAATATTTGGTTTAGTGGTTCTCTTTCTTACTCTTTGCCATCACAACAAACAGAAAGGTTTTTTAGATGCTAATGTAGTTTCATTCACTACATTTAATTCCTGTGACCCTGTCTTTATGTTTGCAAAGCAATTGACGACATTAGTTCACCAGCAAAGGGGCATATTAGACTAATCAACCTGCACAGAAAGCAATGACATGACTCATCAATTTAACTACCCGTATGTGGCCTTTGGCAGATAATCTGATTTAATTTTATGCCACTGATTACAATGAGACCACGTCAGTGTTTATATTATGCAAACAGTAATGGATATTTCAGTAAAGCCAAAGGACAGATGTCAGATCACATCTGAAATACAATGAAACTATAAAAGACTGCGTATTATGCTTAAATGCTGTGTATTGTATTGTATGTCCTGTTGTTCACTCAACAAGTGATGGTGCCATGCTGGTTCTACAGTCATCTGGCATGATATTTTTAAAATCATGTTTTAAATTCTGGAGCAGCACTGTGTCCGTGGTAGAGCAATTAAATTAAAATGTTCCAGAGTTTTAGGCCAATACAGACTCCGAAACTCCTTGAAATCAATTAAATATCAGTTTGTAACCATATTTGTTTGTTGGTGTATAGTGACAACCAAATGCAGGTGCAAAAATAATACATCACCATCATCATTATTCCCGGTGGTCTTACTGTTGATTCAAGCTAAGTATAATGGTAATTGTGGGCACATTTCTGATGTCTGATAGCTGGATTTGTGTATGGGTGTGTATTTCATGGTAGAGTATGTAAATCCTTTCAGACTTAGCTCCAGAGGAGTTATGTGTGATTGACGCGTCTGTGTTTTTAATACTCTCGCTCAACATTTGCATACGTGTCTGCCCTCCCGGTTCCCTAATGATGGTTCAGCCGCTGGATTCCGGGTACCATGATGAAAATGAGCGCAGGATATTTACATCTTTGGAGCTAATCCACTTTTAATGTGTCCCAGGCCCTTAATCTGTTTCTTTTATTTATGAGTCTGGCATGTTGGGCTTAAAGGTGTTAATTACAGTTCAGTTTTAGAGAGGCAGCTGTCTCTTCCTCTTTGGAGATCACGCAGCGCTGGGAGACGGGCGGTGTATGTTCGTGCATGTGTCCGCATATCTGTAGATGGGTTTACATGTACACGATGCATGCAAATGTTCGACTAAAAGCATGAATGTAAATATGAGTTGTTTCTTCTTTGCATAGACTTCCCTTGAATATACTTTATTATTGTGTGCAGGAGTGTGTGTGTGTGTGCACAAACACACCAATACCACAGAGATTTTCCTAATACTTTTCATTATCCTCTCGCTGATACAAAGGATTTCATTTCCTCACAGTTATTATAAGTTTATTCAAATCTATATGTCCTGCTATTCCCTTCATTAATACGGCTAGACAAAATGAATGACAGAAACTGTGACCAGGTTTAGAAACAGTGGATTAAAGAGGGGACGAGCCGAAATCAATGAGGAAACACATTTGTTGGGAGACTAAAGGGAAAGCTTTCACAATCTCCTTGTTTAACGTGAACACGTGTTCAAATGTAGTCTAAGTGCGTTTGATTAAATAGCTATATAGTTAATACAAATGGGTCTTATTTCATCATTATTTTGAATGAAGACCTGTAAAATGTTCTCATTTAATTGAATTTTCCTTCTGAAGACAATCTAAATCACTACGTCTAAATTTAGCCTTCTTTGAGCTGCAGTGATCAACGACATCTCCCCCAAATCATTTGAGATTGTGTTTTTAATTAGCAAGGAACAGGAAAGGAGAGAAAATGAACGAGCGTGTAGTTCTGATTTAAAATCCATCTCCGATTGTTTAATACGCAAATGTGCGTTTGTTTGTCTGAGAGAAAGAGGTTTAGATGACAGAGGAATTCAAGGCAGCTGGCCAAAAGAAAATTATTTCTCCATTGTGTGTTTATTGTGTGTGTGTGTGTGTGTGTGTGTGTGTTTGCAGGCTGAGACAATATTCACACCTGTTGAAGATTTATTTTTTTTCCCCAGACACTCAAATCTGTCATCTCTACATCTCCATCCTGCTGTCGGGTTCTCTCCACCCGTCCTCTTTTCTGCTTTCTTCCCTCAACTTTTACATTCATTTAATTCTCATTCCCACATTGTTTTAGACCAAAGATGCCTCGGATGCACCCTTCTCTTTTTATAAGTGCCTTACTTTTATCTCCCTCGTGCTGCGCAGCACTCTTCTCATTATTCCTTTCTTTCACAGTCTCACCCTCACCTCTCTAGTGACTCCGTCTTCCTCTCCTTCGCCTTTTCCTTCCTCCCAGTAGAATTTTCAAAATAATGGGGGCTGCGTAGTCATGAAATCCTGCATGCAGCTGTAAAAAGATCCAAAAGGACTAAAAGACACTATAGGCAAATATGTGCAAGTATCTTTCTTCCTTTTGTTATCTATGCAATATATAAAGTTATTTTATTATTATCAACACGGAAGGTACAATGTCTCAGATATGGCCATAATGGTAGATTAAACATGAAAAAAATTAACTAATATTAACTTTGATTCAACTTTAAGTGCATGGTGCCTAAATTACACCAGACTCTTGAGATAAAAGAAATCACTGCAGCAAATGACAAACTATGTGAAAGATGGACGCCGCTGAGACGCAGCTGTGAACTACTTCCTGTGTGGTCCAGCAGAATAACACCACACTCATTAACACCCAGCAACAGTGTCAATTTAGACAATAAGGTCTTATTTTCTTTTCCTTTTAGCCACATTTACACTCATTCATTGAAGCATGCACATGCACACGTTTATTGGTCAACAACTTTTGCGTTTTTGTGTAACGTTGTTGCTCAGCTGAAGAAAAAAAAACATCTGAGCTATGAGGTCAAGAGGTTTTGGAATTTCTGTCATGCTAACCACCGTTGTTTGAAGAACAAATATGTCGGTGCTCACATTTTTGCAGGGGGGCAAGTGGAAAAGAACGCACACTAAGAACACAGAAATAGCTCAGGAGAGTGTGGGCCTTTATTAAAGTAAGTGGAATCATTTCTGCACTTTACTAGATATAGTTAGTATTTTACCAATCATACTGCATATGAGTAAGAGAGCAGAGCACCACAGCAGTTCTTTCTTGCTATAAGATGTTAGCTTTTTTGGTAAACAGGCTGAACAAACAAGTTGTCTTGTAGAACACATGATGTTGATAATACTTAAAGTAACAAGGCAGTGAGTGTATTTATAGAGTTTTTGGGAAAGCAACAAGAGCCCACCTGTTCCTCTCTGAATTAAACATATTCGGTTCGTATAGGTACACCCTGCCATTCTTCGCAAACTCATGTTGCGTAAATGTCCAAATCAATAGGGCGTCTGGTGAGCCCTTCTGCCTGTGCAATGGATGCCAAGATAGAAGAGAGAAGTATAGAAAAGAGTGAGGGAAGAGCAAGAGCAGGACCATGGAAATTCATACTATCTGATGAGCTTGGGGTTGAACATGGTCTAAAATTGTGTATTCTTTATATTAAAATGCTGCTGGAAACCCAGGAATAAAAATAGAAGCTTAAAGCTTTAAGGTTAAAAATGGACCGCATCATGTTACAGCGCTGTAATGACATTTTCATGACTCCCGCTGAGAGCCGCAACTGGAGCCGTACTCATTATACATAAGTAATCAATGATCATGTTAATTGATCTTCAGCCCCGAGGAGCGGTCGGTCACCAGGGACGGCCCACATAATTGACTTAAATCAATGCACTCACGGTAATTGGGCTGAGAGCCAATGAAAGGGTTAGCTTTCATCCGAAAGGGCTGGTCAGGGGTGAGGTCAGCCGTCTGTAGAGAAATTGAAGAAGGGATCCAAGATGACCTTCACCTGAACTTCGCCAGGACCCAGAGGAAGTCAGGGTGATATTAAATTAAGCTCAATACTGAGTGCTGGGAGAGAGCCAGAAGCACCTAATGTTGGCTATTTAGAGCAAGATCAATCAACCAATCAGTTCAACTGTATCGGTGCAGAGCAGCAGTTTTACACATTAAAAGTGACAAAAGCATGAACATCTTCTGTAACTACGCTGTAACTCCCTTCAGCAGTAAACTTGAAGCACGAGTGAGACCGACCCGTGAGAACTGGGTTAAAAGAGTAAAATAAAATATACAATAAATGAAGTGCATGTACAGAATTATGTCCCTAAGGCTGTACTGTTAGAATTGGTTTTTACTTTGTTCACTTTCGACTTGTACTTTTTCACTGAACTCATATAAATCACTGGCTGTGCTCATTAGTACAGTGTGACAGTTAACCTGATAAGCAGGAACCCGTTGAATCTTCAAGGCCCTCTTTGATCTGACAGTTAGGTTTGCTAGAATAGATACACGCCTCAAGGACAACACCCATACATGTTTCATATTACATTTCTATAAGTTCATGTCAGAGATAATTGACCAGTAAGTTCAACCTCTGTATGGGGCAGTCCCAGCCCAAGAAGATAAAATGTGACCAGCACCCGGAAACGGGGCTAGCTCGGACTGAGATCCTGTGGGAGCTCTGCCATTTCGAGCCCAGCGCTGCCGTACTTTACCTGTGACCTGAATAAATATATTTGTGAACTGAAGAGTTCTACGGTTTATCCTTGGGCTTCCAACAAAAGAACTGGGGGTTAATAGTACGATAGGCAGTATATCAAGCTAACACAATTAGCATCTTTTTTAGCATCTGTTCACTGAAAGAACGTAGCTCGAGTTTTACACACACAAATGAAAACTTGCAGGTTAATCATATTTAGCATACACTATACACTCCCATAACAAATGCAAATATACACGTTTATCATAGAAACACAACCGTAATATACTCCTACGTATTCTATGATAGCGCTAGCGTAATGATATGCTAATTAACTCGTGGCTAGGCTAGGTGACATACATTTTTACAGTATAGAAATAAACCTTAAGTCAACATACCTCGTAGGCTGCTTTACACATAAGAGGGGCTAATCTTCTTTACTTAGTCTTCTTTTTAGTTTGTGGAATCATAATATAAGCTTGAGAGCTCATGCCATGTTACTCTTCTCCATCGTTTCAACTGTCAAGTGCGTCAATTAATCATGACGTGCGGAACGCTAAATCTGTGGTAATTAGTTCCGCCTCAAGGAATGCTACTTTACAGGTAGGAACAAAAAAAAAAAAAAAAAAAATAGCAAGATGGAAATATTAACTGTCAACGTGAGGCAGTTAAACAAACGCACCACAAATACAAACACATTGATCTGCTTTCCACTTGTTTGCAATTCTGTAACACAGTTCTTACAAAGCACTACACACGCTTTCTGACATTACACGCGCACCTTCAAGAATGAATTCTCTTGCTATTGTGAAAACACTTGCAAAACATAGGCTACACGGAGTGAATTGGCAACGAACACACCCACACAAGCACACACTGAAGACCAATCAATATGGGAAAATGAAAAAATCTATTATAGTACAAAAAGTGCTAAAGACAGCCTGCATTTTGTACAAAGTACATCAGTGTGTTGTTGCTGCTTTGAAAGAGTTCTTCAAATGGTTCATGTGTGCAACATTTTCTTTTGTAAAAGGATTGTTATAGGTTTTGGTTTTGATTGCATTTTTACATAACAGTGAGAATGTTGTATTATATTTGGCTTGTGTGTAGAGATTTGACACAATGAGACACATATTATGGATTTAAATGCATTTTTAAGTTCTCTATAAACAGGTGAAACGTACAACTTACCAACACAAAGCTTTTTTTTCCAAAATGTATCAAGAAATCGTACAATCCACTCAATTTTAACAATGCCTGTCTATGTTTTCTATCAGAATTTTACACGCCGTCTTGAACTTGCTTCAAGTGTGCTTCCTGATTAATTGTGTAAGATTCCTGTTTGTTATTTTGGTGTTGTGAAGTGGAGCGTCGACGGAGTGTGAAAGAAGAGACCAATAAGGGAGCCAACAACTTGTCTGTGCCTGCTCATTATCCCCCAGTGACAGAAGCTGTTGTTTTCATGCCACCTTCAACTCCTCCAGTCAAAGGCCATCAAGTCATCAGCTGCAAACCAGTTTGGGCGCCTGAGCTCATCTCTCGCTGTAAAAGACAATATTTTAGGAGAGAGACGGAAAAGGGAATGGAGGATATCTGGAATCCTTCAAAACAATTCTAGCCAAGAGTTATTAAATGGAACGGTCCTGTAGCCCCAAACACAAACAATATTTATTCCCAGGTCTCAAGCTTCATTTTGAAGCCACGAACATGACTCAGCGCTTTTTCTCACTCACTGTGTGAAGCCAGCGAATCAATCACAGAGTACTCGCAGGGATTTGTCTTGCAAGACGGTTGTGTCACAGTGCAATAAACAATAATTGATATAAAGGAGCGGGGCAGGAGGAATAGAGAGTAAATTACTCAGTGTTAGAGACTGCCGGGTGTTTTTGTTTGTGAGACAACACATGCTAATACTCCTCAAGAGTGTGAGAATAAGTTTGAACCGGGAAATTTGAGGAACAAGATGTAGAGAGGCATGAGTGTAAGTGAGAATAATGACACAGAACAGAAGACACTTTTCTGTGTTATATAACAACATGGAGCGTTGTCACTCCGACCACATAAAGAAAGATGTTGCCATCGGCACACAGGGTTTGATAGTATATGCTTTTCTCTACGATGTGATGGTGAACAAGCAAGCTTTTATTTGCATTTTAATTGACTGTGATAATATAGTCCATTCCCATTGCATGTGACTTCAATGCTCATGTTTGTGTGTCAGTTTAATCCACTTTAGCCACTTTTAGCTTTTTCTTTACATGACGACACTGGATGAAGGGACAGATTCTGCAGGGAACTCAGCGTTCTCAGTCCATATAGCACACACTGAGGAATTAACTGATATTCAATCATCTCCCATTCACACTGTATGGACATCACAAAGAAGGTGGGAAATTTCCCCTTCTGTAGCATTCATCGTATTTCTTATTCTGAAGGTAGAGCTTAAAGTGTAACTGAGAAAAATAATGCAAAATCAAAATAACAGGTGAAGGGGGAAGGAAGAGGGGAAATAAGAAAAAGTAGCATGTGGAATTGAGATTGTGTGCTGCGGGAGCAACATGGCCTCGGGTTAACAAAGGGAGCGGTGGAGAGAAACGATGGTGGAGGTGAGGGGAGGGGGGTGAACGGGAAGCAAGGAGAAGGGAAGGATCAACAGGCTCTTCTATATGAAGCCGAACACCTGAGGCCTCACTTCCTCTGCCTCTCTGTGGTGAGTCGGTAGCAGAGGATGAAGGCTGGATTCATCTTATTGGAGTCCAGATGTGTCGGAGATAAAGGTGTGTTTGTTTGTGTGTGTGTGTGTGTGTGTGTGTGTGTGTGTGTGTCAGATTATGAAACATGAAGGAAGCCCTTCTGTGAATAGACGGAATCAAAAGGGAATTTATAAAATATAAAAGATTACAAAACCGTTGAAGTGTGCCTGATTATATCCGATGCCATCTGTGGATTGTTGTTTTATTTTCCCATTAAAAAAAAAATCAATGTAATTTAAATATGACACTGGATAAAAAATAACAATGCATAATGATGCTAATCACTGACATATCCCAGGCTGTGATGTCCCCATCAAATACCCCTCCACAATTAAATATATATAAACTATATAAATTAAATTTTTGTTTGTGTGTGTGTTTTTTTTTTTGTTTTTTTTTTGTGGCATCTAAAGAATTACAATTTGACTATTTGGTCGTTATGATCAAGACTGAAGATTTAACTCAGCAAAAGTAGAGAATAATATTAAAATATATATATTTATGGCATTTTTTGATGATAGAGCAACTTTTTTATGAAAGTGGGACACCAGAGTTAACTTGCTAATGTTTCCATTCCTTCATTCAGTATACAGCCAGATGATTGCTTCTTGCTAACACGTGACATTAATGTTGTCTGATTACTCCATCGCACATCAGCATGATTTATTGAACGTCTGCAAAATGGGCAAAACTCTGCAAAACTCATTGAAGCTCCCAAAATCCTTCCTTTTTTAATAAGGGTCGTACTTATTCATGCTGCGGTGAGTCGGCCAACAAATTCACTTCAGACGGAGATCGTATGAACAGTGAAATCAAGCAATGCATCAACTGACTTGACAGGAGTGCACACACACACACACTGGAGGAGGCAGGCAGCTGGGGCATCATTAGAGCAAGCAACGCTGCAGACGCTCTCGGTTCCTGTCAGCGTGGATCTGACACGAGCGCTGAAGTGGGAAAAGACTTTTCTTTTCGCAAATCAGAATGAGAGGTTAAGACAATGGCAGCGCCGGGGTATAAGAGGTGATCTATTTATAAACCTCTCTGTCTCTGTGTCTGTTTGCCTCAGCCCCTTTTTTTCTTTGTTTCACCAGGATACATCTGAGCCCTAATAGGACGCTTCATGTTTGCCCTGAAGTCACACCAGAGGACACTTGAGAGGCTCCGGTGTGCCTCTGGTCAGCCAGACTGCCCTTCTGTTACCTCTGCTGTAACCTCTGGGACCAAATGAACCTAAAAGCTAAATGTAACCCTAACCCCACCTGTGTTGCTGTAGAACAGCCTGAACCTAGCAGAGATTACAGGGCATTACATTCCAGAGTTGAATTCAATATGCAGGGTCGCCCATAAAGTTGGAATAATTTGTTTTTTATAACGCTAAACAAATGCCATGCATGAATTTATTTCACCTGGGTTATTGGGACACATAATGTAATCTTTGCACCTTTGTCAAAAGTGATTACCGATGCATTTAAATAGGAATAAACAGAGGATCGTGTGAAACAAAATATTCCAGCTTTATGGACAACTGTGTATTTTTAAACCAAATTAAATGAATGTAAGGGTGCTGTAATTATTTAAATAGTTACTCTATTAAAGGCGTGCGACACATCTGTGCTCCATGATGTGAGTTTGTGACTTTGTATGATGGAACATGTCATGTAAGCTTCATATTACAGCGGCATCAAACACTGTCACGTATAACCCCCGTCAGCAAATCCCGTTCACTGGCACACACACACACACACACACAAACACACACACCTCTGTCTTTCCAGCGCTGTCATGGTGATTTCATTCCTCACACTTATTCAGACCACCCTTTAAATGAACTGTTCTGATGTGTGCCAGCTTTATTCATGTGACTGCACACGCCTGAAGGCCTTAAACTGGATTACAAAAAAACCTCCTTACATTATTTATGTTAGTAGCCAGTTTAGTTGAGGGTTTTTTTAAGGACTCCCTGCTTCAGTGACAAGAACGGAAAACACTAAAAGAGCCTGCAATTCCCAAACTCTCCGGGTTGATATTGTCTGTCCAGGCCCTCTGAGCCTCCGAGCCTCTGTGAGGGACAGAACTGCCATGTCAGCTTCTTTCTCTCACTCTTCCTGCTGTGATTTCCATAAGTCTGAAGGTCATTGAAGACTTTGCAGCATTTGTAATACTTCTGTCCTTTTAAGGTGCTTTCGAGTGAATCCTCCAAAATTCCATGTATCGTATGTATCATTCTCATTACTGGGAGCCTCTGCACCTTTCAGGAGTAAAAGACTGACTGAGACAAGCAGACAGAGGTGGAAGCAAAGTGCAAGATGATGAAAAGAAAACTCCACCTACGCACTTCTGTTGTATAACTCGTCTGAATGTGGCTTTTATTCCTCACTTGTGTTTACTGTAAATAACAATGTACAAAAATAATCCGAATCCAATTACGATGCGGTCACTTCCTCTGGTTGAAAAAACATAGAGAAAAAACATCATTAGACCATAAGTTGTCTTCTTCTAAGCGACACCTACACATTTCCCCTTTGCTTTCACCAGAGGAGTCTTTAATCTTTGATATTGTTTGCACCGATTGCATGAATACTGAGGGGGAAGATGGGGAAGGTGTTGAAGCAAATCACCTTGTGATTGTCAGAATTTGCAACAATTTCCCGACACTCCCGGTAGCTTAGCCATGAAGAAGGTTAGCCCTTATTTACAGAGGATCTGGGATGTATCCACCACTGACACGTCTAGTGCCGGACCAAGGGGAATGACATATATTCATGGTGGTGCTTCAGATGACTCAAAATAACACACACCCTGCTGTCACAACATTTCACAATGTTTACCAGAATTGAGATACCTCTCCACATTGTCTATGGATCCCCTTAAATACACACGAGACTGCATTCATCTTATTTTTTTTTGTGAAGGCACAGTATCAGCAGCTAATATCTCAAAACCAGCACACAAAACTGAAACCATGTGTGTGTATATACCTTTGGGGGTAAGTGAGATGAGTTTTGGTGAGATGATATGCTGACAGCAGAATGTGAAAAGAAATATGGCACTCACAACATGTCAAATATTGTTTAAAGTCACACAGACAACCCACAACCTTACCCTACATTTCATACATGTATTTAAATCTGCATTAACTGATTGTTTTTATTTATTTTTTGCCACTTAGGGACAGCAGACTGCAACCAAAACATATCAACGCTGCTCATCTGATGTAGTAGTTCTTTCCGTATTAGTCCTCATTCAGCGATTTAAGGTAAAGATGTAGGCAATTTAAATATCAGATGTTAAAGCTAAAAAGGTGAAAGAATGACAGAGCTCCTGTGTATTTGAAGTACACACAATTGCTGGTAAAGAGAGCTGGAGTTTATTCTATTCTCACGCACGAATCGTTGTTTGGACAAAAATCTATTCATTGATTCTTTAGAGAAAGAGGATTCATATTCGTTTTTTTTTTTTTGTATGAACACAGCTTGAGCTGCCAGCACATTCACACATGAGAAGACATTAAGAATACTCAAAAAATACTCTTAATGAGGAACTAGAAAGCTGCTCTCTTCACCCCGCAAATCAAATAAATATGCAAATATGGACAGCGGAATACTTCACACGCAGACAGGATCTCTGTGTCTCAGAGGCTGTTTCCCCCACCGTGTCGAGGGATTAGGTGTGTGTTTGTACTTTGACAGCAGGATGATATTGCATCGTTGTGGATTCTGGAATTGGTTGGTGGGAGAGTAGACCACGACGCTTAGATAATGAAGACGGAGAATGCAATAAATAGGCATATGAGCTTAATGAGGAGGAGAGAATGACGGATAGTGTAGAGCAATGTTTCTTTTAACACTACATGCAAAATGCTCCTCCAAACGCACACACATGCAACCACACACACATACCCATGTGCAAACAGAGTAATGCATCAAGTAATGTAATTACAGCAACCCGGCTGAGCAAATGCATTTGAACGCCAAAGAATACAAGCGTAGAACATTACAGTCAGATTTTCATACATCAGCGTTGTTTTCCACGGGATAATGATGTTGTAGCCTTGCAGCAAATAGAGACTCCGTCTTTCTGTCAATACGCCCGCTGCCCATCTAAACTCCTGCCTCTTATTAGATTTCGCCCATTAATAATTGATGTATTTGCACCTCCCCCATCTCCCTCAATCTCTCTCTTTTTGTCTCAGCCTCTCAGTCAGCTGTGGAGAAGGACACTCAAGGTGGAACAATGTGATTTTGCGTGTGTGTGTGTGTGTGTGTGTGTGTGTGTGAACCATAAAACAGAGCAGAGATCATAGGTCCTGGTGTCAGGGACTGATGGACAGATGAAGAGATGAGGAAATGGAAAGAGAGAGGCCGAATTCATGGCTCACACGCAATAAAGTGCATCTATAACAATACAAATACAAAAATAACAAAACATCAGAGATGCTTTGGGTAGAGTAGATGAAACATTTATGATCTGCTTGCAGAAATTAGGTCACAGTGCAGAATATACAAGATAGACAGACATTGTTACCCAAGTGAAATATGTTTGAGACAAAATAAAAGCTTTTAAAATCTTAGATGGGAAATGATCGTCTCAATAGCATTTAGCATTTATAGGTTTGCAGGTTGGCAGATGGTGATGTGAGCAACGGAGCGAACACTTAATTCATCCTTTTCCAGACAAATTGAAATTGGCGTGATTATAGTGTATTGACAAAATGAACGTTTAAAGTTTAATTAATCACTCTATCTCACCTTTTTGTTCTTTCTTTTGTGCCTCACATTTAAGTAAGAATAAAACAATTTAATGGTACCTTTATGTATTATTGTTTTTTTTATCCGTTTCCTGCATATTTTCCCTATACAGGCCTCTGTCCATGGTGCTGATCGCCCCTGTCCTCAGAGTCCACGCTCAGTGAGACAACAGCACATGTGAGAATCCAGACATTAAAATTTAAATTTGTCTCCTTTCCCTCCGCTGATCAAGTGAGGGATTCAAGCTACAACAAGTGTGATTTATCGCCGATCCAGATTATTATTTTCTCCTCAAATGTTTTTGTACTCCGTAATCTTCCATCACTCAACACATGAGAGCGTCATCAGACGAGGGCAAGGACAGGACCTGCCTCTGGTTCTGCTCAGTGAAAACCATCTGTTTTTAAAACTTTTCCTCTGGGAGAGCAGTCTCCGTAATCACTAAGATCCCTTTGAAGCTCAGTAGAGTCTGTCTTTGAATTATTATCTTACTCAACCAGCCCTCCTGAGATTTACTTCTCACAGAAATACAATTGGCTGTTTAACTATCTGATGGCTAACACTTATCAAGACCCTCTTTACCATGTAATAATTGATCATATTCCAATTGATTTGAAAAGGTGTTCATGTGGGTGAACATTGCTGATATTGTGAATGTTCTGCAATGTTCTTTATTATCTCACAAGTCAGTTTTCCATGTGATATTTAACTTTATGAAATGTAATGCACCACTGCCCATTCAATGCAGTTCAACCTTAACCTGTACACAGTTACAATATGATTGACTGTAGGCTAAGTGGCTTACATTCAGATTGAGAACACACATTTGCATTCAAATTCAATATCAGGTATTTGCAGTCCTCTAGTGGTTGAAGAGTGACAGTGCAGAATTTACAGTGGACTGCATCAAAGCAACCTGGTCTCCTTGAAATGGCCACGGCCCCTCCATGAAATAGCCACGGACCCTTAACTCAAAATCCGTGACAATATAACGAAAACACCGGAAATTCCGTGAAATGACAACGCAAATCATGGTAACTGTGGAAGAAAACTCTTCAGGTCCAATTCTGTAGCTGGTTCAAATGAGGTTTAATCACTGACAGTGGAGAAAAGAAATTCACAGTGTGTCTATGAAGATCCAGTCTCCGGAATGGCCTGGCTGAGTTGAATTTATACAGAACAGTTTGATAGAACAAAAGGGAAGGCGTCATGAGTGGATTTGCATTGAATCAGCACATGTCTCTCTGCAGAGGAAGAGACATCTGTTAAGGTGTGACCGTTCTTGGGAGAGCTAGACGATGTCACTACAGGGGTCACTCATCGGGCCTTGATCAATGTATTTGAGACAGAGACCATTCAGGAAGAGGGAAAGATCAAAGAGTCTTTTCATCAAGATGGCAAGGGTTAACACAATGGAAAACAGCTCAGCAGGACATTTGATGTTTAGAGAGAAAGGAACATTATACCAAAACCAAATAAGAATTGTAAGGTAACACAATTTCTTCTACATAACGTAAAACAATGCCACCTCCGGTGGTCTACACACGGAATGCCCCGTACAGATCTCACTCGATGGACGTGCTTTCTGACTTGGTAACGCAACATTTGAAGTAATATTTAGTTCACTTTCACCAAATATATCACCCTGATCCTCACAGTTAGTGAGGTTCCGTGACATACACACGGACGGCGAGGTTCCGTGACATACACACGGACGGCAGGGTTCCGTGACATACACACGGACGGCGAGGTTCCGTGACATACACACGGACGGCAGGGTTCCGTGACATACACACGGACGGCGAGGTTCCGTGACATACACACGGACGGCGAGGTTCCGTGACATACACACAGACGGCAGGGTTCCGTGACATACACACGGACGGCAGGGTTCCGTGACATACACACGGACGGCAGGGTTCCGTGACATACACACGGAAGGCGAGGTTCCATGACATACACACGGATGGCAGGGTTCCGTGACATACACACGGACGGCAGGGTTCCGTGACATACACACGGAAGGCGAGGTTCCATGACATACACACGGACGGCAGGGTTCCGTGACATACACACGGACGGTAGGGTTCCGTGACATACACACAGACGGCAGGGTTCCGTGACATACGCACGGACGGCAGGGTTCCGTGACATACGCAACGGACGGCAGGGTTCCGTGACATACACACGGACGGCAGGGTTCCGTGACATACACACGGACGGCGAGGTTCCGTGACATACACACGGACGGCGAGGTTCCGTGACATACACACGGACGGCAGGGTTCCGTGACATACACACAGATGGCAGGGTTCCGTGACATACACACGGACGGCAGGGTTCCGTGACATACACACGGAAGGCGAGGTTCCATGACATACACACGGACGGCAGGGTTCCGTGACATACACACGGACGGCAGGGTTCCGTGACATACACACGGAAGGCGAGGTTCCATGACATACACACAGACGGCAGGGTTCCGTGACATACACACGGACGGCAGGGTTCCGTGACATACACACGGAAGGCGAGGTTCCGTGACATACACACGGACGGCAGGGTTCCGTGACATACACACGGACGGCAGGGTTCCGTGACATACACACGGACGGCGAGGTTCCGTGACATACACACGGACAGCGAGGTTCTGTGACTTTTGTAGCGTATACGCTACAATGGGTCTCAGAGGGGTTAATTTAGCGAGCCCAAAAAAGGTTGAGGATGGCCCAGAACAATTATATTAAAAAATCTGCAGTCTATTAGTAATGTCACAACTAAATCAGTATTCAGATGAAAGATTAATACGAGTAGGCTATTCTTTTTCAATTGGACATTCTCTGGGGCAACCTAGCAATGGTTGTTATGTTGGAGGAGGAAGTCCAAGATCCATGTTCATATGACAGAATAGGCTAATCTGTGTTGATTTCACACAATTGAGTTTGGGCGATATCCTACCGAGCTGTAAAACGCGATCAAACTGCGGTCCGTGTCTATGTCACGGAACTGGAACTTTGCCGTCCGTGTCTATATCACGGAATCTCACCGTCCGTGTCTATTTCATGGAACCTCGCCGTCCGTGTCTATTTCATGGAACCTCGCCGTCCGTGTCTATATCAGGGAACCTCACCGTCCGTGTCTATTTCATGGAACCTCGCCGTCCGTTGCGTATGTCACGGAACCTCGCCGTCTGTGTGTATGTCACGGAACCTCGCCGTCCGTTGTGTATGTCACGGAACCTCGCCGTCCGTGTGTATGTCACCGAACCCTGCCGTCCATGTGTATGTCACGGAACCCTGCCGTCCGTGTGTATGTCACGGAACCTCGCCGTCCGTGTGTATGTCACGGAACCTCGCCGTCTGTGTGTATGTCACGGAACCTCGCCGTCCGTGTCTATTTCCCGGAACTTCGCTGTCCGTGTCTATTTCACGGAACTTCGCGGCCCGTGTGTATGTCACAGAACCTCGCCGTCCGTGTCTATTTCCCGGAACTTCGCTGTCCGTGTCTATTTCCCGGAACTTCGCTGTCCGTGTCTATTTCACGGAACCTCGCCGTCCGTTTGTATGTCACGGAACCTCGCTAAGGGAACAGAATTGAACTGACGTTTTTATGATGACAGGACAACAAGCTGAGCCTTCAACAACTGTGAGGATCAGGGTGATATATTTGGTGTTGAAAATTAACTAAATTTGCTTCAAATGTTGCGTTACCAAGTCAGAAAGCACGTCCATCGAGTGAGATCTGTACGGGGCATTCCGTGTGTAGACCACGGGAGCTCAGTGGCATTGTTTTGCGTTACCGTGATTTGCGTGGTCATTTCACGGAATTTCGGGTGTTTCCGTTATATTGTTACGGATTTTGAGTTAAGGGTCCGTGGCTATTTCACGGAGGGGCCGTGGCCATTTGACGGATCTCTGTGAGACCAGGTTGCATCAAAGCAAGCGCTGCTGTTGGGAGGAGATTGTTTTTAGAAAGGAATAACGTTGCTGGGTGCAAACCTCATAATACTGTTTCTATAATTAAGAGCCTGTCTTATGTAGGTTTCATAACCAGTTGATCTCTGATGTCTGCAGTAACACCGTCCATCTGAAGGGAAGCACTGGCTGTAGCCTAATGATTTTAGATTTAAGTGCATGTGAAAGTAGATTGAATCCATGGAATGCCAAGAACATCAGGCAGGGAAATGTAATGGAAGAACTCATCCCATCCTTCAACAACTCCCGCTGAAGTGCCATTAAGGACTTAATCCCCAGCTGCTCCGGTAAACTTCCTCTGGGGCCTAAAAGTAGAAGTGAAATGGCCCCGAGGAGGGTTAATGCTATATAACTGATACTTAGACTGCTTCGTTGAATTGGCCTTTTCCAAGATAATACACTCATTTAGTGTTTCAGAATTACATTCAAACCATTCAAAGTAAACATAATGTTGAGCGATTTGTTAACAGTGAGAAGATGACCCACACTCCTTATCATTGGATATCATATTAACTATCGTATTAACTATATATTTAACAGAGTAAACGAATGCATTTAATTCACAATATCCTGATTATCCAAACCAAAAGCTTAACAATTCAACTTTGTCCAAGATAACGCTCGAGTTTGCAGGCAAAAACAGTGATATAGAGGTCAAGCAAAATGTTTCCAGAGTTACGGACATATGGAAAACCATCCGAATTGATGATTAGTCCTCCTGATTCAACTCCTCACTGCCAGAGTCGACAGAGAGAGCTGCCCTGAAGCAGAAGAGTCACCTTCTGCTGGACTGCTACACTCTCTCTCTCTCTCTCTCTCTCTCTCTCTCTCTCTCTCTCTCTCTCTCACACACACACACTCTCCCACACACACACACACACACACACACACACACACCTGCATCCCTTATTATTAAGCTGGCCTGTTGACCTCCCTCCCAAACCACAGAGGGGATGACACAGTTATGAATTGCAGTGGACCCACAGCAGATTGTTGGGTGTTTTTTACGACATAATTATTCATGAACAGATTCTAGTTATTGGCTTAATGACACGTTGATCCCATAGTGCATACATTGGGACTATATTTTGTTTATACGTTTTAGTCTTTCTGACATTATCCATTATTTATAAATGTATAAATGATATTAGACGTTTGTTCTAGCATATCATTTTCTTGTCCTTTGCTGTGTGTTGGTCCGATAGAAGCATTCACTTTCTCTTTTTCTCTCTAATGTAAAATTGAGTTTGCCTTTGACGCCCCCCACAGTCTGAAGCACATAACTACACATTTAAAATTAATTTAAATTATACTAAATGACAAGTGTACTGGGTCTATATTTTTTGTTATATATTTCTTTCTCTGTATTTATGTCCATATTGTCCTCAAGTAAATCATGACAAGAAACCGTGTTATCTTGACCTCTTGATATTTATATTAAAATAAAATGAATCTCGAGTAAACAGCAGATGGAAGGGTTGTCAGGCTGACAGTTTTTTTTTTCTGTGTGTAAATAAGGTTCCAGTGTTGTGTGTATGAGCGCGTCCTCGGGTCAGTGACTAATATTAATCATCGAATGACGAGGCAGAGAGCTGAATTATTGAAGTCCTGTTTTTCTTCAGGCCGAAATTAAACTAGCACACACAGGCACACACATGCACACGCACACACACACACACACACACACACACACACAGTCTTTCACTCTAGCAAATAATTTCTGTGGAAAAGCTGTCCAGGACGTCCAAAATAGAGGTCCAGGCCATTACATCAGGCTCAGGGTGTGTGTGTGTGTGTGTGTGTGTGTGTGTGTGTGTGTGTGTGTGTGTGTGTGTGTGTGTGTGTGTGTGTGTGTGTGTGTGTGTGCTCACATGTTTGTGTCTACCACACTGTATCATATTTCTAACTTTCCTCTGTCGTCCTGCATACTGGCAGATGACAGTCATGGTCTTTTTGAGTCTTTACAGGAAGAGGACCCTGTCCTGACGAGCATGTGATTTCACAGCGCCACCCTATTTAAAACACAAAAGGCCTCCAATGAGGTAACAGTTTTTCTTCATTCGTGTTGATGACTCCTAATTGAAAATGCATAAGGCCAATTTATAAGCAATTATCTCCATCAAATTTGTATCTAGATTAATCTGCTGTGGTCGAAGGACACAAGTGCGGCCGTAGTTCTGTTTTTTTTCAGGGACCTTTGGTGCAACCCAGGAAACGATCTACAGCAGATAAGGGCCTCCAACGGTTCCTGTATCAACTGACTGCAGCGACTCTTCTTGAATAACACAAGAACTTTAATTTAACAAAAAAATGTTTTTTTTTTGACACAATTCAGACAATGTGATAATGAAACAAAGTGAGCAGGGAGGTCTGAAATATCATCTCTATGCAGGGCATCTTTGGGCGGATCGAACACACTGTTTTTATATTCCAGATGGGCTGGAGTTTCATTTTGCTTCAGAATATATTTGACTCAGTTCTATGCTTTCAGACTTTACAGTTTCATAGCTACATGTACACTGGTGTGGTTCATACCTGACAGGAAGACACAAGACGTTTTTGCAGAAGCCACACGCCCAAAAGTCAACAGGAAGTGAAAGCCTATGAAGACATATGGCTCATACGAACCACTATAAATAAAACAAACTACTGTGAGCTTAACTGATCTCCTGAGCTGATATTCAAAACAACCAACCATTTTAAAACCTCCTGTGAAGTGCATTTTTTAAAATAAATAAAAAAAGAAAATATACAGTATTTTGCATTGGATGAGTCCTTCATTATGCTTAAATGATATGAAATATTAAGTAAAAGGAGAATACGGGGGAAGGGAAAAACAAACAAAGGAAGATTTCAACAAGATGATGAGATACTTCCTGTTTTCCATAATAAATTATGTGTTTTCTTTTTTTCATTATCTCAGGAAGAAAGATAAAGAAATGATCATTTATCACTTTAGAGCATTCATATATATGTATGTATTTATATTATGCAAAGTAAAACAATATAAAGGAAACCACTCATGGGAGGGGACAGGATGCTAACACTTCTGGTTTTATAGTCATACCATTTTGGCTCAGCTGTTATTTGCACAACAAGCTTACTTGTCAGGACCACATAAACAAAGTGCACATGCTGTTGTTTTGGCAGGTTAAGTGTCTATAAAAAAGATCTCTCGTCAACACTTTCACCACTTAACATGCAGTTTTCTCCTGCTCCTTATATATGGTGTTCATCCCAGCGTCCGTGGTTTTTATAACTGCACTTCTCCATCGAATGGGAATATTCTTGATGCATTTTGCAGCATTTTATACACATATACCCTAAATTCAGAGATAAATAATATAACCACATCGATATGCTTCCTTATTTGATTTAATCATATATTTCTTGTCAGGTGCCTTGATCTTGCATAAGCAGCATTATGAGTATCAAACATTAACTATGTCTATAAACTGCACTGGGAAGATGAAAAGACTGAATTTGAAGTAATCAATTAGATCAAAGGGTGATTGTTATTATTACCTTTGGATTATTATTTTATAACCAGATTTTTATTTCAGTGGCACAAAAGTGACCGATCAGCACTTCTGTCTGAAACTCTTCCTATCCTATCGGCACTTTTCATCCCGACCTGGCACACGCACATGTTTCATATATTTATATTGTTATCTAACCCTTCAAGCCTTGTCATCTCATCTCATCTGTTCATTTCCTCTTACCATCGGTGCTCTCGGCTTCACACAGGAAGTGTCATGGTCCGCCCTGCCCCTGTGGATGCCGCTCATCTCTGAGTTTCGTATCTGCCACATGAACAAGCTGTGCGCGGGGAGGAACTGGCGTTTACATCAAGGTTTTTCTCCACTTAAGCAACAAGTTTATTCTCGTCTATCTGGCGTTCATTTCTCTGTGGTCCTGCAGCTCGTCTCAGGCGACCCATCTGTCCCCCACCTGCAGCTGAACTCGCACCCACAACATGAGGAAACTGAGTGAGTATTCTGTGTGTGTGTGTGTGTGTGTGTGTGTGTGTGTGTGTGTGTGTGTGTGTGTGTGTGTGTGGAGCAGCTGCACTTTGTTCACGTGTTTACACATCAAGGTGTCAATTAAGTTCTTTGCCATGTCAGGTTTGCAACATTTTGGTGAGAATAATGATGATATGCACAAATCAACATGTCAGCTGAAATCAAGACTAGTATAGTGTAGTGAAGAGAGGCTAATTAAGAGGCCTGCAATTTGTTATATTTCATCTATATATCATATATGAATTTTTAAATTATATAGAGTTTAGGAATGTTTGTTCCACTGTTTTGTCTGGTGTTTGGTGCTGTGCAGGTAAAAGCCCAACATTATGTTTCTCTACCGAGTCAGGAGATCATTCTCCGTTGATTCAGAACTAAAAAGTGACACCTTCCTCATTTCACTTTGTCATTTGATCCATCTTCAAAAATATTGTGCAGCTTAAATCTTGTCCTCCCTTCCTCTCTCAGTTTTAGATATTAACCCTGTCTATTCTCGATCTCCTCACACAGTTTCCTTTTTTTTTTTTTTTTTAACTCTTCCCCTTTCAAGGTTTCAAGTGGTTCGGGAGCCTCACCAACCTCTCTTTTCGCCGTTCCAATGAGAAATCAGAGTCCAAACCAGCTGTCGCCACGGCGACCCTGGCTCCAGTTGTTGAGACGACGATGGACGACATGGGGGCCATGCGTCCACGCACTACCAGCTACGTCCGCTCCAGTGAGAACTACTCACACATGGGTACGCTGCCACGGCTACTGATGAAGAGGAGAGACAAGGGTGAAAAAGGTAAAGCAGCAACACTCGACTCTTAATCCTGGCTGAACATCTTTTGACAATTTTCACAAATTTCTGATGTATATTTCTGATGTGCCCTTCTTCTCTAGGCACCAGCAGCAATAAGAAGAGTAAAGATAAAATCAGCAGGAGTCAAAGCCAGCGACCTGCAGGGGATCGAGACCGTGGCCCCCCCAGGCCCACGGCCGCCTCATCCAAAGGGACTGGAGATGAAGCTGGAGCTAAAGCTGACACTGGGCTCAGCAAAGTCCCCCTCACTGATCCCAAGACCCGGCCTGAAGCTCCAGGTGAAAGCAATGTCCCAAACATCTCCCCCACAGCTGCCATGTCGCCATCTGGTGGCTCAAGTGCTGCACTCCAGCCAGAGACTTGTGACAAGCGGGACATCACCCAGGCAGAGGAGACTTCATCGCCTCCACTGGGCCCCGGGAAGGAGCCCGATCACCGGTTGGACTTTGGGCTTTTATCTGACCAGCAGGAGGAGGTGGGGAGCAGGGAGCTGACAGGAGGATTGGACAGAGGAAATGCTGAAAGCATTTACTGGTGATTATGTTTTTCTTTCTTATGTGAACATTTTCATCCCTATCGGGACAATAAAGGAATTGAAGGAGGAACGGTTACTGATTTGTGAGGAAGGGAGAGTGTCATACATGTATGGGCCTGTCCAGTAACAGTTTGACCCAGATGTGTTAGGCATACACAGTAGGCTGTTATCTGGCTAATAAAAGCTTTAATAATACAAAGCAAAATTTATGAAGACAATTTGGGAGTGTGCACCACTAAAGCATATGAACTGACGTGATAAAGGTGTTAAGGTGGCTCTTGCTTCATCTTGACAGCAGTGTATTTACTCTCTTAAGTTATTCCCATAAATAGGCCTTAAGTTTCATGATACTTTAATATTTCCATTGTGTGTTACTTCAGTTGATCAGTTTATAAAATACAGCATGTTGTTAAAGAGTAAACTGGTGGTTCCCAGCCACTCGTTTTATGGCCCCCTTACAAAAAGCTGAATGCAGGTGGGACACCTGATCAGGTTTATTGTCCACCAAAGATTCCCCTCTTCAGTCATTGCATGCTTTTATAACTGGTTGAGGCCCTTCAAGGTCATATTAAGTATGATTCACAGAGGCTGCCTTGCAGGAACAATACTTTTTACTTTCACTTAAGCTGAATTTTGAATGAGGACTTTTTTTTTTTTTTTTTTTTTTTTTACTATTTTTACATTGTTATTTTGGCATATTTGCTCAAGTACAACAGGGATGTAGAATACTGTCCATGCTGCATACTGGGGAAGTGATATGTTCATTGCGGGCCTGGTTAAAATCCTGGGAAGCCAGGTCAACAGGGCAGCCTGGATGCCAGGGGGCGCTGATTGGTTGTTACCTGCGCGTGGACCGCGCGGGTAGTTGGACAGTTCACACAGTTTGCTCTGACTCTGCCGCGGACCGGACTCCTGGTCGCCTGGGGCAACGAGTGTGAGGTGAGACGGCGGCGGGATTCATTACTGGAGTTTGTTAGAGGCGGCAGGTGATATTGATTGCTCGTATCGATCAAATGCTGCTGGAAAGCTGCCGCACTGTTGATCCGATGTTTTCTTATTTTGCATTGATTAGTTCTGACGCGGAGCACGTTCTGACGCGGAGCACTCGTGCGTGCTGCGCGTGCGTTTCCTAATGTTGTCGTGGGTTTCTCAACAGTCAGGAGTTTACTTGCTGAGTTTGAGGAGAGAACATGTGCTGGGCTTTCCCATGACATGACACACATGACCCCCCCCCCCGCCACCAATGCTCCACGCATGATACGGGCGTGCACGCGTGTATCGTGTTACGGTGGGATTTACGGTGCGCGTGCATGCGTGCCTGCAGTTGTGCTTGGACGCACGGCAGCGCATGTGAGAGCGTGCAGCATCAGCCCATTAGTTCAGGGCAGAGACCGTGGGAAACATGGCTGTAAGACCTCAGCGCTAAAGCACATGTCCTTCCGCCTGGCAGCTCGACTGACTGTCCATTTCGCCCTCGTGCAGCTCTTCACACAGTTTAATTTGATCCGTAGATTTGGCTCGTGCACGACAACTCTATAGTTGGGGCACTTATTTGAAAAGGTCGATTACTCGTTCAGCAGAAAAATCGTCAGCAGCAGATTAATCGTTTTATTCTTCAAGCGAAGATTGCAATATTTCTCAAATGGGATAACTTTGAGGTCACATGACATCTTGATTTTTTTTATTAGTCTGTTGATGAGATAAAACAAAGTTTTCCAACTTGGACTCTTGTAACAATGTGATGGGCATTTTTCACTCACATTTTATTGATGAAGCAATTGATCAAATCAAGAAAACATGCAGATTGATTGATAATGAAAATACTTTCTATGTTAAGCCAATCGAGTATAATATCAGCTTCAAGTTCACATAAATAATATTAAGGACAAATGATCTAATAAGTTCAAGGAAGTCAAATATAAAAGTGTCCTTTAGGTTACTGTGCTGTTTAAAGTCAGTTACAGCAAATTCATTCGTTAACCCGACCCCCACTCTGCTTTTTCCACTTTCCATTTATTCTTTGGAGAAATTATTGAGAAGTTAAATAAATGTTTGCTTGCTACTGTAATCAAACAACTACGGGAGGTTTTGCATAAGATTATGTGGATAAATAGATTTTGCATCTGAAAGGTTTATTATTCCTCCACATTTATTATTTTGTCATTTCAGACCATAAACACAAAGCATGTCAATATGTGTTTTTGCCACCACATTTGATATGGACTTCAGCTCTATAGGCCTATCTAGATCTGCGATGTTTGCTTGTATAAATGGTATTTTCTAGTTACAGCTCAGTCAGTCTGGATCAATGCTGATGTCATATGAGTGCAAATATTTTACATCTGTACAACCCTTGCTGAAAAAGTTTTAAGTGCGGGAGCAGCTGATGAAGGGAATGTCGAGCTCCTCTGTCGTGGGACCTATTAACATTCCCGAGCCGGCTGCCATGATGGGACCCTTTGATCTGGCCTCTCTGTGGTCATGTGTAACACAGCTTTGCTCCGGGCCCTATGAGACCCATCATTCAATAGCAAGCTGCGCTGACTGATTGATCTCAAAACTCGTCCGTTGAGTGTAATTGCCCCTTTAGCCCGAGCTTGCTTTCCGTATCACAAAGTACCCGCAGTGTGGCTCCCAAGACCGCGGCGCAGCGGGAGTTCTGACACATGATCCGGATGCATCATGAGTGTAAAAGTGCGACTTATTGCGCCCGAGAGATTTGAGAGGCCCGCTCTGTATTCAGAGTTTGTTTTTGGTCCGTTTTGCATGAAGCTGCAGAGAGGCCGCTGCAGAGGTGGGTCATGGGAATACCAGCGTGTTGTTTTTTTTGTCTGCACCTGTTACAAGAGCAGATCAAACACAGAAGCGTGTGTTTAGTGTGCACACAATTCGACAGAAGTTTGCCGCCTTTTTTCTGTTCTAACATTGCCCCTCTTTCATCCCCTTCTGTTTCGTCAGCCACATGGAGCCAGCAGACAGCCGGGCGGAATATGTGCAGGTAAGTCAACTCCGTCCAGGTGTCTGTGCCCTTCTCCCTTCCCTTTTCAGTCAGAGTTTATGTCCTTCAATATGTGGTATTATTGCACAGATGAATGTAACTGGTAAATATTTTAGGTTTCTGCCACACATGCAGACACATGTAGTGAGATGCCGGTAGATACAAGGTGTAGTTTCCTCTCTCTCTCTCCCATGTTATTGAATTAGATTATTTTTAATGTGAGCGCTCGCATGTAATTGTGGCTGATTATTAGCCCTTTAGTCTCCAACAGTTATGCTCATTTCCGCAGGCTCACACTGCATTTAGCCTAATTCAGTCTGCCATTTAGCTAATTGAATTTGGAGTGAAGCAGTGCCCGTGTCAGCACTGCGCCGCTGGCGAGCAGTCTGCGCCGCAGCCAGGAGGTGGCGCCATGCGCCGGAGCTGGGGACTCCTTCAGAGAGCACGTGAGGCTGTTTCATGACCTTGGAGATGGATGATGGGGATTCACCATAAATGCACATTTATAAAGATATTGGACTAGAAGGTGAAGCTCAAATAGGAAATTAATGAAAAGAGAGAGAGGAAGAGAAGTGAAATGTTGAGTTCTTTGGATCAGTTTTTCTATTGATTATCCATCTCAGAAGAGTGGTAAAGGTGGACCTGTATTCCTTCTGTATCACAAATATATACAACTTCCTCTGACCCCAACCCATTGAGTATAGTTAAATCCCACCACGCTGTAAAGAGTCCACTCCTGTATCACCTTCGCTCTGTCTTCCTCAAACATTAAAGCCTAAAGAAGTAGGTTTGTTTTACTGCTGTTTATGACCATAACTGATTATTAGCACCAGGAATCATTTAGGAAAATACATAGAGGTGTTTACTGGAGCCAGATCGTTACTAACCTAATTTCATCCTCAATTTATCAGGTAGATGAAGGTCCTTTCTGAAATAGGGCCGCAGCAAGTGTATTCATTTTTTTATGACGTTAGTGACGTCGTCTATATTTCAGGCAAGGTGACCCCATGTAGACTATATGCCATTACTTGCATGCTTGACATGTGACTGCATCTAATGTTCATTTTCATAATATTCCGTGTGTAATATCAGCTGAACGCGCAGGAAGCAGGTTTGACGTTCGGTGGGATTATTGTTTATCCCAAACCCTGTCATGTTTCGTCACCCAGATTTGTGTCCCATTCCCCAGTCTCGCTCTCCAACACCACAACAGCCCCACCCGCCGCCCCACCCACTCCCTAAAAGCTGCCAGCAATCCCTCCATCTCCTACCACTTCCCTGAAACATTTATGACAGCTGATGTTTAAATCAGGAGTTGGCCTCGGTGTTCCCTGTTCTAATGGGAAAGACTGTCCCCCACACGTGTACACATATCTACTTACACGCACACTGTCACACGTATAAAAGGAAAACTGGGACAAGGTGAGAAAGCTGATCAAATCTCTGTATATGCTCAAAGGAAAATATAATGAGTAAGAATAACCCGGAAGCATTCAGGACACGTTACTCATTTTTAAGGCTTTATCATAAAATAATCAGGCAATAAAACCGGCCCGATGATACAGTGTTATAAAGTAACCAAAATTGCTCGGTCTCGTTTGTGTCTGCCTGCAGCCCAGCCCTGCTTTGTCTGCCGTCCTATTTAGTGGTTTGGTGCTACTTGGACGGGAGGGGCAGGAGGGGTGGTTTATTAACATACGTCTGGCACTAGAGTCACATTGGTGGTATTAAAAAAAAACTGTGTGTGTGTGTGTGAAGGGGCTCAGTTGCGTATTTATGCGTTCCTTCATGTTTGATTATGCGAATGGTTTGATTTTTCTAAATCCGTGTGTGTCTGTGTGCCTGCTTTATTAAATTAAGGCAATGCCCTGTGGGTGCATGTACGTGTGTGAGCGCTTGTGAATATTACAGTAGATTAATTAACGTGGCGCCTCTGTAAATGAGAGGGGGGCGTAAACCGTCACCCTCGGTAACACGCCCCTGGAAAGTCTCCAGTTGCCGTTCCTTCACCGTTCAGACAGACTGACAAAGACCCAGAACTGACACACGTCTGCACACACTTCCAGTACACACACTGTGTTTATGAGATTATTTGCATAAACCGGTTTATTTAGGTCATCAAAAGAGGAAAAAAAAAACATCACGCTATTATGGAACATCTATAATTAACAAAATAACAGAAGTACCTTCAAATGCAGTACAATATCTATTACCCCGGGCATCAACCATCCATCAGGCAGAACCACTAGTGTGGCTAAAAAACTATCAGCAAGCACACTTTGCTAATTGGTTTTCAACTTTTAATGGCTTATTGTTTAACGGCCTTCGTCATTATGATTTGATGAGTTAGATGATGTGATGTGTTCAAGAGGAAAGTCTCAAAAAAGCTTATGACCACATGCCAAATACAAACCCGGCGCTCAAAACTACACCATCAGCAACACTGACCGAGTATGATGTTCACTAACTGCAGCCATTAAAATAGCCACTGAGTTGAATCAACACGTATCAGTCTTAAGTTGTATATTTACTATAGGGGTATGTTATTCTCAGCGTTTCTGTTATTTTGTCCACCCACTTCAAGGTCAGCGTGCCCATGCCACTAAGCAATACACGAGGCAGAGAATAATGGCACATTGATTTCTCTAAAACGGTATTACACACTGCTTTATTCACGCTCAGGATGTGTCTAGTTGCTACAGCAACACATTTGTGTAAGGCTAAGTCGTTTTAATGTGATTAAAGCAGGACAGCTGATTTTAATTGCACTATTTCACACCTAAATTCCTTTTAAAAAAAAAAAACATTTTTCCTACAAAGTCACAGCATTTTCCATCAGGCCCCTTTCTCTCGCTGCATCATTATCGCAGGCTGATGTTTCAAACGGCCTTTTGAAACACACATCTGGTGGCTCGATGCGGATTAACCAGTCGGTGAACAGGGGGGGGGACACACGGGGGTGTCCACCCTGTGAAAACACACTGATGGCGATCAGACGCACACAGATCATTAGCCGTAGCCCAATAACCCCCCAAGGAGCCCAGCCTTTGTTTTTAGAGTCGCACACTTGCACACACGGACACGCAAAAAGATGTGTGTGCATGTATAATCTTGATCGGCACGTGCACTTACACACATTTCATTCTCACACTCTCTCTCACACACACATGCTGATTAGTGGGACGCTTGCAGGCACATGCAGAGATTCTCCATTGTGCTCCCTATCAGTCTGCGGGATGGGGCTCACTAATTAATATTTAACTGAAGACCGCCTTCAAGCAGGGGAGGAGATGCAGAGATAGAAAGTGTGAAAGGAGGGGTAGGTGGAGGCCACGAGGAGAAGGGAAGGACAGAGGAGAGGAGGGGAGGGGAGGGAGAGACAGGAGGTCGTGCTAGTGATGAGAGGTCTGGATAAGGAGTAGGCAGAGATGAGGGGAGGAGCACTGCGATAAGAAGGGTTGGGGAAAGGTTGGATGGAGAGGGGAGCTGAGGGAATGCCGAAAGAGAAAGGATGGGTTTGGTGAATGGATAACTGTAAAACCTGACAGACGTCTTGTGACTCGGGTCGGATGCAGAGAATGAAAGGAAAATAGATAAAAAAAGGATTTAAAGGGAAGCAATAGGTGAAGCAAGGATAGTTATAGACAGACGATTCAAGATGAAGAAGTGAGAATAAACAGTAAAGTAAAAATGAGACTCTCTTAAGTCTTCTCAAAAGGCACAGAATAGGGCAAACTTGATGTGTGCTACAATAAATTGCATTTATCTCCATAATGAAATGCGTAACATCCAGTGATCCTTACTTTCTCATGGTGACTCCCGTCTTTATGAACTAGTATGCAGTACGGCACACAGTACCGACTCTGGGCTGGCTGGTTGCACTACTGAACACGAAATCTCAGTTTAATGATGTGTTAAATATGTAGAATGATTACAGTTTTTGAATTGACCATATTTAGGTCTGTAAGGGATTGATAATGTTTTACAATATATTCATAATATAGTGTCGGCTCGATTCAAGACATAGCTCCTCTTCGTTGCCTAGTGTAATAGTGTGGAGCAAAAACCTCATTTTCTCATATATCAACCATTTCCAGAGAACACGTTGTGACTCAGTCGTTGTGAATCCATGGCTTGGCTTTAATGTTCCAGCTCCACACTGAATTTGTGTCTGACTTTGCTGAATTCACCTGAGGATGCAGACTGACATATGGGAACACAAGCCGGAGCCTCACAATGCATTTAGCCTCAAACAGTGAGAGGATCTGTGCTGATGTTAGCAAGATTCCCGTCACTTGTGCAGATCCAAACGCTCCTTTTTTAAAAAGATTAGGAGGTGCGATATAAAAAAGTGGCTTTTAGCTAATGGACCTTATAGTGTAATACATTTTCATTATGGCCTGTCTGAGTGGAAATTAGACCCCTAACATTTAACTATTTTAATGCTAAACTTATATAGCAGACAGTATACGCTTTAAACTCTGCATCCATCATGTTGTCACATTTCCAATGCAATGCATTTTGGGTTGCGTGTGTGTGTGTGTGTGGCACAGCAGCATCCAGATGTAACATGGTGTATGTTGTGATTGTTTTGGCCTGGTATTACAGGGGGATTGAGGGAAGGAGTGCACAGGGCCCCCTCTATAAGATTATTTATGTCCCCGCTGTGTAATCTGTCTAATCCAGCGCTGGTTGGTTTGAGATTACATTGAGAGGAGTCGCTGCATTTAATGAATCCATCCTGTATCTTGTAGCTCCTTATCTGTCGGCCTTTTCTCTCTGCCTCTGACCCGCTAGTGTGCATTCAAGAGGCAGATTAACGGAGTGATTACAGGCGTCATGTGATGCTGTGTGTTTGTGTGGTGCAGAGATGACCCTGAAGACAAAGTCAGAAAAGGAGAGATTAAGAATTAGTGCAGGATATTTGGTCACCTGCCTTGATGCATATTTCTCCCCGTCTTTGGTCCAGTCGCTGTCTTGCCTCATGCCTCCCTGCAGTGGTGCAGACCCAACTAAATGCAGTGTCAGAATTCTGGATGCTGTCAAGTTCTCTCGCAGTGTTGCCATGGTGAGGCGTCCTCAATGATGTCACTCGGTCAGGCCTCTGGAGAGAGAGCCCCACCCCTTCTGAAATCTTCCTGTGTGTGTGTGTGTGTGTGTGTGTGTGTGTGTGTGTGTGTGTGTGTGTTTGTTTGTGTGAAATGGGCCGGTGAAAATCACACCGCGTTATCCTTGAAACACCTGCCTGTGTGTTTCAGCCTATAATGAGCTGTCTAGCTGCAGTCTGCATTGCTTTTTGGAGACACATCATTATATTCTGCTGTGCACACAAACAGACACACACACACACACACACACACACACACACACACACACACACATATACATATCTTTTTTTATATAAACATTATTTTACAACAGGAAGCGGCTCTGTAGCTCCTGCCATCCCTAATAATATATATAGGTGTACATTGTATATGTTTAAAAGGCAGACATTTGCATTCAAGCGTGTGTGTGTGTATGTGTGTGGTGGGGGTGGGGGGGGGGGCTACCCCTGCTGGGCTCCTTTCTTGGCAAAAGAAAGGTTAGATTCCTTTGGGAGGCAGCACTCCTCTTTTCCCTCCTTCCACCCGCATCTTTTTCATTCATCAGCTCATCTTTTCACTATATTTCTTTTCTCTCCTCCTATCCTTTCTCACTTTCTCCTTGTTTTACTCAGTCCGAAGTCCCCCCCCCCCCCCCTCCCTCCCTCCCTCCACCCACCCTCCACCCCATGTCAGCATTGTCTCAGCACTTGAGCGGGGGTCGTTGGGTGGGTGGGGTTTCTGCCTGCAATTCGACAGCACTCCTCTCTGTCCCTGCTAGCTTACACCCCCCCGGCCTCATTCCCTCCCTCCATCCATCCATCCCTCCCTCCCTCCCTCCCTCTCTCTCTCTGGTCCGCCCTCCCCCCACCCACGCTCCTTTCATCAGCAAGCAATGAGGTAATCCCTAGCAGCCGCGTGAAGTGCAGCAAGTGCAGTGAGAGAGGGAGCGAAGCGAGAGCCGGATCGACAGAAGCCGGTGCAGCGCAGGAGCAGCGGAGATGTCAGGAGCCGTAATATCTCTAGCTGTCATCAGGACCAGCTGTTAGCAGCTCGCTCGTAGCTTATAGCTGATGTGGTCACCAGCAGCTGCTTGCAAGCTGTAGCTCGGGTGTTAGCTGTTTAGCTCGGAGTCCGGTTCTGTAGTGGTGGGACTATGTTGAGGGGCTGTTAGCCAGGCTGAGAGGCAGGCAGGCAGGCAGGCAGGCAGGCAGGCAGGCAGGCGAGGAGGTTGGCAGGGGTGGGACAGGTTTAACCCAGGGGCTGTTTTTCTTTTTAGGTCGGACACCCTGGGTGGGGTAGAGATAAAGAAGAGGTCAGGAGACGGGGACCAGAAGACGAGGGAGAGGGTAAAGTAGAGGAAAAGGTTTGAGGAAAAGGTAGCAGAGGAAGGTGTGCACCCACCATGACGGAGAGGTGTAGTCTGTGGAGTGCCCTGTCGGCTGCAGCATGCTGCTTCTACCGGGGATCTTTCATGCAGGTGCAGGTGAGTGAGCATCAACGTGTGTGTGTGTGTGTGTGTTTCTGTTTGTGTGCATGCGAAGCAGAGAGTCAGCGCTTCCTTGTGTGTAACAAAGTGCTCACACTACGTGATATCATATATTTATATATGTCATTACCAGTGTGCCCGGATTTAATCACCCATCTAAGTTTCCTCACATTTGGCGCATTCGTCCGTGCACGTGTGTTTGTGCTTGTGCGTGTTTGCTCTCCTGTCCCGGCAGCCGGTAACGTCAGCCCTCCTAGCTGGCGGACCGATGATATCATAGACGCTGTACAGTACTCGGGTGTCAGACGGACTGTGTGAAATCACGGCGTGGACGGAGAGGGGAACGGAGAAGGGTTTTGGGACTAAAGAGAGGAAAAAGAGCACGGGAATACGTGTTTGTGATTTGCGTGTTTGTGTATGAGAGAAGAGGAAGAGTGAAGGGTACATTAGAGTGGAGCGTCTCAGTTTTACTTTGGTCTAATTCTGGCTTCACGCCTGAAACCTAATATCTGACTTTATTCCTGGGACAAAATGACACCTACGGTATATTTTGGATGTGTGTACGGAATGCCTCTGTGTCTGTTTGGCTTCATATTTGATGCTGTTTTTGGGAGCAACTTTTCTGTCTATTTTCTTGTTTGTGAAGCTCAGAGAATTTGTTCCAAATATGAGACTTGAGTTGCAAAGAAAGAAGGAGACTTCTTAATAATGGTAGACTATAAGGGCATCTGTGTTATTGCCTGCGGTCGTGTATCGGTGCTGGACTGAAGTGTTGGAGTGGAACATGTACAAGCTTCTCTTCTGCCTGCCACGTTGTTTGCAGCCCACTGTGTTGTTATAATTACGGCTCTGAAGCGGGACAGCGGTGGAGTGTGTGTGTGTGTGTGTGTGTGTGTGTGGTTTAACTGCGTTTCAGGGCAGTAATCCTCATGTTGGGTGTCGGCGTGTCCCACCTCGTCCCTGGCAGCGCGGCATTATCAGCGTGGCAACTAAGACCAAGACAACCAAGACAGTCGCCGTCTTCGCGTGGGATTACTTTGGTGGTTTTGTCCTCCTCTTCTTTAAATTTTCTGAAGGCATCTGCTTTTGTTTAGAGTGAAACGTTTCAAAGCTCAGTCATTAAGTTATTTTAATTGAATCTGTCGCGGGGTTCCTGTGAAGTGGTGGTTGCGGTGGGGGTGTGTGTGTGTGAGGGGGGGGGGGGGGGTAAATTAATTAGCAGTCGCCGAATCGTCGGAGTTAAGTGGGAGCCTCTCTATTGTAAAAGAAATAATTGCTTAATTCCCTGAAACTTGGGTTTGTTTACAAACAGTGCAATTTTGCCTGCGGACCTATATTGATTCCCCTGATTCCACTCTTATTAAACATAGCCTGTCAAACACAATAGTGTGTCGTGGAATCCAAACAACGGCTGCCACGTGGGGAAGTGATACTTTAATCATGAGTCGTTCAACCTCATGTTTACACTCATGCCTTTCTTTTAGACGCCCGCAACTAGTGATCGAGTCCTCCTTTTATCTGAGAAGATAACTTGGCTGCTAGCCTGACTGCTGTGTGAAACTGTGAAAGCTCAGGGTAACCAGCGATGTTGATCTTCTTCTCAGTGTTTTATTCCCAGCGGTAAGGACTGCACCATCGTCGTTAATGGTCAGTAAGAACAGCAGGAAGAGTATGGAATATATTCTACATTATATTTAGTGGCTGAGTTTTCAAAACTACAATAGCAGTCAAAAATAGGTCAAATGCCATAAAACGAGTAGTATTTATAATGTATTGATAACGCTGCGCTGTTACACAAGAACCATGCAGAGATGATGTTAATACGACGACGGGGACAGTTCATCAGCTGTATCAGTGGAGAGAGATTACACTTGATCCCCTGGTCTAGACTGCAGTATGCTAACTATGGACACACACACACGCACACCACACACACACACACACACACACACACACACACACACATGCAGCTTAACCACTGTGTCTGCATTAGACCCAGTGCTTCCAATGCATCCATGTAACTGGGACAATGTAACTGTCCACTAGACTCCTGCAATGTTATAACGTTGAACCCCCCCATGAGCCCCTAGAACACACACACACTCACACACACACACACACACACACACACACACACACACACACACACAAACACGCATTAACAGACGCATGGACACACAAATACACAGAAATGCCTCCTCTACTTAAATTGTTTTTGAAGTTAATCCTTTCTTTCTGTGAGCCACTTTCCCCTCTCCCCCTCTCTCTCTGTCTCTCTCTCTCTCTCTCTCTCTCTCTCTCGCTCCACTCGACTCCATCTCTGTAGCCTCACTCCCTGCTGACCTGAACAGCATGTGGCAGCCGTCATGCCAGCCAGCAGCCGGTCCCTCTGTCCTTTAGCGTTCGTGCAGCCCGACTGTATCTGGAGCGCTGCTGTCAACCTCCAACCTCTCAACATGGCACCTCCATGCCATCCGGGCCCGCACACACTGCCCAGCAACTTTCTGTTGTGAAGGGTTGTCATGACGAGCGGAGCCCAGAGGATATTCTTCTGGTTATAGGACGCCAAGAGACAAATTGGAAGTAAATGCAAATGAGCTGCTGATTGTGCACATGGTGACACAGGTGCACGAGGTTTTGGCGTTGCAATTCATCAACCTGGGTTGATTTTTAATCATGTTTTTAAATAATGAAAATAAACTGGGAAAACTCACACATTTAGAAGAATAAAAATGGTGTAAAAGAATCAGCCCTAGTGATATAAACAAGTTAGATCATCATAGAGCTCCATTTATTACATGCAGCAGGAAGAAATCCTGCAACAAATATATCATATATATGAAACCGGCCAGTTTTATTGCACCAATGTCCCTTCTGTGCGTCTCATCTATGCTTTAGTCCCAAGAGAAGGTCACAGTTTAATAACAGAAATTGAACCGGTACCTTTGGCTGTATGTCCTTCGTACCTCCACTCCATAAAATATCTGCAGGCCTGCACAGTTCACTGTCTGTATTTTGACGTTATCGGTTTTCATACATGCTTGTCGCCTGCAAGTTAGTACTTCCAGTGATGGATGTCTAAAGTTAGACTTTCTACCAAATAACACAGTCTTGAATTGAAAGGGAGCGCTTGTGTTGGTCAGCCCGCCAGTCACAGCAGGTTAACCAGCAATCAGCTTGTCGGTCAGATCCCCGGGGGGCCCATTGCTTCGTATTAGCTTCACCCATCACCCCCATTCTCTGTCCCGGCAGTGCTAAGCTAGCTGTAGAAGATA